>CM066047.1:119499517-120099517 GCA_033557465.1 Ichthyophis bannanicus
TAAGGGCTCTTATAGGATGACATCATCAAATATTTGAATATTCATTCTCCAGCTGTTGTTGGGCGGACACAACGCAACCGTTCTCTGCACTGGACTGGAGGGACAGGGATGAAGGACAGTTTGAATGAAGAAATACCCAAATATTCTACTAGTTAGGAAAGAATAATACTGTAATTTAATTTAATTTAAATTCTTATATTCCGCTCAATCCCAAATAGTCCATAGTGAACTACATCAAATGTTAAAATACAATTAACAAAATATGTACATACAGATTTGATTTCATTCAGATCTCAAAATAAAAAATGTTAAGGAAATGACAAAAAGACACATATGGCTCCTTTTATTAAAGGTTTTAATGTGCATTAATGAAGTTAACGTGTTTTAAGTGCCCCAAGACATTTTATTTCTATGGATGCAATGGCACTTAATGCATATTAATTTCATTAACATGTGCTAACCTTTAGCAAAAAGGCCCCATAGTTATCTATAACTCTTATATCCTCAAGCAAATGAATTCACTCTAAAGTGGCCTGATAACTATCATTTATCATATACTTGCTTAAATCATACCTCCTTAGAAGATGGATAGTGTAAAAGAAATCATTCATCAGTTTGAAGCAATTTTTCTCGATTATGAAAATAAATAACTTAACAGAAAGGCTCGGAGCCAAACAATTTTCAATAATGTGAACTAAACATGTTAGTTTAAACCTAATCCTGTTTTTAATAATATTAACCTTTCCGCTGTATTCTATATGAACAATGGGTCCAATATTGCAAGGGATTAACAAGGTTTGTAGACCTGCTAAACCATGTTATTCCCATTGGCCAGGATGCCGCTGCTGCACGCCCTGATGCTAACCAGTTAGCATCGAGGTGTTCCTGAGGCGCAGCAGGGGGTGCACCTGGGGATAACTGGGCAGCAGTGATATTCAGTCACTGCTCGGTTAGCCCTTGGCAGCAAAGGCCAGCCTTTACTGTGCCTGACAATTTTGACACCGAAGCTAACCAGACAGCAGCTGAATGTCAGCATTTACACATATATGTGAACGATTTTGCAAACTTAAACATGTAGGTGCTGCTACCTAATTACAGAGGATGCTATATTTAACTCATTTCAATTTGGAGTGGGAAATAAACTAGGGGAGATTAATTCTTATTGTAAAGGGCTGGTCGAAGCATACACCTTTTTTGAAACCTGCAGGTGCCAGGGAGTGACCTGGAGCTTGTTGGGCTTTCATGTGCATTCCCTATATGAAATAAGGAATACATGTGTAGATTTTTGTCCTGCCCAGGCTATGTCCAAACTATGCCCCCTCAAAACTTCCACGTACTAAAGATATCTATGTGTAAATTGATCCTTTTCTAAAATGGCCATTTACACATGTATATGCCTGATTGTACACATGTAAATCGCAAATAAGGCTTCTAAAATAATCCCCTAAGCATCATTGTACATAGTAACCATTAAGATAGTTAGACGATTCAGTCGGTAGGTACAATAGTGGAAATTAAAACGTCGGAAAATACAAAACTCATTTGAATCACTAAGATCCAATTCAGCTGGTAAGGGGTGTCCTCCGTCAGCTCTGGCTGGCAGAACAATACAGCTGTTGAGATCAGAGAACTAGTGCTTCCTGTATGTAATGAAAAAAAGGAAGTACTAGCTAACCTCTCCAAGAACATAAGAAATGCCATACTGGGTCAGACCAAGGTCCATCAAGCCCAGTTTCCTACAGTAGCCAACCCAGGTCATAAGTACCTGGCAGGTTGACAAAAAGGTACATACGTTCCACAATGTTTCTCCTAGGGTCCTCTTTAATAATAATGGTTTATGGACCTTTCCTCCACAAACTTGTCCAAACCATTTTTAAACCCAGCTACAGTACACTAACAACTTTTACTACATCCTCCAGTAACGAATTCCAGACTTTGATTACTCATTGAGTGAAAAAATATTTTCTCTTTTCAGTTTTAAATAGGTTACTTTGTAGCTTCATTACATGTCCCCTAGTCTTTCTACTTTTTGATAAACAACTGATCTACATTTACCTGTTCTACTGCATTCATTAATTTATAGACCTCTATCATATCTCCCCTCAGTCGTCTCTTTTCCAGGTTGAAGAACCCTAACCTTTTAAGCCTTTCCTCCTAGGGGTATCCTTTCATCCCCTTTACCATTTTGGTGGCTCTTCTCTGTACCTTTTCTAATTCAGCCATATCCTTTTTAAGATATGGTGACCAGAATTGCACACAATATTCAAGGTGCGGTGGCACCATGGCATGATAATGTCCTTGGTGTTATTCTCCATTCCTTTGCTTAAGATTCCTAGCATTCTATTTTCTTTTTTGGCCGCAGCTGCACACTGGCAGAGAGTCTCGACGTATTATCCACGATGACATAAGAACATAAGATATGCCATACTGGGTCAGACCAAGGTCTATCAAGCCCAGTATCCTGTTTCCAACAGTGGCCAATCTAGGCCATAAGTACTAGCAGTTTCTCCAAAAGACACACGGAGAGACGCTGAAGGAGTTTGGAGCGTGAGATCAGCTCTGGGACTGCAGCTGGCTTCCCGGGGTGCAGGGACTCTGTACTTCCTGGAATCGGGCAGGCGCGCCCGGGGCACCCTCCTACCCTGCGGGGTCTATCAGCCTTTAAAATCATCTCCCTCTGCAGCTGTTCCTCGGGACACACGGAGAGACGCTGAAGGAGTTTGGAGCGTGAGATCAGCTCTGGGACTGCAGCTGGCTTCCCGGGGTGCAGGGACTCTGTACTTCCTGGAATCGGGCAGGCGCGCCCGGGGCACCCTCCTACCCTGCGGGGTCTATCAGCCTTTAAAATCATCTCCCTCTGCAGCTGTTCCTCGGGACACACGGAGAGACGCTGAAGGAGTTTGGAGCGTGAGATCAGCTCTGGGACTGCAGCTGGCTTCCCGGGGTGCAGGGACTCTGTACTTCCTGGAATCGGGCAGGCGCGCCCGGGGCACCCTCCTACCCTGCGGGGTCTATCAGCCTTTAAAATCATCTCCCTCTGCAGCTGTTCCTCGGGACACACGGAGAGACGCTGAAGGAGTTTGGAGCGTGAGATCAGCTCTGGGACTGCAGCTGGCTTCCCGGGGTGCAGGGACTCTGTACTTCCTGGAATCGGGCAGGCGCGCCCGGGGCACCCTCCTACCCGGCGGGGTCCTTTCTTGCTATTTCTATTTTCTATCTTACTGACCGCGGAGCGTGTCCGCGGGGCGTGGCTCGAAGGGGCGTGATCAAAGGGGATAGTTTTGCCCCTTGAGCGCCCCTTTAGCGTCACTGAAGCGTCTGTGGGTTACTGCTTACTTTCCACCCCATAGTTGTTTCTATGGGGAAGCGAAAGTCGAAAGGTGGGAATAAGGTGCAAGAGGCCAATGTTGGCGATAAACCGACTGGTCCTCTTGATAAGCACTTCCCTCCTATTCCTCTAGCGCAGTCTTCCCCAGAAGGGGTCTCCCTGTTCTGGTGGGAGAACCCCTCCTCCCTTGCCTGTACCATTGCAATCGCAATGGTCGTCTAGAGAGTCTCCAGAAAGCGCAAGTATTTCTATGGTTAATGTTGTGTTACCTTCACCTGTTACATTTAATGTTTCTGATAGTATATTGCAATCTGTTTCCAAACCCCCTGATGAGGAGATCACGCTAAAAGATATATGGACTGCCTTGCAATCCATTGATCAGAAAATGTCTTTAACATTGTCTGCATTATGTGTATTTTCTCAAGAGGCTGTCGTTTCATTACGTCAGCTGGATGAGAAGGTCACTTCTGTTAATAAAGCTGCAGGGAAGTTGAGCTCTCAGGTCAATTTGCTTACTGCGGCTAATTCAGCTGCTGTTAAGGATTCGTTGTTGTTATATTCTAAAATAGAGGCCTTAGAGAACTCTTCCCGGGCTTATAATTTGCGTTTCTTAAACTTTCCCCACTTCTCATTGTTATCTGCCAAGATTCTACTTGATAAGTACTTTAAAGAAATACTCCATTTTTCTGATATCATTGATATTTCTCATGCTTATTACTTATTACCAAGTACTAAGCGTGTTAATGTAGAAGGTGGTCTGGATGAGATTGTTGCTCCTATTTCAGATCTGACTGCTTTTCTGGAGGACTCTTCAGATTCAATTACTACTAGGTCTACATTGATTGTTATTTTATCTTCGCTTGGTCTTAAACAGCGCATTTTACGTGCGTTCTTTAAAGCCAAAACTGCTAAATTTTGTGGGCAATCCATAAGTATTTTCCCTGATGTATCTCGTGAAACCCAAGTTAGGAGACGCCAATTCTTACAGCTGAAGCCTAAAGTTTTAGCGTTGGGAGCAACGTTTTTTTTTACGTTTTCCCTGTAAATGTGTGGTTAACTTTCAGGGAGACTCTTTTGTTTTTGTGGATGTCTCACACTTAGAAAAATTTGTTATAGACCGTGCTAGTGCTGGGTCAAGGGAATAATTTCTGGGTTATGTATATCCTGGGTCCCTTTTTAATAATGGTTTATGGACATTTCCTCCAGGAACTTGTCCAAACCTTTTTTTTTTGAAACTCTGTTTATTAACCACACGAAGCACATCATACAACAATTAAGAACTGTACATCCTCCGAAAATACACATTGCCCCCAGGCGGGGTTGACTCTTATCCTCGCCTCAAGGCCAATCCTCAGTTATAACACACAACCCTCTCTGTATCCCCCCTCCCCCCCCTTCCCGGCCAACCTTCCCCCCGCCCACCCCCCATGAGTGAATAATCACTGTATTGCCCTCCAACCCATCCACCTTCCTTATCCTAATACTGTTGGGGTTCTTCAGTCCCACCCATACTTTACCTAGACTCCCTCCCTAACCCACCTGCAATATTTCCTTACGTATGCGCGGTCTCAAATTTTGAATACAGGGTCCCCATACCAGTAAGAAGGAGACCAACGCAGGACATTACCTATTGCCCCCCTTCTCTCAAACAACATCAATTGCGCCATTCCCAGAATGTAGGGGGCGTTTGCTCTCTCCATTTATGAAGTATCAGGCTTTTACCCACCAGACATGCCTTCCTCACCAATAAACGTTCCCACCTCCCCTTCGGGTGAAGTGGTCCAAGTTGATCCAAGGCTACTAAAGATCCTGTCCAGGTAATCTGTTGCCGAAGCAAGCTACCCATATTCGCACTTATACGTGCCCAATAATGACGAATCTGCGGACATCTCCACCACATATGACCCAAATCCGCTAGGGGGCACAAACACCTTGGACAACTGCCATCCAAGGTAAGATGACTTCGCAGGGCCTGCCTCGGGGAAAAGTGTGCTCGAATAAGACACTTAAACTGCACTTCTCTCCATCTAGCCCCTTCGACCAATCCCACTATCCGGCCTAGAGCTCTGCGAATTGAACCAGGGGCCACTTCCTAATTCAGTTCCACCGCCCAGCGCGCCTCTTCCACTGCATAATCTGACACCTCAATGTATTGATCTAAACGCTTCTTTAGACTCGAGATAGTTAGAGGTGACTCATCCCCTAAGGCCAAGAACTCCAATAACTGTGCTGAACGTTCCACGGTTAGCTCACTCTCTGGAAGAGAAGCCACATGAGAAAACTGGGCATATGCAAAAAACGAACTATGGTTCAGCTCATATTCTCTGCAGAGTCTCTCCAAGGGCTTACACTTCCCCTTTGAATCCACCACATGCCCGACATTTGTCACCCCCAGCCGGTTCCACTTCCAAAAAAATGGCTGTTTCAGAGCCAGGAGTAAATTTAGCATTACCCTGCAATGGCAGCCAGCTCGAGACAGCTGGCGATCTACCCCAATAACTATTCAGCTGTCTCCACGTTTTCCTCGCTGGCATCATCAATACGCTCTGACTCACCCCTCCCAGTAACACGGGCGCCTCCCCATGTAAAACTGCCAGCAATGTCTGTGGGGCCACCATAGCTTTCTCCAAAGCGCTAGGGGTATATATCTCCGTGTCACCCAACCAGTCCCCTATATGACACGCTTGACAAGCCAGAGCATAGAGATGCAAGTCCGGGACTCCTATCCCCCCCCTTCTCCATCCTCCTCTGAGATGGCTCAACGGGATACGTGCTCTCGCACCCTTCTGGAGGAATCCCCGGATTTCCCTCTCCAGACTATTCAAGTCTCGTCGCAGCAACAATATAGGACGAGTCTGCATCCAATACAGCACCTGAGGCATCACTACCATTCCCGGCGCTGCCGCCCTACCTAACAGTGACAAAGGGAGAGGATTCCAGGCCTGCAACTGTGTACGGAGTCTAAGAAGGACTCTCTCAAAGTTCCTCCTATACAGCTCCTTGGGGTTCCTAGTCAAGAGAATCCCAAGATGAGAAAAGAGTCATTCGCCCACTTAAGCGGGAAAGGACTACCCCAGCGCCCTTTAAGCATACCCAAAACATCTAAGGCTTCAGACTTATCTTTATTGATACGAAGTCCTGCAAAGCTTCCGAACTGAGCAAATTCCTCGAGTAAACTAGGCAATGATTGAAGCGGAGAGAGCAAGTGCACCAGCATTTCATCAGCAAACGCTGCCATTTTAAAACCCTGCTTCCCAATCCGCACTCCCTGTATCGTCTGTGACCCTTCTATCCTCCGCACCAAAGGGTCCAAGGATAATACAAACAGCAGGGGAGAGAGAGGGCACCCCTGTCGCGTACCCCTCTCTCCAAGGGGAATCTTTCAGACAGCACTCCGTTACATAACACTCCCACCGTAGGCTCACTACATAAGAGGTCCACCATTCGGCAGAAAGAATCTCCCAGACCATACTATGGCAAAAGGAATTTCAGATACCTCCAATTCACCCGATCGAAAGCTTTTTCCGCATCAAAACTAATTAACAAAGATTGAAGCACTTGCTCCCAGACCCATTCCAATGACGCCAAAATTCTACGCAAGTTATGTACTGCATATCGTCCCTTCACAAACCCTACCTGGGTCTCATGAACCAGATCCCCCAGTATCATTGCCAACCGATCTGCCAAAATTTTTGAGAGGACTTTCCAATCAAAATTTAACAGGGAGATGGGCCTATAAGAAGCCGCCTGCACAGGGTCCTTACCTGGCTTAGGTATTAAGATAATATGCACATGATTATCACCCCACCTACAACCTCCCTGCTCTACTGTCCGATGATACACCGCCACCAAGGCAGGGGACACCAAGTCACTCAGCAACTTGTAGAATTCGGCCACAAAACCATCTGGACCTGGTGCCTTGAAGCAACTGGCTTTTTGAATAACCTGCTGCACCTCACTGAGCTGTATAGGTTTGTCCAACTGGGCCCGCTGTTCCTCTCCCAGCCTGGGTAACTGTAGCGCCCTAACATAATCTTCCATATCAGACGAGGATCCCTCCTCTCCCAAGTACAACCGCTGATAAAAAGAGCAAAATACTTGAGCTATCGCTTTGCTATCTTTATGCAGTTTACCCTGATCATCTCGCAGGGCCGCAACCGCTCTAGACCCCCTCTATTTCCCTGGAGGCACCGCGCTAACAATTTTCCTGGCTTGTCCCCGAAACGATAAAGCTGGTAGCGGTAGTACATAAAGGATTTCTTCGCCCGTTTGTGAAGCAACTCATTAAGAGCTACTTGAACCTCCCACACCCCCTTCATATTTGCTGCACTGGGACAACTCGCATACTTCCTCCGTTCCTTTACCAGCTGTCGCTCAAGGCGGTCAATCTGCTCCATGACCAATCGCCGCTTCCTTGCAGCATAGCCAATAATGTCCCCTCGCACCACCACTTTACCAGTTTCCCAGTAAAGTTCTGGATCTATTTGGTGTTCCTGGTTATAGCACGCAAAATCTTGCCACTTCTGTTTTAGATATAGGTGAAACTCAGTGTCTCTGTATAAATCTAAGGGGAGCCACCAAACTCTCGGCTGCCTACTAGCATCATGCCATTCCAGCTCTACCCCAATTAGGGCATGGTCAGAAATCACCGCAGGGCCTATGTGCGCCTCTACTGTTTGGGCAAAGAGCCTCTCTGACACTAAAATATAGTCAATCTGTGCGCTCGAACCATGCACCTGGGATTGGTGGGTGAAATCTCTATCCGACGGATGTAGCAAATGCCAAGGGTCCAATGCTCCTAAGTGTCGGCGAAACCCCTGTAGCACTCTGGCCGTTTGTGAACAGGCTCTATCCCCCCCCTCGTGCCGAGCTCCACATCCAACGCCCCATTGAAGTCCCCCCTAATATCAAGGGAGCATCTGGTAATTGTTCCACCCTAGAAGCCAAGCAAGTATATAACTCTCGGTCCAGAACATTGGGACTATAGAGGTTCCCCAACACAATAGGCTTCCCTTCTAGTATCCCATACAATAACACAAACCTTCCAGCCGGGTCCTGATATTCCTGTTCCAACACAAATCTCACCCATCGGTGAATCAAAATGACCACTTCCCCTTTTTTCCCCTTCGCCGGCGCCCCCTATCCTTGTCCCACCCAGTCTCTCTGTAACTTTTGGTGCTCTTCAGCAGTCTGGTGGGTTTCCTGTAACAGGGCAATATCACACTTTTGCCTCGCTAAGGTCTTCAACAATTTATATCTCTTTACCGGGTTCCCAATCCTACATACATTCCATGACATAACCTTCAGGGTGGCCAGAGCAACTCAGACATACACCACTCGACTCTTAACTTTATCCAAGGAGGAGCCTTCTCAGCCTGAAGCTCCCCCTTCATTTTTCGCTTGTGTCTCACGTACCAACCTACTATCCACTCATGGTTACTACTAACCCTTCCCTGGTTCCCCTCCCCTACACCCCTCCGCAACCTCACCCCCCATCCCCTCCTCCCCCCCACCAACTTCTCCCCTCAATCCTAATCCTTTATCCCTCACCCTCCTCACCAACCAAGTCACTAAGAATGTGTGCGGTTACCCCCCCCCCCCTTACTCCACACCCCTTATGGAACCTAGGCTCTCTCTCCCCAATAACAATTTCTCCTCCACCCCAAAGGTAACATGCAATTTAGACATCATTCTCAGTCATCCATGCCCCACCCATATCCCCCCCCCCCCGGCTTCCTTCCCCCACAAACAGAACAAGGCCATCAACCTTAATCAGCATAACAAACAGAGAACATAATGTCCAGATTCCCACAATGGCATGCAAAACCAGCAACAGTTCAACTCTGGTAATCATGCTCAACTCCAAGCCTTTGGGTAGCCTGATCTTCAACCGCGCCACGCAGGCCAAGTCTCTGCGATGCCAAATGCCTACAAGGGATCGGAGTAGTGCTCGTCCAGTAGCATTCTTCCATCCAGTCACTCCTTCGTTACCTGCTCATGTCGCAGACTCCAGTCTGTTAGGACGCTCTGCTGGTGGGGCTGCTACCTTGCGTATTAGCTCTTCCACGTAGGGCGTGGCCTCTGATGCTGAATCAAAAGTCCGCCGCGCTCCCTCGTAGGTGACCACCAATTTAGCAGGATACTGCACCATGAATTTAACGTTGGCCTCCACCAGCTTCTGGCAAAGGGGGGCATACGCCCTTCTGCGTTGACCCAAGGCAGCCGAGTAATCCTGCGTAATTCTCAGCTTTACGTTGTCTTTTATGACAGTTCCTTTTTTCGTGCCTCTCTGAGCACCGCTTCCTCCTGTGAAAACCACAGAAATTTGGCCAGAACCACACGAGGTCTTCCATCCCTTGACTGACTAGGCCCCACTCTATGTGCTCGTTCTATCAGAATCTGGCCACATTATTCTCCCCCCTCCAAGACCTGTGTCACCAGAGTCTACAAGTAGGTCTTTAATTCATGGTCCGATATGCTGTCCGGGATGCCCAGGAAGCACAAATTTTTACGCCGAGACCTGTTCTCCAGGTTATACAATTTAGTTTCTTGCGCCTGCAGCACTGTCCTCATGCGGCCTACCTCTTGTAGCAGCTCCTCCACCTTGTCCTCAGTTTGCCCGATCCAGGACTCCGCCTCCTGCATCCGGCTGCCCAGGAATCCCACTGAGGTCTGTAGCAGGTCTATTTTCCCATGCAGGGCGTCAAATTGTGCCGATAGCGCACCGGCCACCGCCAGAGTGATCTCTTCAATAAATTCTGGTGAGGCTGGGGATCATGATGGCAAAGGCAGCTCCGCCATCTTTGGCATTCTGGCTGGTCTTTCCTTTTCTCGGCATCCCGCCATCGCTACTGCTGCCATCTCCACCGCCGCCGCTCATGGAACGCGACCGCCCCTCCGCTTATCTATTGAGATGCAGCCCTTCGACTGAAAAAAACGGTGTGTTTTACTGGCACGGAGGGGGGGGCCCGGAGCTCGAGTGGTTCACGTCCACCCGCTCTCACCACATCACGTGACTCCTTGTCCAAACCTTTTTTAAACACAGCTACACTAACAACCTTTACTACATCCTCTGGTAACAAATTCCAGAGTTCGATTACACGTTGAGTGAAAAAATATTTTCTCTTATTTGTCTTAAATAGTTTACCCTGTAGCTTCATTGCATGTCCCCAAGTCTTTCTATATTCTGATAAAGTAAACAATCGATCTACGTTTACCCGTTCCACTCCGTTCATTAATTTATAGACTTCTATCATATCTCCCCTCAGTCGTTTTCCAGATTAAAGAGCCATAACCTTTTTAGCCTTTCTTCATAGGGGTATCCTTCCATCCCCTTTACCTTTTTGGTGGCTCTTCTCTGAACCTTTTCTAATAACGCTATATCATTTTTAAGATACGGCGACCAGAATTGCACACAATATTCAAGGTGTGGTCGCACCATGGAACGATACAGAGGCATCATAATATCCTTTGTTTTATTTTCCATTCCTTTCCTTATGATACCTAGCATTCTATTTGCTCTCTTGGCTGCCGCTGCACAGTGGGCGGAGGGTTTTAACATGTTGTCCACAATAACGCCTAAATTTTTTTCCTGGGTGGTGGTTCCTAATGTGGAACTTTGCATCGTGTAACCATAGTTTGGGTTGTTCTTCCCTAGGTGCATAACTTTGCACTTGTCCACATTAAATTTCATCTTCCATTTTGATGCCCAGTCTTCCAATTTATCAAGATCCTCTTGCAATTTTCCACAATCCTCTTGGGTTTTAACAACTTTAAATAGTTTTGTGTCATCTGCAAATTTGATAACCTCACTCGTTATTCCCTTTTCCAGGTCATTTATGAATATGTCAAAAAGCAGCGGACCCAGCACAGATCCCTGGGGTACACCACTATTCACCTTTCTCCATGGGGAAAATTGGCCATTTAGCCCTACCCTCTGCTTTCTATCTTTTAACCAATTCCTGATCCATAATAGTATACTGCCTCCTATCCCATGACTCTTTAGTTTTGCCAAAAGTCTCTGATGAGGGACCTTGTCAAAGGCTTTCTGAAAGTCCAAATACACTATATCAACCGACTCACCTTTGTCTACCTGTTTATTCACACCTTCAAAAAACATAACAGATTAGTAAAACAAGATCTTCCTTGTCTAAAGCCATGTTGGCTGTCTCCCATTAAGCCATGACTATCTACATGTTCAGCAAGTTTGTTCTTTATGATGGTTTTTACCATTTTCCCCGGTACTGACGTCAGGCTCACCGGTCTGTAATTTCCCGGATCACCCCTGGAACCCTTTTTAAAAATTGGCGTTACGTTGGCCATCCTCCAATCTTCAGGAATTACAGATGATTTTAATGATAGTTCACAGATTACTAATAGCAGGACTGCAATCTCATATTTCAGTTCTTTCAACACCCTTGGATGTATTTCATCCGGCCCAGGTGATTTGCTACTCTTCAGTTTATCAAATAGTTGTAATACAACTTCCTGATGTATTGATATTTCTTTCAATTCTTCCACACCTTTAAATACCACTTCAGTCATGGGTAACATCCCTACAACTTCCTCAATAAAGACCGAAGCAAAAAATTCATTCAGTCTCTCCGCTATCGTCGCCTCTTAGTACCCCTTTAACCCCTCTATCATCTAATGGACCAATTAACTCTCTCACAGGTTTTTTGCTATGAATGTACTTGAAAAAGTCTTTATTATGTGTTTTTGCTTCCGCAGCAAGCTTCTTCTCAAATTCTCCCTTTGCCTGCCTTATCAATGCCTTGCATTTAACTTGCCAGTGCTTGTGCTGTTTCCAGTTTATGTCATTTGGCTCTTTTTTCCATTTCCTGAAAGATGCTTTTTGGCAACAGCAGCCTCTCTGATCTCACCTTTAAACCATGCTGGCAGTTTTTTAGACTTCCTTCCACTTTTCTTAAAGCGTGGAATACAGCTGGTCTGGGCTTCCAAGATAGTATTTTTCAACAACACCCAAGCTTGATGTAAGTTTTTAACCTTTGCAACTGCTCCTTTTAGTTTTTTCTTAACTATTTTCCTCATTTTATCATAGTCTCCCTTTTGAAAGTTAAAAGGTAGTACTGTGGATTTCCTTACCATCCTTCCTCCACAAATTAAATTAAACGCGATCATGCTATGATCATTATTGCCAAGTGGCCCCAACGCCCTTATATCTTGCACCAGATCTGGTGTTCCACTAAGGACTAGGTCCAATATGGCTTCCCCTCTGGTCGGTTCATGAACCAGCTGCTCCAAGAAGCAGTCATTTATTTCATCTAGGAACTTTATCTCCATAGTATGCCCTGCCGTGACACTGACCCAGTCGATACTGGGGTAATTGAAATCACCCATTGTTATTACTGTGCTGTAACTTTTGTTAGCTTCCTTGATTTCTTTGAGCATTTCATCATCCATTTGTTCATTCTGGCCAGGCAGTCGATAGTACACCCCCACTGCCTTCCCCTTTTTACATGGAATTTCAATCCATAGAGATTCTACAGCAAATTCTGTTTCCTGCAAAACTTTAATCTAAATCCTTTTCCTGGGTGGTGGTAACTAAGGTGGAACATTGCATAATGTAACTGTAGTTTGGGTTATCTTTCCTAGGTGCATAACTTTGCATTTGTCGACATTAAATTTCATCTGCCATTTGGACATCCAATCTTCCAATTTATCAAGGTCCTCTTACAATTTTTCACAATCCTCTTGTGTTTTAACCACTTTGAATAATTTTGTGTCATCTGCAAATTTGATCACCTCACTCGTTATTCCCATTTCCAGGTCATTTATAAATATGTTAAAAAGCAGCAGGCCCAGCACAGAACCCTAGGGGTACTCCACTATTCACCTTTCTCCACTGAGAAATTGGCCATTTAGCCCTACTCTCTTCTGTCTAACTTTTAACCAGTTCCTGATCCACAATAGCACACTGCCTCCTATCCCATGACTTTTTAATTTTGCCAAGAGTCTCTCATGAGGGACTTTGTCAAAGGCTTTCTGAAAATCCAGATACACTACATCGAGTGACCCACCTTTATCTACCTGTTTATTCACACCTTCAAAAACATATAAGAGTGTGACAAGGCGATGGTGACCAAAGCCAGAAGGATGCTGGATTGCATTAAGAGAGCAATTACCAGCAGAAAGGAGGAGGTACTAATGCCACTGTACAAGTCACTGGTGAGGCCTCTCTTGGCCTATTCAGTTTTGGAGACCATATCTCGAAAAGGATTTAAAAAGTCTGGAAACATTTTAGAGGAAGGTAACCAAAATGATTTGGTGCCTGTGCAATAAGACATATGAGAAGAGACTTGAAGACCTAAATATATATACTCTAGAGGAGAGGAGGGACAGGGGAGATACGATACAGACTTTTAAATACTTAAAGAGTATTAATGAACAAACAAATCTTTTTCAAAGAGAAGGAAGGTGCAAAACTAGAGGACATAACATGAAGTTGCAAGGGGGTAAACTGAAAGGCAACGTCAGTAAATACTTTTTCACTGAAAGGTTGGTAGATCCTTGGAATGCCCTCCCGATGGAAGTGGTGGGGGGGGGTGCAAATACAGTGACAGAATTCAAAATGGCATGGGACAGACACAGTGGATCCCTTTTTAGCAACAGGATAAAATCAAAATAACCTTAACTGTCTCTGCTACCTCAAAAAATAGTGGTGACCTGCATGGAGTGGGGAGGGGGGGGGGGTACACCCCTAAACAAAGGCATGGGGAGAAGTGACTTGCATGGAGTGGCAAGTGACCCACACTTGCCACCTTACTGGGCAGACTAGATGGACCATGAAGGTCTTTATCTGCTGTCATATACTATGTTACTATGTAAGACATATATCATGGACTGCCCGAAGAAAAAAACAGTCAGTACTAGAGGAGATCAAACCTAAGCTTTCCTTAGAAACTCAGATGACAAGACTTTGACTTTCATACTTTGGACATATCATGCAAAGAGAGAGATCATTGGAGAAAGACATAATGCTTGGCAAGGTAGAAGGTCATGGTAAAAGAGGAAGGCCGGCAATGAGATGGATCAATACAATAACAGCAGCTATGGATACCACTCTATGAACAATGAGCCGCTTGGCTGAATACAGAACAAAATTTAGGTTAACTATCCAGAGGGTCACCAGAAGTCGACACCGACTCAATGGCACTTAACAACAACAATGTAAGACAGACAAGATTTTTCCTTGGCTAAATCCATGTTGGCTTTCTCCCATTTAACCATGACTATCTACATATTCATTAATTTTATTCTTTATAATGGTTTCTAACAGTTTGCCTGGTACTGATGTCAGGCTCACCAGTCTGTAGTTTCCCGGATCACCCGTGGAACCCTTTTTAAAAATTGCCATTACATTGGCCAATCTCTAATCTTCAGGTACTATAAATGATTTTAATGATATGTTCACAGATTACTAATAGTAGGTCTGCAGTCTCATGTTTCGGTTCTTTCAACACCCCTGGATGTTTACCATCCGGTCCAGCTGCTTTGCTACTCTTCAGTTTATCAAATAGTTCTAACAGATCTTGCTGGTTTATAGATTTTCTTTCAATTCTTCTAATGCATCACCTTTAAATACCATGTCAGGCATGAGTAACTTCCCTACATCTTCTTCAGTAAAGATCAAAGCAAAGAATTCATTCAGTCTTTCCACTATGGCCTTATCCTCCCTTAGCGCCCCTTTTACCGCTCTATTATCTAATGGTCCAACTGACTCTCTCACAGATTTTTTGCTATGAATGTTCTTGAAAAAAGTTTTATTATCCATTTTTGCTTCCATGGCAAGCTTTTTTTCACATTTTCTCTTTGCCTGCATTATCAATGCCTTGCATCTAACTTGCCAGTGCTTATGTTGTTTTTGTTTCAGTCATTTGGCTCCTTTTTCCATTTCCTTAAAGATACTTTTTTGGCTACAACAGCATCTCCAACCTCACTTTTAAACTATGTTGGCAGTTTTTTGGCCTTCCTTCCACTTTTCTCAAAGCATGGAATACATCTATCTGAGCTTCCAAGATAGCATTTTTAAACAACACACATGCTTGATGTAAATCTTTAACCCTTTTAGTTTTTTCTTAACTATTTTCCTCATTTTAGCATAGTCTCTCTTTTGAAAGTTAAAAGGTAGTACTGTGGATTTCCTTGTCGTTCTTCCTCCATTTATTAAATCAAAAGCAGTTGTGCTATGACTACTATTGCTAAGTGGGCCCTCACCCTTATCTCTTGCACCAGATCCTGTGTTCCACTAAGGACTAGGTCCAAATTAGCTTCCCCTCTTGTCTATTCATGAACCAGCTGCTCCAGGAAGCAGTCATTTATTTCATCTAGAAACTTTATCTCCCTAGCATGTCCTTCTATGACACTGACCCAGTTAATACCAGGATAATTGAAATCACTCATTATTACTGTGTTAAGGTGAAAAAGCAAAAACGGCCAAAATGGATGTCGGAAGAAACTCTGAAAATTGCCCAGAAACGCAGAGAAGCTAAAGCCAGAGGAGAAAGAAACTTAAGGAACTTGTTTTGGCTGATGTCAAGAATTTGGAGAGTACACAGAAACGAAGATTGATGACCTTATCCCGTTCAGAACAGGAAGTCCTCCTTGAGTTAAAAAGCCGTACGGATATAGTCATCAGACGTGCTGATAAGGGGGGAGCTATTGTGATATTGGACAGGGAATACTACATCTCCGCAGCTTTGAGTCAGCTTCAAGATACCAGAATTTATAAGGTTCTTCTAGAGGACCCCACGAAGGAGTGGCAGTCGGAGATTAAGAGGATTACCTTGGAGGCTTTACACCTTCACCTTTTGGAACGAAAAGAATACCGTTATTTGAATGGCATTTCTTTTACAATAGCACGGTTTTACACGGTGCCAAAAATCCATAAAAACTTGCAAGCTCCCCCAGGGCGACCGATAGTGTCAACTAAAGGGTCTCTACTGGAACCGATATCAACATATTTGGATTCTTTTTTACGTCCGCTCTTACCTACAGTCTCGTCATATGTAAAAGACACCACACACTTTTTGAACATTTTGGCGGGTTTGTCCTTTTGGGCAGAATGTGGCGACACGTTTTTGGTGACCTTGGACGTAGTTTCCTTATACACCAACATCCCTCAGGAAGCGGCTTATCAAGTAGTTGAACAATCTTTACATCAATGAGGGGACTTGAGTGAGGGTACCATCACTTTTTTATTACAATTAGCACGTTTAGTGATCTTCAGAAGTTTTTTTCAGTTTCAAAATTCACTGTATCAACAAATTTCGGGAGTAGCGATGGGCGCGACATGCACGCCCTCCATCGCAAATCTTTACATGGGATTATTTGAGAAAATTTGGTTGGTGACATCCTCATATCAGAGTAATATAATCGTGTGGCGCCGTTACATTGATGACGTCTTCCTGCTTTGGCGGGGCAGGGAGAACGATTTATTATCATTTTTCAACTGGTTGAATCAATGCGATCCTAATATCAAGTTTACCTCTACATACCATCGAGGTGTTATCACGTATTTGGATCTGCAAATTACTAGGAGCCACACGGCTTGGGAAACCACGATTTATTGTAAATCGACGGACCGAAACACCTTTTTGCATTTCAACAGTGCTCATCCGAGACAGCTCAAAGAGGGATGCCATTTTCTCAGTTTTTAAGATACATGAGAAATTGTTCAGATTCAATTGACTTTCGAATAAAATCTAAACAGTTGAAAAAAAACTTTCTTACAAGAGGTTATCCAGCACCTGTAGTGAAATGGGCGTATACACGAGCCCTGTGTAATGATCGTTGGCTTTTGTTGACAGATCATGGACAAGCAAGGCGACAGGGGAAGCGGATAGATACTGATAAAGTTAATTTCATTACCCGGTTTTCCCCTTTGAGTAAAAGTATCCAAAACATCATTAGGCAACACAGTAAAGTTTTGGGTACCATTCCGTGACTCCGTGACAAGAAGATACGATGTGTATGGAGCAGGAGCACTAATTTGAAGGAGCAGCTCAGTCCAGCCACTTTGCGTCAGTTGCGTCCTTTAGGTGTGTCAGAGATTGAATTGGGACACAAGAAATGTGGCAGCTGCAGCATTTGTGCTGTAACGTTGGCAATTGCACAATTTGTACATCGAGATGTTACATACCATTTGCAAAAAGCGACTACATGTCTGTCCACCTATGTAATATATGCGGTTTGATGTCCATGTGCATTGTTATATATTGGAAAAACCGCTCGCTCTCTGAAGCTGCGGATGGGTGAACATCATAGTCGAGTGAATAATAGAGTGTTCGAAGCACCTTTAGTGCAACACTGTATTAGTGAACGTCACACCTTCGACCAGTTAAGATGCTTTGCGGTGGATCGGGTCGATTTTCCTCGGGGTGGCAGAACCAAGGAGCAAACTCTGTTTAGGGAAGAACAACGATGGATTTTCCTTTTAAATACAGTGAAACTCCATGGTCTGAATGCTTCGGTAGATTGGTCAGCATGTGTTTAAAGATTTTGGATAGTAGTGAATAATGGGGGGGAGGAGTTTTACAAAAGTCCTTATAAGGATTGACGAAAGCTCCCAAACCGCATGCGCGGCGTCTTTTTGATCAGAGAGGAAGTGGGGGAAACCCAGTGTTCAGAGTTTTCCTCTGTTTGCAGTGATGTAATGGTTACTGCAGTAGAGGTATGTTTGGAGACACATTTTCTGGCGACATTGTTAAATGGTTTAAATGTTTAGATGAAACAAAGAAACAGGATTATTGACATAAAAGTTTTTTGTCGTATTTTTCTACTCAGTTTGAAACATCTAACATGAATCCCCTGATGAAACACGAACTGTGAAACGCTTGGGAGCCTTAGAAGCACGGCGTTGGGATTTAAATTGAGACTCTCGAGATGAACGATGGGATTTAAATTAAGACTCTCGAGATGAATGACAACCGCCAGCAAGAAAAAAAGCTTTTGGAGTAGAAGTTAAGTACTAGCTGTACTGATAGTTTACTATACATAAATCATTTTTTATTAAAAAGTACCAGCTGTACTGACAGTTCACAAAATATATAAACCATTTTTTATTGAAAAAACAAAAAACAGCAAATGTGTACGTGAAGAAAAAGGTCATTGATGTGAACAGCAGCGAGTTGTAAGGGTAACAATCAAAAACCCTTTACAAATAGCTGTGTATTTTTGACTGAGACCTTTGTACACTCTATTGGATTTCTTAGTTTCAAGTGGTGAATACGAGAGCAGATAACTTAGTATTTGTATATCAGAGGAGAAAGAAAGACAATAACAGAACTCAGAGATTTCCAACGTGCAGCAAGACAGGACAAGGAAAAGTACTACAGCGACGCATGCAAGGAAATAGAAGCAGAAACTATTAGAAGAAGAACAAGATCGGCTTTCCTAAAGCTACGAGATTTAAAGAAAAAGTTCCAGCCTCGAATTGGAATGTTACAAGATGCTCAAGGTTCTATGTTGAATGATGCTGAGAAGATCAAGAAAAGGTGGAAGGAATATACAGAGTTTTTATATAATAAAGATCAAGTGGACCAACAGCCGTTTCAACCTGTACCTTATGATCGGGAACCATTGGTGATGAAAGAAGAAGTTAAAGCAGTATTGAAAGCCTTATCAAAGAACAAAGCACCAGGCATTGATAGCATTCCCATATAAGTATTACAGCAATCTGATGCAGCTGTTACCGTACTTACAAGGCTCTGCCAAGAAATATGGAAGACAACATCATGGCCAACTGACTGGAAAAGATCTGTGTTTATACCAATACTAAAGAACATAAGAACATAAGATATGCCATACTGGGTCAGACCGAGGTCCATCAAGCCCAGTATCCTGTTTCCAACAGTGGCCAATCTAGGTCTAGCAATATCCCCAAAAGACACAGGTTCCACAATGCTTGTACTGGGTCAAGCATTGATTATCCTGGGTCCCTTTTTAATAGTGGTTTATGGACCTTTCTCCAGGAACTTGTCCAAACCTTTTTTAAACCCAGCTACACTAACAGCCCTTACTACATCCTCCGGTAACAAATTCCAGAGTTTGATTACACGTTGAGTGAAAAAATATTTTCTCTTATTTGTCTTAAATAGTTTACCCTGTAGCTTCATTGCATGTCCCCTAGTCTTTCTATATTCTGATAGCGTAAACAATTGATCCACGTTTACCCGCTCCACTCCATTCATTAATTTATAGACCTCTATCATATCTCCCCTCAGCCGTCTCTTTTCCAGGTTGAAGAGCCCCAAACCTTGTAGCCTCTCTTCATAGGAGTAGCCTTCCATCCCCTTCACCATTATGGTGGCTCTTCTCTGTACTTTTTCTAATAATGCTATGTCCTTTTTAAGATACTGTGACCAGAACTGCACACAATATTCAAGGTGCGGTCTTTACAGAGGCATTATAATATCCTTTGTTTTATTTTCCATCCCTTTCTTTATGATACCTAGCATTCTATTTGCTTTCTTGGCTGCCGCTGCACACTGGGCAGAGGGTTTTAACATGTTATCCATGATGACTCCTAAATCTTTTTCCTGGGTGGTGGTTCCCAATGTGGAACCTTGCATTGTGTAACTATAGTGTGGGCTGTTCTTTCCTAGGTGCATAACTTTTCACTTGTCCACATTGAATTTCATCTGCCATTTGGATGCCCAGTCTTCCAATTTATCCAGATCCTCCTGCAGTTTTCCACAAGAAAGGTGATCCAACTAACTGTGGAAATTATCGCACAATTGCTCTGATCCCACATGCCAGCAAGATTCTAATGAAGATTATTCAAAAGAGATTACAACCATACCTGGAACAAGAACTACCTGAAGTGCAAGCAGGGTTCAGGAAAGGGCGAGGAACGAGAGACATCACTGCGGATGTGAGATGGATCCTTGAAAAGAATAAAGAATACCAAAAGGATATCTATTTGTGTTTTATTGACTATAGCAAGGCTTTTGACTGTGTAAACCATGAGAAACTCTGGGCCACATTAAGAAGCATGAGTATACCAGAACACCTGATTGTACTCTTGCACAATCTGATCAAGAAGCAGCAGTTCGAACGGAACAAGGAGAAACAGAATGGTTTAAAATAAGCAAAAGTGTAAGACAAGGCTGCATACTTTCCCCCTACCTGTTTAATTTATATGCAGAACAAATCATCAGAGAAGCAGGATTGTATGAAGACAACAGAGGTGTGAAGATTGGTGGAAGAGTCATCAACAACCTTCGCTATGCTGATGATACCACATTACTGGCTGAAAGTGAAGATAATCTGAAACATTTGCTTCTCACAATCAAAGAACAGTCTCAAAATGGGCTTGCACCTTAATGTAAAGAAGACAAAGATCATGACAACTGGCATAATCAACAGGTTCATCGTTGAAGGAGAAGAAATTGAAATCATGAACAACTTTAACCTACTTGGATCAACTATCAATAAAGAAGCAAGAAGCAGTCAAGAAATCAGACGACGTATTGCTCTTGGCAGAATGGCTATGAAAGACCTAGATAAGGTCTTTCCCTGTAAAATAGTTATCTCCAAGTTATAATACCCTGTTCAATGTAATTTCAGTTTGTTCAATGTAAACTGCACTGATGCAGAATAGCGCGGTATATAAGAGAATGTAAATAAATAAATAAATAAGATCCTGAAGAGCAGAGATGTCTCTCTCCATACAAAGATTCGACTTGTTTAAGCCATGGTATTTTCAATAAAATCATATGGATGTGAAAGCTGGACAGTGAAAAAGATAGGAAGAAAATTGATGCCTTTGAATTATGGTGCTGGCGGCGAATACTGTGTATACCATGGACTGCCCGAAGAACAAACCAGTCGGTACTAGAGGAGATCAAACCTAAGCTTTCTTTAGAAGCTCAGATGACAAGACTTTTCGACTTTCATACTTTGGACACATCATGCGAAGAGAGAGATCATTAGAGAAAGACATCATGCTTGGCAAGATAGAAGGTCAGCACAAAAGAGGAAGGCCAGCAATGTGATGGATCGATACAACAACAGCAGCTACGGGTACCAGTCTGTCAACAATGAGCCGCCTGACTCAAGACCGAACACAATTTAAGATAGCTATCCAGAGGGTCGCCATGAGTCGACTCAGACTCGACGACACTTAACAACAACAACAACAGTAATTTTTGTTAGCTTCTCCAAATCCTTTTAGCATTTCATTATCCATCTATTCATTCTGGCCAGGTAGTATCCCCCCACTGCCATTGCCTTCCCCTTTTTATTAGAGTTTCTATCCACAGAGATTCTACCATGTATTTTGTTTCCTGAAAAACTTTAATCTTGTGTGACTCAATGCCCTCTAAAATACAGTGCAACCCTTCCACCAAGTTGATCTACCCTGTCATTGTGATATAGTTTGTACTCAGGTATCACAGTTTCCCATTGGTTGTCTTTCTTCCACCAGGTCTCTGAGATGCCAATTATATCTAACCTTTCATTTAGTGCTATAGGGTGGCATTTTCGAAGGCATTTGCATAGGTAATTGCCTTAGGTACCCATGTAAATGCCATCCAGGATTTTCAAAAGGCACCTTCATGGGTAGCGCCTTTGGAAAATCTGGGATAAGTCCCTAATGTGCCCAAATGCTATGCGGTTAGCATCGGGGTGTGTTGGGGGCAATCTGGGGCAGAGCAGGGGCGGAGAAAAGGGCTAAACGAGTAACAGCGATTTTCGATGCTACCCACTTAGCCCTCTGCACCTTAAAGATAGGCGAAGCACTGCCAATCTGAAAAGAGCATCTCCTGCCGCCTGGACATCGAGGCAATAATGCTTAGAGAAAGTATGCAGCAACGACCACGCTGCCGCCCTACAGATCTCCACTGGCAGAACTAAACTATACCCTGCCCACGACGCTGCCTGAGCCCTCGTGGAATGTGCCCTCAACCCTGCCGGCGCTGCTTTACCCTTCAAGATGTACACCGATGCAATTGTCTCTCTGATCCATCTGGAAATGGAGGCCTGAGCTGCTGCCTCACCTTTGCATGGCCCACCAAACAGAACAAACGGTCTGATCTCCGAAAGGACGATGCCCTTTTCACATATCTTTGCAGAGCTCTTTTAACATCCAGGCAGCGCAGCTGCAGAGTGGCAGGGCCCACATCCGTGCACGCCAGAGCCGGAAAGGAAATGGCCTGATTTACATGAAATGCTGACACCACCTTGGGCAAAAATGAAGGTAACCAGGCGCAGGACCACTTTCTCCTTGGAGAAGGAAAGGAATGGCTCCTGGCACGACAGGGCCTGAAGTTCCGAAATCCTGCGTGCCACGCAAATCACCACCAGGAATAGTTTTCAGAGTCAAATCCTTCAGGGAAGCTCAACTCAACAGCTCAAAGGGTTCCCCAGACTGCACTGTCAGCACCAGATTGAGATCCCAAGGTCACCGCCCTTAGAAATCTCAGCATGTCTGGGCGTGTACACAACGGCACCCCATGGACTTTTCTGCAATAATAGGAAATTGCCGCCAGTTGCACCGTCAAGGAACTGGAAGCTAGGCCCTTATCAAAACCAGACTGCAAGAACGCCAAGATGTCCAGGACGGAGGCAATGGAAGGGCATGCCTGCCTCTCTCTGCACCATGATTCAAAAATGCACCATACGCGGATGCACGTCAGGTTCATAGACCTCCTCCGGGCCTGTAGCAAGGTTGCCATTACCGAGCCCGAATATCCTTTCTTCTTCAACCTCACCCTTTCAAGAGCCATGCCATAAGTGAGAATCGATCTACCTGGGGCATACGAAGTGGCCCCTGCTTCAAGAGGTCCTATCGAACCGGAAGCCGCTACGGTCGATCTGCCAATATCTGAATCAGGTCGGCATACCATGGGCGCCTCAGCCAGTCCGGTGCCACCAGAATTACTAATCCCTGGTGCACCTCTATCCGTTGCAGTACCCGGCCTATGAGTGCCCACGGGGGAAAAAAACCATAGAGAAAACCCTCTTCGAACCCCCACTGAATTAGAGCATCCAGGCCCTCAGACATCCTTTCTCTTCTTCTGCTGAAAAACTGGCAGGCCTTGGCCGACTTGAACGTTGCCATTAGATCCATGATCAGTGTGCCCCATCGGCGGACCACCTGCTCAAACACCCCCTGGTTGAGCTGCCACTCTCTGGGGTCCATTCGCACTTGGCTGAGGTAGGCTACCGTCACATTGTCGACTCCTGCTACGTGTGCCGCCGATAATGCCTGGAGACGAGTTTCTGCCCATCTGAACAGCCTTTTGGCCGCCTCCACCAGGGCTGCACTGCCCATGCCTCCTTGCCGGTTGATGTAAGCCAGCATGATCGCATAGTCCAAAAGGACTCGGACTGCCTTCCCTTGCAACCATGGCCCGAAACTTTCTAACACATCTCGAGCCTGTTGATTGACCACAGGGCTTTCTTTGGACTCCACTGTCCCTGAACAAAGCATCTTTCGCAATGGGCTCCCCAACCTGACAGACTGGCATTGGTCATCAGTGGAATCCACATCAGGGACTCGAATGGCATGTTCCCCGGATGCAGCCACCACCTGAGGGCTCTCCTGGTGCTCTGTGGGCAGGGTAGTATTTGAGACAAGGGTTAACTCTGATGGGACCACTGATGGAGCAGAGCCCCCTGCAGCGGTTGCATGTGTGCCCTTGTCCATGGGACTAGCTTGAGTATGGCCGCCATGGTCCCCGGAACCTGCAGATAATGCCACGCTGATGGTCTCGCCATTTTCAGGAACTGCCGTAACAACTGTTGTAGCTCCTGGGCCAGGCAAGCCGGCAGGAAAACCCTGTCCACACAGGTATCGAAGCACGCTCCCAAATACTCTAGTTCCTGGGCTGGCCGTAACTGACTCTTGGCCAGGTTGACCCCCCAACTGAGATTTTGAGGTAACTCCACCACTCGCGCTGTTGCTCTTTTGCAGTCATCCATGGACTTCGCCCGGATCAACCAATCATCTAGGTACAGTTGGACAAGAACCCCTTCCTTGCAGAGAACTGCCGCCACCACCACCATGACCTTGGTGAAGGTACAGGGGCGGGGGATCGCCAGACCGAAAGGCTGCTCAAAACTGGAAATGGCCCCTTGGCACCGCACAGTGGAGAAATTGCTGATGTTCTGGGTGGATAGGAATGTGCAGATACGTCTCTGTGAGATTGAGAGACGTCAAGAACTCTCCAATCCCAACCACCACTATTACTGATCTCAGCGTTTCCATGTGGAAACGCAATACCCGTAGACAGCGGTTCATGCCCTTGAGGTCGAGAATCGGGTGAAAGGAACCTTCCATTTTGGGCACCATGAAATAAATGGAGTATCAACCTCAGCCATACTGGTCTCGCGGAACTGGTTCCACGCTCTTAACTGCAGGAGATGAGTCAAGGTTTCTTCTACTGCCGCTGACACTGCTGCGTTCACTTTGGGCGATCGAAGGAGCTCTCATTCTTGCTCTGGCAGCAGGTACAGGCGCATCATAGATCACACCCCTTTAAGACTGACCCCGGCAGAACCCACTCATCCTGGATCATCTATCATCCATGTACAGGGAAGATGTTCTACGATTTCCACACTGCCTGGAGCAGCAGATCCTCCAATGCCTCTTCCTCTGCCAGGAGGTTAGCAGGCATATTCAGGGTGTTGAGGGACTCCAAGCTAACTGCTGGCAGCTCCTCCCAGTGGAACACCCGAACAATCCAGGCCTGATCCTCCTATTCTGGGATCTCTCCTCCTTCCAATTCCTCCTGTAGATCTAGTTCTGTGTCAAGGTCTTCCCCATCCAGCTCCTCCGACAATGGCGAATGCTGCCACTCCTCTGAGCCTCTAGCCTGCTTAGACACCACTGCCCCTGACTTGTGCTCTTTTGCGTCCGATGCCCTCTTAGCCCTGCGTTCCGGGGCTGAGGAGCCGCTTGCCAAGCCCTGTTGATGCCGGCAAAACACCTTATGCAAAAGTAAGACAAACTGGTGAGAACTCTCCCGGGAGCCCTACTGTTTGAGGGGGTGGATGGTCCGGGCATCATGCAGGGACCGGGGGCTGTATCTGGTGAAGGTAACATAGCGCTCCCCCCACCTCAAGGGTCTCTTGCAACTTGGAAGGACTCTCCTGCCTTGTCTCATCCTGCAGGCCCTGCTTCAATGACTTAGCCTCTTGCGTGCAGTTTAGGCAAACTCCTGCCTCTGAGACCGCTCCCCGTCGGGTCCCACATATCTTGAGAATTTTCAAATTGTGCTACTGTGTTGTACCTCAAAGATATGAAATGGACCACATACTGATCCAATCAGACTGACCCTTTCTCCGAGTAAATGTTTACGTTTTTATTATAAGTAATACAAATGGCTATAAAGAGTACAGCTTCCCTTACAAGCAATATCACAAATTTAGTAGGTACAGAGTCTGGGCTAAGAGACAAGGGATGATCATGTCAGGTTACTCACTGACCATAAACAGTTGGATGGATTTCATTTGTCTCCTATCCACTGACTGCCTCTGTCTTTATAATTATATACATTTCTTGTATGCAGGTGCTTCCTGTTTTTCACAGAACAAAACTGTAGCTACATAAGCTACTACAAATCTATATGCAGCACATTTCCCTACTTATATATCATTTATTTCTGTCTGACTTTTTGCCTGACCCTTCTCAGGAAAAAGTCACAATGTCTCAACAAACTGTCACTTTTAACACCTGACCAGGCACAACAGCTCTCTGAAATCTGCACAGCAACAAGACAACGGCACATTTAGTTAGGCTTTTGCACAGGTCTGCATCAAGTCATTGTACACTGAATACATTTTGAGCTGTATTACACAAGGAGTGCTTAAGGATGTGGCATGAAGTGGGGTTCACCCCCCTTGATACCATCACATACCAGGCACTGCGGTCAGGACGGCATGGTGGGAAAGGCTGTGGTTACTCCTCAGGGACGTTCTCAATCTGTACCCAAGTAGGTAGAAGGATCTCTAGCACAGTGCACCTCCTCGGGCTCAGGCCTGGAGCACTAGAGTACCTGAACTAAAATTTAAAAAAATAAAATAAAATAAAATAAAACCAATTTACTGAAATCTAATTAACTGAACCTGAAAGGAAACTGCAACTGGCCCCCTAGGAAGAAGCTGCTCTGTCCTGCTTTATTCTCCAGTGGCTGTCTCCCCCGAGTGCCCAAAACACAGCAGGGGGTTAAAATGCACATGGGCCTGAAGAAGAAATCATGCCTAAACACAGTGGGGGTGAGTTTCCCACACTATTGCAGGCTCCCAAACATGTGGCTGCAGTCCGCTCTCTGTCTCCTTGTATTCCGGCAGTTGCTAGGGCTTCTTGCTGTCCTCCCCCTGCCGCTCTTACCTTGGAGTCTCTTTGCTGCATGGCTTTTCTACCCCTCGCGCTCAGCCTTCCTTCCTGGCATCGGTGCTGAGGGGGGCGACTCAGGGCTGCCAGCTTTCAGTCCTGTCAATCAACTGACGTCCCCACGGTGGTTCCTCACACATTAACAGGTTCGGGGGCCATCAGAAGTCTCGGACTGAGGAAGGACCCCACAGAACTCCCCCCTGAAATCCTAGGGGGAGGGAGGGAGAAGGAATATCCTCTTCTCAGCCCTGTTGTCCCCTAGGTTCTTTCTGATCCGCCTGATTTTTTTATGCCTTTAAAAACAAAGAAACCTGCACCTTAAAAAGGAAACTCTAACTAATCCTATCTCCTTAGTTGTTCCTTCAGTGAGTCCAGCACCCTGGCTCACTACCTTCTCCAGCTGCTTGGAGACTGAGCATACTGGGGCTGGTAGGCGGTGCCAGCTGCATAAGTACACTAGTGTCATCAAAAAGATGACATGCTCAGTCTCCAAGCTGCTGGAAGAGGTACACTACCCAGAGGTGCGGGACTGGGCTGTTGTTGTTAAGTGCCATCGAGTCGGAGTCGACTCATGGCAACCCTCTGGATAGCTATTCTAAATTGTGTTCGGTCTTCAGTCAGGCGGCTCATTGTTGACAGACTGGTACCCGTAGCTGCTGTTATTGTATCGATCCATCTCATTGCTGGCCTTCCTCTTTTGCGTTGACCTTCTATCTTGCCAAGCATGATGTCTTTCTCTAATGATCTCTCTTCGCATGATGTGTCCAAAGTATGAAAGTCGAAGTCTTGTCATCTGAGCTTCTAAAGAAAGCTTAGGTTTGATCTCCTATAGTACCGACTGGTTTGTTCTTCGGGCAGTCCATGGTATACACAGTATTCGCCGCCAGCACCATAATTCAAAGGCATCAATTTTCTTCCTATCTTTTTCACTGTCCAGCTTTCACATCCATATGATGTTATTGAAAATACCATGGCTTGAACAAGTCGAATCTTTGTATGGAGAGAGACATCTCTGCTCTTGAGAATCTTATCTAGGTCTTTCATAGCCATTCTGCCAAGAGCAATGCGTCGTCTGATTTCTTGACTGCTTGTTGCTTCTTTATTGATAGTTGATCCAAGTAGGTTAAAGTTGTTCACAATTTCAATTTCTTCTCCTTCAATGATGAACCTGTTGATTATGCCAGTTGTCATGATCTTTGTCTTCTTTACATTAAGGTGCAGGCCCATTTTGAGACTATGTTCTTTGATTGTGAGAAGCAAATGTTTCAGATCATCTTCACTTTCAGCCAGTAATGTGGTATCATCAGCATAGCGAAGGCTGTTGATGACTCTTCCACCAATCTTCACACCTCTGTTGTCTTCATACAATCCTGCTTCTCTGATGATTTGTTCTGCATATAAATTAAACAGGTAGGGGGAAAGTATGCAGCCTTGTCTTACACCTTTGCTTATTTTAAACCATTCTGTTTCTCCTTGTTCTGTTCGAACTGTTGCTTCTTGATCAATGTACAGATTGCGCAAGAGAACGATCAGGTGTTCTGGTATACCCATGCTTCTTAATGTGGCCCAGAGTTTCTCATGGTTTACACAGTCAAAAGCCTTGCTATAGTCGATAAAGCACAAATAGATATCCTTTTGGTATTCTTTAGTCTTTTCAAGGATCCATCTCACATCCGCAATGATGTCTCTCGTTCCTCGCCCTTTCCTGAACCCTGCTTGCACTTCAGGTAGTTCTTGTTCCAGGTATGGTGGTAGTCTCTTTTGAATAATCTTCAGTAGAATCTTGCTGGCATGTGGGATCAGAGCGATTGTGCGATAATTTCCACAGTCAGTTGGATCACCTTTCTTTAGTATTGGTATAAACACAGATCTTTTTCTGTCAGTTGGCCATGATGTTGTCTTCCATATTTCTTGGCAGAGTCTTGTGAGTACGGTAACAGCTGCATCAGATTGCTGCAATACTTCTATAGGAATGCTATCAATGCCTGGTGCTTTGTTCTTTGATAAGGCTTTCAATGCTGCTTCAACTTCTTCTTTCATCACCAATGGTTCCTGATCATAAGGTACAGGTTGAAACGGCTGTTGGTCCACTTGATCTTTATCATATAAAAACTCTGTATATTCCTTCCACCTTTTCTTGATCTTCTCAGCATCATTCAACATAGAACCTTGAGCATCTTGTAACATTCCAATTCGAGGCTGGAACTTTTTCTTTAACTCTCGTAGCTTTAGGAAAGCCGATCTTGTTCTTCCTCTAATAGTTTCTGCTTCTATTTCCTTGGAAGTGTCATTGTAGTACTTTTCCTTGTCCTGTCTTGCTGCACATTGGAAATCTCTGTTGAGTTCTGTGATTGTCTTTCTTTCTCCTCTGGCTTTAGCTTCTCTGCGTTTCTGGGCAATGTTCAGAGTTTCTTCCGTCATCCATTTTGGCCGTTTTTGCTTTTTCACCTTTTGTAGAGACTTCTCGCTTTCTTCCAACACAACCTTCTTGATGTCATTCCATAACTCTTCCGGAGCTCTGTCATTTGTATCTAAAGCAGCAAATCGATTTTGCAGGCAGTCTTTAAATTCCAGTGGTATATTCTCAAGGTCATATTTTGCTGCATTCATGAGTGGTTTGCATACTAGTAGTTGATGATCTGTACCACAGTCAGCTCCAGGTTTTGTCTTTGTTGATGTTACAGAGCTTTTCCATCGTTGACTTCCACATATGTAGTCAATTTGATTTTTATATAATCCATTCGGTGAAGTCCATGTGTACAGTCGCCGCTTGTGTTGCTGGAAGAAGGTGTTTGAGATGAATAGATCATTGGTCTTGCAGAATTCTATCAGTCTTTCTCCAGCTTCATTTCTGTTGCCAAGTCCATATTTTCCAACTACTTTGCCTTCTTCTTTGTTGCCAACCTTTGCGTTCCAGTCACCCATGACTATCAGGATATCCTGTTTGCATGTTCTGTCAATTTCAGCTTGTACTTGTTCAGAGAACTCACCAATTTCATTCTCTTCTGCAGCTGTTGTTGGGGCATATACTTGAATTATAGTTGTGTTGATAGGCAATCCTCGTAGACGAATAGAGATTAAGCGTTCGCTGACTGCATTGTATTTCATTACAGTTCTTGCAAGTTTCTTCTTTATTATAAATGCAACACCATTTCTTCTTTGTCTTTCATTTCCAGCATAGTAGACCATGTGATCATCTGATGCAAAGTGCCCCATGCCAGTCCATTTCAGTTCGCTGACACCCAACAGATCAAGTTGTACACGTTCCATTTCATTCTTGACCACCTCCAACTTCCCTTGGTTCATGCTTCGTACGTTCCATGTTCCAATGTGTAAGACATCTTTACAGCTTCTGACTCTCATTTCATGCGCAGCTACATCAGCAGTCAGACTTCCCGAGGGCTTTGATCCAACCACATCATAAATGCTGGCTTTACTCTGAAAAGTCTTCAGCTCTTCCCCAGTAGCTAGTTGAGTGCCTTCTGACCTGGGGGTCTCATCTTCCAGCACCACAGCACAATTTGTTTTGTTGTAACTATCCATTGGGTTTTCTTGGCAAGATACAGAAGTAGATTGCCGGGCCTTTCTTCCGCGCAGTTTAAGTTTGGTGTTGTTGCCGTTGTCACAAAAATGTGATCCTCCGCCGTCAACACTGTCCCATTCTGCTGCTGCCCAGATGGGTGGTTTGTCTTGGTCTGGCACCTCAGCTGAGACCTGACCATCTTGGGAGACCCTGCCAGTAGTTAAACTACCGATAGTTTAGCTCTCAGCATCACTGATGCACGCAAGCCCTCAAAGCACGACAAGCTGCAAACCAAGTGAGAGCGGGACTGGGCTAGAGGGACGATAAGGAAAGCAAAGATGCAAAAGAAGAGCCAAGGCAATACAATGGGGGACAAGACATTTTTCAGATATTTTAGCAAAAGTGGTATTATCAGATTCAATGGTGAAGGGGAGGAATATGTAGAAGTTGAGGAGGATAAAGCAGAATTGCTTAACAAATATCTTTTTCTGTGTTCACAGATGAAGGGCCAGGAGCAGAACCTCAGAAAATACCCGCAAATATAAAAAGAAGTGAAGGGGATCCTGAACAATTTTTAGAAGACCGTGTTCATGAGGAACTAGCTAAACTAAAAGTAGACAAAGCGATGGGGCCGGATAGGATACATCCGAGACTATTGAAGGAACTTGGGAAAGTTTAGCGCCTCCACGGTCTGACCTTTTCAATGCTTCTTTAGAGTCGGGAGTGGTCTCAGAGGACTGGAGAAAGGCTCATGTGGTCCCTTTACACAAAATCAGAAGGATGAGATTGAGAACTACAGACCAGTTAGTCTGACCTCCGTGGTGAGTAAATTAAGGGAAACGCTACTAAACAGAAGATAGTGAGATTTCTGGAGTCCAATGGATTGCTGGATCCGAGGTAGAATGGATTTACTAGAGGCAGGTATTGTCAGACAAATCTGATTGATTTCTTTCACCGGATGACCAGAGACTTAGGCTGAAGGAGAGCCCTAGATATGGTGTACTTAGATTTCAGTAAAGCCTTTTGACACCATTTTGCTATAATCTGTATAATTTATTTATTTTATTTATTTATAAGATTTTACAATGAATAACAAGCACACATTATAACACTTGCGGAAATAGAGAACTGATCCAAAAAATACAATCATTAGGCAAAAATAACAACTAAGAAAAACTGACTACAGTCAAATACAAGGCAGTCCACCCTATAGCCCACCATTTGGGGAGAGGAACAACACAGAAAACTAAATATGTGTAATTTAGAATCTAGTGTATTTGTTAACTCAGTCAGGGCATAGTATCAGTAGAGAGCTTTTTGCTTAAATTTTAAAAAAACTCAGTCAGGGGCTAGTATCAGGCGGTCCAACAAGGGCAAGATATCACGTGAAAAAGGCACACAGTCCAAAACGTGATAAGGTGGAAAAACACTTTATTTCAAATTCTCAGACCTAGCAACCCGACACAGGCCGTGTTTCGGAGACCTTCATCAGGGGTTGTCTAAATAGGTACTAGAAACATAGAAACAGACAATATTAAAAATCCAATAATAGTGAAAGAACAAATAATTAATTGTAGACATTCAATACACTCTATTCATCCAAAGATAAAAATAATAAATAATTAAAAAGATAAATAATTAATAATAAATAATTAAAAGCAAACTCCAAATGCTCAAAATGTGATACTCAAATACAATTAAATTATAAAAATCATAGTTACCATGTATATAATAAAACCAAAGTAAAACACAAACAAAATTAAATAAAACAAAATCCATACAGACACAATGCAATATAGTCTTTAAGGGAGGTGATCAGCATCGTAATTCCAATATTACTACCTTACTTGTAGAGATGATGGACATGTAATCCTCGCAAGGAGGCAAAAACTAAAATAAAGAAAACATAAAATGAGGCATATGTATAACATTGGAGATAACACTTATGATATATGTTCAATTACCTTCTACCCTAACTGTAATACATATGAAATATAACTCGAATTCAAAATTTTCAGAGGACTAGGAGTGAAAGGAAAAAAGGCAGCGGGTATTATCTTAGAGCCGGTTGTGGGAGGAGGGCAGGGCCGAATGAAGCAGCAAAAGAGCTGAATAAACGTCCATTATAATTGTGAGATTTAGGGGAAAAAATTACCACTCTATCTGGACACTGCTGTCAAAATTGCCAAAGGAAATTTATCTTTAATGAAAGAAACATGAGGAAATTGTTTAGAGTATGGCCAACATTTTCATCGCAGGGCCAGCTTAACCAAAAACGTTTGACGAATCTGGGTAGTAAACGGGCAGAAATGCAAAGGTTGAATTACCTTAAAATTTTTCATAAAACCAGTAAGAGAAAAAAAATGAAGGGAGATTGACCAGATTATCAAGAGGACAGCATTGCAAGAGGTGTGCAGAATCGCTACACTGATATTATCTATCCATATTCAATCGGAGGCTCTTAGCGATGTGTGAACATTTTGTGTGTCGATGTTATAAAAGCTTTCCTACTTACCGATCTCTATCGCTGACAGTAATATGAAAAGTATTCCTTCAAGCTGTCAGCGCGAACTTCTATCCAGGGGCTAGTATCAGCACAGAACTTTTAATTTAAATTTAAAACTCAGTCAGGGCCTAGTATCAGCAGATAGATTTTAGTTTAAATGTAAAACTCAGCACAGAGCTTTTAATATAAGTTTAAAACCCAGCAGAGAGCTTTTAGTTTAAATTAAAACTTAGCAGAGAGCTTTTAGTTTAAGTTTAAAACTCAGTCAGGGTCTAGTATCAGCAGAGAGATTTTAATTTAGATAAAATAAGAGTATAGCTTAGCACAGAAGGAAGAACAGAGTAAATATTATTTTAGTAGAAAGAAATATATTGTTTCTAGAGACCTTTACAAAGAGGCCTTCTAGTTAGGAGGCAAGAGATCTGTGAATTTATTTTAAATAGGTGTTAAAACCAGACAGACCAAAGGGGCAATTTGAAAGGCTTCCTCTATCAAATCAAAGGCTATGTGAATCACCAAGGAAATTATTAATAGATTACCTTAGAAGCACAGATCTGGGACCTGTGTAGCAAACCAGCCTTTACTAAGTGTTAATTCACTCAAACCCAACCAGGCATAATCTTAGCTTTATAAGCTCTTAGACCTATTAAAAGGGGAGAGGTGGTCAAATTCACTTTAAGGTTCAGCAGGTTATCCTCACCAGGAATAGATTAATTAAGGCCCTGAAATTAATTAATCCTGAGGTTAACAAAGTCCCTTAAATTTATTTGGTATAGTTGTATCAGTAAAAGTATCCCTAGTAACTTTAAACAACTTAAATAGCTAAACAAAACCTTAAAACTAAGATGCAGACAGCAGTCCAGCAGCGAGTTGGGGACTATCCAAAATTTTGCACTGAGTGTCACATGTACGATTTTCTCCCAGTTGGTGAGAGGTCTTATGTGCGCACAAAGTGCAAGGAGCTCTTTGCCCTCAGGGAATGAGCCCGATCTCTGGAGGCTAGAGTAGCAGACTTGGAGGACATAAAGAAGACAGAGAGGTACATAGACGAGACCTACTGGGACGTAGTATTGAAGTCCAACATCCAGTCTGGCAGCCTCTCAGTTGCCATGGAGGAGAGAGGTCACATGAAAGGACAGCATCAACTTGGTGTGGCAGGAAGTAATCGTGTAACTAGGACCTGTCCACCAGGAGTTGTAAAACCTTCTCGCACCGAGGTTTCTCCAGAACCATGTGCCCATGAGGGAAGGATTAGGACAGCTGTTATCATTGGCGATTCAATCATTAGGCACGTAGATAATTGGGTGGTTGGTGTACGTAAGGATCATCTGGTAATATGCCTGCCTGGTGCAAAGGTAGCAGACCTCATAAGCCACCTAGACAGGTTTAGGGGAGGAGTCTGTTGTCTTGGTACATTATGGTACCAATGACATAGGAAAGTGTGGGGGGAGATTCTGAAGGCCAAATTTATGCTTCTGGGTAGGAAGTTGAAAACTAGAACTTCCAGGGCAGCAGTCTCCAAAATGCTTCCCGTTCCACGTGCAGGACCCAAAAGGCAGGCAGAGCTCCGGAGTCTCAATGTGTGGATGAGTCATAGTGATACCTGGGTACAAACTATATCGCAATGAAAGGGTAGATTGAATTGGTGGAGGACTGTGCTCTATGCTGGAGAGGGCATTGAGTCACAGAGAATTAAAATTTTGCAGGAAACAAAATACAGTGTTTCTAATTTGCATGATATTCTTGTACATTCTGCGTATTTTGATCCAGTACAATCCACAGAAAACACTGTTTTTCACCATTGTACATGGTGTAGGTCATGCCCTTAGTTATGACTGAGAACCGCATAATATGTCCTGGGAGAAATCCTATTTTTATTCAATTTCATTATGATCGTCATAGAGCTGGGGTAATTTACATCATTGTTCTTGCTCTTTGATTTATGTTTGCCATGCCAGTAGCAGTTTTGCCTGTGGATGAATGAAAAAAGATGTCAGATTCCAGTGCTATATTATGCTGCACGAAGTGGAGGAGTAGTCTAGTGGTTAGAGCAATGGCCTCATACCCAAGAAAGCAGGATTCAATTCCCACTGCCATGCCTTGTGACCTTAGGCAAGTCACTTTACCCTCCACTGCATCAGAAAAAAAGGCCCAGCAATCATACCTTGCCAATAAAACCAACCCAGGAGTCAGCACTGACTTGATAGCACTTAAAAAAAGATGTATCTATGGTGGCTTGCTATGTTCAGCACTTCACAGGTTTCTGACCTGAAGCTAGTTATCATCAATCAAGTTCTATATAACCCACATGGAGGAGATTTAAGTTTGAAATAGAAATTGATTTTTATGCTCAACTACATGGTTTAAATAGTGATTTAGAAGTGTTTTATTAATATTTTCCAAGAAACTATTTTTTGTATCCACATCAAGACCACTATTACAGGATCATGATGCTGGGTGAATCATTATGTATAGAGACTGGGAGAATAATACTTCAGAGTCCTTGTCAGTACTTGTTTTTCTAGGTTTATACCCTGGATGCACCATTTAGGGAGTCTCACTCTTTGTTGTGGTAAATCTCACTCTCTGGGATGGTTCACCCTTGGCATCTCTGCAATTTACTTATTCCACCCATTCATGATTTTATAAACTTCTATCATATCTCCTTCTCTGCCTAAGGTTACCAAATTTTTATCAGGCAAATCTGGGACTTATCTAAAGTGTGGTGATGGGGGGGGGGGGGGGGTGCGAGGAGGGACACATTAGTTCCAAGTTTGAGCAGCAAGGCATGGAGGGAAGAGGTGTCGTTACCTTGTCCCACCCCCCAATCTATGCCATGACAGCAACAATATGACTTAGCAGACAAATCAACAGAGAATTAGAAACAGTGATGTATTTCCTCCATACTGTGCAAAATATAAAGATAATAGATGTAAATTCTAAAACCTGACATATTCAAATAACGAAATAGAAAACACATTTTTTCTTCAACACCTCCCCGGTGCTGGAATTGGGGACAGGAGGCTGCCAAACAAGTGGGAATCGGGGACACAACTCTAAAATCAGGGACATCTGGTAGCCTTATCTCTGCCATCTCTTCTCAAAGATGTCAAGTTACCTAGTTCCAGGAGCAGGATGTATTCCCAATTCTGGTTTACACTGTGCTTTACAATGCAGCATATTAGCTGTAGTCCCTGATGTTGCCCATTGGAATCAGTGCTGCAGGCCCCATAATGCATACAGATGAGATTGCCAGATCCAGGAAAGTCTTACATTCTCGCCCCTGGAACTGGGTAATTTGGCAACTCTGTCTTCTCCAAGTTGGAGTGCTCTATTTAGCCTTTTTTCTTAGAGAAAGTATTCCTAGGGCAGGTCCAACCATTAGGCAAGACTAGGGCAGCAGCAGACAAAAGATGAAATTAGACTTACCTGCTAATTGTTGTTCCTTAAGGAACTCTAGTCCAGTCCCGGAACCATAGAGTTTAGAATCTCCTCCAGCAGCTTTGGAGACTGAAAGATATCATCGCTTTGCTGGCACCAGTATAAATAGTGTGGTGAGGAGAGCGGCCAAGAACAGATGGAGATAGAAGAAAACCATGTTTCTGCCTTTAAACCAACTGACAGACAAGCTGTGCACAGAGCTTGCAGAGCAGGAAAGAAAAAAAATCCTGTCTCTGCTGAGGCTAAGCCACGCCCAGACTCTGAAGTGGGGGCAGGCTTAGATACTGATTGGAAAGGCCTGTGCGAAGGCCAGGGTGTGGCAGGGAAGAAACGGTTTTTAAAACCTCACTCTGACCAGAGAGGGAAGAAGGAAGGGAGAGTCACTTCCACAGGAGAAGGAGAGATCCTGGAGCAAGGGGATTCCAGTGGGAAGAGATATCCCAGAGCCCTGGGAGATCCTGGAGAGGAAGAAGGATTCCAGGAAGGCTTTCAGGAGAGATCTCATGAGAGAAGGAGTGGAGAAAGGCACAAGAAATCTGACTTCCAGAAGATGAAAGAGGTCAGTACAAAAGGAAGCAGTGGGTGTCTGAGAAATGCTCCTAGAAGTGAAGCCAACAGATGTATAGCTGAACAGCTTACAGATGAACAGGAACAGTTTGCAACAGCTAGTGTACAAGAGCCAGACCTGAGCCCTACAGCTGCCAGAAGGTGGGTGGAGACGCTTGAGAGTGGAGAAAGCCAAACCCCAGCAGTGAGCAGAGCAGCTGAGCTAAAAACACTAGAAACATTAGCACAAGTGCTCCCTGAGAGAAAGGCTTATTCTCCCAAAGTAACTGTGCCCAATCAGAAAGATTTGCTATGGAGCCAGTTTCAAAAGTTCCTACAAGACAGAGAAGCTGAGGAAGCTTTTAAGACTGTAGAAGGCAATGAGCATTCTTTAGCCCAGGAGGAAATGCAGGTCAATTCTTATGTGCCAGAGTCTGACCTGGGAATCTCTCCAATAGATTGCTCATTCTGTTTAAAAGAAGACTGAGCCTTACTAAGCAGAGCTGAGAAAGAGTGAGAAGCTGTATTGTGCATAACTCTGTAACTGCTAATAGTCTTCTAAAGCCAAGGATATGTTTTACCAAGTGAGAATTTTCTTCTAAAGCAAAGAAGCTGTGTGTTACCTGAAGTTTGTTTGAACTGGGAAAACAACAGTTGTGAAAAAGCTGTGTGTTACCTGAAGTTTGTGTAAAAGGGAAAGCAACAGTTGTGTCAAGAAGAAAGTTTACCTTTTGTTTGAAAGAGATAAGAAGCTGTGCTGAGTACTGTTCTGTTTAAAGAAAAACAGCTGCTAAGGTTAGCAGGACTTTTGGTTTCCGTTTATCTCACTTGCCAGTTATCTTCTGTTATCCTTTGTGTTGGAGAAGTATCCTAATGCCTTGTGTTTGAATTTTAATGCCTTGGAAATCCCCATAGAAAAATAAATATTCTTGTATGCCTTACCAACGGTCTCACACTACATTTTTGTCCTTGCTCAAGAAAAGCCTAACTACAAGTCCCAGAATTCCACTGGGGGACAGTCAGAAAAGCTTTATTTAAGGACATTACAAGGCAGCCCTATGCCTGTGAGCCCTAGGGCCCAGGCTAGGGTCCCACAATAGGCAAGGACCGCCCCCTTCCTCCAGTACCTACTGATAAAGCAAACTCAGCAGAGCAACAAATAAGTAGATATCAGATCAATGAAATAGGAAATAACTAAATTTAGATATGCTCTACATATCATTGTTCGTTTGTTTTTGTTTTATTTTTTTACCATCTACATGTTATAAATGCAAGAAATTATAACTACAACACTGCTGTGGAAGAGTTCCCACTGTGGTTTCACTCTGCACCTTTCTAGAAGCCCTTCCCAATGAAGCAAACTTTAACCATTCTTTTCCCAGGAACTTCAGGCTGATGAACCCCGAAACACAGGGTGGGATCTGGGACTGGACTAGAGGTAAGTCTTAATTTAATCTTCCTTTGTGTCCCTCTAGTCCAGTCCCGGAACCATAGAGGATGTAACAGAGCAGTGAATATCAACGGGAGGGACCTGCAAGCCCAGCCTGAAGCACCGCTGAGCCAAAACGACCATTCCCCGCCGCTTGTACATCTAGCCTATAGTGCTTGGCAAAAGAATGCAACGACGACCAAGTCGTCGCCCGACAAATATCCGCTATCGGAACCAAACTGAATTCCACCCAAGACACTGCTTGCGCCTGAGTCGAATGAGCCCAGAGGCCCTCCGGTACCATCTTACCCTTACCATCGAGAAATAGACGACTTCGCCGCCGCCTCCCCTTTTCGTGGGCCCCCGAAAGCTACAAACAACCTGTCCGACTTCCGGAAGGGCGCCGTCTTGCGGAGGTACCTTCTAAGTATTGTGATAAGGAAGCTTATCATAGCTCAGGAAAGAGCTATAGGAAAGGTGAAGTGACTCTGAACAATCAACCTGTCAGTTCTGGTAGAAATAAGAAAACAGAATTTTCCCATAAAAGACTACCAGTCCCAGAATGCACCAGGTTTCCAACAGCCATTAGAGGAGCTGAAGTGGGGAAACGTGTGTTCAATCAGGAGGGCTATGAGGTAATCCCTAAGCACTCTTCTCAAAGGGCAGGGCCTGATTCAGCACAGCTGCGCTGTGTTAGGGAGGAGCACTCATCTAAGCAGAATAAAGGTAGAGTTTATTCTACAGAGAATTATCCTCAGGATCATCATCATCTTCATGATCAGCTTGGATATCCTCAGTTTCACCTGGAGGATCATCAGAAGCAGAAGCCAAACCGGACGGACAGAGAGGGCAAGAAACCCTTTGGAAGAAGGAAGAGAAAAGCCTTTGGGAGGTCTAGAGGAGTCTGGAGCAGTACGTATACTGGGAGGCATTCCAAGGGCCAGCATACACCATTGGACTGGGGAAAGCCAGAGGAATGGTGCTGCAGAGCTAGGAATCTCCAGACGGTATCAGTGAGGGAGACGGCTGCACGTGGAAGGGACCCTAAGACCCGTGCCAGAAGGTATGTGAAGAGAGATCCAGTGTCCAGGGATCTGGATTGGAAGGCTGGACATAAGAACTGGACTACATACTGGCCAGGCTATATAGAGAGGAACTCTAACAGCAATGGAAGCTCAGGTATGAACACTGATCTATGCCCTAGCTATAACCTTGAAAGACAGCAGGGAAACAAGTATTCTCCTGAAAGTGCTCCATTGGGAGATTCATCTGTGCCAATCCATGATATTGAACCCATGCTTGTTGAAGAAGGGGGAATGATAGCAGATGAAAAATGTGTTTACATGGACTGCTCTCTGTCTAAACTCCTTTGGTGATTTTCTGTTATAAAGTACAGCAACCATCACAAAGAAATACAAACTTGTTCTTTAATCTACTCAGAAAAGCTCCTGAGTAGGATTTTTAGCCACGCAGTAGAAAGCAAGCCAGCTAAGGGGTTTCAGCTGGATAACTGCTAGCAATTGAGCCTTACCTAATTGCTTGTGAGCTCTGAGAGAATCACTTCTGAATCTATGTGGGAAGATATAAGAAGTTAACCTGAAAAGAACAGTTTTTCTCTTCTTTGTGGCTTTTGGTTTGTTGTTTGATACATTGCTAAGAGAATATTAGCTAAAGCCTACAGAAAAGACCAGTTTGTTACCAACCAGGTCTTATTTCTTTTGCTTTGATTGCCTGACAAGTTCAAATGTTTTTCCTGATTTTGTTTTTCCAAGTTTAACACTGAAAGCAAGTAACCTGATTTATGTGCTACCAAGCATATCTGTGTTGGGAGAAATAACCCCATAAATAAATATCTTATTGGCTTTACACTTGAGCACAACTAAATTATTGTGAGCAGCTGTGTCGGGTGTGAATGGACTGCATTGCCCACAATCCCTTGCCAATCATATTGACATATGCACTTGCCAAGACTGTGAACAATTCTCACCCAGGCAGCCGTCTGACAGTATGCAACGAACATCCAGCAGATGCAACCTACCCTCCGACTGATCCTTCTGCTCCTCGGAGAACACTGGAAGCGACACTACCTGGTTAACATGAAATGCCAAAACCACCTTCGGCAAGAACGCTGGAACTGTACACAATACGACCTTGTGACTGAAAAAGGACAGATATGGCTCCTTACAGGACAACGCTTGCAATTCAGAAATTCTCCTCGCGGAGCAAACTGCCACCAGCAAAACTGTCTTCAACGTCAGATCTTTCAGCGTGGCCTTGGCCAATGGTTCGAACGGCGCTCTGAGCAAGGCCTCCAAAACTAAATTCAGATTCCACGCGGCACTGAAGTTCGCCTCGGAGGTCGCATGAGAACACGGCCCGCAAAAAATGTTTAACATCGCCGTGAGCGCCGAGCAGCTGACCATGAACCTTACCCCAGTTAACAGGTGATGGCTGCCAACTGCACTCACAAGGTACTAGCTGCCAGACCCTTGTCCACCCCATCTTGCAAAAACGAAAGGATCTGAGACACCGAGGCCCCCAAGGGCCGCAGCCTACGCTCCGCAAACCAGGCCTCAAAAATTCGCCAAACCCGGAAGTACGCCAACGAAGTGGATCGCCGGCGCGCCTTCAGCAATGTATAAATGTCCGCCGCAGAATAACCCTTGGCAGTCATTCTAGCCCTTTCAAGAGCCATGCCGTAAGCGAGAATCGATTCACCTGGGGCATGCGCAAAGGTCCCTGGCATAAGAGATCCGCCCTCTGCGGCAGCCTCCACGGCCTGTCTGCCAACAGCCACATCAAATCCGCGTACCAAGGTCTTCTGGGCCAGTTGGGCGCCACCAGGACCACCAGGCCATGATGCCTTTCTATGCGCTGCAGTACCCGGCCTATGAGAGCCCACGGTGGGAACACATAGAGAAGCCCCTCTTCTGGCCACCTCTGCGCCAATGCATCGAGACCCCCCGACATCCATTCTCGCCGCCTGCTGAAGAACCGTGCTACCTGCACCGACTCGAAGCTCGCCATTAGATCCATTAGCGGAATCCCCCATCGCTGCACTAAATGCACAAACACGTTGGGGTGAAGAACCCACTCTCCTGGGTCCACTCTGCGGCGACTTAGAAAATCCGCTTCAACATTGTCCACTCCGGCCACACGCTGTGCCGAAAGACCCTTCAGATTCTGTTCGGCCCAACTCAACAGCTGACTCGCCTCCGCTTCTTGATGGACCATTCCTTTTCCTCCTGAGACAAGTGCCCCTGGGCAAATCTTCCCTCGCAATGCGCTCCCCACCCCAGGAGACTTGCATCCGTCATTAGCAGTTTCCAGGATGGAGGCTCCAGCGGCATCCCCGCTTCCAGACTTTCCGCCCACAACCACCACCAATGTTCCTGACATACCTCCGGCGGACAAACCAGACACTGAGACAACGCGTTCCTCTGAGGAGACCAACGCCAGAGCAGCTCGCTCTGCAATGGCCGCATATGAGCCCTGGCCCATGGCAGCACCTCGATCATGGCCGCCATAACTCCGAGCAATTGCAGATACTGCCACGCTGTCGGTGCCTGCCATGCGAGAATCCACTCAATGGGCTGGGAGAAACACCGCAGTTCTCTGTGTCTCAAAATGCGCCCCTAAATATTCCAGGGATTGAGAGGGAACTAATCTGCTCTTCGCAAAGTTGACCACCCAGCCGAGGCTCTCCAACATCTGCACCACCCGGGCGGTGGCCGCGGCACTCTCTTCCCTGGATTTCGCTCGAAACAGCCAATCGTCCAAGTACGGATGCGCTAGCATGCCCTCCTGGCGGAGCGCTGCCATGATCTTGGTGAACGTTCGAGGAGCTGTTGCCAGCCCGAAAGGCAACGCCTGAAACTGAAAATGCCCCATAGGCACCGCAAACCGTAGAAACCTTTGATGCTCCTGCTGAACCGGGATGTGGAGATAAGCCTCTGTGAGATCTAAGGACGTCAGGAATTCTCCCGCTCTGACCGCTGCAATAACGGAACGTAGGGTCTCCATACGGAAATGGGTGACCCGGAGACACTGATTCACCCTCTTCAAATCCAGAATCGGCCGAAACGTGCCTTCTTTCTTTGGAACTACAAAATAGATGGAGTATCGACCGCAACCGCACTGGTCCGAAGGAACGGGCACCACTGCTTTGAGCTGCAGCAGCTGCTGCAGAGTTTCCGAGACCGCTCGTACCTTGTGCAGAGCTCTGCAAGGAGACAGGACAAAGGAATCTAACATGGGTCGATGGAGTTTGTCAGACGGCTGCCTGGGTGAGAATGTTCACAGTCTTGGCAAAGGCATATATCAATATGATTTTGCAAGGGATTGTGGGAAATGCAGTCCATTCACACCAGACACAGCTGCTCACAATAATTAGTTGTGCTTGAGTGTAAAGCCAATAAGATATTTATTTATGGGGTTATTTCTCCCAACACAGATATGCTTGGTAGCACATAAAACAGGATACTTGCTTTCAGTGTTAAACGTAGAAAAACAAAATCAGGAAAACAACAGCTGAACTTGTCAGGCAATCAAAGCAAAAGAATAAAGACCTGGCTGGTAACAAACTGGTCTTTTCTGTAGGCTCTAGCTAATATTTTCTTAGCAGTGCTGCAAACAACAAGCAAAACCCACAAAGAAGGGAAAAACTGTTCTTTTCAGGTTAACTTCTTATATCTTCACACATAGATTCAGAAGTGATTCCCTCAGAGCTCACAAGCAATTAGGTAAGGCTCAATTGCTAGCAGTTACCCAGCTGAAACCCCTTAGCTGGCTTGCTTTCTACTGCGTGGCTCAAATCCTACTTCAGGAGCTTTTCTGAGTAGATTAAAGAACAAGTTTGTATTTCTTTGTGATGGTAGTTGTACTTTGTAACAGAAAATTACCAAAGGAGTTTAGACAGAGAGCAATCCATGTATTCACAGCCTGTATCTAAGACCGCTCCCCCTTCCTCAACAATCATCGGTTCAATATCATGGATTGGCACAGAGGAATTTCTCAATGGAGCACTTTCAGGAGAATACTTGTTTCCCTGCTGTCTTTCAAGGTTATAGCTAGGGCATAGATCAGTGTTCATACCTGAGCTTCCATTGCTGTTAGAGTTCCTCTCTAAATAGCCTGGCCAGTATGTAGTCCAGTTCTTATGTCCAGCCTTCCAATCCAGATCCCTGGACACTGGATCTCTCTTCACATACCTTCTGGCACGGGTCCTAGGGTCCCTTCCAAGTGCAGCCGTCTCCCTCACAGGTACCCTCTGGAGATTCCTAGCTCTGCAGCACCATTCCTCTGGCTTTCCCCAGTCCAATGGTGTATGCTGGCCCTTGGAATACCTTCCAGTATACGTACTGCTCTGGACTCCTTTAGACCTCCCAAATGCTTTTCTCTTCTTTCTTCCAAAGGGTTTCTTGCCCTCTCTGTCCGTCCGGTCTGGCTTCTGTTCCTGATGATCCTCCAGATGATAAAGACGTCCAAGCTGAGGATATCCAAGCTGATTCTGAGGATCTCCCAGATGAAACTGAGGATGAGGATCTCCCAGATGAAACTGAGGATAATTCTCTGTAGAATAAACTCTACCTTTATTCTGCTTTGATGAGTGCTCCACCCTAGCACAGCGCAGCTGTGCTGAATCAGGCCCTGCCCTTTGAGATGAGTGCTTGGGGATTACTTCATAGCCCTCCTGATTGAACACACGTTTCCCCACTTCAGCTCCTCTAATGGCTGTTGGAAACCTGGTGCATTCTGGGACTGGTAGTCTTTTATGGAAAAATTCTGTTTTCTTATTTCTACCAGAACTGACAGGTTGCTTGTTCAGAGTCACTTCACCGTTACTATAGCTCCTTCCTGAGCTATGATAAGCTTCCTTATCACAAGTTCTAGCGCATAACCCTCTCGAATGACTTCCAGGACCCACTGGTCTGACGTAATTTGGACCCAGGCAGGGTAAAACTCCCGCAAATGTCCCCCCACGGGTACCTCCCCCATCTGAGTCCGCCACATTTCATTGTGACTTCTTAAGGGCTGAGGACTGGAAGGGAGCAAACCCTCTGCCTGCCCCCCGGAAACCTCTAAATCCTTGGCCTCTCGCCGGAAACCTCCCCTGCTGAGGTTGGCCAAAGCGAGAGGACCGAAATCTACAAAACTCTCTCGGAGCCCCTCGAGACCCCGTAACACTCCGGCCCTGTTTAGGCTTATCTTTGGGAAGTTGACCACCCTTAGACTCTCCGAGATCCTTGACCAACTTTTCCAAATCCTCACCAAATAAAAGTTTACCCCTAAAGGGCAGCTTACTGAGGTGAGCCTTAGATGAACTGTCCACCGCCCAGTTACATAACCAGAGATACCGTCGAGCTGCCACCACCGAGGCCATACTCTTAGCCAAGCCCCGGATGAGATCATAATGAACGTCCGCTAAATACGCGGTTCCAGACTCCAGCCACGCTACATACTCCAACTGTCCCTTCAAGTGATCCCCCTTCAGCCTTTGGGACCACCACAAACAGCCTCTCGCCACCCACGCCCCCGCTATTGAGAGGGCGCAAACATCGAACACCTGTTTCAGCACGGTATCTAGTTTCCTGTCTTGCACATCTTTTAACGCTGCGGCCCCCTCTACCAGAATCGTAGTTTTCTTAGTAACCGCCGATACCGCCGCATCTACCTTTTGGAGAGCGAAACAGCTCTCTATCCTGGTCGGAAAGTGGATAAAGGCGAGCTAAGGCTCTGGAACCCTTCAGGGCCGACTCTGGCAAGTCCCACTCTTCCTGAATCATACTCCGAAATACTCTATGCACGGGGAAAACCCGTTGGGATGTTCGAACGGCCTGCAACAGCGGATCCTCCAAGGCTTCCTCCACTGTCGCCCTTCCTGAGGGCATGTTCAGCGTCTTGAGAGTCTTGGTAATCAAGGCCGGCAGCTCTTCGCGACGAAACACCCTGACTACCCTGCTCTGCTTCTCCGAGTCCAGCAACTCTCCTTCTTCCAACTCTTCCTCTGATATCTCTTCCAGTTCCGCGTCTACCGCTCCCAGGTCCTCCCCGAGTTGAGACACCAGACACTCATCCCCAGCCCCCTTGCTTCTCTTGGACGGGGGAGCCTCTTCCTCAGAACGGTCCAAAGACCCCGGCCGCTTCAGCCCTTGCGACCCCTTAGAAGGAGCTGTCATCGCCGGCTGCAGCAGAGCAAATGCCTGCAGCATGAGGGAAAAGAAATTCGGTGGGATCACAGGAGCAGTCCCTACCTGATTCAGCGCTAGAGACAGAAAAGACCCTTCACCAGAGGATGACCCCGCCACTGGCTCTGCAGGGTCCAAGGATGGAGGCAGAGTCTCACTCCCTTGCGGAGGAACTGCCTCCCGCCCTACCGAGGTCCCCTCTAGCGCCTTATCCATAACCTCTGCCTCAAGAGTGCAGGCTCTACACATCCCTGAGTCCAGTACCGTGCCGCGCCTCGTGCCACAAACCAAACAAGAAGGCTTTGCAGGCATACTACTGCAATCGCAGCGCTACCCAATCTCTGAAGCCTGAACCTGAACACCCCTAATAGGGTACCTCACCGAGGAATTAAACAAGTTATTAGATTGGAAGGTGCGCAGTCAATCAGTGAAACACTTGTGCCAGCTGACAGCTTTGTGGGTTCTTTTTTTTTACATAAAATCCTACACCTACAGCTACCAAGCAAGGCCTGACTAGTCACCCCTGAAAATGAAGCTTAAAAACCTAATGAAAGAAGGGGAGCTAAACGCGGCTTCTAAAATGGCCGCCGTTGCCGCGTTTCCCGTGCGGCTACACGTGGCCGAACTAAACTGTGAGGAACACAGGTCCGCTTCCCAACGCGGCCTCGGATGCTAACTGCCCCCCCCCCCCCCCCAAAATGACAACCAAATGGCGCGGTTAGCCGGCCAACTCACTCACTGCTCCCTTTGCAGGTGACGAAAGGAGGCACACAAGCGTCGGAGCTCAGCCGGTCCGCGGCTTTGGCTCCGTCAAACACTGCATGTCAAACCGGTCTGCCTTTTTACACTCCTTGGCGCCTTGATTAAGCCTGCCACCTGCTTCTCACCCTTAGTCGCAGGTTCGGGAGCAGGGAGGCTAATAAATCAAAACTTTTCTTTCCCCCTAGTGCTTGTTAACGCGACGGGGAGGGGGAGGGAGGGGGATGGAGCCAGAGGAAGGAGCTGAACACCCTCCAGCAGCAGCACTGCACCTATAAATGCAAAAAAGGAAAAATCTTAAAGAAAAATCTCAAAGTAAATCAATCCTTCAATTTTAAAGGGGAATCTAGAAATCTAGCTCTGCTTATTTGTTCCACCTGAGCCCAGTCCCAGGCTCAGAATCTCCACTAGCTGCTTGGAGACTGAAAGTACTGGAGGAAGGGGGCGATCTTTGCCTATTTATACTGGTGCCAGCAAAGCGATGATATCTTTCAGTCTCCAAAGCTGCTGGAGGAGATTCTAAACTCTATGGTTCCGGGACTGGACTAGAGGGACGCAAAGGAACAAAACAATTAATCCAGACAGCCACACAAACTCAAAAGAACTATCAGTGCTTACTTTTACTTGCAGTAAAAGTAGGCACGCACCTGTATACAAAGCCAAATTTACAGGCCGATGCAAAAAGCTAGCGCGGGCTTTACAAACCCATAACACCATGGCAAAACACATTTTACAGTCTTTTAAATGCAGAAAACAGACGTAAACGCTGATGGAAAAAACTGGCGCCCAATTAACGTCACACATATTTAAATATATTTAAATGAATCCTAATTATTCAAATGTATTTTAATCAGTTGGGCTGGTATGCAAATCGTGGCTACGCCTGATGCAGAGACAGGCGTAGAGGATTTCACAACCAGCCAAGGCGCCAAACGTTTTACTACAGGTTCTGAGAAGAAGTAAACCTCTAACGTTGCCCCCTCCCCAGTATTTTGATGGCACCTGGTGCTTTTCCCAATGACTAGATCATCTTCTCCTTAGATGAACAGACATTAGGAAAAGCCCCCGATGCCATCAAAATACTGGCAGGGGCTGTGCCCGACAAAAAAGAATCCCTGGTGGCCCGGCCCCCCAACAAAGAGCTCTATGTCTCATGCAGCACTGGAAGTGTTTGAAAGGAAACTGGCTTTTCCTGCTCCCTGTAACAAGCATGAGCATTTTTGTAGCAGAACCTCTAAGTTTTCATATTAATTTCATATTTGGCAGGCTTGTTAAACAGCTAGGCGAGTCACGCGTCCCTTCAACATTTTAATATTTCTTAGAAAAGTCCCTGATGCCGTGACCCAACAAAGTAATCACCTGATGGTCTAACGGCCCTTGAACCCCCCACCCCAAAGTAAAAAGCGTAGTTACATACCTATAACAGGTGTTCTCCAGGGACAACAGGAATCCTCACATATGGGTGATGTCAACACCGATGGAGAATTTCCCCAGCTTTCAAAGAAAGCCTTTGGGAATGCCACCACGCATGTTTGGTCCTCTTCCCACCCAAGGGTGCCATCTTCATCAGTCAGATGACATAGCTCAGGCAAAACCAAAAAATACCAAGGACACTTGGGAACTCCTAGTGGGTTGGTTGTAAGGACAGGTGAGTTACTACGTTTTATCCAGGAACAAGCAGGAAGTCAGTCCTCACATATGGGAATCTCCAGCTACAGGCTACCAAGGACCTGTAGAAAAGCATCACGGCGAGCCATGAGCAGTCACTGGTAACCGAAGGCAGCCTGAGGACCCTGGATCCCCGAAGACCACGTGCCCGATAGCTGCAGAAGAAGGGTCAGAGGGCAGGAGTTGCTTAAACTCTGAACAAATTACAGAGAATGGCATGGCCAAAGGCGCAGCCCAACGAGATTCCCTCTCCAGGCAGTAGTGTGTCACGAAGGTGTTAGCCGAGGACCAGGTTACGGCTTGGCAGATATCTGCCAGCGGCACAGAGTGCAGATGGACCACTGATTCTGCCCTCGCACAAACACCGTGACTTGGCGGTTCAGGGGCAACCCGGCCTGAGCCTGGGCGAAGGCGATGCAGTCCGCCACCCAGATGGAAAGGGTCCGCTTAGTGACCATGAGCCCTATGCGGGCACAGTCATAGGAGATGAAAAGCCGCTCGGACCAACGGTGAACCTGCGTATGCTGCAGGTAGGAGAGAGCCCTCCTGCAGTCAAGGGTAAGGAGGACTGCCGATGCCCGGTCGGTGTGAGGCTTCGGGAAGAAAGTCGGCAGTACTATCTCCTGGTTGAGCTGGAAATCCAAGACAACCTTTGGGAGGAACTTGGGGTGCATTCGGAGAACCACCCGATCTCTCTCTTGTAGGGGGCATTGGCCATCAGGGCCTGAAGCTCACTGACCCTCTGGGCCGAGGTGAGGGCACCAGAAAAACCACCTTCCAGGAAAGGTGCCGAAGTGAGCAGGATGCCATCGGTTCGAAGGGCAGCTGAGTTAACTGCGTGAGGATGACATTGAGGTCCCACTCTGCCAGAGGTGGCCAGATGGGGGGCTTGGAAAGAAGCAGCCCACGCATGAAGCGGGAAACCAGTGGTTGACCCGAGAGATGTCCACCCCCGACAGGGTGGTGGTTAGCCGAGATAGCGCTCAGGTGTACCCTGACTGAGTTGGAATTCAAACCCGCCTGCGAGAGATGGAGCCGGTACTGCAGGACCAAACGGGTGGTGCAAGAGAACAGATCAGCCTGTATCTCTGAGCACCACATCGAAAACTGATGCCATTTAAAGGCATAAGCCCTCCTAGTCGAATCCTTGAGCGAGGCCAGCAGTATGTCCTCAATCTCCACCGGGAGATGAAGGGGGGCTAGAGCAACCCGCTCAGCTGCCAGGCCCTGAGGGATAAGGATCTCAAGTTGGGGTAGAGTATCAGGCCCTCCTCCTGCATCAACAAGCCCGGCTTGTTGCCTAGGGGAACCGGAGGCTCCGATGAGAGGCGGAGCAGCAGCGGGAACCAGGGCTGGCAAAGCCACGAGAATCACCGAGGCCCCATCCTGCTGTATTTTGAGGAGAGTTCGTGCTATGAGCGGAATGGGAGGAAACGCATACAGGTGGCCATGCATCCATGACAGGAGGAAGGCATCAGGGGTTTCCCTGTTCGGGTGGGGAACTGGGCCGCAGAACCATGGGAGCTGCGAGTTTGCCGGGCTGGCGAAGAGGTCTAGGACTGGCATCCCCCAACATCTGAACAGCTGCTGCGCTGTCTGTGGGCAGAGGCATCAATCATGCAGCTGGAGGAGCTGGCTTAACCTGTCTGCCATGACGCTGTCCTGGCCCAGAAGATAGGTGGCCCGTAGGGCTATGCCCTGGTGAACCGTGAAGGACCAGACGGCTATCGCCTCCAAACAGAGGCTGTGAGATCCGGTGCCCCTTTGCTTGTTCATATAGAACACTGCTACTCTGTTGTCCATCTGGACGAGCACCACTTGGTGGAAAACATGGTGCCTGTACGCCTGGAAGGCAAGGAGGCCCGCCTGGAGCTCGAAAAGGTTGATCAGCTGCCGGGACTCCTCCATGTCCAAGTCCCCTGCATGCGAAGCTTGCCGCAATGGGCTCCCCATCCCATGAGCAAAGCATCCATGGTCGACCACGTCGTGTTGTAGGGCCTGGAATGGCATGCCTCTGAGCAGGTTCTGGGAGTCCTGCCACCAGTTGAAGGACTCAGGGAATAGAGACGTGACCGAGATGGTGTCTCAGAGATGACCTGTTGCCTAAGACCACTGAGCTTGAAGGCACCCCTGCACCACCTGTATGTGCAGTTGGGTGTCGGACAACAAGAACCGTCGAGGCCATATGGCCGAGGAGACGAAGCATCGCTCGAGCCGATACTGCATTGTGATGTTAGACCGTGGATGCCAGAGCAATGAGGCAGTCTGCCCTGTCCTGGGGAAGGAAAGCTGTCGCCCATTGAGTGTTGAAGCACGTGCCGATGAACTCCAGGGTTTGGCCTGGAGTGAGATGAGACCGGGTAATTGACTACAAAGCAGAGGTGCTCGAGGAGGTGGACGGTGCGCACCACGGCCCGCTGCGCCTTGTCACCCATCCCCCCCCCCCTCCCCCTGTAATGAGCCAATCATAGCTTTGGGGATCAAAAGGGCAGGCCACGTATGCCGACGAAGCACCATTGCCCTATCATTTATTTTGTCTCCTAAGTCACTAGTTTATTAATATCTGTCATTAGTTTATTCAAGAAAATGGCATGCAGGGCGGTGAAACTCAAAATACAGCAAACATTTTAAAACATATTGCTATCATGTTGACAGGGCTTCAACATATACTTTCTGAATGTACAAAAATACTCTACCTCGGTGGAGAAGTTTTACTGACTTATCTTTGAAAGAAACATAGACTATACCCTATTTTTAATGAAAAGAAAACCATTCCATTGTATAGGCTCTCAGGGCCAAGCCGGCCGCTGGAAGACTTCTGTGGGCGGGAGAACGTGCGCGTAACAACCAACCGTCAGTACGTAGCATGCACCACAGCTCTAAAGTCTCATGCGTACTGACGTTACAGCCGCAGATTGGCGTCTTTGCGGATGACGACTTTGATTTCTTATCTGCGAGGCTTGTAGGGAAAAGCGGAATCAGGCATTGGTATTTCACATGAAGAAACAAGCAGGTCCAGTGCTCACTGGGGCACCTGATCGGCTTTCTAAGCCAACATGTCTAATTGTAGCGAGCGCAGCGACGGCAGGTGAGACTTCCAGGGTAACAACTGATTAACAGGTGCGCGCCCGTTATCCAAGCTGTCTCCTTCCGTGAACGTCATCAGTGGGCGGGATATTAAGCCCATAGTGGCGGAAGAGAGGTGGGAGGTGACCTGGTGTAGATTCGTGCTTGGCTTGTTTCAATGAACGGTGGTGCTTTAAGGGTTGTCATTTGGCTCCGTTTTTGTCCCATATGTTTGATCCACAGACCTGGCTTTCCTTTGTGCAATTATTACTCCAAAAAAAGCAAGGCTACAATTCCTTACACGCAATGGCGGAAGCTCAGGCGAATCGGGCACCAGTCGTCATTTCTAGCTATGACGTAGTGCTTCTGCGTGTGGGGTTGACGTAGGCGGTGGAATAATAAGATGTGCTAGGCAATATATTGGTTGGCCTAGCCTTAATTGCCCAATAGCAGCAACTAGAAAGCTTGTAGATGGGGATGGAAATTGATTTGTTTGGCCCCTCTGAGTAATAAACTGTTCAGCTACTCCGGAGTTTTCTTTTTTTTTTTTTATCTCAGATGTAAAGACCTATGACTGTATTTTTAGGAGTAATGCAATGTGTTCCTTCGAGTCAGTCCTGACTCCTGGTGACCCAGAGGCTCCTGGGTTTTCTTGGCAGTGTCACTGGAAGTAGATTGTCAGGCCTTTCTTCCGAGGCAATGGAGGGTTAAGTGACTTGCCCAAGGCCACAAGAAGTGCTAGTGGGAATCGAACCCTGGTTGCTTGGTTACCAAGCCAGTGTTCTAACCACTAGGCTGCTACTCCACTCCATTTTCAGGAGTACTTCCTTTAAAAAAAAAAAAAAACATTAAGATCGGAGGCCTTGCCATCACATGATGCAGTGCGTTGACGATACATAACATTCAATTGTTAGACATCCAGCAACTTGTGATGTTGCAGCCTAGAGCCAGGCCCTGTTATGATAGCATTTGGGCCAGTGTGATAATTTAGAAGTGGACCTATCATCAGACACCACCAGTCTGAAGAGCATGATGGCAGAAAAATTCACTTTAGATAGCCTTTTGGGGAAACTTGTGTTTGAAACAGGATACTGGGCTTGATGGACCTTGGTCTGACCCAGTATGTCATATCTTATGTGCTTATGTTCTCCCTACGTTGCAGAATTCAGACGTCTTCTGGGACGGGAGGCTCCCAAAGGTAGTTGTGAGGGGACATGTTTGTTTTTTTTGACTAGTGTCATGGGATAGGATTGATGAATTTGAATGATCCCTAAGAAGGGGGATGGGGAAGGGATCAATCTTTTTATTATTTGTATGATATTGTGTGTTTTTTTTTTAATGCAGTGTTATTGTAAGTTGCACGCCCTAGGTCCTTTTTGGGGAGTGGTGATAAATCTAAAATAGAACACATTCCTAGTTGTACAGTTATGGAGTAGTTAAGGAAAAAAGGGAACTGTTGTAATGGTTGATATGGAAGGACAGACTAGATGGGCCATGTGGTCATGTTTCTATAGTTACCAAAAACAAAGCATAAAATCTATCATCCTCTTTACTGTGTCTTGGGGTTGCCACCAATAACTATGAAACCAAAATGCATAGTAGATAACTTTCTGAGCCTCCAGCTTGTCCTCACTAGTCTCTTGCTTTCTCTCAGTCCCCCATCCAAGTCTTCATCAGGCTCTTTTTCTTTCATTTTTTTGCCATAAACTCCTCAAACATTCTTTTATCCATCCTGTTTCCATTAGTTGCTCATTCTTTCTCCCACTGTCACTATCAGTCTCCTTAATCTCCCTCCCTTTTGCTTATCCCCGTCACTCTTCCTGTCTCTCTTGAACCCTCTTTACTCTTCTCCCCACCATTCTTTCTCTCAAACTAAGATTACCATAAGCTTTCAATGGTCTATATCTTAATGGCACCGCTCCTTTCACTGCCCTTGTTAATTTGCCATCTAGCCCATTACCTCTCTCCCTTGTTCTCAACACAGCTTTCTTCACCTGTACAAGTTTCATTGCTCCCAGGCTTTTTTCCCTCTCCATTATGCATCCACATCCAGCTGGCCATTTTAGTTTCCACTGCTCTTTCCATTGCCTTTTCCTATTCAACTGACGATTCGATCATTAAGCGTGTAGATAGCTGGGTAACTGGTGGACGTGAGGATTGCCTGGTAACATGCCTGCCTGGTGCGAAGGTAGCAGACCTCACACGCCACCTAGACAGAGTTTTTTTTCGATAGTGCTGGGGAGGAGCCTACTGTCTTGTTACATAACCTGTGACATAGGAAAGTGTGGGAGGGAGGTTCTAGAGGCCAAATTTTAGGTAGGAAGTTGAAATCCAGAACTTCCAGGGTAGTATTTTCTGAAATGCTTCCTGTTCCACGCGCAGGACCCAAAGGCAAGCAGAGCTCCAGAGTCTCGATGTGTGGATCAGATGATGATGCAAGGAAGATGGATTTGGATTTGTTAGGAACTGGGCAACATTCTGGGGAAGGGGGGGGGGTTCCAAAAGGATGGGGTCCACCTTAACTGGGGTGGAACCAGACTGCTGCCATTGACCTTAAAAAGAAAGAGCAGCTTTTAAACTAGATGATAGGGGAAAGCTGACAGTTGCCCAAGAGCGCATGGTTCGGAAGGATGTATCCTTGAAGGATACTAGCCAAAGAGGAAAGTTAGAGCATCTTGATAGAGGTTCCAATAAAAGCATCTGGGTTACTTTTACCTTTAAGTACAGAGCAGACAAATGAAAGATTCCAAATTACCCCTGTCAACAGATAACTAGATTAATATGAACAAAATGCAACCTCTAAAATGCCTGTATGCAAATGCTAGAAGTCTAAAAAATTAGATGGGAGAGTTAGAATATATAGCACTAAATGAAAGGTTAGATATAATTGGAATCTCAGAGCCATGGTGGAAGGAGGACAACCAGTGGGATGCTGTGATACCTGGGTACAAACTAATATAGCAATGAGCAGGTAGATCAAATTGGTGGAGAGGTTGTGCTCTGTGTTGGAGAGGGCATTGAGTCAAGCAGGATTACAGTTTTGCAGGAAACAAAATATACTGTGGAATCTCTATGGATAGACATCCCATGTAAAAAGGGGAAGGGAAGACAATGGCAGTGGGGGTCTATCAAGTCCAGTATCCTGTTTCCAGCAGTGGCCAGTCCAGGTCATAGATACCTGTCAGATTCCCAAAAGGTACACAGATTCCATGCTGCTTGTCCAGTGGGTAAGCTGTAGATTTCCCCAGTCCTCTTTAATAATGGTTTATGGACTTTTCCTCCAGAAACTTATCCAAACCTCGTTTAAACCCAGCTACATTAACGGCTTTTACTACATCCCCTGGTAATTTATTTTTATTTATTTTTTTATTTATTTAGACAGTTTTTGTATACTGCCTTATCCTTCAATCAAAGCGGTCACAACACGATTGGGGGATACATTTAACACGTGGGGATATGAGACACGTACACTAATACTTACAGGGAACATGGGCAATGGAGGGTTAAGTGGCTTGCCCAAGACCACAAGGAGCATCTGTGGGACTAGAAACCCCAGTCCTTCCGGCCCAAGGTTGCTGTCCTCTAGTGGGATTTGAACCCCTGACCTTCCGGCCTGTGGTACCTTGCCCCAACCACTAGGCTACTCCTAGTGAATTCCAATGAATTCCAGAGTCTGATTATGCGTTGAGTGAGTGAAAAAAATATTTTCTCCAGTTAGTCTTAAATGTGCTACATTGTAACTTCATTGAGTGTTCCCTAGTCTTTTTACTTTTTGAAAGGGTAAACAACTGATCTACATTTACCCGTTGTACTCCATTCATTATTTTAGAGACCTCTATCATATTTTTATGATGAATGAACAAATCGTAAAAGAAGTTAGGGAAACTAACAAAAGTTGCAACATAGTAATAATGGGTGATTTCAATTATCCTGGTATTGACTAGGTTAGTGTCACAGCAGGACATGCTAGGGAGATAGTTTCCAGATGAAAAAAATGACTGCTTCTTGGAGCCACCTATTCATGAACCGACAAGAGGGAAAGCTATTTTGCACCTAGTCTTTATTGGAACACTGGTGCAAGAGACAGTGTTGGGGCCACTTGGCAATATTGATCGTAGCATGATTGCATTTGATTTAATAAATGGAGAGAGGACAGTATAAGGAAATCCACAGCACTACCTTTTAACTTTCAAAAGTAGAGATTATAATAACATGAGGAAAACAGGAAAAAACATGGCTGTGTTTAAAAATACTAGCTTGGAAGCCCAGACCAGATGTATTCCAAGCTTTAAGAAAAGTGGCAGGAAGGCCAAAAAACTGCCAGCATGGTTTAAAGGTGAGGTCAGATATGTTGTTGTAGTCAGAAATGTATCTTTCAGGCAATGGAAAAAGGAGCCAAATGATGACAACTGGAAACAACATAAGCACTGGCAAGTTAGATGCCAGTTGATAAAGCAGGCATTGTTGCTTCCATGGCACAGTTTTTTTTTTTTTTTTCAAATTCTCTTTTCCTTTCTATGTTTCTAGGAAAAGAGAGAATTTAAAAAAAAAATTGCCATGGAAGCAACAATGCATAATATAACCTTTTTCAAGTACCTGTGAGAGAGTCAGTTGGACCATTAGATGATAAAGGGGTGCTAAGGCAGGACAAGGCCATAGCGGAGAGACTGAATAAATCCTTTGCTTCAGTCTTTACAGAAGAAGATGTAGGGAAGTTACTCATGCCTGAAATGATATTTAAAAGTGATGTATCGGAAGAATGAAAGAAATATTGATAAATTGGGAACCTGTATTACAACTATTTGCTAAACTAAAGAGTAGCAAATCACCTGGATTGGATGGTATACATCTGAGAGTGTTGAACTGAAATATGATATTGCAGACTTACTATTAGTAATCTGTGAACTATCATTAAAATCATCTGTAGTACCTGAAGACTGGCCAATGTAATGCCAATTTTTAAAAAGGGTTCCAGGGATGATCCAGGAAACTATAGACCGCTGAGCTTGACGTCTGTACTGGGCGAGATGGTAGAAACCACCATAAAGAATAAAATTACTGAATATGTAGATAGTCATGTAGAAAGCCAAGATGGATTTACTGCTACTACTACTACTGTTGAACATTTATATAGCACTATAAGGCATACACAGCGCTGTACAGATACATATAAAGATCGTCTTTTTTTTTAGCCAAGGAAAGTCTTGTCTTACTAATCTCTTATTTTTTTTGAAGGTGTGAATAAACAGGTAGATAAAGGCGAGCTGGCTGATATAGTGTGTCTGGATTTTCAGAAAGCCTTTGACAAGGTCGTTCATGAGAGACTCCTGGGGTAATTTAAAAAGTTACGGGATAGGAGGTAGTGTACTATTGTGGATCAGGAACTGGTTAAAAGAAAGCAGAGAGTAGGGCTAAATGACCAGTTTTCTCAATGGTTAAGGTGAATAGTGGAGTACTCAGGGATCTGCCTTTTTTCTCCACTTCCTCTAAGGATAGCTGTTATTTATCGACCCCCTGACAAGTCCACCTCTACCTTTCTCACTGGTTTTGACTCATCGTTTTCTTTCTTTCTGGATTCATCTTCCCCTTCCCTTATTCTTGGGGATTTTAACATTCATGTTGATAACCCCTCCAACCCTTATGCTTTAAAGCTCCTTTCCCTTGCCTCCTCATTTAACCTCCAGCTTTGCTCTGCTGCCCTCACTCACCAGCATGGCCACTGCCTTGACATTGTCTTCTCTAATTGCTTACTCTCAAACTTCTCTACCTCAGTTCTTCCCTTATTTGACCATCACCTCCTAAGCTTCACTCTTCATCACTCTCTGTCTCAATCTCGTCCAGTATCTTCAGAAAGCTACTGTCTCATCACCTCTTTCTTCCACTATGTCATTGGAGTCAGTTGACGAGGCAGTAGCTTCTTCCTTATCGTCCCTACAGTCCAGTCCCGCACCTCTGGGTAGTGTACCTCTTCCAGCAGCTTAGAGGCTGAGCCTGTCATCTTTTTGATGACACTAGAGTACATATGCAGCTGACACCGCCCACCAGCCCCAGTATGCTCAGCCTCCAAGCAGCTGGAGAAGGTTGTGAGCCAGGGTGCTGGACTCACAGAAAGGACAACTAAGGAGATAGGTTTAGTTAGAGTTTGCTTTTATTTCCCCTTTTAAGGTGCAGGTTTCTTTGTTTTTAAAGGCAGAAGTAAAAAAAAAAACAAAAAACAGAGAGACAACAGGGCTGAGGGGAGGATATTCCTCCTTCCCCCTTTCCCCCCAGGATTTTGGGGGGAGGGTTCTGTGGGGACCTTCCTCAGTCCGAGACTTCTGGCTGCTCCCGAACCCGTTAACGGGTAAGGAGCCGCTGCAGTTGCTTGACAGGAGTGAAAGCTGGCAGCCCCGAGTCACCCCCCTCAGCGCCGAAGCCAGGAAGGAAGGCTGAGCGCGAGGGGTAGAAAATCCATGCGGCAAAGATGCTCCAAGGTAAGAGTGGTGGGGGGGGGGGGGGTGGCAGCAGAAACCTCTAGCAACCGCCAGAACATGAGGAGACAGAGAGCGGCCTGCAGCTGCATGTTTTGGACCCTGCAGCAGTGTAGGAAACGCCCCCAGCTGCATTTAGGCGCGATTTCTTCTTTTTCAGGCCTGCATGTGTTTAACCCCCTGCTGTGTTTTGGGTGCCTGGGAGAGGCAGCCACCGGAGAATAAAGCAGGACAGAGCAGCCTCTTCCTAGGGGGCCATTTGCAGTTTCTTTTTCATTTCAGTTTCAGTTAATTAGATTTTATTTTAGTTCAAGTACTCTAGTGCTCTGTGCCTGAGCCTCTGGAGGTGCACTGTGCTGGAGATCCTGTTACATACCCGGGTACAGATTGAGGGTGTTCTGGGGAGTGCCCCCAGCCCTTCCCACTATACTGGCCAGAACGCAGTGCCTGGTATAGGATGGTATCAAGGGGTGTGAACCCCACTTAATCCTTAAACATTCCTTGTGTTATACAGCTCAAAACTTATTCAGTGCACAAGACATGTGGGAAAGGCCTAATCACATAGGCTATGGTTGTTGCTGGGCAAATTTCAGAGTGCTGTGTGATCTAAAAGGCAATTGGTTGATACTTTAACTTTCTCCTGAGAAGTGTCTGATAGAAAGTCAGAGATAGGAATAAAGTTGTGTTTTAAAAAGAAAAATAAATAAAATGCTGCACATAGGTTTGTAGCAGCTACAGCTCTGTGGAAAACAGGAAGTACCTGCATACAAGAAATGTATGTAATTTGAAAGATAGTGCATAGGAAGCAAATTAAATCCTTCCATCTGCCTATGGTCGGTGCGTAACCTGACGTGATCATCTTTTGTCTCTTAGCCCAGATTATGTACCTATTAAATCTGTAATATAGCTTGTAAGGGAAGCTGTACTTCCTTATAGCCATTAGTATTAGAATAAAAACGTAAACTTTACTTGGAGAATGTGTCAGTTTGATTGGATCATGGCAAGGTCCATTTCATATCTTTAAGATACAACACTGCAGTGCAATCTAAAAATCCTCAAGATGTTCAGTCCCCGATGTGGTGTGGTCTTGGAGGCAGGTGTCTGTCTGAACTGCACGCAGGAGGCGGTCATGGGAGCAGGACCTGCAGGATGAGATGAGGCAGGAGAGTCCCTCCTGGTTGCAAGAGGCGAGGGGTGCCATGTTACCTTCAACACATCCAGCCCCGGGTCCCTGCACGATGCCCAGACCATCCACCCCTCAAGCCCAGGGAGCGATAGGGCTCCCGAGGGAGTTCTCACCGGAGTATCTTACTTTTGCATAAGGCGTTTTGCCTACCAAGTGGCTCCTCGGCCCCGGAACACAGGGCTAAGAGGATGTCAGACACAAAAAAGCACGAGTCAGGAGCAGTGGCATCTAAGCAGGCTAGAGGCTTAGAGGAATGGCAGGTGAAGTCCAGGGACGATAGCGAAAAGAGCAACAGTGCAGGTGGGAGAGTTCCTTCAATGTCTCGGGGTCAACCTGGCCAAGAACCAGTTATGGCTGGCCCAGGAACTAGAGTATTTGAGAGCGTGCTTTGATACCTGCGTGGGCAGGAATTTCCTGCCGGTTCACCGGGTGTAGGAGCTACGACAGTTGATATGGCAGGTCCTGAAGAGGGCAAGACCATCAGCCTGGCGTTATTTGCAGGTTTTGGGGACCATTGCGGCCACTCTCAAGCTAGTCCCATGGGCAAGGGCGCATATGCAATTGCTGTAGAGGGCTCTGCTCCATTGATAGTCCCATCAGGGTCAACCCCTGTCTCAAGTATTCCCCTGCCCAGAGAGCACCAGGAGAGCCCTCAGTTGGTGGCTGCATGTGGAAGGAGTCCCTGGTGTGGGTTCCTCAATGACCAGCCTGTCAGGTTGGTAAGCCCATTGCGAAGGTTGCTTTTGTTCAGGGACAAGAGTCTGCAGGAGGCCCTGTGGTTGATCAACAGGCTCGAGATGCGAGTGGTGACCTTGGTGCTAGAAGGTTTCGAGCCATGGTTGCAGGAGGAGGAGGTCCAATTTATTTATTTAGAGAGTTTTGTATACCACCTTATCCTTCAATCAAAGTGGTCACAACACAATTGGGGGATACATTTAACACGAGGGGATATGACACACATACACTAATACTTATAGGGAACATGGGCAATGGAGGGTTAAGTGGCTTGCCCAAGACCACAAGGGAGCACCTGTGGGACTAGAAACTCCAGTCCTTCCGGCCCAAGGTTGCTGTCCTCTAGTGGGATTTGAACCACCGACCTTCCGGCCTGTGACCTTGCTCCAACCACTAGGCCATTCCTCCCTCCCTCCAAGTCCTCTCAGACAATGTGACCACGGTGGCTTACATCAACTGGCAAGGAAGCATGGGCAGTGCAACCCTGGAGGAGGAGGCCGATGGTCTGTTCGGATGGGCAGCAATTCGTCTCCAGACAATATCAGCGCCGCACATAGCAGGAGTTGACAGCGTGATGGCAAACTACCTCACCCGAGTGCGCATGGATTCCAGAGAGTGGCAGCTCAATCAGGAGGAGTTCGAGCAGGTGGTCTGCCGATGGGGCACACTGGTCATGGACCTAGTGGTAATGTTCGAGTCGGCCAAGGCCTGCCGGTTTTTCAGTAGAAGAAGAGAAGTCCAAGGGCCTGGATGCTCTAATTCAGCAGTGGCTTGAAGAAAGTCTTCTCTGTTTTTCCCCGTGGACGCTCATAGGCCGGTTAGTGCAGTGGCTAGAGGCGCACCGGGGATTTGTGATTCTGGTGGCACCAGACTGGCCGAGGTGCCTGTGGTATGTTGACCTGATTTGGATACTGGCGGATTGACTGTGGTGGCTTCCGGTTTGGAAGGACCTCTTGATGTAGGAGCCATTTCGCATGCCCCAGGTGGATCAATTCTCGCTTACGGCATGGCTCAGGATAATCAAGCTCGGGGATAGCGACCTTGCTACAGGCCCAGAAGTGGTCTACAAACCTGTCGTGCATCTGCGTAGGATGCATCTTTGAATCATGGTGCGGAGAGAGGCAGCCACGCCCTTCCACTTCCTCCGTCCCAGACATCTTGGCGTGCTTGCAATCTGGTTTTGATAAGGGTCTAGCTGCCAGTTCCTTGAGGATGCAACTGGCGGCGTTTTTCTGGTTATCATGGGAAAGTCCACGGGGTGCCGTTGGGTACACTCCCAGACGTGCTGAGCTTTCTAAAGGGGGGTGACCCACCTCCATCTGCCAAAGAGGGCAGTGGTACCGCCTTGTTATCTCAATCTGGTGCTGTCTGGGGAATCCGTTTGAGCCATTTGAGTCGAGCTTTCCTGCAGGATTTGGCTCTGAAAATGGTATTCCTGGTGGCGAGTTGCTCGGCACGCAGGATTTTGGAGCTTTGGACCCTGTCATGCCAGGAGCCATTCCTTTCCTTCTCCAAGGAGAAAGTGGTCCAGCGCTCAGTACCTTCATTTTTGAGAAGGTGGTGTCAGCATTTCATATAGATCAGGCCATTTCCTTACCGGCTCTGGCGAGCGTGGATGTGGGCGAGAGCGGGTAAGGGCTGTGCCACTCCACAGCTGTGCCACCTGGATGGTAAGAGTCCTGCGTAGGTATGTGAAAAGGGCATTGTCCTTTCAGAGATCGGACCGTCTGTTGGTTCTGTTTGGCAGGTGGCGCAAAAGTGAGGCGGCAACTAAGCATCCATTTCCAGATGGATCAGTGAGGCATTCACGTCGGCGTACATCTTGAAGGGTAGAACAGTGCCGGCGGGGTTGCAGACGCATTCCATGAGGGCTCAGGCAGCCTCATGGGCAGTGTATACTTTAGTTCCGCCGGTGGAGATCTGTAGGGTGGCATACTTCTCTGAACATTTTCGCCTGGATGTTCAGGCGGCAGGTGATGCTCGTTTAGGATCGGCAGTGCTTCAGGCTGGTTGTGCAGGTCCCTCCCGTTAGAACTGCTCTGATACATCCCAGAGGTACGGGACTGGACTGGAGGGACGATAAGGAAAGAGAAATTAGACTTACCTGCTAATTGTTGTTCCTTGAGGAACTCCAGTCCAGTCCCAGAACCCTCCCTGAGTGCTTCTTGTGGTGATCTGTGCACACCCCGGTCCTGAAGCTGGTTCCCTTGGTAGAGGAAGTGGCCAGGATGAGCCGGGGAGGGGTGTGTAATCGGTGTTTGGGGAGGGGCGGACCAGAAGAGCTGTCGGTTGCTCGCTTCCTGCTGGTTGGAGTTGCTCAGGTGCTTAATAGGTAGGCCTCTTCATCCTGGAGTGTGGGACGGGGTTTCCTTCCCAGCGGATGGAGGGGGTACTAGTTTATTTAGACGTAGAAGTGTTTGTTGCATGTTTAACTACTTATTTGTTGCTCCTCTGAGTCTGCTTTGTCAATAGGTACTGGGGCTGGTGGGCGGTGCCAGCTGCATATGGTACTCTAGTGTCATCAAAAAGATGACAGGCTCAGCCTCCAAGCTGCTGGAAGAGGTACACTACCCAGAGGTGCAGGACTGGACTGGACTGGAGTTCCTCAAGGAACAACAATTAGTCGGTAAGTCTAATTTCTCTTTATAATGCTGCACTCTCCTCTGCTCTGGATGCTCTTGCTCCTCCCATGCCACATCTTGTGAGACGTACTGTATCTCAGCCCTGGCTGTCTTCAGCTACCTGCTACCTATATTCCTGTGTCCGCTCAGCTGAGCGCATTTGGCTCAAATCCCGCTACACTTAAATTCATGCTTGCTACTTTCTAGTCAGCCATAGCACTCGCCAAACAAGACTGTTATGTCCCTCTAACTCTCTTGCCTCTGACCCTCGGTGTCTCTGTACTACTGTCAAATCTCTCCTCAAGGTGCTACCTCCCCCGACACCCTCCTTCCCTTCCTGCCCAAACTTAATGACTATTTCCATGACAGAGTCCACAAGATTACACTCAAATTCCCCACGAGGTCTGCTCCATCCCCTCTTCACTCCCAACTCTTCCTCTCATCCTGTGCTACCCCTTCTTCCTTTTCTGTGATCTCTGAGAGGAAATCACTTCTTTCCTCCTCCAAACTCACTACATGCTCCTCTGATCCTATTCCTACCCGTCTCCTAAACTCAGTCTCCTCCACTTCTATCTCTCATATTCTCAACCTATTACTTTCCACTGCGACTGTTCCTGCAGCCTTGAAGTATGCTGTAGTTACACCTCTCCTCAAGAAACCCTCACTAGACCCTACCTGTCCTCCCAATTATCAACCCATCTACCTCCTCCCTCTCGTTTCTGAACTATTTGAGCATGTGGTTCATTGCAGTTGCTTTGACTTTCTCTCCTCTCAAGCCCTTCTTGATCCATTGCAATCTGACTTTCGTCTTTTACATTTTATTGAAAGGACTCTTGCCAAAGTCTCCAGCGATCTGTTCTGGTAAAATCCAAGGGCCTCTACTCGATTCTCATTCTTCTTGATCTGCTGCTTTTGACACTATTGACCAGAGTAGTAATAATGGGTGATTTCAGTTACCCCGGTATCGACTGGTTCAGTGTCATGGCAGGACATGCTAGGGAGATAAAGTTTCTAGATGAAATAAATGACTGCTTCTTGGAGCAGCTGGTTCATGAACCGACCAGAGGGGAAGCCATATTGGACCTAGTCCTTAGTGGAACACCAGATCTGGTGCAAGAAATAAGGGTTTTGGGACCACTTGGCAATAGTGATCATAGCATGATCGTGTTTGATTTAATTAGTGGAGGAGGGATAGTAAAGAAATCCATAGTACTACCTTTTAACTTTCGAAAGGGAGACTATGATAAAATGAGGAATATAGTTAAGAAAAAACTAAAAGGAGCGGTTGCAAAGGTTAAAGACTTACATCAAGCTTGGGTGTTGTTTAAAAATACTATCCTGGAAGCCCAGACCAGCTGTATTCCACGCATTAAGAAAATGGAAGAAAGTCCAAAAAACTGCCAGCATGGTTTAAAGGTAAGGTCAGAGAGGCTGTTGCTGCCAAAAAAGCATCTTTCAGGAAATGGAAAAAAGAGCCAAACAACAAACTGGAAACAGCACGAGCACTGGCAAGTTAAATGCAAAGCATTGATAAGGCAGGCAAAGCGAGAATTTGAGAAGGAACTTGTTACGGAAGCAAAAACACAAAATAAAGACTTTTTCACGTACATTCGTAGCAAAAGGCCTGTGAGAGAGTCAATTGGACCATTAGATGATAGAGGGGTAAAAGGGGCAGTAAGAGGAGACAAAGCTATAGCAGAGAGACTGAATGAATTCTTTGCTTCAGTCTTTACTGAGGAAGATGTAGGGATGTTACCCAAGACTGAAGTGGTCTTTAAAGGTGATACTGCAGAGGAATTGAGAGAAATATCGCTGCACCGGGAAGATGTATTACAACTATTTGATAAACTGAATAGTAGCAAATCACCTGGACCGGATGGTATACATCCAAGAGTGTTGAAAGAACTGAAATATGAGATTGCAGACCTGCTATTAGTAATCTGAAGTTTCATTAAAATCATCTGTAATACCTGAAGATTGGAGGGTCGCCAATGTAACGCCAATTTTTAAAAAGGGTTCCAGGGTTGATCTGGGAAATTACAGACCGGTGAGCCTGACGTCGGTACCGGGGAAAATGGTAGAAACTATCATAAAGAACAAAATTACACAGCATGTAGATAGTCATGGCCTAATGGGAGACAGCCAACATGGCTTTAGACAAGGAAGATCTTGTCTTACTAATCTGGTATGTTTTTTTGAAGGTGTGAATAAACAGGTGGACAAAGGTGAGTCAGTTGATATAGTGTATCTGGACTTTCAGAAAGCCTTTGACAAGGTTCCTCATCAGAGACTTTTGTCAAAACTAGAGAGTCATGGGATAGGAGGCAGTGTACTACTGTGGATCAAGAACTGGTTAAAAGATAGAAAGCAGAGGTTAGGACACCACCTCCTTTCCCCCAGCCTTCTCACTCGTCTACTCCTTTGAAGTTACCTTCACAAGTTATATCTCCTGTATTAGTCCCTGTGGACCCTGCTACATCTGAAAATGTTTGTTCCTGAGCGGTCCTCCAGTTTAGTCCTCCACATCCGGGTAGTGCACCTCCTCCTGCAGCCTGGAGACTAGACCAATCAAAATCTTCCTCTGCTAGGATGTATGCTGTCGGAGCTCCCATCAGCCCCCAGTGTGTCCAGTCTCTTTGCAGCTGGAGGACGTGTGTGCCTGGTTTGGCTCACTTAGGGACGATTGGAAGCAACACTAGAGAGTCTGTTTTTTAGGATTTTTCTTTCTCCCTCCTATATTTCATTGGTTTATTTTTATTAGGTAGATGTTTCTATAAAAAAAAAAAAACGTACACAGCAGGAAAGAGCAGGTGATCGAGGAGCTGGGCTGTACTGCCCTTCTGCCTGTAATGCAGAGGTTCTTTGCAGTCAGGGAGGCTTGATCTCTCCTCCTAGACTGCACGGAGGAGAGATCTGCCTTTGCCAGCAGTCTGCTTTCGTCCGGGAAGTCTGTGTGCAATCAGCTGGCTTCCTCCCTTGCAATCCGCAGTGCCTTGGCCGGTGAGTGACAGCCCGGATCGGCAGCGTGCTCCCACTCTAGATTCGAGCGGCGGGTCATCTGCCGGCGATTCTCGGCCTGTGCGGTGAGTGATTTCTTCGGGGGCTGCTTCTTTATGGCTCAAACGCCTTCTTTCATTTATTTCTTTCTTTTTTTCTGCTGTTTGTTTTTCGTGCCATTTTTTTCGCCGGCGGCCATTTTCTGGCTCCGTTTTTTCCCGCTCGATCTGAGGAGCTCGGCACGGGTTTCCCCTGCGTTTTTACACATTTTTAGGCTAGCGTTTCTGCTTGGGGGCATCTAACAATCCCCTCTTTTATATCACTGTACCTTTAAAAAAAAAAAAACACACCTTTCTTTATTTTTCTTTTGGGTTGCTTCTTGTGTGATCAGTTGTGCCCTGCTCCCTGGAGTGGCTCCTCGGCCTGCATGGCTTCGAGACCGCAGTGTGTGATCTGTGGCTCGCGTAGGGGGGCTGTGGCGGAGTCTGGCATTTGTAGGGGCTGCGCCTCAGTTTCCTCAGACTTAGAGCACCGAATGGAGCATAAGGAACTGTCTGATCCGGAAAGTCCAGCTATCCAGGTGGAGCGGGTCCCTTCTCCTGGGCCTCTCCCTTCCCTTTCTGCGGTCTCTCCTAAGGGGCAGGGCGGCATGCTGCCGCTTGATGCTACAGAGTCTACCTTAACAGATTTTTCCCCGGACTTTGTCCTGCTTATGCACCAGGCCTTTCGCTTAGGACGCTCCGGCAAGTTGCCTGAGGCCTGGCCGTCGCCCCTTCCCTCCTTAAAGGGAGAGGAGCCCCAGCGGCAGTTCCAGCCTTCCGCCAAGCGCTTTAGGTCTTTGGACCTGGAGCGCGATGACTTGAGTTGGCATGATCAGGATACGGACGTGGATCCTGATGCTGGGCTGGCTGGAGGACGGTGAAATCCCCGAGCCGGAGGATCAAGCCCGAATTATTCGGGTGTTTCGTAAAGAAGAGCTCGTGCCTTTGATTACGGAATCTCTCCAGACCCTTAATCTGACGGCTGCTCGTCCTGTTGAAGAGGACGGGTTGGAGGATCCTCTCATTCAGGCGGTGCGTGAGTCTCAGGTCGTGTTTCCGCTTCACCGAGTAGTGGAGCAAATGATTCAATCTGAGTGGGATCAGCCTGAATCCGGTCTGAAGGGGATTCGGACTATGAACCGTCTGTATCCCCTAGCGGACAAGGACAAGGAGAAGTTTAAGTCCCCACGTGTTGATGCCGCTGTTTCGGCGGTAACCAAGAAAACCACTATTCCTGTCGAAGGCAGTGCAGCTTTAAAGGACACGCAAGGCAAGAAGGTGGATGGTTTGTTGAAGCAGGCTTTCGAGACCAATGCCTTATCCTTGCAGGCCTCTATTTGTGGCGCTTGGGTGGCTAGGGCCTGTTTGCGTTGGGCGCAGCACTTGCGGCAACTTTCCGGCTTGGATCAGCAGGGGTTGCTGGAAGTTACCCGGTTGGAGTCATGGTCGGCGTATTTGGCAGATGTGCATTATGATTTAATCCGGACCCTGGCGAATAGTATGGCTTCCTTGGTGGCGGCGCGCAGATCTATTTGGTTACGGAATTGGGCGGCCGACGGTTCTTCTAAATCTCGCCTCAGTAAGCTCCCTTTTAAGGGCAAACTATTGTTCGGAGACGATCTGGATAAGTTAAAGATCTCGGCGAGTCTAAGGTCGGTAGGCTGCCGGAGGATAAGCCTAAAGTGACTAGAAACTTGCCGACTGTTCGGGGTCAGTTCCGTGATTTTCGGAGGTTTCGTTCCTCCCGCCTTTGGAGTTCTCAGCGCGGCCGATTTGGCTCACGATCCCAAGGTTTTCGGCGTGCGGGACACGGCTTTTCGGCAGCCTCCTCCTCTTCCTCTTCTTCCTTTAATCGAAAGCAGCAATGAAGCGAGGCGGGCTCCGGAGGGAAGTCTAGTCATCGGGGGTCGTCTGCGAGGCTTTCTTCCTTCCTGGGCCCAAATAACCTCAGATCAGTGGGTGCTGGAAATAATCCGGGAAGGTTATGCTCTGGAGTTTGCTTGTCCGATTCCGGATTCCTTTGTCCTTTCTCCCAGCAAAGGCGAGCAGAAATCGCGAGCCATTCGGTGGACGCTGCACCGTCTCTTGGCCCTGGGAGCGGTGATCCCCGTTCCTCCTTCCGAGCACGGCGTCGGTCGCTACTCCATTTATTTTGTGGTGCCCAAGAAAGACGGGTCGCTCCGTCCGATTCTGCATCTCAAGGGCGTCAATCGCTTCCTTCGGGTACCACATTTCTGGATGGAAACCTTATGCTCCGTCATCGTGGCGGTGCGTCGAGGGGAATTTCTCACGTCTCTCGACCTCTCGGAGGCCTATTTGCACATTTCTATTCGGGAGGCTCATCAAAAGTTCTTGCGGTTCGCCTTCCCCTGGGGCCACTTCCAGTTTCGGGCCCTGCCATTCGGCCTGGCTACAGCTCCCCGCACCTTCACGAAAGTCAAGGTGGTGGTTGCGGCAGCCTTGCGAAAAGAAGGTATCTTAGTCCACCCTTATCTCGACGATTGGTTGATTCGAGCGAAATCCCTCAGAGTGTACGAGTTACGGACAGAGTGGTAGCATTACTGCAGGCCCTCGGCTGGGTGGTAAACGAGAAGAAGAGTCGTCTGGTGCCCACTCAATCCCTCAAATACCTCGGCGTTCATTTCCACACGGCGAGAGGTTTGGTGTGCTTGCCGGAGCGCCGTGTTCAGGCCTTGCGGGGCCTCGTGCGCACTTTCCTAGGGATCCCCGCACCGTCCGCCTGGTGGTATCTACGGCTGTTGGACACAGCGACGCTGGAGGTGGTTCCTTGGGCGAGGTTTCATATGCGACCGCTTCAGAGCTCTCTTTTATGTCGTTGGTCGAATCAGTTCCAATCGTTGAACAAGAGGTTACCTTGCCCGTTGTCCGTTCGGCGGTCTCTCCGGTGGTGGCTGTGCTCGAAGAACCTGAGGTTGGGGGTTCCCTTGGAGCAGCCCCTTTGGGTCCCGTTCATAACCGACGCCAGCCTAATGGGCTGGGGAGCCCATTGCGAGGGCCACTTCGCGCAAGGGACGTGGTCTCCCCTCAAAGCTTCTTGGTCGATCAACCGTCTCGAGCTCCGAGCGGTGAGGCTGGCACTGCTAGCCCTCGAGACGCTGGTGAAGGGGCGTGCGGTGCGTGTTCTTTCGGACAACTCGGCAACAGTGGCCTACATCAACCGCCAGGACGGCACCGGCAGTGTGGCAATGGAAACAGAGGCAGCGGCTTTGTTCGCTTGGGTTCAGACCCGGCTGCCGGCGCTTTCGGCGGTGCATATCGCAGGAAAAGACAATGTGATGGCGGATTATCTCAGCAGGGTGCAGGTGGACCCCGGAGAGTGGGAACTGCACCCGCAGATCTACGCGCAGATAGTGCGCAGATGGGGGCCTCCGATCATGGACCTCATAGCGACCTTTCAGACGGCCAAGATGGGTCGTTTTTTCAGCCGGCCGAGGGAGCGCATGTCTGAAGGCATCGACGCGCTCATTCAGCCGTGGCCGGAGTACGGGCTTCTTTATGTCTTTCCCCCGTGGGCGTTGATCGGTCGTGTCGTTCAGCGCATCGAGGCGCACCGAGGGCGGGTCCTGCTGGTGGCTCCGGATTGGCCCAGGAGACCGTGGTATGCCGATCTGGTGCGGTTACGCGACAGCCTGTCTTGGAAACTGCCTCCGTTACCGGATCTGCTGCTTCAGGGCCCGCTTCGGATGCCTCAGGTGGATTGGTTCTCGCTTACGGTTTGGCCATTGAAAGGGCTCGGTTGAGAAAGAAGGGTTACTCCCCAGCGGTGGTTGCCACTCTCCTTCGGGCGCGGAAATCCTCCACCTCGCTAGCGTATGTGCGGGTGTGGAGAATTTTTGAAGACTGGTGTTCAAGGCGTGGTGTTCGAGCTGCGACCACTTCGGTGTCGGTAGTTCTCAGCTTTCTGCAGGATGGTTTTGACAAAGGTTTAGCGGCCAGTTCTCTGAAGGTTCAGTTAGCGGCGCTTGCTTGCTACGGGCAAGGTTTTGGGACTTTCCCTGGGGACGCATCCCGACGTGCAGCGTTTTCTTAAGGCGGTGTTCAGATTGAGACCTTCGCGCAGTGTGTTCGTGCCGCCATGGGACTTGAACCTGATGCTACCGGCCTTGGTGCACGAACCTTTTGAGCCCCTTCGGCAGGCGTCTCTTAAGGATCTGACCTTGAAGACGGTTTTTCTGGTGGCGATCTGTTCGGCGAGGCGTATTTCTGAGTTGCAGGCGCTTTCGTGTCGAACCGTTCTTGTCTATTTCTCGGGATCGCGTGGTTCTTCGGCCTTTTTGTCTAAGGTGGTTTCGCCTTTCCATCTGAATCAGGCCGTTTTCCTCCCGGTCCTTCCCTCGGGGGCGACAGGTGCTTCGGACGATGGCTTGCATTACCTGGACATCCGGCGGGTCCTTCGTCGCTACTTAAAGGTGTCAGAATCGTTCCGTAAGACCGACCGGTTGTTCGTGCTTTTTGGTGGAGCACGACGGGGTGAGGCGGCGGCGGCAAAGGCTTCCATTGCTCGATGGATTAAGGAGGCGATTGCTTCGGCTTATATCTTACAGCGTCGGCCGGTTCCGGTGGGTCTGCGGGCTCACTCTACCAGGGCTCACTCTACCAGGGCTCAAGCAACGTCCTGGGCGGAGCATGGCCTTGTTCCGCCCGTCGAGATTTGTAGGGCGGCTACCTGGTCGTCTCTGCATGCCTTCAGTAAGCATTATCGGTTGGATGTGCTGACCGCTCAGGATTCTTGTTTTGGTTCGGCAGTGCTGCGCGCCGGTTGGCAAGGTCCCGCCCGGTATTGACTGCTCTGTTACATCCCGGATGTGGAGGACTAAACTGGAGGACCGCTCAGGAAATAGAAATTACACTTACCTGGTAATTGTAGTTCCTGGAGGGTCCAGTTTAGTCCTCCTTCCCTCCCAGGTGTCAGATTGTTTTTTGGTTCGGCGCGCGTACTGCGAACGGAACGGAACTACATCAGCTTCGGGTTCCGTCTCTAGGACCCGTTTCTGCATTCTTTTTCTTTCCAGCTCTTGAATTCTTGTCTTCTTGAGACTGGGATTTGAGCTGCTTCTGCTTCGAGTTACGGACAGAGGCGATGGGCAGAGTTCTGGCTTCCTTGTTTGGGGAGGGGGTCACTTATTTCATAGGGGGTCTAAATTCTGTTTCTGTTACATATTTATGATGATCTCATGTGTTGCTTCTCTGAGTCTGCTTTGTTACTAGTTCACTGGGGGCTGATGGAAGCTCCGACAGCATACATCCTAGCAGAGGAAGATTTTGATTGGTCCAGTCTCCAGGCTGCAGGAGGAGGTGCACTACCCGGATGTGGAGGACTAAACTGGACCCTCCAGGAACTACAATTACCAGGTAAGTGTAATTTCTATTTTACCACTTAAAAGTGAGGTGACTCTTTCGGATATTTGGTCAATGCTTCAAAAGATTGAGACTCGATTGACTGCTACTGTTACCTCTTTATGTAATTTCTCACATGATGTTGTCACAAAGGTTAAAGTGATTGATAATCAAATGACCGATGTTGTTGGTTCCTTGATCCTGGTGGATTCTCAGCTCCAATCGTATAAAGATTCTCATCTTGGTTTTCTTAGAGATATTTCTTCTGTTTCTTATCGCTTGGAGTTGCTTGAAAATCACCAGCGGGCCAGGAACCTTCGCTTTTTGAATTTTCCTTCCACCCGCTTGCTTTCTCCTGAGATACTATTGAAAAGGTATTTTGTCTGAAATCTTACATTTGAAGGACTCTGTGGATATTGTGCAAATGTATTCTTTTTTTCTAATGTTGGGACCTCGGGTCAGGCTAAGGATGAACTTCCTTTGAATGACTTAGTAGATCCTAATCTTACGGAGTTTTTGCAGGATTCGCTCGATGTCATTCCAAAGCGTTGTACTTTGGTGGTGACTTTTGGGTCTGAATCACTTAAGTTGAGAATCATACGTGCTTATTTTAAATGTAAAGATGCTCTGTTTTGTGGGTAGAAGCTTCAGGTTTTCCCAGACGTGGGCAGGGTCACTCAGGCTCGACGGAAGCAGTTCCTCGAGCTCAGAGCTAGAGTTGTGGCTCTGGGGGCTTCCTTTTTTTTGAAGTTTCCCTGCCGTTGTTTAATAACTTATGAAGGTCATGATTATGTTTACATTGATGTGGCTCATTTGCGTCAGTTTCTTGTGGATAAGGAGGGAGTGATTAGGCGGGAAGATGTGTAGGTGGGTTGGCTCTTTATTTTGGCTCCCTGATTTGGAGTTTTACTTACTCCTTTTTTCTTCTTTCAGATTTTTCTAGTCTCTCTTCGGGCAGTATGTGGTTCTCTCTCTTCCTTGATGTGTTTTGCATGATGTGTTTGAAATATTGATCTTGAATGTATTATTCTGTTGGTTGGATTTTTTCTTTTGTATATTATATTTGTATTCAAGAAAATCTAAATAAACAATTTAAAAAAAACCCCAAAAACTAGAGAGTCATGGGATAGGAGGCAGTGTACTATTGTGGATCGGAAACTGGTTAAAAGATAGAAAGCAGAGGTTAGGGCTAAATGGCCAATTTTCCCAATGGAAAAAGGTGAATAGTGGAGTACCCCAGGGATCTATACTGGGTCCGCTACTTTTTGACATATTCATAAATGACCTGGAAAAGGGAATAACTAGTGAGGTTATCAAATTTTCAGACGACACAAAACTGTTTAAAGTTTGTTAAAACCCAAGAGGACTGTGGAAAACTGCAGGAGTATCTGGATAAATTGGAAGACTGGGAGGAGTGGCCTAGTGGTTGGGGCAAGGTACCACAGGCCGGAAGGTCAGTGGTTCAAATTCCACTAGAGAACAGCAACCTTGGGCCGGAAGGACTGGGGTTTCTAGTCCCACAGGTGCTCCTTGTGGTCTTGGGCAAGCCGCTTAACCCTCCATTGCCCATGTTCCCTGTAAGTATTAGTGTATGTGTCTCTCATCCCCTCGTGTTAAATGTATCCCCCAACCGCTTTGACCTGGTGAAAAGCGGGATATAAATGCAGCTAAATAAATAAATAAGACTGGGCATCCAAATGGCAGATGAAATTTAATGTTGACAAGTGCAAAGTTATGCACCTAGGAAAGAACAACCCACACTATGGTTACACGATGCAAGGTTCCACATTGGGAACCACCACCCAGGAGAAAGATTTAGGAGTCATCGTGGATGACATGTTAAAACCCTCCACCCAGTGTGCAGCGGCGGCCAAGAAAGCAAATAGAATGCTAGGTATCATAAGGAAAGGAATGGAAAATTAAAACAAAGGATATTATAATGCCTTTGTATCGTTCCATGGTACAACCGCACCTTGAATATTGTGTGCAGTTCTGGTCGCTGTATCTTAAAAAGGATATAGCGTTGTTAGAAAAGATACAGAGAAGAGGCACCAAAATGGTAAAGGGGATGGAAGGCTACTCCTATGAAAGAGGCTACAAAGGTTGTGGCTCTTCAACCTGGAAAAGAGACGGCTGAGGGGAGATATGATAGAGGTCTATAAATTAATGAATGGAGTGGAACGGATAAATGTAGATCGATTGTTTACGCTATCAGGATATAGAAAGACTAGGGGACATGTAATGAAGCTACAGGGTAAACTATTTAAGACAAATAAGAACATTTTTTCACTCAACGTGTAATCAAACTCTGGAATTTGTTACCGGAGGATGTAGTAAGATTGTTAGTGTAGCTCGGTTTAAAAAAGGTTTGGACAAGTTCCTGGAGGAAAGGTCCATAAACCATTATTAAAAAGGGACCCGGGATATCAATGCTTGACCCAATACAAGCATTATGGAACCTATGTCTTTTGGGGGTACTACTAGGTACGTATGACCTAGATCGGCCACTGTTGGAAATAGGATACTGGGCTTGATGGACCTTGGTCTGACCCAGTATGGCATATCTTATGTTCACCACCTTTTGGTGGTCAACAATGTCAAAAGCCGCAGCAATACCTTGTCTTCGCTTGGTTTTAAGGGCTCTGTGCTATCCTGGTTCTCCTCTTATCTCTCCAGCCACACTTTTAGTATTCTGGTGGATCCTCCTCTACTGTTATCCCCTCTCAGTTGGTGTACCCCAAGGGTCTGTCTTGGGTCCACTCCTTTTTTCTCTCTATACCCAGTCCCTTGGTGCACTCATCTCCCTTGGTTTCCAATACCTTCTTTACATTGTTGACTCTCTGATCACCTCTCTACACCTGAAATCTTTCTCGCAATCCAGGCTAGGATATCTGCCTGCCTATGTGACATTGCTGCCTGGATGTCTCACCTCCCCCCTTCCTCCTTCCTGTTTCCTCAGCCCACAACCTTGGGGTTATCTTTGACTCTTCCCTCTCCTTCCCCATACAGAATCCAACTGATAGAAATTACAGGTTTTAGCTTTCTCCACAACATCAACAAAAGTTTTCCCTTCCTTTCTGAACACACTACTAAGACACTTATCCACTCTTCAGTGACTTCCCGTCTAGACTACTGCAACCTCCTCCTTGCTGGTCTCTCTCTGAATCATCTCTCTCCCCTTCTTTCTGTTCAAAACTCAGCTGCACAGCTAATCTTCTGACAGCCTTAATATGCTCATTTAATAACCCCACTTTTCAAGTCGCTTTATTGGCTCCCTATCTGTTTCTGTATCCAGTTCAAACTTCTCCTGCTGACCTGTACGTGCACTCATTCTGCTGCTCCTCGCTACCTCTCCTCTCATCTCTCCCTACACCCTTCATCAGGAACTCTGCTCTTCTGGCAGATCCATTCTATCTGAGGCCTTCTCTTCTACTGTCAACTCTAGACTTTGATCCTGCCATCTTGCTGCTCCTCATGCCTGGAACAAACTATCTGAGTCTGTACATCAGGCTTCATCTCTGGCCCTTTTCAAATCCATACTGAAAACTCGCCTCTTCGAGGCTGCTTTTGGATCCTGATCTGCTTAGTCTCCCAAGTTTTCTTGTTACTATTCCCCTAGGTGTATCCTTGGCCTCAGCTATTGTGTTGTCTGTCTTAACTAGATTGTAAGCTCTGATAAGCAGGGACAGTCTTTTACATGTGTCTGTACAGCGCTGTGTACACCTTGTAGCGCTTTAGAAATGATCAGTAGTAATAGTAGTAGGATCTGTGCTGGGCCCACTGCTTTTTAACCTATTTGTAAATGATCTGGAAATGGGAATGATGAGTGAGGTGATCAAATTTGCAGATGATACAAAATTATTCAAAGTTGTTATTGTGAAAAATTGCAAGATGACCTTGATAACTTGGAAGACTGGATGTCCAAATGACAGATGAAATTTAATGTGTATAAGTGCAAAGTTATGCACCTAGGGAAGAACAACCCAAACTATGGTTATACGATGCAACTGCCACCCAAGAAAAGTATTTACAGTAGGTGTCATCTTGGATAATACACTAAAACCCTCTGCCCAGCGTGCAGCGGTGGCCAAGAAAGAAAATAGAATGCTAGAAAGCATAATGAAAGGAATGGAGAATAAAACCAAGGATGCTTTTGTAACATTCCATGGTGCGACTGCACCTTGAATGTTGTGTGCAATTTTGGTTGCCATATCTTAAAAAGGATATAGCAGAATTAGAAAAGGCACAGAGAAGAGCCACCAAAATGATAAAGGGGATGGAAGGATACCCAAAAACGTAAAAGGTTAGGGCTCTTCAACGTGGAAAAGAGTCAGCTGAGGGGAGATATGATAGAGGTCTATAAATTAATGAATGGAGTGGAATGGGTAAACAGATCAGTTGTTTACTCAATCAAAAAGTAGAAAGACTAGGGGACAAGCAATGAAGCTACAATGTAGCCCATTTAAGACTAATAAGAGAAAATATTTGTTAATTTAACGAGTAATCAAACTCTGAAATTTGTTACTAGAGGATGTAGTAAAAGCTGTTAGTGTAGCTGGGTTTAAAAATAAGGTTTGGACAAGTTCTTGGAGAAAAAGCCCATAAATCATTATTAAAGAGGACCAAGGAAATCCACTGTACCCCAGGATTTATTTATTTTATTTATTTAAATTCTCTTATATACCGCACTATTCAGCATCAGCGCGGTTCACATAGAACAAAAAAAATCTCAGTACAGTCAACATGCATGAGTTTACAGATAACAAGGGAAGGAACTTGGATAATATGGGTAACTATCTACAATCAATTTACAAGGAAAACATTACTGCATAGGTATCAGTTACAAGGAGCAGTTACTATGAACATAATCTTTACTTATAGAGAATCAGACTTGGCATGTTAATTGAGACACCAAGGAACTATATTAATTGGTGGACTCGCTGAGGTCTATGAGTGCCTTTGACTCTATAAGGTACTTGTTGAAGAGATGGAATTTGAGAGCTTTCTTAAATTGTGTTAAACTGTTGATAGCACGGATGCCAGGGGGTAGTGCATTCCAGCACCTTGGAGCACAGAGGATAAAGGCTCTGTTGGCTGTAGAAGAAGTGCAGCTTGTTAAGGCCTTTGGGAGCTTCAGGGAGTTGATGGACGTGGATCTTCTTGCTCTGTTTGGTATAGTAGTGTTAATAAGGGCAGATAAGGATGTGGCGGAGAGCTTATTTAGAGCTTTGAACGTGAGGAGTAGAGTTTTGAAGAGAATTCTAGCCTGGATGGGTAGCCAATGTAATTGAATCAGCAGAGGTGTAATGTGGTCGGTCCTGGCGGCTCCATGAAGGACCCTTGCTGCGGCATTCATTGCCAGCTGTAACGGGTTCAAGGTGGATTGAGGAAGACCTTGAAGGATGACATTGGCATAATCGAAGTGGGGTATGATAAGTGCTTGGTAGATTGTCCTGAAATCATTTGGTTCGAGCATGGAGCGTAGGTGTCTCAGTGTACGGATCTTATAGTATATAGTTCTGACTGTATTTCCTATGTGGGATTTCATATCCAGGCGTTGATCCAGCGTAACTCCCAGGTAACGTATTGAAGGCTTGGATTGCAATTCAGCTTCATTTGTTTTGAGACCTTGTGGTGGGGTGAAGTTGGGGTTCCTCGTGATGAAGAGGACTTCAGTTTTTTCTTATGTTGTATACGGAGGTTTTGGGAGAGAAGCCAGTCAGATACTGCATTAAAACAGTTTATTAGAGGGGAGAGATCTAAAAGGTCAGTGGAGAAGGGGGTGTATAGTAGAACATCGTCGGCATAAAGCATGCAGTCGACATTAAATGACCGGATGATCTTACAGATTGGCTGCATGTAGATGTTAAACAGAAGGGCAGAAAGTGAGGAACCCTGTGGGACTCCCTGATCCAGGTGGAAGGGTTCTGAGTTTCTGCCTCCTGAGCGGACGTGCTGCCATCTTCCGGATAGGTAGGACCTGCACCATTCAAGCGCTGTTCCAGTGATGCCCTTCTCAATTAGTCTCGCTAAAAGGAGTTCGTGATTCACTGAATCGAACGCTGCGGCGATATCCAGAAAGATGAGGGCAAATCCTTGGTGGATGTTATCAATGCCAGTGATAATCTTGCTGAAGAGGATGGTGAGGAGAGTTTCTACTCCATGGTATTCCCTGAAGCCGTGTTGGCAGGGGTCTAGCGGTGCAGCGGTGTCAATATGGTCCTGTAACTGTCGTTGAACCTCCTTTTCTATAATCTTAGCGAGTAGAGGTATGCTAGAAATGGGTCTGTAGGAATCTACCCTTAGGGGGTCGAGCTTGCAGTTTTTCAACAGGGGTCTAATTGAAGTATGCTTAAGGGCTGAGGGGAATGATCCTGTTGAAAAGGAGAGGTTCATTATATTGGAAATTACTGGGCTGAAGTGACTGCGAAGCTCCTTGATCCAGAAGGCAGGGCATGGATCAGACTGGGATGTAGTGATGTTGAGGGCTGTGATGATGTCTTCAATTCCTTTCTTAGAGGGGAGAGAGAATGAGAGGTTCTTGAGGCGTCCTGCACAAAGGCGCTGGTTGTTGTCATGGTTCTGTTGGTCAGGCACATCTTAGATTGTACATGGGTTGCAAAGTCTTGAGGGTGTATCTCAACTTGAGGCCCAGCGGATGGCAACAGGATAAGCATTGTGGAAGCTCTGCGCCTTTTTGGGAACTTGCCAGGTACTTGTGACCTTGATTGGTCACTGTTGGAAACAGGATATGGGGCTTTATGAACCTTGCTTGGTTTGACCCAGTATGGCATTTCTCATGTCCCCTTGCCAACAGCTGGCACTGAAAAAAGTATACTCACAGTCTGATGGCTCTGCAGGCTTCTGTTCTGAGCTTTCGCTGTTTCCTCCATGGTGCTTCTCTTTCTGCTGGCTGTGCTTCCCAGGACTGACTTCCTCCTGCTGCAGTTATTCCTTTTACATCCAAGATCAGGTGGATCGGCATCTCCTGGACCTCCCAGCGTACAGTGGAGGTGGACTATCTCATTTATCATTTCCCTAATTTAGCGAAGTGGGAATTAAGCAGATTGGCGGTCCAGAGGATCCTGGAAAACTGGGTTCGCCTTGGGATGCATTTGATGGTGACCCGAGCCATTGCCAAGGTGTGTGGGTTCTTCAGCCGCCATGAAGAAGCTGGTTCCAAGGGCATGGTCACCCTAGTTCAGCCTTGGCCATGGCATAGTCTGCTGTATGTGTGTTTTCCATAGCCTCTCATGTGGGAGAACTTCATCGTGTGGAGTGCCATCTAAGTCCAGTGATATTGGTGGCGCTGGATCGTCTGGGGAGGCCATCGTATGTGGATCTGCTATGCCTCCGGTAGTGCATCCTCCTGCGCCTTCCATCAGCATGGGGATTCTTGAGGGAGGGGTTGGTTTTGCTAGATGGTCCAGCTTCTCTCTCGCTGCTGGCTTGACTCTTGAGAAGTGGTGTTTAGCATGGTAAGGCTATTCTCCTGCTGCTGTGGTTTCCAGGCTTCTGACCATGAGTAGTGGCTTTACCTGTTTCACCTATGTGCACAGTTGTCGTCTGAACACTGGTGTCATGAGCACTGTGGCAGCCCTGACATGGTAGGCTTGCTAGTTCTGCCTTCCTTCCTCCAGGATGGATTTAACAAGGGTCTTTTCCTCAGTTTGCTGAGCGTTCAGGTGGCAGTCTTGGCTTCTTTTAGAGAGCCCATGATGGGGAGCTCCCTGACCCTGACCTCGCACCAGGATATGGCTCGTTCCTGGCCGGAAGGGAGGAGGGGGAGTTCAGCACTTTCACCCTTTCCTGTGCTTGGTGGTTAATTCCTAGTCTCTGTTTCATTCTTCAGGACTTGGTGATTGAGCTGTTTTGAGCCCTTGCGGAGGGCTATGTTCATGGATTCATCCCTTACATTGCCTTTTTTGGTCATGATCTGCTTGACAGCGTATCTCAGAGTTTCAGACTGGTCATGCAGATATTCCTATCTGTCCTTTTCAAGTTAACTATTCCAAATTTGGGTGGTTGTTGTTTACTAACATTATTCATTTCTGAGTTACTTACTAAAAGCTGGCTGCTACACAGTACCCTGTCCTGTGCTTCTAAGGTAATCTGTGATCAATTTCCAGGGGGAGTCCCACATCCCTTGCTTGGATAGAGGGAGTCTTGGGTTCTAAATGTAATGAGAAAGCTCTCTGCTGTGTTTTAGATTTAACTGAAAGCTCTTTGATGCTACTAGGCCCTGACTGATTTAACAAATACACTGGGTTCACAGATGAATCGGTTTTAATCTAAAGAATTCCTTTTTCCCCAAGATTTAGAAAAATTCTCAGAAGTAAATACTTACAATTGCAGATCTCTCTCCATTAGTAGCAGTCCCCTTTTGTAGTCCTTCAAGACTGAATACCTTGATAGTCGTGAACCTCACTTCGAAGCTAGGGCATGGGGAATATGATCTCAGTCTTTCAAATTCACTGCTAAGGCTCTGCATAGTAGTTGCATCATACAAAAGAGAGCTTCCTGCTGGAGTTTGTAAGATGTAACGTGTATGGGTAGTTTGTCAAGATGGGCTTGGAAATTCTTCTTTATCAAGCCTGTGGCACCCAACACGATGGGAAATATGTCTGTATCTTTCTGCCACATTTTCTTGATCTCTGACTGCATTTCCTGGTATTTCAGGATCTTTTGCCTCTCCACGTGATTCACAGAGTAGTCGCTTGGAACTGATACCTCTATTATCAATGCCGTTCTGTTTTCTCCTTAACCATTATATCCGGCTTCTTCACATCCAGCTTTTTATCGGTTGGAATGGGAGTATCCCAGGTGATCTTAATCTCCTCACTCTCTGTAATTCTCTTAGGGTCATGATCCTAGTGCTTTTCGGGCACAGTGATTTTTATTTATTTATTTATTTAACATTTTTTATATACCGCACTATTCATCATCAGTGCGGTTCACATTGAACAACAATATACCTGCCAATACATGACTGATCTAGGTTTACATATAACAGGGAAGATAAACTGGGTGTGAACTGGGGATAACTATCTACATGTTGTAGTGCTTACAGAGTTTCCAATAGATGAAGCGCGCTACTTTATTTTGTCTTTCTGTGGAGACATTTTCTGCCATCAGAACTTCACAGCCAGCTATGAGGTGAGTCACTGTTTCCAGGTCTTTCTTACAGAATCTGTGTTGGCAGTTTTTTCAATGCTTGTCCATAAGCTGCTGTTCTGGGCTGCAGCTATCAACCTCTCATCCTTCAGTTTTAGTTCACCCCTCCTTAACCATTCATGTGTCCATTTTTGATCGACAAAGGGCTCTGGAGTAACACTCTGTATTTCCCACTGTATTTGTGCATCTGTCACTTGTCTTTCCTTGTATGTTGATCTAATTCCTTTTAAGAGTTTTTTTTTCTCTTGTTTTGCAAATTCCATTACTGCCTTCCCTGTGCATGCTTGTGGATCTTCACTCATTCCTTCTAGTCGTCGGAACACTTGTCCAAGTTTGATGATTGAGACAGATTCTGGACATTTTATTCTCATATTTCAGCATGGTTTGCATATTTGGCTCTGAGGATGCAGTTAAGTAGGCCTGGAGGCCTGTGATGGTAGCTTTGTATGTGTAATCAATCTCGATGAGTCCTAGACCTCCTTCAGCTCTAGGGATGTACAGTCTTGGCATACACTGATTCTTGTAAATCACTTCATAGTCATGGAGGAATTTTCGTGTTCGCACATCCAGCTTTTCAAGATCTTTAAGAGGCCAGTCCACAACCCTAAAGCTGTATGAAAGTACAGGAATTGCCAGCTGATTGATGGCTTGTATCTTATTCCGTGATGTTAAAGCACTTTTCAATAATGATTTTAATCTCCTATGGTATTCTTTTCTTATTTTTTTCTCTCAGTAATTTCTGCTTGAGTGTCATTCCTTCTACTCCGAGATACTTATATACTCCTTCCTGTTCAAGATTCTTGATGTCACAGTCTTCAACCAGGGAGATGTTTTCTGATTTGCTCAATTTTCCTCTTAAAAAAAAAAGTTGCCTTAGCACATTTGTCAAGGCCATCCTGATGTCATCAGAAAAACTTTTCACCACATGGAATTGCTCTGCTAATTGTTGATCGCTGGAACTATAGAGCTTCAGATTATCTACAAATAATAAATGAGATGTTGTTTCTGGGTTGTTACCTTTTTTAGGATTCATGTTAAATCCATATCCCAAAGAGTTGATGAGAATAATTCTTGGATTAAGCACCACACAAAACAGAAGGGGCAACAGGGAATCCCTCTGAAATATTCCTCACTGGATCCTAATGTTGGTAATGATATACTGACCATCTTCATATTTCAAAAAGAGTGTGGTTTGCCACATTGTCATGGCGAACTTACAGTAGTGGCCAAAAAATTAAGGCAGGTATCTTTTTCTACAATTTATTGTTAAATAATGTACTGTGGAGATGTCACACGTGCTTACTTATTTAATCAGCATGGCGATTAGTCACACCATGCGTCTGGCGTCCATTTTAGTATCTCCAGGAACAAGCAGGAATGAGTCTTCACATATGGGTACGTCGGTACCGACGGAGCCTGCACGGGAATGCTGCCCAGCTTCCAATCAGAAAGCTTTTGGCAGCATCCCTCGCGCCTGCGCAGTGACTTCCCGCCTTCTCCACAGCCTCTCTTCAGTTTTCGTTTTTCCACGGAGCCGGCAGGACGTCCTCCTGTCACCGCAGAAACTTTTCTTTTTAATTGCTTTAATTACTTTAGTTTTTTGTTTTCTTGTGGTCGCGGCTGTATTTCCCGCTACCACCGGTATCGCTGGTGGATTTTTGACTAAATTCTGAGAAACTTTTCTTCAGTTTTTTTACCTTAACTTCTTGGGCCTACTAGGCCTTTTTCATTATGGAGCCTTCTTTTCCTAAGAAGTGCATTCGATGTCGAAACACTTGTTTCTTTTTAGACATAGTTGGTGTCTCAACTGTGTGGGTCCTGACCCTTTTTCCCCTGACTTGTCAGGAGATAATTTTGTGAGGAAACCTTCAGTATTTAGAGTTTCCCTCGATACCGTTGTTTCCTCAGCAGTGAGGGTACCCGGTTTCTCTGCTTCACAGGATCAGGTAACCCAAAAACAGTCTGTTAAGACTAGTCAATGCTTGAGTGGTATGTCCCATGCCCAGCATGGTGACGGCTCCGGCCTTACCCTCAAGAATCCATTGGCATTACCCCTGCGGGAGTCTTCGGGCTCCAAAGCGTTAAAGGGGTTTCAGGATGTTCCTGGGGCTCACCCCTCACAGAACATGCCTGAGCCACGCGCGGGGGTGGTATCTGCTTCGAGCGGTACCGAGCCTCCGGCATCGGCACCGGTGTCGAGTATTCCACTCTTCACCAGGGATCGTCATCGGGCATCCTCGGTACCTTCGGGACCGATCGATACGCACCGCATTGACTGACTTCCCTCAATCTCAGCCATGCTCCGGGACGGTACCGGCATCGATCGGTTCCGATACCCTGGCATCGGCATCGAGGTGGACCACCTTACCCTTTGCAAGAGGTGCTCATCGGGTATCCTCGGTACTGTCGGTATCGATCGATGTAACCCAGTCTGCCTTAGTGGTATCGGCATCGGCACTTTTGCGACATGCATCGATAGTATCGCTTACTTCGATGCCGAGTCTTGAGCCGATATCTAGTCTCGAGGACTGCGTACCGACGCGTCCCGGAACCGACTCCTGTCGTTTTCAGATAGGCAGTTCCGAAGATCATAGCCATAACTCCCTCATGATCTCGGTACCACTGCAGCAGTTCCCGATGGCTACTTCATCTGCTAGTCCTGTATCAGTATCGATGCCTGTTCTTGCACCGATGCCTAGTTTTGTAACCGATACCTGGCATTGGTGCAGTACCCTGTACCTCCTCTGGTGCTCAGGCTCTTTTTTTAGCCTTACCAGGGATGGTTCCCATAGGAGATCAGTCTTTTCAGGCTTTTCTCCGGGATATGGCAACCTTTCTTAATATTTCTATCCCTGGTTGTGATCCTACTCATGGCTCACCGGCACAAATGGAAAATATAAAGTTTCCTTTACATCCTGCTCTGCAGGATCTCCTTCTCAGGGTCTGGAAATCGCCCTTACGACTTCCTCCAGTTTCTACAGACATTGAGGTTCGGTACCGGGTGCCACCCTCTCCAGGGTTCCAAAAGCCTCAACTTTCTCATCGTTCCCTTGTAGTGGAATTGGCACTGAGGAAAGTTAAGAGCAAGAAGAAGCATTCTTCTTATCCGCCGGGTCGTTCTTCAAGAACACTCGATGCTTTTGGTCGTCAGGCCTTCCAAAACTCTATGCTGGCCTCCAGAGTTCTTTCATATATTTTTCACATGAGTCTAACACTCCAGGAAGTCACAGAGAAATTGTCTCTTTTGACCCCTTTTTTACCAGAGCCCAAGGCTACTGATTATTCCTTGCTCATCAATCACAGCCGGAATATATCTTGGTTCCTGTCTCGTGCTTCTATAGACTCTTTTGAGTCCGTTAGCAGATCCTCTGCTATTGCCATTGCAGCACGTCGCAGAGCCTGGCTTGAAGCTTCAGACTTGAGCAGATGGGCACAAACTATACTGGCTCATTCTCCTTGTACAGGAGAAGGTCTCTTCAATAAGGAGGCTTTACGTCAGGTTGCTCAATGCTCCACTGACTCTCCTTCCACTAAAAACCATTCTAAGCCACCTCCTTCTTCAAAGAGTAGGAAATGTCCTACCAAACCTTCTTTCCCTAAGAAAAGGAAGTTTCATTCATCTCCTGCCCATCATTCGGCTGTACCTAAACAAGGGACGCCTCAGCCTAGTCTGAAGTCCTCCAGTTCTGGCCAGTCTCAGCATTCCCAGCAACCATAGGGGCCGGGAATTGTAACTTACACTTCACTTCTACATATTAGAAGTTTATTCACTGTGCTTTTCTTTTCAGTGTACTAACCCGACGGGAAAAATTTTTTTGTTCAGGGACAACACACTTCTCCTCTTCTTACTCTCTAGAAGAGCAGTTGCAACTATCCCCTGATAGTTTCTATCCCAACTGAACATTTTTTCCTTCAGTTGACTTACCCTATGGGTACGTCACCCTCCAATCACTTGAGGGGTACCATACTGAACAGCTTCTCTGCCAAGCTCGTTCCCCAGACAGGGAGAAGAGAGATCTCCTCTCTTTTCTTGTCTGTTTTTCTTTATTCAGCACAGGACAATCTCTCTGCTGTTTCCGTCAGCAACTCTGCCTGCAGGAGTTACAGTAATTGTATTACTGGGACTTTTTCCAAGTTCCAGTCCCTTGTTCAAAATTTTGTCTAGCCTCAGTAGTGATTCCAAACTATCTTGGATCCTTCTACTCGTTTAGGCTTTCGCACATTATTCTAACCATCTCCTCTCCTAGGATATGGCAACACACCTGACTTCAGTCAGTTTATCTTATAACTCTCCTGCACAATGCTCTCTGCAGTCTTCAGAGAAGCTTTCTACTATGAGGGCCTTGCTATAGAGCATTGACCTTGTCTCTGAAGTTTCTCTATTAGTAGGGAAAAACTTATAAACCCTTCCTATGCCTGTGAGGGTTCTCCACACCCCCTCTAGTCTGGGGTGTTAACACGAGATATCAGTTCATCTGCGTGAAAATCCAAGGCTTCTGTTTACGCATGCTACCTCTGGGTCCTTCCATAGGTCCCTCTGGTATCTTCCCTGCGTTTCTCCACATCTACCATGTCGGTGTTCTGTGGAACTCCCGCCTTGTTCTTTAGAGATTCATATGTTCATCTGTTCTCACGCGAACATCACGGTTATCTGGTTAGATTGCCTTTCTGCATCCCTCAATCCATGAAAATAGATTCTCTATTCATATCCCAAGTGGGTTCACACTCTTGTAGAGCACAGAATCTTTTTCTTTTATATTCCCCATGTACAATTATGGGGCTGGGTGGTAGACATGTATCTTCAACCTGTTGTCTTGTATGTAGCATCTCCATATATGTCTACATACCTATATCATTGCTCTGGTGGTGCTAAATCAAGCCCCACAAATTTACATATCTTCAGGTATATCATATCTATATATCTATAGATATATATATATAGATATAGATATATAGATATAGATATATAGATATAGATATAGATATATAGATATATATATATAGATATAGATATAGATATATAGATATATATATAGATATAGAGAAAGATATATAGATATAGATATATATATATATATATATATATATATATATATATATATATATAGATAGATAGATAGATATATATATCTAGATATATATATCTAGATATATATATAGATATATATATCTATATATCATATTTGCTATATTTCACCACCCATATCCTAATATACACATCTGAACATATGTGTGTATATATATATATGTATATATATACATATATTTTCCAGCCACATGTATATATCCCCATATATATATGTGTTTGATAAGGGGCCTCTTAAGGGTTGATCTGTCTTACACACTATCACCCTTACTGTCTATACTACATGTTTTACCTCCTAGAGGTTTTAGACAGTCTGTCCCATACCATCTTACGATGCAGAAACTGTTAGGCACCAATAACCACTGTGGTGCTAACATCTCCATTTTTTCTTTAAGTCCATGAAGCATCAAGCTTCAATATTTTTCCTATCTCTCACCAGCTAGGAAAAACAGTGTACCTCTTTATCTTGAGTACACAACTGTTTTCCGTGGGAATAGGGGATTTTTCAGTTCCCCTCTTCCCGCCAGAACTGGGCGAGTTGTCCAACTCCGTCAGTCTTCTTCCTTTAGTCCTCAATGTTGATGACCTTATGCCTAAAGGAGTTTTTAGCTTTTCCCATAAAGCTTTCCATTGAAGACCTGACGTCAAATCCTACCCAGTTGACACCTGGATCATCTACTACCTCCAGGTCTGGACCTTCATCCTCACTATTGAGAGGTCACCTTGAAGATTCCGCCACTGCTTATCCAGTAGACTCCATCATGCTTTCTACTTCCTACAATACAGTAGGTAAGCTGCATATTTTAAGTGTACATTAAATGTCTTTTAATGCTACTCATCATGTCTACCAAGGACTCCTGTAGTTTGTAGAACCCTCTAGTCCTTGGCTATGCTGTTCTTTCCTCACAGCTCCTTTATTGTCAACTCCTACCCTCCATTCCACATTGGATGCCAGGGATTCCTGGAGTCAAAATGCACCCCTGATCCAGGCACTTGCATTTTTATGAGATCTCCCCCTCGCATCTCCAGCTAGGGAGTCCCCATATGTGAAGACTCATTCCTGCTTGTTCCTGGAGATAGCACAGTTACTTACCTGTAACAGGTGATCTCTGGGAACAGCAGGAATTAGTCTTCACAACCCTCCCACCTCCCCTAGGAGTTGCATCTTTTTTATCTTCTTCCTTTTTCTCTCCTCGCCTTTGTCTCAGCTCTGAAACTCAACTGAAGAGAGGCTGTGGAGAAGGCGGGAAGTCACTGCGCAGGCGCGAGGGTTGCTGCCAAAAGCTTTCTGATTGGAAGCTGGGCAACATTCCCGTGCAGGCTCCGTCGGTACCGACGTACCCATATGTGAAGACTAATTCCTGCTGTTCCTAGAGATCACCTGTTACAGGTAAGTAACTGTGCTTTACTTACACTCTGTAGTAGGTTTCTTGGATGAAGTTTTGAATTTTTACAACTAGGAAAAGATTGAAAGTTACATGTAAAATATACAATCAAGATGGGTAGAAAGTGTGATATTAATGACTTTGTAAAGGGACAAGTTGTCACACTCCATGCTGAAGGATATTCGCAATGTGCTATTGCAAAACATTTGCATATATCAAGGTGTGCAGTTCAGAATGTTCTGAAATCAGGTGGCCGTACACATCGTTCAAAATGTGAGTGCAGACGGATAACTATTGGACGAGATGACTGATTCCTCAAAAGCATTATTACATCTAGTCCACATACTTCATCTCAACGTGTGGCTCAGTTAATTAATGATCGAGGAATAAAGATAAGTGCCAGATCTGTCCGATGACGGCTTGTGGATGAATTCAAACTCGTAACCAGAAGACCTGCCAAGAAGCCTATGATGATCAGAAAACAAATTGCTGCTCGCATACAGTTTTGTAGCAAGATGAAAGACAAATCTGCTAAATGGTGGGAGAGGGTAATGTTCACAGATGAAAGTACATTTCAACAAGTACGTGGGAGTGGTTACAACTACGTCCGTCGACCAGCAGGCGAGAGACTAAATCTGAAGTACACGATCAAGACTGTGTGGTTCGTGGACAACAAGATTGAACTGCTACCAAGTTGGCCATCAAACTCTCCGGATCTCGATCTAATTGAAAACTGTTGGAATCTTATGAAGAAAAAGGTGGCAGCACACCATCCAACTTCAGAATCGGATTTAAAGAACATACTCAAACATGTATGGGCAGGGCCGTACTGAGACTGAAATGCGCCCTGTGCGACTTGCACATCGGGCGCGCGCCCCCCCTCCCGCACCTCCATTTAGACACTTTATGGGGGTGCGGGAGGGGGTTGCATGCCCGACCTGCTTAGTGTGCCGGCGCGAAGACTTAAGGGGTGCATTTCGTCTCTCTGCTGCTGCCGAAAAAGTGGCGGCGGCAGGCAACGGCAGAGAGCCGAAATGCGCCCTTTAAGTCCTTGCGCCCTATGCAGCCGCACCGCTTGCACAGGGCTCAGTACGGTCCTGTGTGTGGGTCAACGAAATCACTCCGGTATACTGTAAAACGCTAGTTAACAGTATGCCTACAAGAATCCAGGCTGTGCTGAAAAATCATGGACACCCTATCAAATATTGACACATATATATTGTTTCCTGAATAAAACTTTGAAAATGACATATATATCTTTGATTCTTAAAGCTTTTGACCATGGAAGTGATAATAAAACATACTTTTCTAACAAAATTCTGATATTTTGGACTCTGCCTTAATTTTTTGGCCACTACTGTAATGTACTTTATCAAACTAGGATTTATTTTATACATTTCAAGGCAATTTATTAACCATGAGTGTGGGACAGTCTTTTTATAATCAGTCCATGCTGTATTGGGATTTCTGCTTTTCTTAGTGCTGGCCATGATGGCCTTATTCAACATTAACTGGTCTTTGGTGCCATTATGCTCTATTGCTATGATGTTATTGGATTTGAGATGATCATATATTATGTCTGCTTCTATTGCAGTGAAGATTGTTTTTTTGTGTTCTCTGTAAATAGCTTATTTTGATATCTTTCTTTTTGGTTTTCTTATATCTTCGCAGTTTTTGCGCTTCTGCTGCTATTTTCAATTTATTAACATAGAAACATAGAAATATGACGACAGAAAAAGACCACATGGCCTATCTAGTCTGTCCTTCCATATCAACAACTACAACAGTCCCCTTTTTACCTTTTAGAGATCCCCTGTGTTTGTCCCATGCTTTTTTGAATTCAGTTACTGTCCTCATCTCCACCACCCCCACTGGGAGACCATTCCATGGATCCACTACTCTTTCCGTAAAGAAATATTCCGCATATCACTCCTGAATCTATCCCCCTTCACCCTCATCCCATGTCCCCTCGTAGCAGAACTTGCTTTCAATTGAAAGAGGCTCTCTCCCTGAACATTTATGCCACGGAGGTATTTAAACATCTCAATCATATCACCTCTATCCCGCGTTTCCTCTAAGGTGTACATATTAAGATCCTTAAGTCTGTCCTCATATGCTTTATAATGAAGACCACTAATCATTTTAGTAGCCACCCTCTGCACCGACTCCATCCTGTTCACATCCTTTTGAAGGTGCAATCTCCAGAATTGCACACTATACTTCAAATGAGGTTGCCCCAAAGACTTATACAGAGGCACTATCACCTCCTTTTTTCTGCTAGCCATTCCTCTCCGTATGCACTCAAGCATCCTTCTAGCTGTTGCCGTTGCCTTTTCTACCTGTTTAGCTACTTTAAGATCATCAGACACAACCACGCCTAGGTCCCGCTCTTCTTTAGTGGACAAAAGTACTTCACCCCCTATACTATATTGCTCCCTTGGATTGCTGCAGCTCAAATGCATGACCTTACATTTTTTAACATTAAATCCCAGCTGCCAAATTCTAAACCATTCTTCAAGCTTAGCTAGATCCCTCCTCATGTTATCTACACCTTCCTAGGTGTCTACTCTATTGCAGATTTTGGTATCATCCTCAAAGAGGCAAACCTTACCCGACGACAGCCCTTCTGCTATATCACTAACAAAGATGTTAAAAAGAATCGGACCAAGGACAGATCCCTGGGGCACACCACTGGTAACATCCTTTCTTCAGAGTGAGCTCCATTTACCTGTACTCTTTGTCGCCTCCCACCCAACCAATTTCTAACCCAAGCAGTAACTTTAGGGCCTACCCCTAGGGTGCTCAGTTTGTTTATAAGTCGCCTGTGAGGAACAGTGTCAAAGGCTTTACTGAATCCAAATACACAATATCTAGGGCTCTTCCTTGGTCCAACTCCCTGGTCACCCAGTCAAAGAAATCAATCAGATTTGTCTGACAAGACCTGCCTCTGGTGAATCCATGCTGCCTTGGATCCTGTAATCCGCTGGACTCCAGAAATCTCACCATTTTCTCTTTCAGCAGCGTTTCCAATAATTTACTCACCACCGAAGTTAAACTAACCGGCCTGTAGTTTTCAACCACATCCTTACTTCCGCTTTTGTGTAAAGGCACCAAATGAGCCTCTCTCCAGTCCTTTGGCACCACTCCCGACTCCAACGAGGCATTGAAAAGATCAGTCAGTGGAGCTGCTAGAACGTCTCCAAGTTCCCTCAGTATTCTAGGGTGTATCCCATCCGGTCCCATTGCTTTGTCTACTTTAAGTTGAGCTAGTTTATAACTAACACAGTCTTCTGAAAATTGTTCAAGATGTCCCTCGCTTCTGTTCCTGTTTTTGGGTGTTTTCTGAGGTCCTGCTCCTGGTTCTTCATCTGTGAACACAAAACAGAAATATTTGTTAAGCAATTTTGCTTTATCCTGATGCTTCTACATATTCCTCCCCTGCACCCTTGAGTCTGACAATACCACTTTTGCCCTTCCTCTTCTCACTAACATATCTGAAAAATTTTTTTCCCCCCCCCCCCCCCCCCCCATTTTATTGCATTGGCTGTTTCCTCCTCTTTTTGAATTTTTGCCTTCCTGACTACTTTGCTAGCTTCTTTAACTTTTTCCAAATATAGATGCCTGTGTTCCTCTCTCTGTGGTCTCTTGTATTTCATGAAGGCCTCCCTCTTTTCCTTCACTTTTTCAGCTACTTCTTTCGAAAGCCATAGCAGTCTCCTCTTCCTTTTACCTTTATTTACCATTTTAACAAAAAGGTTGGTTGCCCTTAAAATATCCCTTTTCAGTTTTGCCCACTGTTTTTCTACATCCCCCAGCTGTTCCCATCCCACTAACGACTCCCTGAGGTATTGGCCCATCTTGGCAAAGTTAGTCTTCCTAAAGTCTAAGATCCTCACCTTTGAATGGATTCTAACAGCCCTAGTCCTAATACTGAACCACACCATTTGGTGATCACTGGATGCAAAATGATCTCCCACTACAACATCAGAAACACTTTCACCATTGGTAAGCACCAAGTCCAGTATGGCCCCTTCACGTGTGGGGTCTGTTACCAATTGCCTCAGTAGTTCTCCCTGTAGAGAATCCAGGATCTCCTTACTTCTAGTTGATACTGCAGCAGGAATGTGCCAATCAACATCTGGCATATTGAAATCCCCTATCGTTAACACTTCCCCTTTCCTAGCAATGCTGGGTATGTCTTCAAATAACTCTCTGTCCACCTCTTCCTCTTGTGAGGGAGGTCTGTATATCACACCAATGCAAATAGATTTCTCTTTCCCTCTTTCTAGTTGAACCCACAGTGCCTCCCCTCTCTCCCTTTTAAGCTCTGTAATTCCAAAGCTTTAATAGTAGTTTTTACATATTGTTGGAACATATCAATTTCATGTCGTCTTCTGTTAATGCAGCATGTTTCAGCTTGGTGTCTTGGATCTTCCTTAATATCTTTGATCTTAATCCTTTAAAATTTCTGTCTATCAGGGATACCACCTCACGCAATGACTATTTTTCCCTCGATGCACTTTTTCCAAGGAGGAACTGTTATTGTTTTCTTTTTCTTATGGCCCTGGATTTTAGCTGGTGGTATTCTTGCAGTAATAATTTTAACTGCACAATACTGTCTTCGATTTATTTTAATGATGTCAATAAATGGTCTCTTTATACTGGATATAGCCTTGTTCATCTTTATAATCATACTTTTTATCTTAGGTGTTAAATTTAACTTGGGTAATCTTTCCCTTGCCTGAAACCCAGCATATTCATCTTTTTCCATATGGATTAGGAGTTCTATCTTGAATTTCTCCACCTCTCTTTCTTCCTCCTCTTCAGTTGATTGGTTGACATTTCCTGTAGTTACCTCTCTCCCCTGCAGTTCCAGATCTCCAAGTTCCATCTCCCCCTCAACTGCTCTTTTTCTATTTCTGTGTATTCCTTTCTTCTGGTACTCTCACCCAGGTCGCCGCCTCCTCCCTGTATTTCTCTTTCCACGGAAGCCCTTAGTTGCTTCAAGATATTATCATCCTTATACTTTTTTGCTTTGATCTGTGAAATTACAGATCTTAAACTTGCATCTGTTGCTTTTTGCAGTTCTGCTTGTGGCAGTTTTCCTCTTTCTTCCAGTTTTTGTTGGATTCTCCTTGTATACCCTCTTGATTTAAATATAGGGTTTGTAGCATAAAAGTAGCAGTACATTATCTCCTTATCTACAGAAGTCCATTTAACTGGAGTTGAACCACGGGAATTAATGAAAAAGTTAAGAGGATTATCTCATGCCACAGTGGGTCTGTGAACATACTTACCTCAGCCTTTATCTGTAGCAGGGATGTTAGTGCAAGCACTGCAGATATTGCAACCACCATCGTTGGCCCTAGTGTGTAAGCTACGGGTGGGCATCTTTTTATCCTGGGCGACGTGTGGCCAGTATGTATTTTTCTTTTTCGTTCCTACCATACTTCAATTGTAGTGTCGCCTTGCTGGGAATCAGTATAGATTTTGTACAATGGGGTTACCACGTGAAGATACCCAGCAAGACTTGGGAAGGGAGCTGTAATTCCACCCCCAAGGAAAGCATAACAGTTCACTGCTAGTTTATGCTGTATTTCCCCTTGACCCCTATCTGTCTCTACCCCTATCTCTATCTTTGTGTGGAGATAGATGATGCACTTTCTACATTTCAGATTTTGTTTTCTTAAATTCACTTTTTCCTCATTCTCTTGTCTTGTAGGTTCCAGTACACCTTTGTAGTTCCTTAGGTAGGTTTTTTGGCCATTTTTTTTTCTTTTTTTCACATTTACCCAGCCAGGCCAATCTTCTTTCTTTTTTTCTTTTTAAGGGCCCCCTTAGGGCATCACAGTCCAGTGTAGATTTTAAAAATTGAGCCATTTGATTTTGCTGTGACTGTATGTTTTGGTGATATGTCCAGATAAAAGCTCCCAGCAGTTTTAAGAAATGCACTCACTTTGGCAAAACTATATCCCATGGATATTTAGAATTTCCACTTTGGTATCAATAGTGGAGGAAATTCAAAAGAGTCAGCAGATATCAACATGTGGCATGTTGAGGATCTTAGGCTACATGGACTCAGTGGTATACGTAACTCCCGTGGCTATCTAAGAATGAGACAAGCCCAATGGACCTTGAGTATGCAGTAGATTCAGGCCACCTGGAGACTCCAGGATGTCGTCTAAATCATCAGTCCTCTCCAGAATGCTCTGTCCTGGTGAATGGATCAATCCAATCTGGCAAAAGGCATTCCCTTCCAAATTCCTCCAGTTCAAATTTGTATTTATGGCAGATGCATCAAAACTGGGAGGGGGAGCCCATGTAGATGGAGTGTTGTAGATGGACTTTACTAGAGAAACTTCATCAAATAAAGTTCCTGGAATTCAGAGCAGTTTGGAATGCTCTACAGCTTTCAGAGATCGGTTGGCCAACAAACTATTCTAGTCCATACTGACAATCAAGTTGTGATTCATTGTATTAATAAGCAGGGAGGAAAAGAATCCTTCCTCCTTGTGTTGGTAAATTGTTAATGTGGAACTGGGTCATTTCTCATGGAATGATTCTGAGCCATATATCTGACAGGTAAGGACAGTATCCTGGTGGACAAACTGAGTCATGTTCTGCAATCACATGCATGGCCTCTAAACTTAAGAGTGACCTGGATGGCATTTCATGAGTGGTCACACCTGTGATAGATTTTTTTGCCACACCACAGAATAGGGAGGCACTTCATTTCTGTTCCAAAAATAAGGATGCATGGGAGGCTAGTCCCAGATGCCTTCCTCCTAAATTTCACATATCTTCCAATACCCCTAATACCACTTTTGAAATTCAGATGGATCCAGGGAACTATGAATCTTATAGCACTGTACCAGCTGAGGCATGCATGGTTCCCTAAGAGTCCCATAAGCCTGGGGGATTCCCCAACACTAATCACATGAGCTCAAGGGACAATGTTGCATCCCAGCATCAGGTCTCCTGTCCTCGCAGCTTGGATGTTGAGAGGATAGCATTGGTTCTTCTGAATCTGCACAAGGATGCGTCTCAAATCCATTTTGGCTTTCCTGAGAAATTCTACCAGAAGGTCATAGTTTAATGGAAGTTTGCCATCTGGTGTGATGGCAAAGTTCTAGATCCTGTCCCACACAAAAATGCTCAAGTATTTTCTACATATTTCAGAGTTAGATTTAAAGACCAACTCTGTTAGGATTCACCTTAGTGCACTTTGCACATACCACTGCATATAGACAGTAAACCCATCTGTACAGCCTTGAGTTGTTTGCTTCATGTGGGTTGTGACATGGACATCAGTTAGCATATTCATATCACTACTGTATAGAAAGACATATGATGTGCCAGTCTGTCCTCCAGAATCTCTTTATGATTAGAATCAACTTAATCTCCCTCCTGCCCCTTCCCCCCCCCTCCCCCGCTCATTTTGCTTCTGTTCCAGGCTGCCTCTTAAAAAAAATTGAAAAGCCTTCTTGCCACCAAAAACAGATGAGGTGTCCCCCTGCTGCAGCATCCTTCCAATTTTAAATTTGCCCCTTTTTTTTTTCTGCTTGAGGCAGCCTATACCTACAGAGTCCAGTTTGTGAGGGCTTGTCATCCTGCTTGTGTTCAGAGAAAACTAAGGGCCTGATATATTAACATGGTTAGCAGACCTGTTAATCATGATGATCTTTCTGGCTGGCATATTCAGCAGCACTAACACGGTTAGTACCGATGAATATCTGTGGGTGCTGCAGCTGCACACCCTGATGCTAGTCAATTAGCATCAGGGAGGCACCCAGCAATAACTGGGAAGCAGCAATATTGAGCCGCTGCCTGTATCAGAATATGGTGAAAGTCAGGCGTACTAATAGCTGGCCTAACCTTCACTGCAGAAGCTACCCAGGCAGTAGCTGAATATCACTGCTGCCCGGTTAGATTCATCATAGTCCAGGCAGCCCGAATATTCAGTGCCGGGGCCCGGATATTTATTTATCCAGTTTTGTATACCACCCTATCCTTCGATCAAAGTGGTTTACAGAGTGAAATTAGGTACATTTTAGAAAGGTAGGGAGGGGGTAAGTAGTATGGATAAGTATAAGAGGCATTGGTTGACTGTAGCTGGTTATGAGCTTTCAGAGAGTCGTAGTGTTTGGTGAACAGAAGTGTCTTAAACATCTTTCGGAAGTCCTTAATGTCTTTTGTGGTTCTCATTAGTTCAGGCAATGAGTTCCATAGTGCAGGTGCCACAAGTGATGGAGTTCTTTTGGTTGTAGACTGATTGGATCATTGATATTCAGCAGGTGTGATGAGCTTTGTTCACCATGCTACTGCTCCTGGGCCTCGTGCTGAGGTCCTTGGTTACTAGACTCTGAAGGTCAGTAGCTGAGAAATTGTGAAAGATTTTGAAGATGTTTAGGGTTGCTTTGTATCTTACGCATGAGAGGATGGGCAGCCAGTTAGCTGTTGAAGGATTGGGGGGATATTTCGTTTCTTGCTGTATTTGTAATAATCCAGGCCACCATATTTTGAACCAGTTGGAGAGGGTGAAAGAACTGTTTAAGTAGCCCTTGGTAGAGAGAGTTCACATAATCCAGTATTGACGTGATTGCTTGACAGACCGAGTGACAGTGATCATTGCTTAGGATGGGTTTAAGCCTTCTGATGAGCTTCTATCTGTGGTGCACTTTGGTGGCAGTTTTGTTAATGTGAGTCTGAAGAGTCAGGTTTTTGTCCAATGTGATGCCCAGGCAGCAACACCCGCTCCTCCCGCCAGCACACAAAAGCTCCCCGAGCCTGGGTTGAGCACTTGAGCGGGAAGCCGTCCCGCTCAGAAGCTCCTGCCCAATCGGGGGCAGTGGGAGCAACATAAAAGAAGCGTCCCCGATCGGGCGCGCCCGCGCCTGAGGGCCTCGCCAGAGGGCCCTTTGGCATGGCCTTAGAAACGGCCCACAAGCATGAGAAAGCCCAACAAACAGCGACAACATCCTAAGAGGACCACCAACAACCACCAGCAGGGCCTGCCTACAACCCGCGGACTCCAACAGGAATAGCCACAGCCCATGAACTCCCAGGTATCTCAAAAACCATGCCACCATTCTTAACTCCAATATACCCCCAAACACTGATCACAATCCCACTTAGCTGCTACCTCCTTAGCACCAACACACACTCCAACCACCCCACCCCAGGCAACACAAACACCCAACACACAAACGCCCCCGACCCCCCCCCCCCCCAACTACAAGGAGTACTCTCACACCTCCCACACAAACCCACACTCCCATTCCCACAAACGAAAAACCTCTCTCAATCACACTAATAAACGCACGCTCAGTCAGAAATAACACCACATGTTCCATGACCTGATCTCAACAGAAAAGATCGACATCCTCTGTATAACAGAAACATGGCTGACAGACACTGATACAGTGATCATGAACCAACTAACACCTAATGGGTATAGTCTCCACAACTGCTCCCGAGCCCATGCCAGAGGAGGAGGAGTAGCCATTATTGCAAGATCCGACCTTCACTTCAGGAACCACGCGGCAGAAACAACCAACGAAGCAGATATACTCACGCTCACCAACAGACACCTCTCCATATGCCTAATCTACCGAGCACCCACACCAAGCACTGATCTATCAGACATAATAAAACATATATCAGAGAGCGCCATCTCCACAAAGGAGCAATTAATTCTCGGAGACTTCAACCTCCCCTCACTACAAGATAAACATGCCGAAGCCTTCATCAACGCTATGGAAGCAATGGACTTAGCACAGATTATACATAACCCAACTCACGAAAAAGGGAACACACTTGACCTAATAATCCTGAACTCCCACAGCATCTCTACATTGACAAACCCAAAAATCACATGCGTGCTCTGGTCTGACCACCATCTCATCAACATCACCCATTTATACAAACACAAAAAAACCCAAAGAGAACAACCAACAAAAGAGAAGATTCAAACCTTTCAACAAGGAGGACTTCCTAGCACAAACACTACCCAAACTCCAGTCAAACTCCTCAAACCTTGATGACCTAATCAACAACTGGAACACTACAATCGCTTCTGCATCCTGTGCAACAACTACCAACACCAAAACAAAAACTACTGTAGCAAAAGCAAAATGGTATACCCCAACCCTATGGAAACTAAAGACTCAGCTCAGAAGAACTGAAAGAAAATGGAGAAAAACCAAAAAAGAAGCAGACAAAGCAAAATACGTAAGCAAACTCGACTCATACCACACAAACTGATAAAGCAAAAAGAGCCTACCACTCAAAAATCATACATACTGCACTAAACAAACCACATGAACTCTTCGAGATAGTCAAGAAACTAACAAAAGCACCCGGCCACCCCGATCAGCTACCAAACATCCCACCTGAACTACTAGCACACCAATACAAGCAGCTCCAGCCACCAACTGCCCCACAACAGAATGCAACACCAACAACCTACCATATCACCAAAACAGAATGGTGCACATTTGAAACGATCACAAAGGAACAAATAGTCTACCATCTCCTGCCTAAACACCACCACCTCTCCACTAGACCCCTGCCCTGCTGAATGGATAAAGAAATCCAAAGAAGACATAAGCACACCCCTAACCCACATTATCAATGAATCCCTCAGGCAAGGACATATACCGGACACTCTCAAGACCTCTATCATCCGTCCGACCATAAAAAAACCCAACCTGGACCCACTCGACACAGCCTCCTACAGACCAATAGCAAGCCTCCCATTCACCACCAAAATTATGGAGAAGATCATTCAACAGCAACTCCAGGATCACCTAGACACCAACAAAATACTAGACCCGCAACAACACGGATTTCGCCCGTACCATAGAGTGGAAACCCTCATGACGACCCTACTGAATACCCTCACCAAAGGCACACAGGCCAAACACTCTGGATACGCCATGCTCTTCCTAGACATATCAGCAGCCTTCGACACCATCTCCCACAGCATTCTCCTACACAGACTCCAGGAAATAGGAATTAAAGACACCGTACTACAATGGTTCTGCTCCTACCTGACAAACGGACAACAACTGATCCGCACAAGCACAGCAACCCCCCCCTCCCTTCCAACAACATCAAGGAGTACCTCAAGGATCCACACTATCTGCCATGCTTCTCAATATATATCTACAACCACTCTGTGCAATAATACAAAAGCATAACATCAACTACCATATATACGCAGACATTATTTATTTATTTAGCTGCATTTATATACCGCTTTTCACCGGGTCAAAGCAGTTGGGGGATACATTTAACACGAGGGGATATGAGACACATACACTAATACTTACAGGGAACATGGGCAATGGAGGTTTAAGTGGCTTGCCCAAGACCACAAGGAGCACCTGCAGGACTAGAAACCCCAGTCCTTCCGGCCCAAGGTTGCTGTCCTCTAGTGGGATTTGAACCACCGACCTTCCGGCCTGTAGTACCTTGCCCCAACCACTAGGCCACTCCTCCCTCGACATAATGCTCTATGGACCAATCACAACCATCAGCCCAACAAATAACCAATTATCAGACTGCTTTATAGAGATCTCCGAGTGGCTGCAAAGAAACAAACAATCTTGCCATCAACGTCAAAAAAACTGAAGCCCTCATAGTAACAAAGGAACCAAACTTTAGCCCTCCACCACACCTCACACTGGGAACCACCCAAATAAAGGCGCAACTCCAAAAAAAATATCTAGGAATCACTATAGACCAAGCACTCACGTTTACTCCACAGATAAAAAAGACTGCAAAGACAATATTCCACAAAGCAAAAACATTACAACGGCTCAGACCATTCATTCACAGGACTTCAGAATTGTCATGCAGGCTATGACGCTCCCCCACCTGGCATTGAATATCTGGGTGTAAAGTTCAGAAGGGGCGACTAGCCACCCCTGCTGAATATTGGGCCCTAAGTTACTTACCTATCGAAGGTGTTCTCTATAAACAGCAGGTGCAAGTCCTCGCATACCTGCCCATATCCCGTAGACTGAGGAGTTCCTCGTGTGTCTTTCAGGCCTGAATCTTGGCCTGCTTGTCTGACGCTGCTGCCTGGATATCCTTGTGGATGTTCTTAAGTGCCATCAAGTCGGTGTCGACTCATGGCGACCCTCTGGATAGTTCTAAATTGTGTTCAGTCTTCAGTTAGGTGGCTCATTTGTTGACAGACTGGCACCCGTAGCTGCTGTCATTGCATTGATCCATCTCATTGCAGGCCTTCCACTTTTGCGTTGACCTTCTACCTTGCCAAGCATGATGTCTTTCTACAATGATCTCTCTCTTCGCATGATGCGTCCAAAGTATGAAAGTCAAAGTCTTCTCATCTGAGTTTCTAAAGAAAGCTTAGGTTTGATCTCCTTTAGTACTGACTGGTTTGTTCTTTGGGCAGTCCATGGTATACAGAGTATTTGTTGCCAGCACCATAGTTCAATGGCATTGATTTTCTTCCTGTCTGTCTTTTTTCACTGTTCAACTTTCGCATCCATATGACGCTCACTTGGTTTGCAGCTTGTCGTGCTGTGAGGGCTTGTGTGCATCAGTGATGCTGAGAGCTAAACTATTGGTAGTTTAACTACTGGCAGGGTCTCCCAAGATGGACAGGTCTCAGCTGAGGTGCCAGACCAAGACAAAAACACCCATCTGGGCAGCAGCAGAATGGGATAGTGTTGACGGCGGAGGATCACATTTCTGTGACAACGGCAACAACACCAAACTTAAACTGCGCGGAAGAAAGGCCCGGCAATCTACTTCTGTATCTTGCCATGAAAACCCAATGGATAGTTACAACAAAACAAATTGTGCTGTAGTGCTGGAAGATGAGACCCCCAGGTTGGAAGGCACTCAACTAGCTACTGGGGAAGAGCTGAAGACTTTTCAGAGTAAAGCCAGCATTTATGATGTGGTTGGATCAAAGCCCTTGGGACGTCTGACTGCTGATGTAGCTGCGCATGAAATGAGAGTCAGAAGCTGTAAAGATGTCTTACACATTGGAACATGGAACGTACGAAGCATGAACCAAGGGAAGTTGGAGGTGGTCAAGAATGAAATGAAACTTGTACAACTTGATCTGTTGGGTGTCAGCGAACTGAAATGGACTGGCATCGGGCACTTGGCATCAGATGATCACATGGTCTACTATGCTGGAAATGAAAGACAAAGAAGAAATGGTGTTGCATTTATAATAAAGAAGAAACTTGCAAGAACTGTAATGAAATACAATGCAGTCAGCGAACGCTTAATCTCTATTCATCTACGAGGAATGCCTATCAACACAACTATAATTCAAGTATATGCCCCAACAACAGCTGCAGAAGAGAATGAAATTGAAGAGTTCTATGAACAAGTACAAGCTGAAATTGACAGAACATGCAAACAGGATATCCTGATAGTCATGGGTGATTGGAACGCAAAGGTTGGCAACAAAGAAGACGACAAAGTAGTTGGGAAATATGGACGGCAACAGAAATGAAGCTGGAGAAAGACTGATAGAATTCTGCAAGACCAACAATCTATTCATCTCGAACACATTCTTCCAGCAACACAAGCGGCAACTGTACACATGGCTTCACCCAATGGATTGTATAAAAATCAAATTGACTACATCTGTGGAAGTCAACGATGGAAAAGCTCTATAACATCAACAAAGACAAAACCTGGAGCTGACTGTGGTACAGATCATCAACTACTAGTATGCAAACTCAAGCTAAAGCTGAAAAAGAGCAAACCACTCATGAATGCAGCAAAATAAGACCTTGAGAATATACCACTGGAATTTAAAGACTGCCTGCAAAATCGATTTGCTGCTTTAGATACAAATGATGGCGTTCCAGAAGGTTGTGTTGGAAGAAAGCGAGAAGTCTCTACAAAAGGTAAAAAAGACAAAACGACCAAAATGGATGATGGAAGAAACTCTGAAAATTGCCCAGAAAAGCAGAGAAGCTAAAGCCAGAGGAGAAAGAAAGACAATCACAGAACTCAACAGAGATTTCCAACGTGCAGCAAGACAGGACAAGGAAAAGTACTATAATCACGCATGCCAGGAAATAGAAGCAGAAACTATTAGAGGAAGAACAAGATCAGCTTTCCTAAAGCTACGAGAGTTAAAGAAAAAGTTCCAGCCTCGAATTGGAATGTTACAGGATGCTCAAGGTTCTATGTTGAATGATGCTGAGAAGATCAAGAAAAGATGGAAGGAATATACAGAGTTTTTATATGATAAAGATCAAGTGGACCAACAGCCGTTTCAACCTGTACCCTTATGATCGGGAACCATTGGTGATGAAAGAAGAAGTTGAAGCAGCATTGAAAGCCTTATCAAAGAGCAAAGCACCAGGCATTGATAGCATTCCCCTAGAAGTATTACAGCAATCTGATGCAGCTGTTACCGTACTTACAAGGCTCTGCCAAGAAATATGGAAGACAGCATCATGGCCAACTGACTGGAAAAGATCTGTGTTTATACCAGTACTAAAGAAAGGTGATCCAACTGACTGTGGAAATTACCGAACAATCGCTCTGATTCCACATGCCAGCAAGATTCTACTGAAGATTATTCAAAAGAGACTACAATTATACCTGGAACAAGAACTACCTGAAGTGCAAGCAGGGTTCAGAAAAGGGCGAGGAATGAGAGACAACATTGCGGATGTGAGATGGATCCTTGAAAAGACTAAAGAATACCAAAAGGATATCTATTTGTGCTTTATCCACTATAGCAAAGCTTTTGACTGTGTAAACCATGAGAAACTCTGGGCCACATTAAGAAGCATGGGTATACCAGAACACCTGATCGTTCTCTTGCACAATCTGTACATTGATCAAGAAGCAACAGTTTGAACGGAACAAGGAGAAACAGAATGTTTTAAAATAAGCAAAGGTGTAAGACAAGACTGCATACTTTCCCCCCACCTGTTTAATTTATATGCAGAACAAATCATCAGAGAAGCAAGATTGTATGAAGACAACAGAGGTGTGAAGATTGGTGGAAGTCTCTTCAACAACCTTCGCTATGCTGATGATACCACATTACTGGCGGAAAGTGAAGATGATCTGAAACATTTGCTTCTCACAATCAAAGAACATAGTCTCAAAATGGGCCTGCATCTTAATGTAAAGAAGACAAAGATCATGACAACTGGCATAATCAACAGGTTCATCGTCGAAGGAGAAGGAATTGAAATCGTGAATAACTTTAACCTACTTGGATCAACTATCAAAGAAGCAACAAGCAGTCAAGAAATCAGACGACGCATTGCTCTTGGCAGAATGGCTATGAAAGACCTAGATAAGATTCTCAAGAGCAGAGATGTCTCTCTCCATACAAAGATTCGACTTGTTCAAGCCATGGTATTTTCAATAACATCATATGGATGTGAAAGCTGGACAGTGAAAAAGATAGGAAGAAAATTGATGCCTTTGAATTATGGTGCTGGCGGCGAATACTGTGTATACCATGGACTGCCCGAAGAACAAATCAGTTTGTACTAGAGGAGATCAAACCTAAGCTTTCTTTAGAAGCTCAGATGACAAGACTTCGACTTTCATACTTTGGACACATCATACGAAGAGAAAGATCATTAGAGAAAGACATCATGCTTGGCAAGATAGAAGGTCAACGCAAAAGAGGAAGGCCAGCAATGAGATGGATCGATACAATAACAGCAGCTACGGGTACCAGTCTGTCAACAATGAGCCGCCTGACTGAAGACCGAACACAATTTAGGATAGCTATCCAGAGGGTCGCCATGAGTCGATTCCGACTCGACGGTACTTAACAACAACAACATGGCTTGAACAAGTCAAATCTTTGTATGGAGAGAGACATCTCTGCTCTTGAGAATCTTGTCTAGGTCCTTCATAGCCATTCTGCCAAGAGGAATGCGGCGTTGGATTTCTTGACTGCTTGTTGCTTCTTTATTGATACTTGATCCAAGTAGTTTAAAGTTGTCCACTATTTCAATTTCTTCTCCATCAATGATGAACTTACTCATTTTGCCAGTTGTCAGGATTTTTGTCTTCTTAACGTTAAGGTGCAGGCCCATTTTAAGACTATATTCCTTGATCTTGAGAAGCAAATGTTTCAAATCGTCTTCACTGTCAGCCAGTAATGTGATAACATCAGCATAGTGAAGATTGTTGATGAGTCTTCCACCAATCTTCACACCTCAGTTGTCTTCATACAGTCCTGCTTCTCTGATGGTTTGTTAAAGAGGTAGGGGGAAAGCATGCAGCCTTGTCGTACACCTTTGCTGATTTTAAACCATTCTGTTTCTCCTTGTTCCGTTCAAACTGTTGCTTCTTGATCATTCTCTTGCACAACCTTTACATTGATCAAGTGTTCTGGTATACCTATGCTTCTTAATGTGGCCCAGAGTTTCTCATGGTTTACACAGTCAAAAGCTTTGCTGTAGTCATTAAAATGCATATGGAGAGGAAGTGACGTCACCGACCGAGATGGCAGCTTGAAGGAGAAGCTCCCTTTGGGACGCAGCACAACGCAGCGATATCTATAGATAACGGGCCTCCCCCTTAGAGAAAAGAAGCGCTATTGAGACGCTATACACCCCACTTACGATGTCGGCCAGGAAAAAGCTGGAAAAATATCGCTCTACCTATGCACCATTGAGCTCATTGAAGGGGACCGACGAGCGGGAGGAGATCGAGTCTGAGGACGAGCTGGACAATGCAGACGAGAACTGCACTAAAGGCGATCTGCGGAGATGGTGCCGCGAGAGAAAAACTGAGGTTATTGGGGTGAAGAGTGAGGTAAAGGAGCTGCTGGCACAATTTCGCCAAGACATGCAAACTTGAGACACCGCGTTGCAATACTGGAAGAGCACGTGGATGAGATGAACACAGAAGCACAAACGGTACGCGGCCTAAATAGCAAGTGGCAAGATGCGACGGAGGAATTGCGGGGAAAGATTGAAGATCTTGAAAATAGATCTAGGCAGTGCAATATGCGCATACGGGGTGTCCCGGAGGAGGAGCAATATAAGCAGGCCGCTAAAGTGGTACGTGAAATTTGCGAGGCTCTGCTGACAGAGGATGATCAGGCCGAGACGTCCCTGCAGCGGGAGATTGGACTGGAGCGAGCGCATAGAGCCCTCAAATCTCCGCCGGGGAATCGCCCCAGGGACATTATTGCCTGTTTTACTAGCTTCCTCCAAAAAGAAGCTGTTATGAGAGCGGCGACCAAGAAAGGGAAGGTGCAGTGGCAAGGCCTTGCAATCGAGGTGTACCAAGATTTGGCACCATCGACATTACAGCGCCGGAAGAATATGCGCCCAGCAACTGAATATCTCAGGCGCGAAAATATCAAATATAAATGGCTCTTCCCTTTTGGCTTGCAGTTTGAGGCGGGGGGAATGACATATCGGGTCCACTCTCTTTCGGAGGCCTGGGAGTGTCTAAAGAAGGTGAAGGCCCCTAACCTGCCGCAGCTCCACAGTCTTTCAGAGACTTCCGATTTGGAACGGGAGAAGTCCACTTTTATGACCAAGTTGAAATGGCAGCGAATTCCAGCACGGGGACGTCGGCTCCATTGTACCTCCAGAGATGCGGCTCCGGAGGGGGAGTCTGAGCTGGAGGGACGTTTGACATCTACCTGATCCGGTGGGCTTTCGGCTTGGGATAAAGACTGACCTTTTGGAGCAGGTTTGCATAACCTGTGGAGGTAAGGCGGTGAGCCGGTTCAGTGGCTCTCGCCTGTCTCCTTACTCTAACATAAGCGCATAGACAATTGCCTGGTTAAAGCTGTTATTGCCTATTACAGTTATTATTTGGTTTGAAGCTGCACGTGTTTCGGTGCTTTTGGCTTATGTTATCTGGATGTATGTTGTATGTTTGGTTCTGAAGGGTATAGCGAGATAAAAATAGGCCGAGGTATGCTGATAAGATATGGGTGGTTACTTTTTTTTGGTTACAGGGGGGGGGGGGGGGGCTCACTAGTTCTGGGGTGCAATGAGTCCCGGGAGGTACGTCTCTTCCTCCAGAGAGGCGACACAGGATTTGGGCCTGTGGTGAGAAAGATGGGGTGGGGAATGGAGGTGATAAGGGGGTAGTGCAAAAGATGGGGGGTTGGGAGGGAGGGGGGAAAGGGTGGCAGGAGAGCTATAGACCGGAAGACAGTCAGGGGATGGGATGGATCGTAGATTTGAAATTTCCTGATGGCTGGAATTAAAGTGGGTTCTATTAATGTTCGGGGGCTAAACACTCCCCAAAAGCGAAAGGCGTTGTTTCGGGAGGCAAAATCGCAGCGCTGTCACATAATCTTTGTACAAGAGACACACTTGCTGCCGAAAGATGAGTATCGATTGCAATATGGTCCCTATAGAGATATCTGGTTCAATGCTGAAGGCTCGCATAAAAAGGCTGGAGTGGCTATTTTGGTGCACAAAGATGTTCCCTTCCAATTGGGAGGGGTGACCAAGGGGATCAAGGGACGAGTTTTGTTAGTCTGGGGGAATTATATGGTCAGGAGGTTACCTTCCTAAATGTTTATGGGCCCAATGATTCCTCTACGGATTTTTGGAGCAAATTGGCCAGATGTTTAGCCAATAAAATCCATGGAGCTTTCTTGATGGGCGGGGACTTTAATGAAGTCTTGAATCCACAGTGGGATCGCTCTTTGGGGGGCCATAAGGGGGAGACTAGAGGGAGGGCCCAATTGCGGAACTTGATGCAGCACTTTGGGTTATGGGATGTATGGCGTCAGGTGTACCCACAGGGTATTGATTATACGCACTACTCACAAGTACACCATAGTTACACAGAATAGATTTTTTTCTTGGTGATGCTGCTTGGTTTCAAAGGGTTCTAACAGCGGGTATTGACCCTATCACTTGGACAGATCATGGCCCCATTTGGGTGGAGTTTGGTGGAGACAGAGATACGGAAGGTAGGTTATTTTGGCGACTTAATGAAAGTCTCCTACAGGATCAAGCGGTGCTGCTTGATGTGGTCGTCGAAATTCAAACATTGCGTGGTGAATGACACGGGGGAAGTAGCCCCAGAGATTCAATGGGATGGTATGAAGGCTGTCCTACGTGGGGTATTGATAAAGTGGGCGGCTCGCAAAAAGCGGGATAAAGGGGAAAGAATAGCTCAGTTGCTTCAGAAGGTTACCAAATTGGAATTTCAACATAAGCAGGGTGGGAGTACCCATATTAGGGCGCAATTAGAACACACACGAGCGGAGCTAACTTCTCTGCAGATGGACTCAATTAATTTTCAATTGAGACGCATTAATCAGCGCTATTATGAATTTCATAATAAGGCGGGAAGATTGTTAGCCAGAAGGTTGCAAGCTAGGGAACGGCGTTCCACCATCCTGAAAGTTAAGGGCCCCGGAGATAAGCTTCTTTTTCAAACAAAACATATTAGGGAACAATTTAAGCAATATTATAAAACTTTATATACTAGCGAGCTGAAGGGGGACCTAGCAGATGTGACCCGCTATATACAAGAGGGGGTGGATCTTCCGGTCATTTCGGATTTAGATCGGGAATTACTGAATCAAGAGATTACTTTAGAAGAAATTAATCAAGTCATTAAAGGCTTAGCTCTGAATAAATCGCCGGGCTTGGATGGCTTTACTACGCTGTTTTATAAAAAGCTGAAGATACAGTTAGCCCCGCTTTTGCAGCGCTTGTTTAACAATGTCCTTAAAGGGTATCAGTTGCCCCCTTCCATGAGCCAGGCCGGGATTTCAATGTTAGCAAAGCCGGGCCGAGACCCTACGGTCTGTGGCTCCTACCAGCCTATCTCTTTATTGAACACCGATGGGAAAATATTGGGCAAAGATTCTAGCAAACAGATTAGGCCGCATCCTCCCAAAGATTATCCATTCTGATCAAACGGGGTTCATTCAGGGCCGAAATACAGGAGACAATATCAGAAGGGCCATACAGGTTATGTGGACAGCCAGAAAGTGTCAGCAAGACCTTCTTATGTTAGCTGTAGATGCCGAAAAGGCTTTCGACAGGGTGGAATGGAGTTTTATGTTTGAAGTGTTAAGAGCCGTTGGGGTCGGTCCTAATATGATGGCCTGGATAAGAACAATGTATGCCCACCCGGTAGCAACGGTTAAGATTAATGGGAGACACTCCGAATTTTTTTAATTAGAGAGGGGCACGAGGCAGGGGGTGCCCCTTGTCCCCCCTTATTGTTCGCTTTAATGATGGAAACACTGACGCGGCGTTTGCGTCAGAACGCCGATGCTACGGGGTTGCGGATAGGGCAGATAGAACATAAATTGGCAATATTTGCAGATGATTTACTCCTGTTTATCATCCAGCCGTTGCTGGCATTGCCTAATTTTATGGCCGAATTGAAACGTTTCGGAAGTGTGGCTGGTTTTAAGATCAGTTGGGATAAAACCGAGGCACTGAGTGTTAATTTACCTGGACCCTTAGTGTCACATCTACGGGAGTGCTTTCAATTTCGCTGGGCCTCCAATAAGATTAAATATCTGGGGGTATATCTTACCCGCGATTCAGGTCACCTATATGGGGCGACTTATCCGGGGTTGTTGGAACCGATAGGTAGAGATTTGGAGAAGTGGAATGATGAGGAGATTTCCTGGCTGGGAAGGATAGCGACAATTAAGATGATGGTCCTACCCCAATTGCTGTATTTTTTTCAAGTTCTACCTATTAAGGTCCCTCAAATAGTGCTACAAAAGCTTCAACGGAAGCTGTTTCTGTTTGTGTGGCGACATCGGCCTCCACGCATCGCACGTAGTATAATGTTTAGAGCGCGGGAGAAGGGAGGATTGGGAGTGCCGGCGATTGCTGATTATTATTTGGCAGCGCAAATGCGGCAAGTGCTGGAATGGAGAGAGCTGATTTTGTCAAAAGGCTTTCTCTCTATTGAACAGCAAGCGGTACCCCATTATCAACTTCAATGGCTGCCTTGGCTATCAAAGGGCACCCTAGGGGGAGCCTGGATGAGCAATCCCTTTATCTGACATCTTTTGGGGGAATGGGGTAGGGGATGGCGAAGGATTAATGCTCGCCCAGGGCCATCTTTGCTTTCGCCGATGGTAGCCTCTCCAGCTTTTGAGCCGGGAAGGGAAAAACGTTCTCAGATCTGGGAAAAGCGGGGCCTAACTCATTTTGGGCAGTTCATAGAAATGGACATGGTCAAGACTTTTGCACAGTTGAAAGCTGAGTTTCATTTAGAAAAGCGAGACTTTTTTGCATACTTGCAGGTGTCCCATTACCTTCAGCGCAAAGAGAATCGGAACCGTATTGCGGATGGTCTTAATGATCTTGAGGCTCTGTGGGTGGGTCATCATTCTTCCCGAGGATTGATACGTTTACAATATGCCAGTTTGCGAAATGCGGTGCAAGCCGAAACAAAGCTAAAATATATGGTGGAATGGGAAAACGATTTGGGGATACGTTGGGATATAGAGGAGTGGAAGGCCGTATATAAAGTGGCAGCCCGATCCTCGATAAGCACTTTGATTCAAGAGAATACCTATAAAATTTTAATGCGTTGGTACTACACCCCAGAACGATACCATAAGATGTTTCCAGAGGTCTCTGATCTCTGCTGGAGAGGCTGTGGAGATCGAGGAACATATTTTCATATGTGGTGGGACTGCCCAGTGGTTAGAACATATTGGGAGTGGGTCCGAGATCGGCTGGGGGAAATCTTTGGAGCGCGGCCGGAACTTAACCCCTCTCTGTTTCTTTTGGGTATCTGGCCGACCACTTTGTCAACTAAATGGTCTCGCCCTATGCGAACCTGTATCGTGGCGGCACGGTGTGAAATTGCCTGGAAATGGAGACAGGGAGGCTCTCTTGAATACCACTCATTGGGTTACGAGGCTATATAAAGTGATACAGATGGAACGCTTAACAGCCATCAGGAAAAATCAAGGGGAACGATTTGGCAATCAATGGAGACCCTTATTAGAATATTTAGCTGCTTCTGGTAAGGGATCATTACCCATGTAAACGAGGATTTTAATGATTGGCAGGGTCTATCAATGAATGCTGGGTGGGGTGGAAGAGTTATGTGGGAGGAGGGGCTGGGGTATATATTTTGTAATATTTTCCTTTGTAACCTAGCTCGGGAGAGCTAGGTTGGGGTTTGAAGAGTGTATTATCATATTCAGTTTTGTTTTTTTCTTATGGTTTTTTTGATTGCATAAAAAACTATCAATAAAGATCAAGTTAAAAAAAAATGCATATCATATGGATATCCTTTTGGTATTCTTTGGTCTTTTCAAGGATCCATCTCACATCTGTGATAATGTCTCTCGTTCCTCACCCTTTCCTGAACCCTGCTTGCACTTCAGGCAGTTCTCGTTCCAGGGATGGTTGTAGTCTCTGCTGAATGATCTTAAATAGAATCTTGCTGGCATGTGGGATCATAGCAATAGTGCAATAATTTCCATAGTCAGTCGGGTCACCTTTCTTCAGTATTGATGTAAATGCAGATCTTTTCCAGTTTGTTGGCCATGAATTTGTCTTCCAAATTTCCTGGCAGAGCCTTGTATGGTAACAGCTTCATCCATAGCTGTAATGCCATCAACATCCGGTGCATTGTTCTTTGATGAGGCTTTCAATGCTGCTTTGTTGGGGAGTTTTGCTCTTTTTCTAATTATTGTGGTCGCAGGGTTCACACCAACACAAGTAAAAGGCACAGTACCCTCTTTCACTGAAAGTATTGTTCCACTGAAGTAAAGTAGAAATTTTTATTTACTGGATTGTAAAAATAAAGTTCCTTATCGGTCCTACAGTTCAGTCCTCCACCACTGGGTAGTGCACCTCCTCCTGCATCATGGAGACTGGACAAGTCAAACTTGTGACATCACCGGGTATATCCTGCTGGTCTTCTCCCATGATCCCCCAGTGTGTCCAGTCTCCATGCAGCATGAGGACGTAGTGAGCCTAGGTGCTGGGCTCACTTGAGAAGCAGTTTAGGAGCAGTTAGTCAGGATTTGATTTACCTTGCATTTCTTTTGCCCTTCTTTAGGTGTAATCCTGTAAATTGAATTCATTTTCATTTAATTTCATTTACTTTTACTTTATTTATTTTCACCTAGTCTGCCTTAGTGTAAAGGGGGGTTCTGTCCCTTTTCAAAGTTCACGCTGCCAGCTAGCCTCTCTGCTTGGGATTCTTCGGTCTCTGTGCCCGGTGATGATCTCTCCCCCAGGACTGTACGGGGGAGAGCTCTGTGGAACACCTGCATTTTGGCAGTGTCCATGCGGCAGATTCCCCTCGCGGCGGGAGCCTCAGGCCGTTCGAGGTTCTTTAGCCGGTGGGCCGGGGCTCGCAGCGTCTGCTACTTCTGGTGGCGTGAGGCAGCAGCGTGTCTGGACAGCTCTTCACCCCGCAGCTACAGCGGGGTAACTGCTGCATCCCGACGCCACAAGGGAGTCTCTCGAGTCCGCATGGAGGGGCTCTGAGCTCTTGCCGCCTCTGTGGTGTTTGGCGCCAAACGGGCCTGCTTCAGATTGGCGCCATTTTCTCGGCAGGGCTGAGGCCTCGTGGCGGAGAGCGGAGCAGCCCTGCGTTTGAGCAGACGACGCTGTTCCACGCGGCTACACCCAGATAAGGACTTCCTTTTGCTGTTACTTTTAATTTTAATTCTAATTTTAATTTCCTTTTAATTTTAATTTCCTTTTAATTTCATGATAGTTTATAGTTCTTTGAATGCAATGTGATTGGTTTGGGTTTTTACTTCTTGGGGGTGCCTTTACCTTTGTCTGTTTTCTGGCAGTTAGCGACGTCTGTCAGCAGCAGGTTTCCGTGCTAGGATTTGGCCATTCAGGGTCATCGGCGGCACAACCACCTACAAATTGAGCCCTTTCTGAAATTGTCATTTACATAAGGATGCTATTTCCATGTTTATACGCTTGGAAATTGTGCAGACAGCCTCTAAATGTCGTTATGCCATCTGCAAATTTGATCGCCATGCTTGCTGATCTCTTTTCCAGATCATTTCAGTGCAGTAGATGTTACCAGATGCCAGTTCCAGTGCAGATCCCAAGACATTCCACTATTTACGGGTCTCCTGTGAGAAAACTGGCCATTTAGTCCTATTGTGTTCCTGTTTTTGATCCATTTCCCATTCTATAATAGCACATCATCTCCTTCCTCAGGAGAAGTTCATAAGGGGCTTTGTCAAGTACCTTCTAAAACATCCAGATACATATCATTTGGCTTACTCACATGTTTATTAACCCTTTAAAAAGACAGCTTGGTGCTGCTTTTCAGAACAAGTTCTATCATTTAACTGGCACTGAACTCAGATTCATTGGTCTGTAGTTTCCAAGATCGCCTTTGAAGCTCTTTAAAAAAAAAAAAAACAACCCAATTAGTGTTACATTAGTAACTCTTCAATCTTTAGAGATCATTAATACTAATGTTATGATTGAGCCTGGCTGATATTATGAATGATCACTATTAGACAAAAATTAGCTAGGTTAAGACACTTTGATTTGGTTTTCTGCACTATGTTATCAGAGCGCAGCTTGCCCATTTGGCGGGAACACTGCCCATCTGGGCCATCTGGGGAAAGGCCCCTGCTGGGGATCGTGAGAAGTGTTGCTGGATGGCACAGTCCGGGGCTTAGTGTTCCAGGGTCCTGGAAGGGTTGATAGCGGCAGTCAGGCCTCCCTGTCTTTGCTATGATGGTCACCTAGGTTCAAGCGTCCTGTGTTTTGGGTGACAGGAGTGGGACACCTGGACATGTGGTGCTGGATGTTGGATAGGCTCATACTACTTAGGTGCACTCTCCTTGAGTGCGTCTGCATGTCCGTGTTCCGTCTGATCTCATGCTCAGGTGATTGTTGCAGCAATGACAGAGATCGCTTGGGATATCGTGAGCGGGGTTGTCATGGTGTTGCATGGGGTTGCCAATGCAAGACGGGGCCATTCTGAGGAGTTTGGGCCTCAGTCATCAGCTTTCCCTTCGGTGGCCCGGCTGTCCAGGAGGCACCCCTCCAGATCCGCCGGTCCAGTTCTTCTCTGCCTCTTCTCAATGTGGGCAGGGGGGCTGGCAGATCTGGAAATTCACGTCCACTGCACGTTCTACTGTTTTACCTCTATCTAGGGGTTCTGAGGTCATATATTCCCAATCATTTGTTTGGTGGGGTGCTGCTGTCTGTTGTGCAAGACAAGGTGGTCAACAGTCGGAGGCTGTCGTCTATTCCCCTTACCCCTGAAGGTGCTCACAATGTACGAATTTTGTACCTGCGGAGGTGTATGTTGTTAAAGGCTAGCAGGCGCACCTGTGGGACCAGAATCCTCGGTTCTTCCGACCTTCCGTTGAGGTGCGCGTGTGGGGTTTACTCCCTTGGTCAGCTAGCAACTTGCTTCACCCATTGGGCCTTCCCTTTCCTCAAGGCATCGTTGCGTCCCACTTCTTCGTGGGGGCTCGCCGCAGGGCCTGGAGTTATGCTCAGCCGGTTCCAGCCAGGGCTGAGTCCTTGGGGGGAGGCTCCGATCCTAACGATACAGGGAGTGCTGGGATCCGTTCAACCAGGTTCCTTCGGGCCCAGCGTACGTCGTCTTTTGCTGGCCGGTTTAGGTCTTCGGGTCGTGGCAGTGCTCCGAGTAGACCAGTAGGCTGCACAGTGCTTGTCTTGGAGCAAGCGCGGGATATCTGTAGGTTCATATTCAAAGCCGTCCGGTTACATGTCCCTCCATTGTGGAATGCTGTACTAGTAGGCATACTTCATATGCTGGGCTTACAAGTTGGCTTCCGCGCTGCTCGGCATCAGCCAAGGTGACTGCCGGTTTAGGCTGTGGAGTCAGCCTGGAGGAGGGGCCTTGCGTTCTCTGGACAATGCCCTGTTCGGTTGTGTGCCTTGTGGCCCTTATGGAGTTGTAAAAAGGAAAAAAAAAAAAAAAAAGAATAATCAAACAGGAAAGCCTTCCTAATTGTCCCCACTTCTTTTTTATAAGGTTCTGTCCCTTTCTTCCGGGAGCTTGGCCGGAGCGTGGTTAGACTCAGCTACATTTTGGGGATCCTTTATGTACAAGGCGTTTTAGTGTACGCAGCACGCCCAGTGTTCCATCGTCTGACTGGAACGGTACGCGGTACGTCAGCCGTGGCAGGCATTCATGGACACGGTAGCGGATTGAGCGCTGTAGGTGCTGTCTGAGATCTCCGGGATGGTGGCCTATTTCGATCGGCAGGGTGGAGTCGGTCGGGTGGTCAGGGTGGCCCGAGCGAAGGGACAGCGTGCGCGGTTGAAGCCTTGGCGGCCTGCGTTTCGGTGGGGACACTGTGGTGGCGAATGTCCTTAGCGGGGTCCGAGTGTTTGCCGGAGGAGTGAGATTGCATCAGGCGGTGTGCGCGCCGCGTGTGCTCAGATGCGGTCAGCCCATATTGGACCTCATGGCGACCTGTCAGTCTGCGGCGACGGGTCGATGTTTAGCAGAGGACATATGAGGCTACTGGATAGCGTCGACGCATTGGTACGGGGCCGTGGCCCGGTCCATTCTATGCCTTTCAGAGGTCATAGTGAAAATGGGCGACTGGGTCTGGTTGCTAAGATATGTGCTCTTCATTAGTCAGTGGAGACCATTACCAGTGTATTCTGCAACATTTGCGTGAGCTTGCATAATCTTTACTTGCAACCAATCGAAATAACTGTCCAAAACCAGTTGATGCAGTCACTACTTGAATTTGCCTCGCTTGACAGTAAAAAAAAAAAAAAAAAAGACATATTTATTTTATACCGATAGGTCACTCACAGCATATTTGGCGATTCCTCGTCCTGGTGTTAATCATGCAGATAATTTCTGCTCTAGTTGTGGTGATGTGACTTTTACATCACAAAAAATGGCATATGACTGTGGCGGTTCAGAAAGCCTACAATTTATATTTTGGCTGCAGAATAAAAGATCAGGATAAAAGCTAGGCGCCACACATATGCTGCAATACATGTGTAGCAGATCTCAGGCTGTGGATGGATGGGAAAAGACCACCAAAGTCTTTTGCGGTTCCAATGATCTGGAGAGGGCCCATGGATCACGTCGGCGATTGCTACTTCTGCATGGTTCCTCCAATTCCGGAGGGCATATCCAGGTGATGTAAGCAGTTGGCCTACTGGCATTGCGTCGTGGGCGTGGCTACCAGAGTCTCCGTTCTTTTTTGTCACACCATGTAAGACTCCACATCTTCTGAAACAACGCTGGACTCTGGGGCACTTGACACCCTCTTATGCCCTTGGTGGATCACGCTTGGTTTATTGCAAGTCATTGCTTAGCTGCATTCCACATTCTCAATTAAAAAGACTCCAACTGGTCCAGGACATAGCTGTAGAGCTACTTTGTGTTGCAAAGAATAAAGCCCTTAAGAGGGGTGACAAATAGGGTGTTTGACGCTGGTGGTTTTTCCATTTCCCTCATTTTGCTTCCCACCTCTGTCTGGATGGACCTCGGTTCCGTTCTCCCTCGTGGAATCCGGCTGTGCCTGTTTAGTTGTCGGTTTGGGACTTACGCAAGAACACTTTGCTTGTAACCTGCGTTCCTTGGACCTTAGGTGAGGTTCTGTCGCTTTCTGGGAGGTCTCTTCGCTGCCTGTCCCTCCGTGGAGGCGGGTTCTGCGGGAGAGCAGCGGTTGCTAACACTTGACACCCTGGTGGGGTCGAGAGCCAAGGGGGAGCTCAAGTGGATTTTTCAGGCGGAGCTCCGGTAGCCTTCTCAGTAGGTCTGTTTCTAGGGCGTTCAGTGTGTTTGCGATGGCGAGTTTGTCTTTCTGAAGCACTAGCGCTGCTTGGGGCAGAGTTCTGTGCTGTTTTCACCAGTGAAGAGGATCCAAGTGGGCTCTCGGTCGTGTCTTCCTGGTTGGCTTACCGCCTGTTGACGTGAGGAGCGGGCTGGGGTTGGTGCCTGCTCTGTTCGTTTAGGGGCCGAGCCGACTGGATAGGTCCCTCCCAATGATTACTGCTCTGGTACATCCCAGTGGTGGAGGACTGAACTGTAGGACCGATAAGGAAATGGAAATTACACTTACCTGGTAATTGATGTTCCTTGAGGGAGTACAGTTCAGTCCTCATTCCCGCCCGGGGATGGATGTTTCAGACGCGAGGCGTCAGTTCCGAGTATGCTTTCGGATCCTAGAGTCGGCAACGGGCTCTGATTGGCAGGTAATCGCGAGAGCAACCTTTTCTGCCTATACTCTTCCTTAGTTCTCCTTCCTTCTAGCTCTCTGTCTTCTGCTGTTTGGTGCGCAGGGGGACAGGGGCACGGAGGAGGGTGTTTTCGGCCTGCCTTTTTGGGGCCCTGTGATTTTAAAGTTGAAGTTTTGAGCATAGCTTTGTATTTAGTACTTTAACTGGTTGTTTGTTTGCTCCTTTGAGTCTGCTTTGACAGTAGGTCACTGGGGGATCATGGGAGAAGACCAGCAGGATATACCCGGTGATGTCACAAGTTTGACTTGTCCAGTCTCCATGTTGCAGGAGGAGGTGCACTACCCAGTGGTGGAGGATTGAACTGTACTCCCTCAAGGAACATCAATTACCAGGTAAGTGTAATTTCCATTTTTAGCCACTACATCAATAATATACATGGAAATACAATTTAGCAAAATACCCGAGAGTACAATTTGTCAATCTTTAAGATAGCAAGACAATGAATATAAAATGTCTTTATGTGCGAAGCACCTGATGTCTCCTATGGAAGGTCCTGTGGGGGCAAAGTCTGGCATCCCTCTAAGTAGGGTCTTGCCAGAGTCTGCCCACCACATGGTTCACTGCGTTTCCTTATATAGCAGTTTTCTCTAATCCTTCACTCAGTTTTTGTTGTTTGTGTGCGTTTCTGACATGTCTTGCTTTCTTGTCCCACCTGCACTTGAACTTTTTACATGTCCCCTTGTACTCTGGTCTCTACACACCTCTGAATATACTGGGGGTCTTTATTTTTGGAAATATGGTTACTGATTCTCGCTTGAGTCTGACACTGCTCTAGTCGATGACTTCTATTGCTGGTAATTGTCACCCTAACCCCTCCCTGCTGATGATATCTGATTGCCCTTTCTACTTGTTCCTACTGCATGGGTACATGAGAAATGTCCACTATATGTTTTTTTTTTCACACTTCTCATGTCTTTCTTTTCCATTCCTTATAAGGGGTTCTGCTACAATTCCACTTGCACGACTACTTCTAGGCATAGCATTTGTCTGGTCATCAGTGGGTACTGCCTAGTGGGGGAATGCAGCCTAAAGTAGGGTTCATTCCATTCATTCCCCTCTTGAAGCCCACTTTAACGCCACTCAAAGTATCGCAGGGCTACCAGCTTGGGACCCAGGTGGAATGGATGCAACATCAGCAGTACCTAAATTGTTTAAGGATGTAACTAGCAAGAGCTGCCCATATTGATCCCTAGGGTCAGGGGGAATCGGTGTGGCATATTCAGATTCTGCCATGGAAGGGGTGACATAAGAGGTCGTTATGTGGGTACTCCATATTAGTGAGGGCTCATCTACAACAGGCTAATACAAAGGAAAACAGGCAACAGGCAAACAGGAGCACAAGGAGACCAGTAATACAGGCAACGAGCAAGCGGTGAAGACCAGCTCCCAGATTATGGAGCTAGGAAGTAAGCATTCTACCTGAATTACCACCCTTAAAGTCAGATGTCCAATTTAGACATATTAACCTTACCTTGCATAGCATTTTTTAATTGTAATAACTGTACAACGATTGGTCTCATTTATATAAGTGCAGATACTTTTTCTAATAATTCCTATCCTGTCCTTTTTGAAAGCACAAGATCTAATGGCCAAGATTTGCCAGTATTTAAAAAATAGTGTAGAGATAAAGTTATTGGCTTCATAAGAGAGCAAATCTATCTCCCCAATATTTCAGTATATTCACAAGAGCTGGAAGGGTAGAAGAAACATTATTGAAGGACATTCAAAGTAATTTTCTCTCTTCCTGACAGCTGCAGTTTTTCTTGTTATACTCAAGGAAGGCCAGGGTAATCTCAATCAGGGGTAGGCTTACTAATGCACAACAAAAGGAGAAAGAGCAACATCTTAAGTAAATAGATTACGAAGATAACAGAAATGAAACATTGAATTATAAATCCAGTCCACTCTAGGCTTCCCAGTTTGCCAATTAGCGAAGGGTTTGCCACACAAATGACTGTCCGCTGTCGTCTATCTTCAGCTTTACCTTCAGGAGTCTTCTCCTCTCCCTCTCCAGCTGCTAGGGCCTTGGCTGCCCCGATGTCAACTACTACTTATCCTGGTCCTGAAGCCTGATCTGGAAATGGAGCATGTTTACAGCGAGGATAATGGATCCAGGATCTATTAGCAGTCACTTTCACTCCAATCGGTGTTGTCAGAAGTACTTGAAACAGTCCCTCCCATATAACAGTTCAAATGGAGAAACATTCAGGCTATCTCTCTTGGGACAGTTTTTATGTTGAACAGAGCCAAAGGCAAGACAGTTTAGTTTTTGTACATTTTAAGGTTTTTTAGAGGTTCCCTCCCCCTTGGATTGTTGCTTGCACGATGCAGCCAATCCTAAGCAACTCAATTAGCTAAAAAATTGTTGACGGATCAGAGAAGTTGCAGACAAGATGCACACACTTCTGCAATTTTTTCTTCAGGATTGTACCAGTCTTGTGAAAATTTGTGTAGATATCGTTTCTCCTTTGCCTTCATATGTCTGGCCAGGACATACAGAGGCAAAAAGCATTTGGTAGCACCACATGGCCAGTGTGGGTAGTGCAACCAGCCTGTCTCCAAATGTCTGTTTCCAATTATTGAGCATATGTCTGAGCTAGATGACTTCCGAAATTGGAGGTAACGGCATAATCAAATATTAGGGTTGCAGAATCAAGTGCTCATCATTCCAGCACAGTATATGCATAGGTCCTTGTTTTTATAACATGCTAATAGATCCTTATTTGATAAGGCTGTTCTAACATCAATAATCATTTAAGCTACATTGTTCTTTAAGCTAAAATAGCATCCCTCAAAAAGAAAACTCTTTATTAAGCACAGCATGAAAATTATGAAATGACTATAGTTTTCTCTCTTTGCCTATGTTCTTTCCCAAACGTCTCTTGGATCATTGCTGACAAGCAAGATTTTTTTTTTTTTGTCCAATCAACTTAAGGTAGTGTCTTTAACCAAATTCCAACGAATTTAAGGGCAATGCAAGTTCAAAAGAAGCTGTAACATTTACTTGTCCTGTGATTGCTTATTTATATACCGGACATCTGCATAACATAGTACTATAAGGTCACATTGGGTAACATACAGGCATGAGGATAAACTAGATAATTTCATGGTGCTAAAAAGTATATCTGTTTTTCTTAGTAGTTCTTCCAAAACTGAGATCAGGAATATTTTTCAAAACAAAGGGCATTTTCCTAAAAAAACCCCATATAATTCACACACAGAAAACAGGTGAAATTACCTTAAAACCTAATAGTGAAACATAAGGTGCGCTACGGCTCTGTTTATCAATCCACAATCATGAAAGGAAACAGGATGGCACATACTTCTTCTTTTTTTTAAGCACTGAGCTTAGTACAGTGCAAATCACAGCACTACTAGAGGGCTTCCTCTTTTCTTTTGAACTACTACTACTACTACTATTTAGCATTTATATAGCGCTACGCACGCAGCGCTGTACAGAAATCTAAAGTAAATCTTCATGTCTTCAGTGTTTAAGAAGAGGAAGGGAAACTAAACTTTCTTATTTCAGACTATGTTTATAAATGAGTACTTATATTCACAAACAGTAATTGAATTAGGATTGAACCCCTATTACTATCTTTAAAAATATTGCGAGAACGACCTAAGATAAAACAATGTTCCTAAGCGTCCCTCCAGTCCAGTCTTTTTCCTCTGGGTTGTGCTCCCCTTCCAGCAGCCTTGGAGACTGAACTTGTCGTCATTTTGATAATCCTCCAGTATAAATATCACTGGCCCCTCCCATCAGATCCAGTTTAGCTCAGTCTCCAAAGCAGCTGGAAGGAGCATTAAGCCAGGGAAAGTAGGCTTATTGGAGAGACTATAGGTAGTTAGTGGGTTGATTGGCATAGTTTCTTTGATTTCTTTGATTCCTTTGGGAGAATTTCTTTGCTTTATTTGTCTTTGGTTATAGTATAGGCAGGCTGTGCTTGGCGGGAGAGAATTTCCCCCCTCCCCCTCCCCTCCCTCTAGTCAGTGTCGTCAGGGCCTGGAAGAGAACTCCGTTTAAAAAAAAAAAAGCTAGAGGAGAAGCGGCTCCCGAACCTTTCTGGGGTGAAGAGCTGCTGGAAAAGAGTGTTTTCTGAAGGGCCTGCCTCCTGCGCCGATCCCGCCTTGCTGCCGAAGCCCTCGTGGAGGCTGAGCATGAGGGTGGGATTCGGCAGTCAGCACTAAGCCAGAGGAAGCAGTGGCAGAAAAAGAAAGCAGCTGCATTTTATTTATTTATTTAACAATTTTTATATACCGTCTTTCTACAAGTCAAGACGGTTTACATAGAACAATTTATAGCAGTGTGTTTCAACTGTTTACATGGAACATAACATTGGATACATATAGTAACAAGAATAACTATGTACAGCAATCAAAGATCAACTATTTACATATGAAAATATGAGGGGACATCTGTAGTGTAATAGAGTTTAATTGATGGAGGAGGAGAAGGAGGGGGTGTAACAAGTGAAATGCTAAGGTGGGAGGGAATAATGTTCCAGGAAAAGATGGGTTTTTAACTTCTTACGGAACTCAGAGTGGGATGAACAGTTCAGGAGGAAGGGTATTCCATAAGGAAGGGGCATAGAGGGAGAAGGCCCTGTTATTAGTAGATTTGTTTGCAGGTTCTCTTGTCTATAGGGATGGTCAGTAAGATTTTGGTAATAGAGCGGTGTGGTCTTGTGTTATTGGATGAAAGAAGGAGGGGGGAGAGGCATGGGGCAGATTCTTTGGAAATAATTTTGTGTGTAAGAGTAAGAACCTTAAATTTAATTATGTATTGGATGGGGAGCCAGTGGAGATCGTAGAGGACAGGTGTGATATGGGAACGTCTAGGGTTATTAGTTATGAGTCGAGCTATCGTGTTCTGAGCTAATTGAAGCGGTTGAATAGTGTTCTTAGGAAGGCCATGGTAGATATGATTACAGTAGTCAAAAATAGGGATAGTGAGGGCCTGGTAGACAGTACGAAAGGAGTTTGGGCTTAAGAGGGGTTTAAGGTTTCGGAGGATACAGAGCTTAGAGTATATTTATATTAGTAGTTTTCTTTATTTGGTCAGTAAAGGAAAGGTTCTGATCCAAGATGATTCCAAGATATTTCACTTGTTTTTTTATGGTTAGAGTGAGATTGCCAACAGTAATGGTGAGAGGTGGAGTGTATGCAGGATTGGAAAATATCTGGAGGACCTCAGTTTTGGATTGATTGATTAAGAGGTTGTGCTGGGAAAGCCAAGTTTGTAGGCTCATTAGGCATTCACTAAGTTTAGAAAAGTTAGGATTAGAAAGGTTAAAAGGGGTGAAGCACATCATCATATCATCTGCATAGAGTTGATACTGGATACCATAGTTTTGGAAGATCTTACAGACTGGTTGGAGGAAGATATTGAATAGCAGCGAGGAAAGACTCGAACCTTGGGGGACACCTTGTTTTAATGTAAATGGTAATGAGGTATCGTATCCAATGCGAACTTGTTCGGTTCTGTTATCTAGGTAGGAACGGAACCAGTTTAGGTTTGTGCCTCTCAGTCCTATTTCGTGGAGTCTGTTTATGAGTTGATGGTGAGGGAGGGAGTCAAAGGCAGCAGATAAGTCAAGGAATATGAGAAGGCAACCTTGAGAGGGGTTCTGGGTATGGAGGTATAAGGAATCAAGAAGGGAAGTAAGAAGGGTTTCTACACCATGGTTCTTTCTGAAACCATGTTGGAATATGTCGAGGGGGGAGTGTTCATCAATATAATTCTGAAGTTGAGTTTGGACAAGCTTTTCAGTTATCTTAGCCAGGAATGGGATACTAGAGGACAAATCCCACTAGAGGACAGCAACCTTGGGCCGGAAGGACCAGGGTTTCTAGTCCCACAGATGCTCCTTGTGGTCTTGGGCAAGCCACTTAACCCTCCATAGCCCATGTTCCCTGTAAGTATTAGTGTATGTGTCTCATATCCCCGCGTGTTAAATGTATCGCCCAATTGTGTCGTGACCGCTTTGATTGAAGGATAAGGCGGTATACAAAAACTGTCTAAATAAATAAATACTAGAGATGGGTCTATAAGTGGTAGGAGAGGATGGGTCCAGTTTTGCACCTTTTAAGATAGGGCAATAGTGGCACTCTTCAATAGTGGTGGTACAGAGCCAGTCTGGAGGGATGCTTGTACAATATTCAGAATATAAGGACTGAGAGCACTTCTGGTAGATTTAATCCAGGGGACAGGGTCAAGGGCAGAGGTAGATGCATTTAAAGTTTTTATGACATTAGATACATTTTCTAAAGTAAGAGGATCAAAATCACTCCAAAGGTTTGAGGGGGAGGAATCAGGAAAAGGTGGGGAACTGCAGTCAGTAGAAGGTTGGGGGAGATTAGAAGATGGTTGCGGGAGGAATTTGGAAATAAGGTGGTTGGCTATGGCTTGTGCTGTTATTTTTGGAGGTTGATTTTGCTGTAGGGGTTCATTAATTAGAGATTTGGTAATTCTCTCGGTTTATTGAGAGATCGCTGAATGAGGTTTTCATTATACTCTTTCTTATGGTTGAGGGTTACAGAGCAGTAGGTTTGGAGCTTAGCTGTATAGGCTATGAGAGCATTGGGGTCTTGAGTTCGCCTCCATTTGCGTTCAAGATGTCTAAGCTCTCTTTTGAGAGTTCTAAGATCTGAGGAGAACCAGGGGGCTCTTCTGTGGTGTTTTTGCAGATGTTGATTAGGTGGGAGTCTAGAAGCTGCAGATAAGCTCTCATTCCATTTAGAAACATGAGACTCTTGGCTCAAAGTTTTATCGAATATAGGGGTATGTTTACTAAACCGGGCTAACGGTTAACCCGGGCTATCTGCCACTAGGTCCCATATTATTCAATGGAACCTAGTTGCAGATAGCCCGGGTTAACCATTAGCCCGGTTTAGTAAACATACCCCATAGAGTCAAGAGAAGGGACTGTATGTTCTAGAAAGACTGTTGAACAAATTGAAATAATAATAAAAAAGATTAAAGTGAGAAGTCCGTTCATACGAGGGGGTTTCCTGTCCACTGACTTGACGGATGTTCCTACATTTAATTATAATTTTATATGTTTTATGTTGTAATTGTTAGTGTGTGTTTGTCCTATTTTATGGTCTGACTTTTTGAACTAGAAAGGTGGCGGCATTGAATTGCTTAAATCTGCGGGTATGTTGAGACTGAGGGGGAAGTTGATTTCTGTAGGCGGAGTAAGGGAAGGAGAAGAGGATGAGAGCATGATCGGACCAGGGTATAGGTTGAATGGAGTGTATAACCTGATCAGTGATTAGGAAGCGTTGTGGGATAAATATAAAGTCCAGTATGTTTCCTTTAGAGTGTGTAGGGTGCTCCAATATTTGGGAGAAGTGAAGGGAATTCATTGCTTGGAGGAAGGTGGAGGATTGTAAGGTGGATGTGGAGGATAGGTTTAAATCACCTAGAATTATGAGGGGGGCGTGAGGAAGGTTGGGGGGTGCAGGCTATGTCTAGGATTGAGGAGAGGTCGGAAGAGTCAGCCTGAGGTGCTCGATACAGGAGATGCAGGGAAAGTGTGGAGCTGGAGACTGTAATAGAGTCCATACCTATGGAATAAGTAGCTTCAATAGTGGATAGCTGTAGAGTGGATTTAGATATGATTGCAACACCTCCTCCTCTGCCATGTGCTCTGTTGCATATGTTAATTGAGTATGATTTGGGGCATAATTGGTTTATTAGGACTATATCAGTGTCCTGGAACCAAGTTTCAGTAAGGCAAAATATATCCAGGTCATAATCGGAAATAAGGTCTGCAAGTAGGGGGATTTTATTTCTAGCTGAGCGGACATTGAGTAGAGCACATTTGAGGGGGGGATGGGGAGGGTTCGAGGGAGAGCTGAGAGTAAGGTTGGGATTTATAGTGATAGGTTTGAGTTTACATCCCACCTCACCTCTCCTATACTTATCATAACCCCCACTACCGTTCTTGTATAGATGTCTAGGAGAGTGGATTATCGGTATGAGGGTGTTATGAGTCAGAGTTAGCACGTATGGGAAGGAAAATAAGGAGGAACATAAAATGGATAGGATAAGCCATGTGGAGAATGGGTAGGAGTTAGGTAGAGCCATAATGGGATATGTTGGGTGAAGGTAGCACTAAAGTATTTGGTAGGGTGTGGGAGAGGATAGAATACGGGGACAGTTATCCCTAGAAACACGTTCTTTAGAAAGAAAGAAAATAGCAATAAATATTGCAGGGATTTAGATAATCCTATGAATTAACAGTAGTGCAATCCAAAATTAGAATGTTTGAATAAGAAAAGAGAAGTTACCGTGATTTGGATACTATAGTAAATTAACAGCATATTCCAATAGATCCCTTGTAGTTCTGGCTGTGATGGAACCTAACATGAAAGTTTCTACAGCGCCACACAGATCGCCGTATTTTTGGCGGCGATCTGCGTGGCGCTGGGCCATGGATGCGCCGGCTGTTTCTCTCTGTGCCGGACCCATCACTGCCGGGGAGTGAAACGGCAGAGGTAGGTGACTGTTTGTGGGGGAGTTGCATTTTTTTTTTTTCCGCGTGTTTTTGACATGCCGGGGCCTGACAGTTCCAGGGAGTGTTTCCTGACCGGCAGGGCTCTCTGGGTCAGTAATTGTTTGCCTTGTGTTTAAAAAAAAAAAAAAAAAAAAAAAAGGAATTTATATAGTCCTTTGGTTTTTTATTTTGCTGATCTGTATATTGCTCTTTAGGTAACAGAGGGAGCCCTTAGATACATAATGCCTTTGTATAATTGGTTTATCAATGATTATGCCAGCTAGACCGCAGTGCTTAGTATGCGGCACAAGGGGCAGAGCAGTGTCAGAGGCAGGCGTCTGCAGGGGGTGTGTGATGGAAGCCGCCTCTGTGGAGCAGGATATCCAGGCCAGTATGGCACTGGACCCGATAGCTGGCACCTCTCAGGATTCAGGGGAGGCGATAGGGGCAATGCTCTGTTCGGAGGGTCCTTCTACCTTGGCTTAGCCAGTCCCTACTTAGCCTCTTCCTGGCCTATCCACATCTTCGGCTGGACAGGAGGGGGAGTCTTGGGCGACTTCTCCCCAGAGTTTGTGTTGCTTCTGCATAAGGCATTTTGTCTGCAGTAGCAGGGAGTGTAGAAGCAGGTGGCAGGGCATGCGAAGCGTTGAAACCAGTGAAGGGGAGGCAACCGAAGGACTGTTCGCCCTCTCTCCCGTTGTTGGGGGATCGGGAAGAGGAGTTTTCTGATCTGGAGTTAGGAGAAGACGAGGAGGAACTCGAACAGGGTGAGATTCAAGAGGAACAGCGAGCCAGGATTGTATGGGTCTTCCGCCGGGATGGTTACCGGCTTTGATCGCAGAATCCTTGAAGGTCCTCAATATTGTCCCGGGCGTGCCAGTGGACGATGAGGCATTGGAGGACCCACTTATTCAGGCAGTAAGGAAATTGCAGAAGGTTTTCCTGGTTCACCTGGTGAGGCAGATAATTCAAGAAGAGTGGGATCAGCCGGACTCTGGTCTGAGGGGGGTATGGTCCATGGCCCACCTGTATCCTTTGCCGGAGCTTGATAGGAAGCTATTGCGTTTGCCTAGGGTGGACGCCTCAATGTCAGTGGTCACCAAGAAGACGACTATTCTGGTGGAAGGCAGTGCTGCTCTGCGGGATTCACAGGACAGGAAGCTAGATACATTATTGAAGCAAGCTTTTGACATCAGTGCCCTGGCTCTTCAGGCTTCAGTGTGTGGCGTGTGGGTGGCACGTGCTTGCCTGCGCTGGTCGCAACAGCTTCAGCTGTCTAGCGACCCTCCCAGCGGTTCGCAGGGGGAAGCGGAAAGAATTGAGTCAGGGGCAGCCCATGTGGTGGATAACCAGTATGACCTTATCGGGAGCTTGTCAAAGAACATGGCTTTGGTGGTAGCTGCCTTATGGTACCTCTGGCTGTGTAACTGGGCTGCGGATGGCCTTAGCAAACTCCCCTTCAAGGGAAAACTTCTGTCTGGGGAGGATTTGGACAAGTTGGTGAAGGAATTGGGAGAGTCCAAGGGAGGCAGACTCCCTGAGGATCGGCAGAAGCAAAATCGCACTCCCACTCCTGTGAGGGTGCAGCTGCGTGAGGCCCGGAAGTTTCGGTCAACACGGTGCGCTCCCTTTCAAAGAGGATGTTTTTCCTCTAGAGGACAGACTTTCCGGGGGTTTCGAGGAGCAGGGAGAGGTTTTGGGGCTTCTTCCTCGGCCGTGGCCCAAGGAAGCTGCAATGAAGTGAGGCAGGTCCAGGTGGGGGTGCTGCTAGTAGGTTGTTTACTGTGGTTCTTGCCCGCCTGGACACGGGTCACTTCCGATTAGTGGGTTCTGGATATACCGTCTTGACTTGTAGAAAGACGGTATATAAAATTTGTTAAATAAATAAATAATTCGAGACGGCTATGCTCTCGAATTGGCAAGTCCAGTGTTCCCATCATTCGTGCAGTCTCCTTGCAGATCTCCGGCCAAGATTGCAGCGGTAGAAGAGACTCTGGACTGGCTGCTGGAATTGGAAGCTGTCGTGCCGGTGCCCTGCGACCAGTGCGGCTGCTGTCGATACTCCATCTGTTTCGTAGTGCCAAAGAAAGAGGGCACCTTTTGCCCAGTCCTCGACCTGAAGGGCGTCAATCGTTGTCTCCAGGTACCTCATTTCTGCATGGAAACACTGAGATCGGTGATAGTGGCATGCGGCAGGGAGAGTTTTTGACTTCACTCAACCTAACAGACGCGTATTTGCATATTCCGGTCCGAGACACCCATCAGCAGGTCCTGCGGTTTGCGGTACCAAGGGGTTCTCCAGGACCAAGCAGGAATCAGTCCTCACTTATGGGTGACGTTGGCGCCGACGGAGCCCTCGCGGAGCAATTTTCCCCAGCTTTCAAAGCCTTTGGGAATTGCAGCGCGCATGCGCGGTCGTCTTCCCGCCCGAAGGTGCCATCTTAGCCAGTCTTCTTTTTTCCGCGGAGCCCTGCAGACGTCCCCGTCTTGTCCCCGCGAAAAAGTTGATTTTCCTCTTATTTTATACTTTTTTCTTTCGGTTCGACGCCGATCGTTTTCCCGCCCGGACTCGCGACGCCGGTCTCGAGTCCTCTAACGTTTTTTCGGTTTTTTCTGACTTAGTCAGCTTTCGTTTTCGTTTTCCCTGGCAGCCCGGTCCTTTGACCTCGCAGGGGCCCTTTTTCCCCCGATGGCTGCCAGTGGCTTTAAGCGGTGTGGTCGGTGTGACCGAAATATGTCACTAACCGACACACACGACTTTTGCCTCCGCTGCTTGGGCCCGGATCATGAGGAACTGATCTGTGGGCCCTGCAGCAAACTGTCCTCGAAGGCGTTGAGAAGTCGGCGGCATCAGCGCGAAAGAATCTTCGCTGACCCCAGCCGTACCCGGACCTCGTCGGAGGCCTCCGTGTCAAAGGGCTCCAGCTCGGACCGTCGCCGGAGCTCCTCCGACCGGGGTTCTCCCTCCGGGGACCATCGTCGGAAGGAAAAACCCGCGAGGGCGGCGTCGGTGGACGCTCCTGGCTCCGCGAGGGCCAGGTCGCATAGCCCCGACAGCCGCCCCGGGTCCTTGGAGAAGGAACACCTCCCGAAGCGACCTCGCCTGGAGTCGGAGATGCCTGCCCGGGTAAGTCCTGTAGTCCTTCTGGACTCGCCTCCGCGACAGCCGACGTCGGGCCCGACGCCGTCGGGGCCCGAGTCGGGGGCTGCTGGGTCACCTGAGCTCGGACTCAGGTTGACGGCCTTGGAGAGCAGACTGTCTGCCTTCATGGACCAGCAGCGGGCACTGCTCGCTGGCTTCGCTGGCGTCGCTGCCCCGACCGCCGGGACGTCGACGTCCAAGTCGACCCCGGAGACCGAGCCGATCCTCGAGTCGATGAGAACTCGAGTCGATCCTCGGTCGAGGTCGCCCTCGGCCTCCCGTTCGGGACCGAGGTCGCCGACGCCGACTCCCTCGGCGTCGGGGCGGCTGGCGCCGCTCCCTGCCCGGGCCGACCCCACCGAGTCCTCGTCGGAGTCGGTCTGGGAGTCTGAGGAGGAAGAGTCACCTGATTCTTTCCGGACTCGGTGTGTCCCATCGGACTCTCCGGAGTCCGAGCCTCGGAAGCAGTCCCCCCCGGAGGATGCCCGGTTCTCGGACTTCGTTAGGGATATGGCCAAGGCTTTGGCCTTCCCTGCGGATCCCGAGGAGGAGCCTCGAGCCGAGGAGCTCGACGCCCTCCAGTATGACTCTCCCGCGAGGGAACACTTTACTGTGCCGGTTCCTCCTATGCTGGAACGACTACTCTTCCGCATGTGGGAGAGTCCGGCCTCCTCGCCGGTCCTGAGCAAGCGGGTCGATTCTATCGAGTCCGCAAGAGCCCTGGCTTTCAAAAGGCGCAGTTGCCACACCATTCCATGGTAGTGGAATCGGCCATGCATCGTCTTAAGAGCCAGAAGATGCACTCCTCGGTGCCTCCTGGAAGGGAGGCCCGTAACCTGGATGGCCTTGGCAAGAAGTGCTTCCAGGGCTCTATGCTCGCCTGTCGTGTCCAGACTTACCAGCTATACATGGGCATGTATCTCAGGGATCTGGCTAAAGAGCTAGCCGGATTCTCCGCTGGTCTCTCCGAGGAGCCTTTGCGGAGGTTCCTGGCCTTGTCCACGGGTATTCGGGAATGCTCGAAGTTCATGTCCCGAGCAGCCTATGATGGCTTTGAAGCCTCGGCTCGAGTAGCCGCAGCCGGCATCGGTGCCCACCGACAGGCTTGGCTTCAGTCGTCCGACCTTGAACCCTGGGTACAGGACAAGTTGGTCGATGTCCCCTGCCGAGGCGAAAACCTCTTTGGCAAGCCCATGGCGGAAAAGGCTGCACAAATTGAGACTGAGACTCTCACCAGGACCAGGCTTTCTAGGAAGACCTCCGCCCCTTCCCAGAAAAAGAAGGGCTCGGGAAAAAAGTCCTTTTACCCGAGGAAGGCAGCTGCCTACAAACAATACCCCCATTATCAGGCCCCTGCAGCTCCCCAACAGGGCCAGCAGGCCAAGGGACGGGGTAACGGGTCCCGTAGGCAGCAAGCCCCCAAGCCTGCACCACCAGCCCCTGCTCAGCAGGGTGGGGGTTTTTGACTCGCTCAGCATAGCCTCTCCCCCCCCCGCTGGTCCCCCCCAGCACCGGAGGCCGGCTGGTTCACTTCGCCCACAGGTGGTCCAGCATCACCACAGATGCCTGGGTGCTTCAGGTCGTGCGAGAGGGCTACCTCCTCCACTTCCATCAGATCCCTCCCTCCTATTTTCCGGGAGAGCCTCCGCGCCCCCCTCTGCACAGGGAGTTGCTCCTTCAGGAGTTAGCAGGTCTTCTGCAGGAACAGGCGGTGGAACCGGTGCCACACCACCTGAGAGGTCAAGGCTTCTATTCAAGGTATTTTCTGATACCAAAGAGAACAGGAGGCCTCAGACCCATCCTGGACTTGCGCAACCTCAACAAGTTCCTTGTGCGGGAGAAGTTCAAAATGCTTACCCTTGGAATCCTTCTGCCCTACCTCCAGCAGGGAGATTGGCTATGCTCCTTGGATCTAAAGGATGCCTACACGCACATCCTCATCCACCCCAGCCACCGCCAATACCTAAGGTTTGTGGTGGCAGGAAATCATTACCAGTACAGAGTACTGCCCTTCGGCCTGTCCTCCGCACCGCGAGTCTTCACAAAATGTCTCGCGGTCGTGGCGGCCCATCTCCGGCTTCACGGCCTCTATGTTTTTCCGTACCTCGACGACTGGCTCATCAGAGCAGCGTCCGCTCAGGAGGTCACCAACGCCACGTCCCGCACGGTGACTCTGCTGCAGCACTTGGGCTTTGTCATAAACTTCGCAAAGTCCACTTTGCTCCCCTCACAGGATCTCGAGTTCATCGGCGCAAGACTGCACACTCCTCAGGCGCGAGCGTACCTACCGCTCGACAGGGCTCAGCGGCTCATGGACCTAGCCGACCGCTTTCGCAGCCAGCCCCTGGTCTCCGCCAGGCGCTTCCTGAGACTGCTCGGCCATATGGCTTCCACCGTCCATGTGACCCCCAATGCCCGCCTGAATATGCGGCCTGCTCAATGGTGTCTCCGCCGGCAGTGGCGACAAGCCACAGGCGGCCTAGCAGACCTAGTGCGCGTCTCCGAGCCGCTGGTCTCGTCTATCCGGTGGTGGCTCCGGCAGCCGAACCTGATATTAGGAATGCCTTTCCAGTCTCCTCAGCCGACCCGGGTGCTGACCACCGATGCATCCCTCCTGGGCTGGGGAGCACATTGCCAAGAGGCACGTACTCAGGGCCTCTGGACCAAGTGGGAGTCTGCTCAGCAGATCAACTTCCTGGAGCTCAGGGCGATCCGCCTAGCTCTCAAGGCCTTCTCCCACCTGACCTCCCAACAGTCCGTCCTTGTCCAGACGGACAATCAAGTTGCCATGTTCTACGTGAACAAGCAGGGGGGCACGGGCTCCTTCCTCCTCTGCCGGGAGGCACAGAAACTCTGCTCTTGGGCCGTCAGTCACGGCATTCTCCTCAAGGCAGTCTATCTCCCGGGCCAAGAAAATTGCCTGGCAGACAAACTCAGCAGGGTCCTCCAGCCGCACGAGTGGCGTCTGGATCCCTTGATCGTTCAGAAGCTCTTCCTCAGGTGGGGTCTCCCCATGGTGGATCTCTTTGCCAGTCCTCACAACCGGCAGCTTCCTCGCTTCTGCTCTCGTCAGCCGCACCCACTTCGGGTTGCGGCGGACGCCTTTCTGATCTCATGGTCGGGGAGCCTTCTGTACGCTTTCCCTCCCATCCCGTTAGTCTCTCGGACTCTTTTCAAGGTTCTCCGAGACAAAGCCTTCTTGATCCTGGTGGCCCCTCGCTGGCCCAGGCAGCCGTGGTTTCCGCTCCTGCTGCAACTGGCGGTGGAGGATCCATTCCCTCTGGGGGTACAACCGGATCTCCTCACTCAGGATCAGGGGTCCCTACTGCACCCCAACCTCAGGTCTCTCAACCTCATGGCCTGGCTGCTGAGAGGGTAGTCCTTGCTCCTCTTCTCTTGCCGGCGGAGGTGGAGGAGGTCGTCTTGGCTTCGCGACGGCCTTCTACCCGCAAATGCTACGCCCTTAAATGGCGTCGCTTTGCAATCTGGTGTTCCCAGCAGTCTCAGGATCCCTTCTCCTGCCCGGTGTCGGTGATCTTACAGTACTTGCTACACCTCTCTAATCTGGGACTTAAGTCCAACTCCGTCAAAGTTCACCTCAGTGCTCTTTCAGCACATCATGTGCCGGTGGACGGCAGACATCTCTCCAACGACCCTCTCGTAGCGAGGTTTCTCCGAGGTCTCCTTCTACTTAAACCACCTCTGCGCCCGCCAGCACCTGACTGGGACCTGAATGTGGTTTTACAGCGGATCACCTGTCCGCCTTTTGAACCTATGGCTACCTGTTCCCTCCGTTTTCTGTCTTGGAAAACACTGTTCTTGATAGCCCTCACTTCCGCTAGGCGCGTAAGTGAATTGCAGGCCCTCGTGTCTGATCCCCCCCTACACTCGGTTCTACAAGAATAGGGTAGTCCTACGGACTCACCCTAAGTTTCTGCCTAAAGTGGTCTCCCCTTTTCACATGAATCAGGAGGTGGTACTTCCAACCTTCTTTCCCAGACCACACTCCAGCCGAGCTGAGACGGTCCTCCATACCCTGGACTGTAGAAGGGCATTGAACTTCTACCTTGACCGTACGCGGGAGCACCGTAAAGCTGCTCAGCTTTTTGTGTCTTTTGACCCCAATAAATTGGGGCTCCCGGTCTCCAAGCGTACTCTGTCCATCTGGGTTGCGGACTGTATCTCTTGGGCTTATGGGGCAGCCGGACTCTCCTTAGAAAGTCGAGTCACGGCTCATTGCGTTCGGGCAAAGGCCACGTCAGTGGCTTACCTCCGCTCTGTTCCGCTGGCAGACATCTGCCGGGCCGCTACTTGGTCTTCGAGCCAGACTTTTGCGGTCCATTACTGTCTCGAGAGGGAGTCCCGTAGGGACAGTGCTTTCGGACAGGCAGTCCTCCGTAATCTCTTTGAGGTCTGAGCAACTCCTACCCTCCATCCCGGATGTGGGCTACCGGTGGGTGATAATTCAGCGAAGATTCTTTCCTTCTGTGCTGCTGAGCTAGAGGGAGCTCATTTTTGTGCTTAGGGTCTCTGGTAGCCTTGAGCTTGGGAGTCCCATAAGTGAGGACTGACTTCCTGCTTGGTCCTGGAGAAAGCGTAGTTACTCACCTGTAACAGGTGTTCTCCAGGAGCAGCAGGAATCAGTCCTCACTACCCTCCCTCCTCCCCTTGGAGTTGCAATCGTCTGCTTATGTTCTTTTTGCAAATTTTTATGCTGTCTTTTTTAGCTATGTCATCTGACTGGCTAAGATGGCACCTTCGGGCGGGAAGACGACCGCGCATGCGCGCTGCAATTCCCAAAGGCTTTCTTTGAAAGCTGGGGAAAATTGCTCCGCGAGGGCTCCGTCGGCGCCGACGTCACCCATAAGTGAGGACTGATTCCTGCTGCTCCTGGAGAACACCTGTTACAGGTGAGTAACTACGCTACACTTTCAGTTTCAGGCCTTGCCCTTCAGCATGGCAACGGTGCCACGCACCTTTACCAAAGTAATGGTGGTGGTGGCGGTGGCGCTATGCAAGGAAGATATCCTGGTCCACCCGTATCTCGATGACTGGCTGATCCCGGCCGAGTCGGAAGGTTACAGGCAGGGTCATAGACCTCCTTCGGAGTCTGGGGTGGGTGATCAATCTGGCAAAAAGCTGACTGGCTCCATCCCAGGTGATAGAGTATCTCGGAGCAAGGTTCGACACAGACGGCTTCTGATACGTCAGTTTTTAGCTATGAAGTCACCCATGGCGTGGCATTACCTGCAGGTACTGGGGATGATGGCGGCAACAATCGAGCTGGTACCTTGGGCCAGGGCCCACATGAGACCACTTCAGCGTGCTCTTCTCTGTCGTTGGTCTCATCAACATCAGTCCCTGTCGGTTCAGCTCCCGTGTCCTCCAGAGACCAGAGAAGCCCTGCATTGCTGGCTCCAGTCGGGCAGTCTGGAGAGAGGCATGCCCCTTGAGTCCCCAAGGTGGTTGCAGTTGACGACGGACGCCAGTTTGTCCGGCTGGGGGGCTCACTGCGAGGGGCGTTTCGTCCAGGGGACATGGAGTGTGATTGGAAATGCGAGCAGTGGGTCCACCAGAAGGCGGTAGGGGTGTTTTCGGACAACGTGACCACGGTAGCTTACATCAACCAGCAGGGTGGCAGAAGCAGTCCACTCTTGGAGGAGGAGGCAGTGGGTCTGCTGATATGGGCCAAAGCCCATCTGGTGGCGCTATCGGCGCAGCATGTAGCCGGAGTAGAAAATGTCGCGGCGGACTTCTTGAGCAGGCGCAGGGTGGATCCCAGAGAATGGGAGCTCTGCCATCAAGTGTACGAGCAGGTTGTACGTCGGTGGAGGCCGCCCATCATGGATCTTATGGCAAGGTTTGAGTCTGCCAAAACCAGCCGGTTCTTCAGCAGAAGAAAGGAAAGAATGTCGGAGGGCCTAGATGCTCTGGTACAGAGGTGGCCCACGGAAGGGCTGCTTTATGTGTTTCCTCTGTGGGCGCTGATAGGAAAGGCCCTCCAGCGGGTGGAGACCCACTGGGGGTGGGTGGTCCTCATAGCTCCGAATTGGCCACGTCATCCATGGTACACCGATCTCGTAAGACTGTTAAGTCGACAAGCCGTGGCTTCTGCCGGTGAGGGATGATCTCCTGTTTCAAGGACCCTTGCAGATGCCGCAGGTGTATCGGCTCTCGCTTACGGCCTGGCTATTGAAAGGGTACGGCTGCTTAAGCGAGGATATTCTGGAGCAGTGATTTCGACCTTGTTGAAAGCCCGCAAGCGTTCAACTTGCCTCTCTTTTATGTTAGTCTGGTGCATTTTTGAGGGCTGGTGTGTGGACCAACAAAAACAACCTATGGCAGTTTCTGTTCCGGAAGTGTTGGAGTTTTTACAGGCAGGTTTCGAAAAGGGTCTTGCAGCCAGCTCTCTACGGGTGCAGGTAGCAGCCATTTCCTGTTACAGGGGCAAGATTAGGGGTAAAGCGTTAGGTCAACATCCAGATGTAGGTAGGTTCCTGAGGGTGGTGAGGCACATACGACCTCGGCGCACATTGTCGGTCCCTCCCTGGGATCTCAATCTGGTTCTGAATGTTCTGGCGGGTGAACCTTACGAGCCTATGGAGTGAGCCTCTTTGAAAGACTTGACGCTTAAAACAGTGTTTCTGGTGGCGATCTGTTCAGCCAGGCGTGTTTCAGAGCTTCGAGTGCTGTCGTTCCGCCTGCAATTTCTCTCGTTCTTCAAAGGAAAGGTGGTCTTGCGGATAGTGCCCTCCTTCTTGCCCAAGGTGGTTTCACTGTTTCATGTGAATCGGTCTGTTTCCCTTCCTTCCTTTCCGTAGGGGGGGGGGGCCGGGGAACAGGCCGGAGGTAAAAACAAATGCATTGGCGAGATGATGAGTACAGTTTCATCCTACAAGAGCAAATTTGAGCTAATGATGACTGACCTTGCAAACACTTTTGATTGTTTTCCTAATACGCAGGACCATCTGGGACAATATCCAAATTTTGTTTTTCAGAACGAGAAGTGACAGAAATCTGTTCTGTTATCCAGGAATTCAAAAATAGATTCTGTGACTTCCAAAAAATTGGAACAGTTATGGAGTACTTGTCATACCCATTCAAAGTAGATGTGGACATTAAAGAAACTGCAGCTGCTATCAGTAAAAATTACCCATTGAACAAACCATCTCTTGAAAATGAAATATTAACCCTTAAAAACTACATTTTTCTCAAGACCTGTGCTGAGCAAGAATCGTTTTGGAAGCTAGTGCCTAGAGACAAATTTCCCAACTTGAGAAGATGCAGTGAAGCTGTACACTCCTGTTTCGGTTCAACTTATTTGTGTGAATCTGCGTTTTCCCATCTGAAAATGACAACGTTCCAACATGACAGATGAACATCTCCAGGATTCCCTGAGACTGGCCCTCACGCAATATTCACCCAACTTCAAAAAGCTGATGGATGAAATGCAGGCTCAGACGTCTCACTAATGAGCAAGAGTGAAATATTAAGGATTGTGCACGATCAGCCTGGATCAATACTCAACCTAAATTTAACACAAATTATTCAATAAAAGTTAAAGAAAGTTATTACTCAATAAAACTTTAAGAAAAAATGTACTTTCCATGTCTCCTCAGTTCTTACTGGATCTTCGTGTTTTGTTTTTGCTTAATTTGCTTAACTGCTGATAACATCCAAGTAAATGACAGAAGGTTCATTAAAAATGGGGGGGGGGGGGGGGAGGAGGGAAACCACCAACTTTAATGGGTTAAAATTTAATTTGAAACTAATTTGAAACTTAATTTTCATGGTGGTAGATCACCGGCACTTTTGGCTGGAAAAAGTAGATCACGACCTGTTCGAAGTTGGACATGCCTGCAGTATACTATTACAATTAGGGTCAATTTTCAGAGGGTAGCTACTGCCAAATAACATCAAGGAATTCCCTCCACTCTTACACAGAACTATCGCGGACGTGTGTACCCCAGTGAATACAGGTCTCAGACTTACACCGGCCACGCTTAGATATTAGCCCAAGCAGTGCGCCTAATCGCATCAACGACCCAAAAGTATTCACTGGTTTTTTCAAAAATGTTTTCTTATTCCACACATCAGACTTTTCTGTGATATTAACTTTTTCTCAATTTCAATGCTTTATAGATAAAAGATTGTGCTTAGCTATCGAAATAAACTTCAGGAACGAATGACAGACCTTTGTTTAATAAATTAACTTGATCAGTTGAAAGATGTACTTTTGAAATATTGATAACTAGGGAGTTGGATTGAGCGCCAAGCGCCCCCACCTCTCCAGAACTAATAGGAGGTATATTGGACCTCATGAAGTTCGTTGATGACCCCCTCCTCTCCCACGTTGTTTCCCTCTGTGGGATTCTTTTTTCTTTGTTTTTGAGTCGTCTTCTTCCTGAGAATCCTCCTTCCTGCTGGAATCAGATGAACTTGAATCACCTACCGAAGCGTCGAAATCAACTCGTTTCTGAAATTTCCGTGATTTTCTCCTAGGATTCTGCCACGGGTAAACATACCCGGTCGAATTCAATCCAACTCCCTAGTTATCAATATTTCAAAAGTACATCTTTCAACTGATCAAGTTAATTTATTAAACAAAGGTCTGTCATTCGTTCCTGAAGTTTATTTCGATAGTTTTCAATTCCGTGTTGATTTAGAGAATTTGTTTCTCATCCTTTCCATCGAGGGACCAACAGGTTGGATCAGGTCAAGATTTTCATAAACTCCCGCTGCCTTTGCGCTCAAATTGGATACCTCCTGAACCTCCCCCTATGGCACTAGCTTTATTTAAAGAACTAGTCTTAGCAGATGTTTATAATCTTGAACAGCAATGTCCCCTGCGATCTCGTAGGTTACCGCAGGTAGAATGGAAAGCTATGAATGAGCTGAAGACTAATGCCGATTTGGTAATCAAGCGTGCTGATAAGGGGGGAGCAACAATTGTGATGGATAGGGATAAGTATCTTGCGGAAGCGCATCGGCAGCTCTCTCAACCTTCTACCTATAAAATTTTATCTCAGGATCCCACGAAAGATCTACAGAAAAAAATCAAAGCCCTTACGACACAAGCTTTGGAACTTGCGGTTATTAATAGAAAAGAATGTAAATTTCTGAACGAACCTTCACCAACGTTGCCACGCTTATATTTAGTTCCCAAAATACACAAAGATGCCAATAATCCCCCTGGAAGACCAATTGTCTCTATGAAAGGGTCGGTCTTAGAACCGTTGTCAATTTATGTGGACTCATATTTAAGACCTTTGATGTCCGCTATCCCTTCATACATTAGAGACACCTCACACTTCTTGAAAATCCTGGAGGAATATTCGGAATGGGCGTCAGTGGACACGGTACTTTTAGCGACATTGGATGTGACCTCGCTATACACGAGTATCCCACAGGCAGCAGCCCACACAGCTATAATGACGACGTCTTTACGAGAGAAAACAGAGTTGTCTCCAGCCCTTTTGGAGTTTATTTCTAGTCTGGCGGAACTCACTATATTCTCTAATCATTTTGAGTTTGAAGGAAAGATTTACCAACAGTTATTGGGGGTGGCCATGGGCGCTACCTGTGCTCCTTCAGTGGCCAACCTCTACATGCATAAGTTTGAAAGTCAATGGTTGTCCAGCACCACGTATAGCTCTCGTCTACTTTTGTGAAAAAGGTTTATCGATGACGTTTTCCTACTATGGAATGGTTTCAGTTCCGAATTTCAACAATTTGAGAAATGGCTTAATCAAGTGGACCCTAATATACAGTTCACTTCCACCAGCCACACACAGAAAATAATTTTTTTAGATGTTATTGTTCAGAAGGGCCCTGGAGGATGGTTAACTACAGTATATAAAAAGCCTACCGACAGAAATACAATTTTACATTACGGTAGCAACCATCCAAAGCAACTACGTGATAGCTTACCCTTATCTCAATTTATAAGATATAGACGGAATTGTTCCAGTATACGGGAATATAAGTCACAAGCTAAACGTTTGATGAAAGATTTTCATGAGCGAGGTTATCCTCGATCAATTATTAGAACAGCTTACAAGCGGGCCCTGTATAACAACAGAGCTTTATTATTACAGACAAAATCGCGGGGTCCCATATTGGAGGATGATAACATCAATTTTGTCACCAAGTACTCACCTCTAAGTGGAGAAATCAAACGTATCATGAGAAGACACTATAATGTGCTCAGCACTTTGCCTGGGTTGCAGAACAAAACAATTCGACGTGTGTGGACCCGGCATTTCAATTTGAAGGACAATCTCAGTCCAGCAAAACTGCGGCCACTACAATTTCATTGGGGCCGGAGGGACATAGAGCATGTGGAAACTGCAACATCTGTGCTGTGACAGATGAGCTGACACAGTTTGAATATCGTGGAAGGTGGTACCGGCTGAGACAATCTACAACTTGCACCACTGATTATGTGGTATATGCCCTTAAGTGCCCTTGTGGCCTTTTATACATTGGAAAAACTGAACGACAACTCAAAATTAGGATTGGAGAGCACCGCAGCAGGCTAAAATGTAAACCAGTGGAAGCTCCAATAGTGGCTCACTGTATGGAGAAGTGTCATAAGTTTCAAGATTTGCGCTGTTTTGCCATTGAACATGTGTTGACAGGAAGGAACGGCAAGTCTCGTACTCAAACATTGACGATCCAGGAACAGAAATGGATTTTCCGATTGGGAACGGTTTGGGATACGGGTCTTAATAATTTTATTGAATGGCGGGCTTGCATATAATTACCATCGCATTGTGGGCGGTCCAATTGGCAGGCGGTTCCTGCTTTTACTGACAACCGATTGGAGGCCCTGCTGACGTCATGCCCCTTTAAACCGGCAAGGGAACTAGCTATACACATGCGCGGCGTCTTTTGCACTGTGAGAAGGTCCGAGTTTAGAAGGATCAAACAAATAAGCGTGTATTGACTGGCCGAAAGTTATAAGGTGAGAAATACGATCTACTTCTTCAATTATATTTTTGAGATGTCGATAATGCGGGTGTGATTGATCTATTCAAAAACTTCCTCGTTGTTTTATAGATCGTGCTGTTTAAATTCACTCCCCCTGAAGAAGCATTCGAAACGCAATGAGGTACCCACTTGGTGGCGTCGGGGAACCAATATCAGCGATGATAGAGCTAAGCTAAGCACAATCTTTTATCTATAAAGCATTGAAATTGAGAAAAAGTTAATATCACAGAAAAGTCTGATGTGTGGAATAAGAAAAAATTTTTGAAAAAACCAGTGAATACTTTTGGGTCGTTGATGCGATTAGGCGCACTGCTTAGGCTAATATCTAAGCGTGGCCGGTGTAAGTCTGAGACCTGTATTCACTGGGGTACACACGTCCGCGATAGTTCTGTGTAAGAGTGGAGGGAATTCCTTGATGTTATTTGGCAGTAGCTACCCTCTGAAAATTGACCCTAATTGTAATAGTATACTGCAGGCATGTCCAACTTCGAACAGGTCGTGATCTACTTTTTCCAGCCAAAAGTGCCAGTGATCTACCACCATGAAAATTAAGTTTCAAATTAGTTTCGAATTACATTTTAACCCATTAAAGTTGGAGGATTTCCCCCCCCCCCCATTTTTAATGAACCTTCTGTCATTTACTTGGATGTTATCAGCAGTTAAGCAAATTAAGCAAAAACAAAACACGAAGATCCAGTAAGAACTGAGGAGACATGGAAAGTACATTTTTTCTTAAAGTTTTATTGAGTAATAACTTTCTTTAACTGTCTTAATAACTTTCTTTAACTTTTATTGAATAATTTGTGTTAAATTTAGGTTGAGTATTGATCCAGGCTGATCGTGCACAATCCTTAATATTTCGCTCTTGCTCATTAGTGAGACGTCTGAGCCTGCATTTCATCTATCAGCTTTTTGAAGTTGGGTGACTATTGCGTGAGGGCCAGTCTCAGGGAATCCTGGAGATGTTCATCTGTCATGTTGGAACGTTGTCATTTTCAGATGGGAAAATGCAGATTCACACAAATAAGTTGAACCGAAACAGGAGTGTACAGCTTCACTGCATCTTCTCAAGTTGGGAAATTTGTCTCTAGGCACTAGCTTCCAAAACGATTCTTGCTCAGCACAGGTCTTGAGAAAAATGTAGTTTTTAAGGGTTAATATTTCATTTTCAAGAGATGGCTTGTTCAATGGGTAATTTTTACTGATAGCAGCTGCAGTTTCTTTAATGTCCACATCTACTTTGAATGGGTATGACAAGTACTCCATAACTGTTCCAATTTTTTGGAAGTCACAGAATCTATTTTTGAATTCCTGGATAACAGAACAGATTTCTGTCACTTCTCGTTCTGAAAAACAAAATTTGGATATTGTCCCAGATGGTCCTGCGTATTAGGAAAACAATCAAAAGTGTTTGCAAGGTCAGTCATCATTAGCTCAAATTTGCTCTTGTAGGATGAAACTGTACTCATCATCTCGCCAATGCATTTGTTTTTACCTTGTAGTTCAAGGTTCATTTCACTTAGTTCGCCTGTAAAGTCAGCAAGAAATGCCACATTACATAACCACTCCTCATCTTCCAACTCTGCTTGGTCATCTCTCCTCTCCTTCAAAAAACTTCTTATTTCATTCAGCAATTCACGAAATCTTTGCAGAAATTTGTGCCTGCTTTAACCACCTTACATCTGTGTGCAAAATGATTTCCGCTGCCCCTTCATCAAGAGTAAGATTGAAAAGCCGTCTTTGAAGTGATCTTCCACGAACTGAATTTACAATTTTGAAAGTGATGTCTATGACAGTCTTTGTATTGAGTCTCTTGTTTGCCAAAACTTGCTGGTGAATGATGCAGTGGTAAGAGGATATCTGGGAAGTCATCATGCTGTCTACAGAGGGCTATGAAACCGTTAACCTCACCTGTCATTGCTCTTGTTCCATCAGTAGTGATGGAAACAAGTCTATGCAATGGAAGATTACACTTTGTCACAAAAGAATGGAAGGAACTGAATATTTCCTGACCGGTAGTGCTCCCTTTTAAAGAAATCATTCCAAGTAGTTCTTCTTTTAACACTGAAGTCTTCAAAAACCATTTGGATAAAGACTAGTAACTGGGCTATGTCTCTTATGTCTGTAGATTCATTCCGTTGGAGTGAGAAAGCAACACAATTTGAAACACCCTCCAACAATTGTTCAGTTGTGTCTCCACATGTCTTTTCTATTCGCTGCACAATGGTGTTTCTTGACAATTGTACATCTTGAATAGCAGCTATGATCTCTCTCTTTTTAAATCCTTCAAAAAGATTGTCAGCTGCTTCAAGAAAACAATCTTTTACAAATTCCCCTTCAGTGAAAGGTTTGCATTTCTTTGTGATCAGGTTGCTGACCTTGAAGGATGCTGTGGTTGCATTGACCGAATGTGACCTTGGCTTTGCCATCAACTGTTGCTGAGTAGCCAATTTCGATTTAAGTTCTTTGAGCTTCAGTTAACGAATTTCACTTTTGGGTGGAAAATCAGCATTAAACTTATTGCTATGCAGAGCCTTATAATGACGTTCCAGATTACCCTTTTTGGACAAGGATACTGGGGCATTACAAATTGGACAACAACATTTGTCTTTCACCATGATGAAGAAGTAGTCCATTTCCCATTCATCATGAAAGTGGTAGGTTTTGCTCTACTTTGGAACACTCATCTTCGTTATACTGGTGTGGCTGGATGTAAGAAGGCCAAATCTGCTAAGTTAGTATAAACACTGGCTGAATCTGGTCCAAAACTGTCACTGTCCCAAAGTATTAAAGATCAACAGGAACTGAAGACCTCTGGATGATGTGCAATACAAGGACTGGAGATGCCAAAACCACACATGCAGTTCTAAAAGTAAAAATAAGAATTCATCATATTGGCACCAATAATCAAATACCACCAAACAATCATCAAAAAAACTCAAAACACCTGTCCAGCAAACCAGATAAAATCAAATACTGCCAAACAAGTTCAAATACCACCACACGTGATTTAATAAATTCTGCACACAGTGTAGAATCAACGCAAAGGCTAGGCGAAATAAAATTGCAGAGGCAAGCAAAAGTCACAGTAGTTTGAACCAATTTGAAGGCAAGTTACAACAAAATTGGAAAAGCCCGCCAAAATCACCAAATTCTTGACACTTTGTTGTGTCTGCCCGAAAATGTTTAATGAAAGTGAACTATAAAGCGACCAACGACCAGCACATGACACAACTAATATGGTAAGTGTATTCAGGTAAAGCCTGAGCGAATGGATATCGCCCGGTATATAACACACTTCTAAGGGGTGTTGGGGCGGGAGCAGGAATGGGTGATTCTGAGAGGCAGAAGACCAGGTATGAAGCAAGGCCTGTGGCGTCTCGTCGTGGGGTGCGGCGGTGGCCACCTGGGGTACCCACAAACTATTGGCACGAAAACAACAAGTGCCCCCAATACACCCGCAGGCAGGGAAAAAAGACAGGCAAATGATCAGCAGCGGCGGCAAGCCCTCGGCAGACAACCTGCCGGCATGAGCTCTCCTAGCGATGGGTCGAGCTGCTGGAGAGATGGAACCAAGTGGGGCTGGCGATCTACCTCTGACCCCTCCGCGATCTACCTGTTGGACTTGCCTGGTATACTGGATCTGATGGGAGGAGCCAGTGGTATTTATACTGGAGGATCATCAGAATGATGACAAGCTCAGTCTCCAAGACTGCTGGAAGGAGAGCACAACCCAGTGGAAAGGGACTTGACTGGAGTTCCTTCAGGAACACTAATTAGCAGGTAAGGTCTAATTACTCTTTTCTTTAGTCTTTAAACAAAGAAATTTTCTTCCCAGGGAACCTATGAACAAGGAAGGAAAGACCTTATTGGTTAATCGTGAACATATTTTTGCTGGATGGGGTTTTCTTGCATTTGAAAAGTACTTCAGGTATTTGAAAATAGCTTGGGTATATTTCATTTAAACCTAAAAGTTTTAAATCTTAGCTTTCAACCTCATTCAGGAAAGACAAACAATATACAATCCAGGTTTAAAAGAATGGCTGTGTATCTTTCATGGAAAAGTTACAGACAAGTATCTGCTTTTGGGTCAGTTTCCTCACTTGCTCCCGCCATAGCATCATTGGGCTACTTTTGGATCATGGCAATTTCTTTTTAGGTTAATTCAAAAAGGTGATGCAGACCTTATTAGACCAAAAAGGGGTTTTCAGAGGTTACCCAAACCTCAGACGGGATTTCAGCAAAACTCTGGTTGACTGTCTGTAGGAACAGGGTGGATGGTGTGCTGGTAAGACATCTGTACCTCAAAGGCAGATAACAGATCCCGTCCCATCAAGTTAATTGGACAGTGTGGGGCATACAGAAATAGTTTACAGGTTTGTTGCCCCATGAGTTCTACGTCAATGGGTGCTCTCATTATGGTAGTAATCGGGTCTCCATCAAACCCTGTATTCACAGTGGTTTGATGGGACAGTTTCACACCTGGGGATAGGGAGTTTAGTACTGATCTTATGGCTCCGGAATCCAACATCTGCACAGTATACCCATTCAGACGGAATTCAATTACCGACTCACGCTCATTGAGCATGGCCCGCATCACCATCGAGAGTCATTGTGGTCCCACTTGAGGAGGTTGCCACTTCTTGCAAAACTGTCCTAGGATCTTAGCAGCAAGGGCATTGATTAATGACCCTCTGCAAAGCAGTTTATTCTTCTATTTATGTCAGTAACATAGAAACATAGAAATAGGCCATGTGGTCTTTTTCTGTTGTCATATCTAATCTGTCCTTCCATAACAACTACAACAGTCCCCTTTTTACCTTTAGAGATCCTCTGTGTTTGTCCCATGCTTTTTTGAATTCAGTTACTGTCCTCATTTCTACCACCTCCACTGGGAGACTATTCCACGGATCCACTAGTCTTTCCGTAAAGAAATATTTCCGCATATCACTCCTGAATCTATCTCCCTTCACCCTCATCCCATGTCCCCTCGTAGCAGAACTTGCTTTCAATTGAAAGAGGCTCTCTCCCTGAGCATATATGCCACGGAAGTATTTAAACATCTCAATCATATCACCTCTATCCCGCCTTTCCTCTAAGGTGTACATATTAAGATCCTTCAGTCTGTCCTCATATGCTTTATAATGAAGACCACTAATCATTTTAGTAGCCACCCTCTGCACCGACTCCATCCTGTTCACATCCTTTTGAAGGTGCGGTTTCCAGAATTGCACACTATACTCCAAATGAGGTCGCACCAAAGACTTCTAAAGAGGCATTATCACCTCCTTTTTTCTGCTAGCCATTCCTCTCCGTATGCACCCAAGCATCCTACTAGCTTTTGCCGTCGCCTTTTCTACCTGTTTAGCTACTTTAAGATCATCAGACACAACCACACCTAGATCCCGCTCTTCTTTAGTGGACAAAAGTACTTCACCCCCTATACTATATTGCTCCCTTGGATTGCTGCAGCCCAAATGCATGACCTTACATTTTTTAACATTAAATCCCAGCTGCCAAATTCTAGACCATTCTTCAAGCTTAGCTAGATCCCTCCTCATGTTATCTATTCCTTCCTGGGTGTCTACTCTATTGCAGATTTTGGTATCATCCGCAAAGAGGCAAACCTTACCCGACAGTCCTTCCGCTATATCACTAACAAAGATGTTAAAAAGAATCGGACCAAGGACAGATCCCTGGGGCACACCACTGGTAACATCCTTCTCCTCAGAGTGAGCTCCATTTACTTGTACTCTTTGTCGCCTCCCACCCAACCAATTTCTAACCCAAGCAGTAACTTTAGGGTCCATCCCTAGGGTGCTCAGTTTGTTTATAAGTCGCCTGTGAGGAACAGTGTCAAAGGCTTTACTGAAATCTAAATACACCACATCTAGGGCTCTCCCTCAATCCAACTCCCCTGGTCACCCAGTCAAAGAAATCAATCAGATTGGTCTGACAAGACCTGCCTCTGGTGAATCCATGCTGCCTCGGATCCTGTAATCCGCTGGACTCCAGAAACCTCACTATTTTCTCTTTCAGCAGCGTTTCCAATAATTTACTTGCCACCAAAGTTAAACTAACCAGCCTGTAGTTTTCAACCACATCCTTACTTCCGCTTTTGTGTAAAGGCACCACATGAGCCTCTCTCCAGTCCTTTGGCACCACTCCCGACTCCAACGAGGCATTGAAAAGGTCAGTCAGTGGAGCTGCTAGAACGTCCCCAAGTTCCCTCAGTATTCTCGGGTGTATCCCACCGGGTCCCATCGCTTTGTCTACTTTAAGTTGAGAGAGTTTCTCATGAACACAGTCTTTTGAAAATTGTTCAAGATGTCCTTTGCTTCTGTTCCTATTTGTGGGTGTTTTCTGAGGTCCTGCTCCTGGTTCTTCATCTGTGAACACAGAACAAAAATATTTGTTAAGCAATTCCGCTTTATCCTTATCAGCTTCTACATATTCTTCCTTGCACCCTTGAGTCTGACAATACCACTCTTGCCCTTCCTCTTCTCACTAATATATCTGAAAAATGTCTTAGCCAATGCAATAAAATGGGGGGATATTTCCTCCTCCTTTTGAATCTTTGCCTTCTTGACTACTTTGCTAGCTTCTCTAAGTTTTTTTCCAAATACAGATGCCTGTCTTCCTCTCTCTGTGATCTCTTGTATTTCATGAAGGCCTGCCTCTTTTTCTTCACTTTTTCAGCTTCTTTCGAAAACCATAGCGGTCTCCTTTTCCTTTTACCTTTTTATTTACCATTTTAACAAGAAGGTTGGTTGCCCTTAAAATATCCCCTTTCAGTTTTTCCCACTGTTTTTCTACATCCCTCAGCTGTTCCCATCCAACTAACGACTCCCTGAGGTATTGGCCCATCTTCGCAAACTTAGTCTTCCTAAAGTCTAAGAGCCTCACCTTTGAATGGATTCTAACAGCCCTAGTCCTAATACTGAACCACACCATCTGGTGATCACTGGATGCAAAATGATCTCCCACTACAACATCAGAAACACTTTCACCATTGGTAAGCACCAAGTCCAGTATGGCCCCTTCACGTGTGGGGTCTGTTACCAATTGCCTGAATAGTTCTCCCTGTAGAGAATCCAGGATCTCCTTACTTCTAGATGATACTGCAGCAGGAATGTGCCAATCAACATCTGGCATATTGAAATCTCCTATCAGTAGCAGTTCCCCTTTCCTAGCAATGCTGCGCATGTCTTCAATTAACTCTGTTCACCTCTTCCTCTTGTGAGGGAGGTCTGTATATCACACAAATGTAAATAGATTTCTCTTTCCCTCTTTCTAGTTTAACCCACAATGCCTCCCCTCTCCCTTTTAAGCTCTGTAATTCCAAAGCTTTAATAGTAGTTTTTGCATATAGTGCCACTCCTCCTCCCCTACTTCCTACCCTGTCCTTACTGAATAAAGTATAGCCAGGTATAGTTACATCCCAATCATGGTTTTCTGTGAACCATGTTTCTGTAACTGCCACTAAATCCAAGTCAGCCACTCCCACCAAAGCTTCAACATCAGGGATCTTATTTCCCATGCTATGGACATTTATACACACTGCTTTCCATATGTTACATTAAATAACTTTATGGAAATGGGTAACAGGGGTATCACCTACCAGGGGGCTTTCACTTATCTGGGGGCTTTCTTCACCCATCCCCAACGAATCTAGTTCAAAGCCCTCTTCAGTAGATTAGCCAGTCTACTACTGAAGACGCGTTGACCTTTCTTGGACAGATGGATGCCATCTCTGCTCTGCAACCCTTGGAAAAGCATCCCATGGTCTAGGAAACCAAAATGCTCTCAATGACACCATCCATGCAGCCATGCATTCATCTCCAGGATGCGAGCCTCTCTGCCTTGGCCTTTACCCTCAACAGGGAGGATTGAAGAGAACACCACCTGTGCACCTAACTGCTTCACCCTCTGTCCCAGAGCCATGAAGTCACTTTTGATACGTTCCGAGGTATACCTGGCAGTATCATTTGTTCCAACATGGATTAGCAACATTGGGTAATAGTCAGTGGGCTTGATGAGTCTCGGCAAACTCTCCGTAACATCTTGGATTTTGGCACCAGGCAGACAGCATACCTCTCTGGACATGAAGTCTGGTCGGCAGATGGATGCCTCAGTACCCCTCAGAAGAGAGTCTCCAACCACCACTACCCTTCGTTTCCTTGTGGTCACTGATTCTGCAGCTTTGGGGTACTTGAGCTCTGGTTCTTCCCTTTCCAAGGATGCTTTCACCTCCTCCACTTCCAGGGCTGCATAATGGTTCTTCATTTCAAGGGCTGGAGAGGTTGGATTGGTGATTTTACAGGCCCTGGTGACTTGTGTCCAACCATCGACATTCTGTTGGCACCCATCTTCTCCTGTGCTGGAGAGCTTGGTTTCTGCAAGAAGCATCTTATCAATGTACTTCTCACTGTCTTGAATGCTCCTCAGCTTCGCCACCTCCTCTCTGAGTTCCTCCACTTGTTTTTCCTCAGAGCTTCAGCATGCAGGCATCCTGCACATGGAACCAGTCCTTCAACTGGCATTAGTACCTCTGTCTGGACCGAGGCAGAAGCTGTAACAGGGGCAACAGCTTTAGCGATACGATTCTTCCCAGCCATTGTTCTGTTCGTGGAGCTTAGGTATCTGTTAAAGCAAAAGAGAGATCTACCAAGTTCCAGCCGGTTTCCCAGCTGTCCTTTCAGAGTTTCATCAGTCTCTTTCTTAAACATCCTACTTAGTTTTTATAGAGGTTTAAGATAGTATAAGAATATCTACTATTACCTTTTCTTTATATATTCTAGTTAACATATAAAAAGTAAAAGCAAAACATATAAAAAGTAAAAGCATGTAAACACTTCTCATCGCTCAGAGCGGAATATGATTTGGACTCAGTTCATCCTTTTCCATACCTGCAGCTTTCTCACTACGTGACTTCCCTGCCAGCGGGAGAGCTTCATGTAGACCGCTCGGCACAGATACTAGAATTTTTTGATTTGGGAGGGGACTCCTCACCATCCATACGAAGATTGAGGGCACGGTTAGATGGGTTTAGGCAATCGCCGGATTACCGGACTGTGGAACTCGTGTGGGCTACTGAGCTGCAGCGAGAAGTTCTCCCAGGCACTGTTCTTAAGGGCCTTCGGCGGATGGCCCAGTTAGTGGAGGGAGTGCGTTGGAGAGAGGTACACTTTAAATCTCTGACTAGGGTATATTTTTCACCGCGTCAGGCCTTTCGCAGCCATCTGACTGTAGATGGCAGCTGTCCGAGGTGTTCCGAACCAATGGCAACCCTACTGCATATGTGGTGGAGCTGTCGGCTGCTCCGTTCTTACTGGGCACGAATATCTTCATACATGCAGGTCTTGCTGGGACAACGGGTGGGTTGGGATGCCTTATTTGTTACCTTGGACTGCTTGGGACTTACCTCACCCAAAGGCAAATGGGGGCGGTTGTTAGTGCGTAAGGCCTGTTTGGTGGCTAAGGGGCCCCTGCTTCGTAGATGGCGAGAACGGGGTCCGCCAACCTTTTGGGAAAGGCGGAATAATTTCCATCAATTGATGTTGGCTGAGTGTAGGAGTGCCCGGGGTAATCCTCCGAGGTGGCTCAAATTCCAGTCACTTTGGGATCCCTACATTCAGCAGTTGGGTCCCCGTAGCCGTAATGAGGTTTTACAATGGGTGACGCTTGAGCACAGGAGTGACGTTGACAGGTGACTTGGTGCTGGCGTGAGTGGTAAGCCTGGTCGATTTACCTTTGAGATACTCCTGGTATGGGTGATGACTATGTCTCCGGGGAGGGAGGGGGAGGGGGGGTGTAGAGGGGGGGGATATAGAGGTTTCCTTTATAACCGCAAAAATTTACACCATTTGTATATTTTCTGTGTCCTCCGATGTGGGGATCAGAAACCCACCCCACTCGGGGGTTGTTTGTTTGCTGTTACTGTGTATGATTGGTGTATAAATAAAGTTTGAAAAAAAAAAAGCATCTCCTACCCTCACTACGACACTTATTCTGCAGGAATCCAAATCACACTTACCTCCTTCTCGCCTGTGGTTTGTCCCACAAATGAACATGGGAGAACTGTATATTTTTTTCACCTATACTTTCCATCAGTATGGGGGATCCTTTTCCTTGACTTTTCTTTTCTTTTTCAGGTCCCCGTACGGGCCACCAATTATGTTGGGGATTTTTGCCCTTTTTCTAATTATTGTGGCTGCAGCGTTTACCCCAGCATAAGTGAAAGGCACAGGACCCTCTTTCACTGAAAGTATTGTGCCACTGAAGTAAAGTAGACATTTTTATTTACCGGATTGTAAAAATACAACTTCTGCATTGGTAAAAATAAAGTTTTAGCCACTACAATGAATAGATCATTGATTTTGAAGAATTCTATGTCTTTCTCCAGCTTCGTTTTTGTTGCCAAGTCCATATTTTCCAACCACTTTGCCTTCTTCTTTGTTGCCAATCTTTGCCTTCCATTCACCCATGACTATCAGGATATCCTGTTTGCATGTTCTGTCAATTTCAGCTTGTACTTGTTCATAGAACTCATCAGCTTCTTCTTCTTTTGCAGCTGTTGTTGGGACATATACCTGAATTATAGTTGTGTTTGATGGGCTTTCCTCGTAGACGAATAGAAATTAAGCGTTTACTGACTGCATTGTATTTTGTTACAGTTCTTGCAAGTTTCTTCTTAACTATAACTTTGTCTTTCATTTCCAGCATAGTAAACCATATGATCATCAGATGCAAAGTGCCCAAAGCCAGTTCATTTCAGTTCACTGACACCCAACAGATTGAGTTGTACACGTTCCATTTCATTCTTGACCACCTCCAACTTCCCTTGGTTCATGCTTCGTACGTTCCATGTCCCAATATGTAAGATATCTTTGCAACTCTGAGAAGTCTTCAGCTCATCCCCAGTAGCCCATCTTCCAGCATTATAGTGCAATTAGGTTTGTGACTATCCATTGGGGTTTTGAGGCAAGATACAGAAGTAGATTTGCCAAGGCTTTCTTCCGCGCAGTTAATTCTATTGTTGTTTAATTTGTTACTGAAATATGATCCTCCGTTTATAACACCGTCCAATTCTGCTGCTGCCCAGATGGGTGGTTTGTCTTAGTCTGGCATCTCAGCTGAGATCTGTCTGTCTTGGGGGACCCTGCCAGTAGCTAAGCTACTGATAACTTAGCTCTGAGCATCACTGATGCACACAAGCCCTCACAGCACGACAAGCTGCAAACCAAGTGAGGGCTGGATGTCTTGTCCATCTAAAACTGAGCATGGCCAAGATGGAGCTTCTTTCTTCACCCTAAACCCACTTCCCCCTACCTCCCTTCTCCATTTCTGTAGATAACACTGATCCTCCCTGTTCTCCTTGGTTCAGAATCATTAGGTCATCTTTGACTCGTCTCTCTTTCTCTACACATATCCAACAGATAGCTAAAACCAGTCGTTTCTTCCTATACAGCATCAGCAAAATTCATTCCTTCTTTTTTTGAATACATTGCAAAGACCCTTTTCCATTCTTTTGTCACTTCTCATCTAGGCTTTTACAACTTGCTCTCCTCTGGTCTCTCATTGAATCATTTGTCTTCTCTTCAGTCTGTTCGGAACTCAGGTGCATGGCTAATCGTCTGCCGCTGTCACTATGCTCGTGTTAACCCCTGTTCTCAAGCCACTTCATTGGCTCCCTCTTTTCGCATACAATTCAGATTTCTCCTACTCACCTACAAGTCCATTCTTTCTGCGGATTCTCATTACCTCTTTTCTCATCAATGCCTGCACACCTCCTCAGCAACTCCACTCATCAAGCAAATCATTTTTATCCATATCCTTTTTTTTATGGCCAGCTCCTGACTCCGTTCTTCTACCTTGCTGTGCAGCCACATGCCTGGTATAGACTACCTGAGTTGATATGTTGGGCTCATCTCTGATCCAATTGAAATGTAAGCTAAAACCTCAAATCTTCGATGCTGCTTTTGGATCCTGATTCCCCCTCCCCCCCCCCCTTATTCTCCTGTCTACACCCGTTTATTGTCATTGTCTTAATCATTTTCCTTTAAGAATTACCCTAGTTCCTCGTTTGTTCTTTTATCTATCTTGAACAGATTGTAAACTCTGTGTGGTAGAGACTGTCTCTTATGTGTATGTGTACAGTGCTGAATATGCTTAGTAATGCTGTAGAAATGATTAGTAGTAGTAGTAGTAGTGGCAGTGACAGGCAGAAAGTGAGACGCATGCATGATGAGGATTCTCAAAAGCTTCTAGAAGTGTATTGAGCTGCAGAAGCTTTTCCTGCATTGGGTGCCAATTATGACATCACCCATCCAAGGACTTCAATCCCGCTGTCCACAGAAAATATCTATGTGTAAGTAACTTGATTTTCCAGGTTAGATGTACGAGAGACCTGTTTTTATGATAGCTACTATTTACCTGTGTCCTCATTTTTTTTTACCTTCAAAAGACCAGAGTAATTTGGGTGAATCCATCTTATTTCCTGTCTCTTGTGGCAAGCAGTTTACTGTTAAGGGGCAGAGTGTGATGTATGAGGGGAGATTTGACCTTCTTTTACAGTTCCTGGTTCTGCTTTTCAGGGGTCTCTGCACAGTCCTTCCTTCACTGCTTCACACTGGGGAGCTCTGCCTTTAACTTGCAAGTGGCTACTCCAGGGGTGAGTACCTGCATTGTAAATCTTTGCATTCCTAGTGTCAGAGTAACTATATCCTGGCAGATACAGGGGAACATCCTGGATTAATTCTGAAAAATGTCACAAATTGCGGAAAACAGGTGATTAATCCTCAAAGTGATCAGATATTTTGATTGTAAAACTACCTTTATTATGCTGAGGTTTATCTTTAAAACTCATTTAATGAAGAAGATAATTCAGAAGAGTAATATCTTTCATACATATTGTTTATACTTTCAGAACAGCAGTCTTTTGTAAGACAAGATCATCCTTGGGCAGATAAGTAGCCCAGGAGTTAAAATATGACAGAATCAATAAAAATGGCAAAAATGATAAGAAATGGAGAGTCCTGGAGATTATAAATCTTCCAGGGGCTAGATTTAATACTTGGGCCAAAAATATTTGTCAAAAGCCTAAAAACAAATTTGCATACATTTTAGCTTCACTAATGTGTTTTTATTATGGTGTATATTTTATTATATTGAAGGTATAGCAAATATAATAAATCTTAGTGATTTACAATTCAATAAAACAAAATAATTATGCTATACAAATAATCAAATGTACATATTACATAGAACAATATCAAATAAAAATAAAAGAATAACATATAGCAGGATAAAGGAACATATATCAACTAAATGAGTAAAAGGAATTTAAAATAGCATAATAGAGAAATAAACAATAAGACTAATAAGGTACAATCAAGTTAAAAATAATTCTTTGTGCCCTGGAGCACAATTTTAAAACAGTACATCTCTAGTCAAAAATGTAATTTCCTTATCGTCCCTCCAGTCCAGTCCCAACTTGTGGGTTGTCACGCCACACCAACAGCTTGGAAACTGAGCATGTCAAACTCATGACATCAGCAGATATAGGCAGCTGGCACTACCTACCAGCTCCAGTATCTGTCTCCAAGCAGCTGGTGAGGTTGTGATCCCATCGGTGGACAACTAAGTGTGATCTTGCCCTGGTTTTTGGGTTCAGATCTGAGTAGGAATAGCAGGGTTTGGGTCCAAGTGAGGGACTCTGCTTCTTTTAATTTTGTGGACCAAGAGAGCAGTGGTTGAAATAAAGCAAAGAAAAAAAATGGGGGTGGGGGGGCCTCAGTGAAGGTTCCCGGCAGGGGATCCCTCCTTGATTGGGGAAGGGGGCTTGCCTTGCTTGAAGCTGGGACTTGTGCCGGCTCTGGAACGCCCCTGGGTGTGAGGAGCTGCATGCTGGTGAGAGGCCAGTCATTAGCTGAAGCCATTACATTCCTGCCACTGTGGAACCCACAGGAGGACTGAGCAGAGAGTTGTGAGGCAAGTTTTGTTTTGGTTCCGGTGGCTCTTTCTTGTTTTCCCCTATTTTTCTTTCGTTTTTATTTTCTCCAGGCCGTTGGAGTGCAGTGGATTGCGTGGTGGGGGAGAGGGAACTGCCGTTGTGGGAACAGCGGCCATTATCTCATTTTTTTTAAGTTTCTCCACTTCGCCCTTTAGATTAGCTGGCTCAGTGAGGGGATTCCCAGGGAGGTAATTGGACGCTGGGGACTTCCTCTAACTGCACGTTTTCTTGTTTTGGGCCCGGGGGGCTGTGAAAGACAAACAAGTGGACAGACTGCACAGGCACCAAAGCAAGTTTTTCAGACATTGGCCTGCAAAAAAAGGGGCAGTGCCATCCAAAGCCTTATGCCTGGCATACAGAGCTCATAAGGGCTCTGTTTCTGCAGAGGGCTTCTGCCGGGGATGTGTGGCAGAAGCTTACTTCAGAGGATGGTCTCAGGGAGGAGAGGTCAGCTAAAGTGCCCCCCTTGGAGTTGGAGGAGCTCCCTGGGACATCTAAGGGGTGCCTGTGGGGGAAATGGGGGGGGGGGGAGTGACCCAGCTTGAGGGGTCAGAGGACACGAGTCGTGCCAGCCCAGCAGCCACAGGTAAGGAGGTCAGACGTTCACGGCCCTCCACGTCACATGGGGCGAAGGCAGAGAATTTCCAGGGGATCTTTTCTCTGGAATTTACAATACACAAGGCCTTCTGCCTCCATCATCCGGGGGAAGAGGCACCTGAAAGGAGCTGTGAGATTTGACTGGGGCAAACTTGGCCTCGCATGGGGATGATGAGCCTGCTACCAGCTGTAGGTGTTTGGACTTGGACCCTTGGGGAGAAAGCGGGGTTGGTCCAGTTGGAGGCGGAGGAAGACCCGGACGTAGTGGCTTGAAGATGGCGACATTCCCCAAGAAAAGGAATTGCGCATTGTGTGGGTCTTCCATAGGGAGGAGCTGTCGACGTTGATCTCCCAATCCTTACAGACATTGAATATGCCCACGTGTCAGGCAATGGAGGAAGATCTACTGGAGGACCCCTTGTTTTAGGCAGTGTGGACGGCGCAGAAAGTGTTTCCGCTTCATCAGATGATAAGGCAGATGATTCAGGACAAATGGGAGGTCCCCGAAGACGCATTGAAGGAGTCACAGACTATGGCTCAACTTTACCCACTCTCGGGACCAGGATAAGGACCTTTTCCACTCCTCTAAGGTAGATACAGCAGTCTCGGCAGTCACTAAGAACACCACCATCCCAGTAGAGGAGAGCACGGCGCTTAAAGACGTGCAGGATAGGAAGTTGGAGACCCTGCTGAAGCGGGCCTTCAATATCAATGCATTATCTTTGCAGACCTCGATCTGTGGTGCATTTGTAGCCCGGGTTTGCTTGCGCTGGCTCAAGGTTTTCCTGGAGGTGGCTAGTGTTGAAGCGTCCCAGCTGGAGGCGGTTAAGTTGGAGTCCGGGGCAGCTTATTTGGCAAACATTTTTTATGATCTTTATCAGGGATCTGGCTAAAAATATGGCATCAGTGGTTTCCACTAGGAGCTACTTGTGGCTTTGCAACTGGTCGGTGGATGGGTCCTCTAAATCCCATCTCAGCAGGCTCCCATTTAAATGGAGGCTTCTGTTTAGAGAGACGTTGGAAAAATTGGTGAAGGATTTGGGGGAGTCAAAGAGGTGCTGACTCCCCGAGGATAAACCAAAGGTGGTGTGTTCAGTGGCTCCAGGGCAGGGTGTGCCTCGGGACTAATGTAGGCGCTGTGTAATTCATTTTCTGCCTTATCAGAGGGGGCATTTCCAGAGCAAGAGTTCTACATTTCAAAGGTTTTGCAGAACTCAATGAGGATTTTATTCCACCCCCTCCACTTCCTGGACCGTGAAAAAGTCTCAATGAGGCGAGGGGGGCCCAGGTAAGGGAGGTTCCTTATGAGGGAGACTTCGGGGGGGTTCTAACCTGCCTGGGTCCAGATTACATCAGACCAGTGGATGCTGGAGGTCATCAGGGAAAGTTATGCCCTCGAGTTCATCAGTGCGCTAGCAGAGGCCTTCGTCATCTCCCCGTGCAGAGCACCTCACAAGGCAGAGGCTGTGAGAGAGACCCTGGGGCATCTTCGATGGCTTCAGGCTGTGGAGGAGATGCCGCAAGGCCAATGTGGATTGGGTCGATACTCCCATTTATTTCATAGTGCCAAAAAAGCAGAGCTCCTTCAGACCCATTTTGGATTTCAAACATGTGAATCGTTGCCTGCGAGTACATCGTTTTCATATGAAAATACCCCGGTCAGTCATCACAGCCGTCAGAGTTTGAGTTCTTGACCTTGTTGGATCTCACAGAGGCCTATCTGCACATTTCCATTCACCTGGATCACAGATAGCTCCTTGGCATCATGGTGCCCATGGGGCTTTTCCAGTTCCGGGCGCTGCCCTTTGGTCTAGCAACTGCGCCTTGCACCTTCACAAAGGTCATGGTGGTGGTCGCAACTGCATTATGACAGGAAAGCATTTTAGTGCACCCCTATTTGGATGATTGACTGACTTATGCGGGTGAAGTTTCAGGCTGAGAGCATGCAGGTCATGGCTCGGGTGGTCGAGTTTCTCCGGAGCCTGGGATGGGCAATCAACTTGGCCAAGAGTCGGCTTTATCCTACGCAGGACTTGGTTTACCTGTGCACCCGCTTCCAAACGAGCATGGGCACTTGCTGTGGGACCGCATGCTCAAGCTGCAGCAGCAAGTTCAGGAGTTTCTCGCAAGGAAGTCCCCGACTGCGTGACACTATCTCTAGGCGTTGGGATCCATGGCAGCTACGATCGACTTAGTCCTGGGGACACAGGCTAACATGAGGCCCTTGCAAAAGGCTCTACTGCGCAGGTGGTTGGCACAACTGCATTCTTTGGAGCAGCAGTTGCCCTGTCCGAAAACGGTCCGCGGGGCACTCCAGTGGTGGTTATGCGCCGACAAGCTCTTGGCAGAGATGCTGCTAGAGGCTCCAAGCTGGGTGCCACTGATAACCGATGCTAGCCTGTCAGGCTGGGGGGGCGCATTGCAAGACTTATATAGTGCAGGGGGCCTGGACTCCAGAGGAGGCCGCCTTGTCCATCAATCAGCTGGAGATGCAAGCGGTGTTCCTGATGCTACAGTCCTTCCACGGGATTCTGAAAGGGAAAGCGGTGTGCGTGTCTTCTGACAATGCCACCATGGTGGTGTACCTCATTTGGTAGGGGGGCATGAGCAGTGCCCTGCTGGAGAGCGAGATAGCCACATTGCTAGAGTGGGCAGAGGAAAATCTGCAAGTGCTGTCAGTGGCTCATGTGGTCAGCGGAGAGAATGTGGAAGCCAACTATCTCAGCTGCATGCAGTTGGAACCCGGAGAATGATCACTCAACGTGTAAGTGTTTGCGCAGGTGACTCGGTGCTGGGGGCCTCTGGTCATGGATCTCATTGTGACCTTCAAGATGGCCAAAGCAAGCTAGTTTGTCAGCTGGAAACTTGAACGAATATCTGAGGGTCTTGATGCGTTGGTCCAGCGGTGGCCCATGGACATGGATATGTGTGTCCGCGATGGGCATTCATTGGGCATGTAGTGCAAAGGATTGAGGTGCATTGCGGGTTGGTCATCCTAATTGACCCTGATTGGCCTCGTGGCCTATGGTATACTGATCTAGTACGGCTGAGGGTGGATTGGCCTTGGCGTCTGTTTCAGAGCGAGCTCCTGGTGCAGGGCCCTCTCTGGATGCCTCAGGTGGATTGCTTTTTGCTTATGGCCTGACTATTGAGAGGGCTCGGTTAAGGAAGCACAGTTATTCCACTCAGGCAATCACGACATTGCTGAAGGCTCGCAAATGCTCTACTACACTGTCCTATGTCCGGATTTGGCGAGTTTTTGAGGCCTGGTGTGCAGAGCATGGCTCTCACCCCTTGGAGGCTTCTGTGTTAGAGATACTCGCCTTTCTCCAGTCGAGGTTGGAAAAGGGTCTGATGTGTGGTTTCCTTCGGGTCCAGGTGACGGCCTTGGCCTGTTACCATGGCCGGGTTCAGGGGGTCTCACTGGCAGCAAATCCGAATGTGGGATGTTTTCTGTGGCAGTGAAACAGGTACGACCACCAGTGCACTCGGTGGTTCTACCTTGGGATCTCAATTTGATGTTGTCAGTGTTGATGGAGGAGCCTTTTGAGCCACTGTCGGCATGTACTCTCAAGGATCTTAAGTTGAAGGTGGTCTTTTTAGTGGCAATTTGTTCAGCACGGTGTATTTCAGAATTGCAAGCCCTGTCATGTAGAGAACCTTTTCTTTTCATGTCCAAGGAGGAGATGGTTCTGTGGCCAGTGCCCTATTTCCTGCCCAAGGTGTTCTCAGCGTTTCATGTGAATCATTTGGTTGCCCTTCTGGTGTTCTCATCGAGGGATGGGTCGCCAGAGGATTCTCTCCTTCATTGCCTGAATGTGCGTTGGGTTTTGCGACGCTACTTAAAACACGGTGCCTTTTCGGAAGTCGGATCGTCTCTTTGTGCTTTTTGTAAGGCCTTCTAAGAGAGAAGCTGCCGCGAAAGCCACCATTTCTCGGTGGGTACAGAAGGCCATCTCCTCAGCCTATTTGTTGCGACGGCGCACGATGTGCATGGGCTTGTGAGCGCATTTGATGAGGGCTCAGGCCACGTCCTGGGCGGAGGCGAGTCTGATTCCGCCAGGAGATATTTTCAGAGCAGCGACTTGGTCATCCTTATACATTTCTGTGAAGCATTACCTATTAGGTGGTGGGGGATGCGAGGTTTGGTTCAGCGGTCTTGCAGGCCTTGCTCACGGGTCGCTTCTGAAGTTAGTACTGCTATGATACATCCCACAAGTTAGGACTGGACTGGAGGGATGATAAAAAGGTGCAATTAGACTTACCTGCTAACTGTCTTTTCTTGAGTACCACCAGTCCATCCCAGACCCTCCCTGTATGTGCTGGTAGAGTCTGTTGGCAATCCTGGGCCTGAAGAATTAGATCTTGAGGTGTAGGTCTGGGCAGGTTACGGTTATCTATTGATTGACCATATAAAAAAATAAACAGGAAATGAGAAGAGTAGTTAGTTTCAAGCAAAATAGCGGCAAAGGATAGTGACGGATTCCTCTCGGGGAACGCATTGGCGGTCATGGGTGACCGTGTCTGTCTCCAGGCTCCGGAGTCTTAAGGTAAGTCTCTTTCCATAGTTGGAGGAAGGGTTCTCTTAACCTACGTGGGGAGAGTTAGTGTTGTTTTTTCTCTCTTACCATTTTGTTGGCAGTGCTCTCCTTATTGTTTCTTCTGTGATTCTGCTTTGCCAATAGGATACTGGGGCTGGTAGGTGATGCCAGCTGCCTATATGTCATGAGTTCGACATGCTCAGTCTCCAGCTGCTGATAAGGCATGGCCACCCACAAGTTGGGACTGAACTGGAGGTCCATCAAAAAGTAGAAAGATTAGGGGACATGCAATGAAGCTACAGTGGAACTCGTTAAAGACTGATAAGAGGAAAATATTTTTTCACTTGACGTGTAATCAAACTCTGGAATTCATTACCGGAGGATTAGTAAAAGCTGTTAGTGTAGCTGGTTTTCAAATAGGTTTGGACAAGTTCCTGGAGGAAAGGTCTATAAACCATTATTAAAGAAGACCCGGGTAATCCACTGTTTGTCCCAATACAAGCATTATGGAACTTGTGTGTCTTTTTGGGAAACTGCTAGGTACTTGTGACCTGGATTGGCCACTGTTGGAAACAGGATGCGGGGCTTTATGAATCTTGGTCTGACCTAGTATGGTATTTCTTTTGTTCTTATGTTACTCAAGGAAAGACAATTAGAAGGTGACTCTAATTGCACCTTTTTGAAGATAAAAGGCCTGATATTCAAAAGGATTTATGCGGTTAGCAGGACCTAGCCATGTAAACCTCGCTAAGCTTGTTGTTTACTGGCACAGGCTGGCCAGTGCCAATGAATATCCCTACAGCCCACCTTAGCACAATCTGGATAGTGCTATTGTGGTCCTATTATCTATCTGGTTAGTGGCAATATTCAGCCCTCTAAGCAGATAGATAACCACATAAAGTTAGGATAGGTCAGTGACTGTCCTGAATTGATGGGGTTATGCTATATCCAGTTAGCGGCTGAATATCACTGCTAACTGGATAGCGAGTGAGGTTAGTGCTGAAACAAAATGTTCAGTGCTGGAGGATATTTGGGTTCCAACACTGAATAATTGGTTTCAGTTTTAGTCACAACAGTCAGGCGCTTTAAAAATGCTGACTGCGCTGGCTGAATATTGACCTCAAAATAGAGAAAATATCTGCAAGCAAACCCATTGAGGAAAAAGCACAATGAAGGTTTAGCCTAATAGTACCGAATTAAAAACTCAGGTAGGCTGCTTGTACTTTTGCCCTCTCTAGTTTGAATGAGATACTGTGACAGACTCAAACAGGTGGTAGAATTTTGGAATAACCTACATTAAGTGTAATAAAATAAGCGTGGGACACTCAGTGTGTTCCATATACTGTACAGAGTCTCAGCATTATATAAGTAGTATGGTAATGATCTTATGGGTACAGTGATTCATGGAGTTGTATAAAGTTATAATTTCTCACAAAAATGCAGTAGGGAGGTACTTTCTACCTTTTTACAGTAAATTACTGTATATCTGTAGTTGTTGCAGTAACATATAGTGATCCAATCCAAGTTGATTTTTCTGCTTTTACTGCAAAAATTGAGTAAAATGGATGGTTCATATGTAGAGGTTTGTTCCTCACTTTGATATGTCAGACAAAAAATGTTTAGGATCACTTTGCATCTAGGTGACCTTTTTGATATATTTCTCCAGTCCTCTGGCACCACTCCTAACTCCATAGAGGCATTGAAAAGGTCATACAGTGAAGCCGCTAGAACATCCCCAAGTTCCCCCTTTTTTCTTCACTTTTTCTGCTACTTCTTTTGAGAACCATAGCGGCCTCCTTTTCCTAACACAAAGGTTTGTTGCCCTTAAAATATCCCCTTTCAGTTTTGCCCACTGTTTTTCTATATTCCCCAGCTGTTCCCATCCCACTAACGACTCTGAGTTATTGTCCCATCTTGGCAAAGTTAGTTTTCCTAAAGTCTAAGACCCTCACTTTTGAATGAATTTTATCAACCATAGTCCTAATACTGAACCATACCATCTGGTGATCACTGGATGCGAGATGATCTCCCACTGTAACATCAGAAACACTTTCCCCATTGGTACAGTGGTGTGCAAAATTCTGGAATCACTTGTGAGTTTTGCGTTTTTCGTACTTTCTAATGTTTTTTTTTTTTTTTAATTTTGCGTTAGCCCAGCATATTCATCTTTCTACCACGTTAAAAGGGATACATTTGGCTATTAGAGTTGACTTTTTTGCATTCCTTGCTTCCAATTTAAATACTTTACAGACACTGGGAGATAGCTACTGTGATTTTTATGGATCCTGCGTCAAAACTGGATCGAGATTATCCAATATGCACACGTTATTTCTGACCAATCACAATGCAGATATCTAGCCAACAGTGCAGCTATAAAAACGCGCGGAATTTTTGAATTTCATACACTTTCTGGATTGACCATGAAGATGACTCAGATCCTGATGTTGGAGGAGCGTGTTCATGTGTCTTTTATGAGCGAGGAAGGATTTTCAAGCCATCAGATAGCCAGGAAAGTTGGCTTTAGTCAGAGCGCTGTTAAGATTGTACAGAAGAAAGAAAAACGGGTTCAGTGGTGGAGAAGCCTCATTCAGGTCATCCACGTGCATCAACATCATGCCAGGACCACGCACTATGACGCATTTCACTGACTAATCACAAGTTGACCTCTCCTCAGCTACTTCGCGAGTGGTCAGACAAGAGTGAGGTCAGTGTCGGCTCATCAACAGTTCGTCGCCGGTGCCTGCAGTTTGGTCTTCAGGGCTGCAAAGCACAGAATAGCCACTGATGACTGACATACAAAGGCGCAACTGGATCGTGTGGGCGAGAAAGCACTCAACCTGGTCAACTGAAATGCAGGAAAAGGTGCTATTCAGCGATGAAAGCACCTTCTGTCTGTTTGGTAACCAGGCCCACACCTATGTGAGGAGATTTCCTGGAGAGGAATTCAAGCCTGAGTGTCTCAACCTCACTGTGAAGCATCCTTTGAAGGTCATGGTCTGGGGCTGCATGGCTGCCAGTGGTGTTGGACGTCTTCACATCATCGATGGAATGGTCAATGGGGCCAAGTACATCACCATACTGCAAAGGTGCATGGTGCCATCAGCGCACCAGCTGTTTCTTGGCCAGTTCCTGTTCCAAGATGACAATGCACCCTGCCATCACTCCAGACAGGTGATAAGCTGGAAGCAGTGGAACAACATCAAGTCAATGGACTGGCCTGCCTAGTCTCCAGATCTGAATCCAGTCGAGAACCTGTGGCACAAGGTGGCCTTGGAAATATCCAAGAGGCATCCGACATCAAAGCGTGAGCTGATTAAGTCACGCATTGTAGCTTGGAACCGCGTTGTCGCCAACGATCACTTTGTCAGACTGGTTCATTCAATGACGACAAGGTGCAGTCAGGTGATCAAGAACAAAGGGTGACCCATCAAATACTGAGCCATCACTGACACACAAATGGCCTTTTTCAAGGCAACATACATTAATTTGAAGGAAACCTGGCGTGCGTCCATAATATTTTAAAGCATACTTACAATAATATATCATTGGCCAACGATGTACATTACGTGATTTTCACAGAAAATCTATCAACAGGACAACTATGGGAACAAACTCAGAAAATAAGGGCCAAACCAATACTAAAAGTTGGCCCTAATAGCCAAATCTATCACTTATCATGAGATACACAGAAAAAGCCACTGGGAGGAAAAAGAAATTAAGATATAAGGTCACGAAGTTGAAAAAACATCAAATTTACAAGTGATTCCAGACTTTTGCACACCACTGTAAGCACTAAGTCCAGTATGGCCCCATCACTAGTGGGTTCTGTTACCAATTGTCTGAATACTTCTCCCTGTAGAGAATCCAGGATTTCCTTACTTCTAGATGACACCACAGTAGGGATGTGCCAGTCCACATCCGGCATATTGAAATCATCTATTAGTAGCACTTCTCCTTTCATGGTATGTCTTCTATTATATCTTTATCCATTTCTATGCCCTCTGAAGGGGATCTGTATATAACTCCAATGCAAATGTCTGCCTTGTGCTGACCAATCGGGGCAGCCCACTCTCCATTTAAAAAAGGAGCGCCACAGGCGCACCCGCGCCTGAGGGCCTTACCAGAGGGCCCTTTGGCACGGCCCTTAGGCAGCGGCCCTCTCTGAGACGTCCAAGAAACATCCAAGTATTAATCACCACAATTAACCAGCAGCTTGAGCTCCCCCAGGGTTGAGCTCGCTCTCATCATCAGCAAGACCACCTTTTCCATCACAGCAAGTATACGTCACCTGAATGGACAAAACAAAGTACCCTTATATTATCCCTGTTACCAGCAATATCTTTAACCTTGTAAAACTGTTTCATTTCTTGACATCTTACTGTTGCCAGTAGTCTACATTTACTTTACTGTAGCCAGCAATTGTCTACAATTGATCACTTGTACTGTTGCCAGTAGCTTGCATTCTTCCCCTTTACTGTTGCCAGTAGCTTGTTGCCAGTAGCTTTACTGTTGCCAGTAGCTTGTTGCTAGTAGCTTTACTGTTGCCAGTAGCTTGTTGCCAGTAGCTTTACTGTTGCCAGTAGCTTGCATTCTTACAGTTGCCTGTAGCCTGCATTAACTACACAGCCAGTAGTCTACATTTACTTTTACTGTAGCCAGCAATTGTTTACACTGGACCACTTGTACTGTTGCCAGTAGCTTGCATTCTTCCCTTTACTGTTGCCAGTAGCCTGCAGCATTTTGTCCATTTTCTTTTGTCACTAGCAACCTGTAACTACCAGCGACCCGCCTCTTCCAAAGCAGCCTATAACTACCAGTCACCAACCCCTGTGCATACTAGGTATCGTTGCTATCGCCAGTCAATCCATAATAACATTGACAACCCCAGCAACCCTAACATGGCCACCTCTTTACTCGCCATACTTAGTTTTTATCTGCTTGCCAACACAACCCAGAATACCTCTGCTTTCACTCTTACCTCTAACCATATCCCCATCCTACATAGCCTAGGCAGGAGAAATCACACCTATCCCCATCACGCACCATCATACACGTACCATGTCAGACATTCCCATCTACTCTATATATCCCTTAATAGCATATATAACCCCAAGCCCGAACCCACTCCCCTAAATAGTAATCTAAAATGCGCTCTCATCAGCTCACGCTCAGTCCGCAAAAAGTGGCCAGTCATTACAGATCTTATTAATTAATTAATTTATTTATTTATTTAACAGTTCTTCTATACCGCTCTATTTTAGATCAGAGCGGTTTACATTTAACATCAACTATACAACGCAGGCACTCTGAGTTGTATTTACAATAAACAGGGAGATCAACTTGGAAGTAACTGGGGGAAACTATTTACATTGTATTTACACTGGTACCTGTCTTCAGGCAGATCATATCTACATCTTATTTACACTGGGAGTCTGAATTCTATTTCAGGGAGTACTTCTGAGGGATCAGTTGATTATCCATTAATAATTTGAGTTTAGACATACTTATGGTTACAGAATCCTGGTTGTCAGACACAGATACTGTCACCATAAATCAACTCATCCCCCCCGACTACTCAATTTATACCTGCCATAGAACAAACCGGAAAGGAGGTGGCGTACTCATCCTAGCAAGAACTAACCTCCAATTCCAACTACTATCTTCCACAAGTCTCACGCACATGGACATAGTTTCTGTGACCAATAAACACATCAGCATAAATCTCATCTACAGAGCCCCTTCTTCACCCCCTGAGGATCTCTCTAACATAATAGAACTCGCTTGCAACACTGGAAGCCCATGTAAACCTAACTGGCTGATTGGGGATTTTAACCTTGCCTCACTACAACCCACCCATGCTAACACCTTCCTGGATGCCATGTCTGACCGTAGCTACTCACAGATAGTGAAATCTCCCACACACCTCGGTGGAAATACTCTCGATCTCATTTTTGCTCCCCAGTCAGAATCCAACAACAATATTAACCCCTCTTCTACCCCTGTTTCGTGGTCCGACCATAATCTAATAACATTCCAAATCCCATATCAACAAAGCGAAACTCCAACCAGCCAAACAACTACAGCCTCCTCAGGATCGTCAACACGATTCAAAGCCCTAAACAGAGAGGACTTCATTAACCGAGCTCTACCAATACTCTGTCTACCAGCTCAAAACCTAGATGAGATGATTAACATATGGAACACCACACTAAACTCCTGCTCGCAGCTACCATCCTCTAGCAGATCAACAGCTTCCAACAAGTCACCAAAGAAAAGAAAGCCAGCTCCCTGGTTCTCTGCTGAATTAAGATCTCTTCAATTTCTAAGAAAGCAGGAATGAAAATGGCACCAATCCCATTCTGAATCCAACCAAACGACGTACAAAAACATGCTAAAGCAGCACCGTGAGAAGATAGCTGAGAAAATGAGAGAACACCACACAGAACTTCTCCTCCGCTCTTTAAACAAACCACGTGACCTCTTTAGCATTGCTAAATCATTAACTAAGACACCGTCCCCCAATCAGACGATATCAATTCAGCCTCAGCCCTATGCTGAGTACCTTCAATCTAAAATTATCAAAACAAACGTGGCACCAAATCCCACAACAAACTACACCCCTCAAGTACAGCCACAGCTAACAAACTTCATTCCTCCTGCAGAGAAATACATTGCTGACCTTATTGCTACCATCAACACCACTACAGCCCCAAACGATCCTTGTCCTGCTCACTGGATCAGAACAATGCGTTCCGACCTCAGCCCTACTCTAGCCCACATCATGAAGCTCTCCTTTGCAGCAGGAACATTCCCAGCAACCCTTAAGCAAACATCTATACGCCCACTCCTGAAAAACAGCAAACTCGATCCGACAAGGACAGATTCCTACCGTCCAATCTCAAGTATACCTCTACTAGCCAAACTCATCGAGAAAGTTGCCCAAATACAACTGCAGCAGCACATAGACATATCAGCTCCTTTGGATCCCTGCCAGCATGGTTTCCGAGAATTCCACGGCGTGGAGACTCTACTCACCTTACTGACCAACACCCTATCCAGAGGGATTGACAAGATTTGAAAACGGCTTTGTACTCATCTTCCTTGATATTGCTGCAGCATTTGACTCTGTTAACCATGAACAACTCCTCTATCGACTTCAGGAAAAGGGAATTCATAGCTTGGCCTGGGAATGGTGTAAATCCTATCTAGCAAACCGTTGGCAACATGTACGAATAGGATCATCAACATCTAAACCATTCCATCAACAACAAGGTGTACCCCAAGGATCCTCCCTATCTGCTCTACTTTTTAACGTATATATGCAACCGATCTGTGATATCATCCAATCATTTAATATATCCAGTCTGATATATGCAGATGATGTGTTAATATTCACCCCAATTAAAATCAGACACCCCGATCTATCCTCACTAGTAGAGTGCTTTAACGCGATCACTGACTGGCTCTTATCCCAGAATCTACGTATAAACTTCAAGAAAACCGAAGTCTTATTTATAACTAAGAACAAGAACTTCTCTCCCCCCACATCTTTGAAGGTACGAGATGCAGAACTACCATGTAAATTGGTTATACGCTACCTGGGTGTCACAATTGACCAACAACTCAACTTCAAGGAACACATAAAGAATACCACCAAGGTAATTTACAATAAGATACGGACATTAAGACACCTAAGACCGCTACTTGCCCCAGACAATTTCAGAACAATATTCCAAACGCTTGTAATGCCGTATTTCGACTACGCTAACATTATCCTACAAGGCCTTCCTAAGAATACCCTCAATCCACTTCAGATGGCAATGAATACAGCAGCCCGCATTCTTTGCAGCATATCCAGAAGAGAGCACATCACACCCGTACTCATGGACCTACATTGGCTACCGGTGCAATCCAGGATCACTTACAAGGTACTACTACTAACATTTAAAGCAATTAACCAACTGTCCCCCCTTTTCCCTCTCTGCACTCTTGACCATCACTCCTGCAAACAGGCTAAGAAGGTCAGTATCCGTCAATACGCTGACTACACCAATTGATTTCACCAAATGCTCTCAAACAACTAGAAACCGAAGCTTTGCATGCTCCTAATGATCATAGATTTTTAAGGTCTTCTCCATTATGATTTACCAAGTTGATATATAAACTGTAAATAGTTCACAACTATTATTGTTAATTGTATATAGTTTCCCCTGTTACATTCCCAAGTTACAGACCCTGTTACAATGTATGCAAAAGATCCTGTTCTGATGCAAGTTTCTGTTGTTTGTAAACCGCACTGATACCAAATAGTGCGGTATATAAGAACTGTAAATAAATAAATAAAAATATACAGATCCCTCTTTTTAGTTTAACCCACATTGCCTCCTCTCTTCCTTTTCTATAGCTTTAATATTATTTTTTACATATAGTGCCACTCCACCTCCCTTTCTTCCTTCCCTGTCCTTCCTGAATAAAGTATAGCCTGGTATAATTACATACCAGTCATGGTTTTCCATGAACTATGTCTCCGTAACCACCACTAAATCCAAGTCAGCCTCTTCCATTAAAGCTTCAACATCTGAGATCTTATTTCCCATATTACAGGCATTTATACATACAGCTTTCCAGATGTTGCCCTTATTACCCATTTCTACAGAGATTAATGTTTCACTTACCTGGGAGATCTCTTCACCCAATCCCAATGAATCTAGTTTAAAGCCCTCTTCAGTAGGGTAGCCAGTCTGCTGCTGAAGGCATGTCGACCCTTCTTGGACAGATGGACACCATCTCTGCTTTGCAGCCCTTGAAACATCATCATCATCCCATGGTCCAGGAAACCAAAACGCTCTCAATGACGCAATCCACGCAGCCATGCATTCATCTCCAGGATGCAAGCTTCTCTGCCTCGGCCTTTATCCTCAATAGACAGGATTGACGAGAACATCACATGCTCATCTATCTGTTTCACCCTCTCTCTCAGAGCCATGAAGTCACTTTTCATATCCTTGGAGGGATACCAGCAGTATCCTTTGTGCCGACATGGATGAGCAACATCGGATAATAGTCAGTAGGCTTAATGAGTCTCGGCAAACTCTCCATAACATCTCGGATTTTGCCACCTGGCAGACAGCACACCTCTCTGGACATCAAATCTGATCGGCAGATGGACGCCTCGGTACCTCTCAGAATTGAGTTACCAACCACAACTACACTTTGCTTCCTTTGGTGATTGATTCTGCAACTTTGGGTTGATCGAGCTGTGGTTCTTCCCTTTCCTCGGATGCTTTTATCTCCTCCACTTCCAGGGCTTCATACTAGTTCTTCAATTCAAGGGCTGGAGGAGTTGGAGTGTTATTACAGGCTCTGGTGATTCGTATCCAACCTTCTTCCTTCTGTAGCCTCTCATCTTCACCTCTGTCGGAGAGCTTGTATGTTTCAAGAAGCATCTCATCAATGTACTTCTCACTGTCTCAAATGCTTCTCAGCCTCGCCATCTCTTCCTTGAGAGCCTCAGCATGCAGGCATCCTGCCCATGGAAGCGGTCCTTCAACTGGTATTGGGATCTCTGTCTGGACAGAGGCAGAAGCTGTAACGGGGGCAACAGCTTTAGCAAAACAATTTTTCCCAACCATTGTTTAGTTGATGGAGTTTTAGTGGTACCTGTTGAAGTAAAAGAGAGAAACCTACCAAAGTCCCTACCTGTTCCTCAGCTGTCCTTTAAGAGAAAAAGCAGTTAACCTCTTAAGTGTGTTCAATGGTGCTGTTCTTTGTCTCTGTGTGTAGCTAATTGGGGAGTTGCCCTATAAAGCAAGAATGCTCACATGGGATTGGTGGGTGTCGGGGTGAGTAGGGAGCGACCTAACACCTGATGAGGTCAGTGGCTTCAAAGAGCTAACTGTGAATGGGTAACTGGAACAAAGCCCATGAACTCTGACAGCCTTGCCCAACATCACAAGCAAACAAAAAAAAATCTCTTTGCAGTATAGAAAAAATACTTGGCTTTCAAAAATGAACACCAAAACCCCTCTGACAGCTTTCAGGCTGTCAGGAATGCCAGAACCTGAAAGGCTCTGTAAACCCCTATACAACACTACCTAGCTGCTTAGTAAGCTACTCTAGGACTACTTAACACCTGATGAGGTTAGTGGCTTCAAAATGTTAGCTGTGAATGTTTAGCTGGAACAAAGCCAATGAATTTTCACTGACAGAGCCTTGCCCAACACCACAAGCAAACAAAAAAAAAATTCCCCCTTTTGCAGTATAGAAAAAGACTTAGCTTTTAAAAATGAACACCAAAATCCCTTTGAGAGCTTTCAGGCAGAGTATTACCTTGCTTTGCAATAGAGTCCATCAGGAATGTACATTACCAAGTTTAAGTTACAATGTAAACCGCTTTGACTGAAATGATAAAACGGTATAGAAAACCTGTTAAATAAAATAAATATATTCACCCTTAAAACTGGTGCTCTTTTTTTATATTACCATATGGAGGAGGGAAATTGGTTCAGCTCCTCGTTTTTATATTGCTAAGGGCCAGTTGAGCAGCCAGAAGTTTGGAAAGGATTTGGAAAAAGATTCTTCAAGCACACATGACCTCGGTGCCCCTCTCTTCTCCTCCCCCCCCCTATTTCCCCCCCCCCCCCCCAACTCTCCCCCTGAAGATTAGAAGAAGGCTATTCAGAGGTATGTGCTTCAGGCCCTGGCAGTAGCGGAGCACTTAGTCCAGCATGATTTTTCTCTCTTGGGCTCCCCAGGGGTGAGTACCGAAAGTAAATCTGTTTTTTATCTGACTTAATTTGTGGGGGCTACCTGACCTAGTCTCCTGGGGTATCCATTGGGTTTGAGCCGCTTGGGGCATCCATTGGTGTGGCACCAGCTTTCCTGATGTTTTCCCACCTTGCTGAGCTTCCTACATGTAACTGCACTTCATGTGCTTTTGTATGCACCTTACTACGTTGTGTGTTAAGTATGCACTCTTAATCTGTGTGTGCAATTTTAGTACCCATACAGCTGTAGCACATGTCACAGTGCACCCTTTAAGCATACACTTAAGCCTGTAAACAGCATCTCAGCTTCACATTGTTGGCACAGCCACATGCCAATTTCTAAGAAGTGCTGCCTGGTGTGCGGAAAATGGAGAGCTTCGTTGCTGGATTCTGATTTCTGCAATTCTTGCATGGAAGCTTTGGATGAGCCATTGGAGGGCCCATTTCCCCTCTTGCAGTGAGGGGACATGGATTCCCTGGCCTTGGCGTTCTTGCTGCAGCAGGCAGACAATGTGGCTTTGAGATATGATATTCCAGACCTTGAACATAAGCGCTAAACCTGCTAACTGCTGTCCTTGTCTTAAGGGTCAGATGGCAAATATTTCCCCCCGCGAGTGGGGGCCCAAGTCTTGCCAGGGGGCTCCCAGTTTCTGGGTTGTCCTCCCTGGAGTTCTTTTCATTTCTGTAGCAAACTTGGTCCTTCTGACATGGCAACTCAGACCTTGGGGGGCCTCCAGGTCTTCTTGCTCTCTCTAGGCTTAGAAGAGGGACCAATGGCGAGTCAAAGCCTGGCCCGATCTTAAGCGATGTTGGCAACTATTGGATTCTGAGATTTGGATCGGCCTTCCTTGGCCAAGACCTGGAGTTCTGTTTCATGTTTCGAATGAAGATTCCAACCTTGAGGATGAAATGTCTTCTTCGAAAGATCATGATGATTTCGGCATTATCCACCTGTTCAGAAAGGAAGAATTGGCAGCTCTGATTGCTAACGTGGTCTTTAGCTCTGAGTTTGGCTGCCTCTCCAGCAATAGAACAGGTGCAGTAGGTACACCCCCTCCTTCAGGGGGTTTATAAGTCTGCAAGGACTTTTCCTTTCCCAGAGGTTATCAAGAGCATTGTCCAATCTGAGTGCGACCTACCAGACTCCCTGGTGAAAGGGATGAGGATCCTTAAGAAGCTTTATGCCCTGCTGCAGGAAGACTAAGAAGATTTAGGCATCATCATGGATAATACATTGAAACCCTCCATCCAGTGTGCAGTGGCAGCCAAGAAATTAAATAGAATGCTAGGAATCATAAGGAAAAGGAATGGAGAATAAAACACAGGATATTATAATGCCTCTGTATCGCACCTTGAATATTGTGTGCAATTCTGATCTCCATATCTTAAAAAGGATATAGCAGAATTAGAAAAGGTACAGAGAAGAGCCACCAAAATGGTAAAGGGGATGGAAGGATATCCCTATGAGGAAAGGCTTAAAAGGTTAGGACTCTTCCAACTTAGAAAAGAGAAGGCTGAGGGGAGATATAATAGAGGTCTATAAATTTAATGAATGGAGTGGAACGGGTTAATGTAGATCGATTGTTTATGCCATCAAAAAGTAGAAAGACTAGAGGACACGAAATGAAGCTACAATGTAACCCATTTAAGACTAATAACAGAAAATATTTTTTTAATAACAGAAAATATTTTTTCATTCCTTATCGTTCCTCCAGTTTAGTCCTCTAAATCTGGGTTGTGCACCTCTTCCTGCAGCTTGGAGACTGGGCATGTCAAAGTCGTGACATCACTGGATATAGCCTGCTGGTATCTCCCATCAGCCTCCAGTGTGTCCAGTCTCCTTGCAGCAGGAGGACATAGTGAGCCTAGCTTCTGGGCTCATTTGGGGGGAACAGATAAGGAGCATTTAGTGTGACAAATTCTATTCTGTTTTTACTTTTGATTTTTACCTTTAATTTACTTTTAATTTTACTTTTAATTCAGTTACCTTTGGTTAATTGGCAATCAGGGATTAGTTCCCTTTAGTTAGGAGCAAATTTCCTTATTTACAGTAATTTTAAATTTGAGCCTGGCTCTTTAAATTAGTAGCAGCTCTCGCCTTCCCTCCTTCTCAGTTATTTTCACTTGCTGCAGGCATTTGCCGGTGCGGATCTCTCTCCCTTGACTGTCTGGGAGAGAGCTCTGGGACCTGTATAGCCACACTGAAGCTGTGTGAGACGGAGCCTCTCCGTTGCTGCGGGATTTTAATTTTACTCTGTGGAACCGGCTGAGCGATCCTCGCCGCGGCTGCCAGGCGCATCAGCGCGGCTTGAGGATCGGAGGAATTCAAGGTGGTAGGAGCAGGCTGTGTGGCTTTCTGCCCTGCAGGTAAGGCCTTCGGGCTCGGTCGGTTTGCTGAGGCCTCATTTTTGCAGCGGCTGTTGTTCTTGGTGCCAAAATTCATTGGCGAAGGGGTGGCCATTTCCTCTCTAGGTATTTGGACCGCATGGCAAGAGTTGCAGTGAGCTGCCTGTGTGAGGAAAACAACAGGCAGAATAGCTAGATTTTTGGGCCTAGTGTTTGTTTCTTAGCTGCTGTGATATAGCGCTGTGATCCGCTGTAAACATATTCAAGTCAAAAGGAATTATGGTGATAACTCTCTTGGACAGGTGTAACAGGTGCTTGGGTGAGCGCCATGGCCAGTTCACAGATGTGGAATGCTCTGCCATAAGCATTATGTCATGAGAGGGGTTTTTATAGTTGTGTGGTTTCTCAATGGAAACTTGTTCCTGTTTAGTTTGGCTTTCCCAAATTATAAGATTTTACGGTAGATTTGTAATGTCTTAATTTTGGCTATATGTGGTTTAATTTTACATATGGAAAAGGCAGCTCAGCGGAGAGACGTTGCAAAATAGAACTCTGGCCTTTGAAGCTATCTGTGCTCCCATTCCATTTATCAGAGGTTCTCCAGTACGGGGAGTCTCTGCTAGTGTTCAGCAAATGCCTTAATGGGGGGCCAGAAGCACGCAGTCCGGCAGTTCTCTAGCAGCAATGGCAGCGGCTCAGACTCTAGTAGGCATACTTAATATGCTGGACTTACAAGACGGCTTCCGCGCTGATCGGCATTAGCCAAGGTGACTGCCGGTTTAGACTGTGAATGTGGAGTCAGCCTGGAGGAGGGGCCTTGTGTTCTCTGGACAATGCCCTGCATACACTGAATCACTTCAATTCGATCAGCTACTGGCAGGACACAAGGCACTCTCGCATGCTTTTTTGCTTCAGTGGTCTAAAAGTGGAGTCTTTACCAGGTGGTATAATGGGAACTTGTCTGCAGTTTCTCAGCTTCTTCATTGCTGACTCAATTGCCACTGCGGAATGAGAGCTGTATTTCATATCACCAGGTGCTAGTTGAACTTAAAATATAAAGTCCATCTTTGTGCAGTCAGACGGAATGGGGCGTTACTCTAGCAGGAAGGCCGTGGATTAGTATGCCTGTGTTTGGAAGTTCTTTCTACTTCATATTGTTGGCACGGAAAGAGCGTCTCTTAACATATGCTGAAGGAAGTTTTGGTTAAGTGGTGTCTTTGTAAAAAAAACAAAACAAAAAAACCCCAACCCCCCCCCCCAAAAAAAGTATTCAGCTGTCCTGAATTCGCCTGTTCTTGATTGACATTTTGAGGCTAAGCAGGGGCAGGCCTGGGTACTACGTGGGTGGGTGCACACCTTGCACTACCAGGGGGTGTGGACTCACTGTATGGAAGAGAGCCCTAGAGTACACAACGAGCAGAAGCAATTGATGACCCAGTGGCTTAAGATGGCTTAAAATTACTTTACCGACGCGTTTCGGCTTACGCCTTTCTCAAGGGGAGAGATGCTTACAAAGAAAAAATAAATATATTAAAATACATGCATAAACGCATCTCTAAAAGGCAACCGGAACATATTTACATACTTTTAAAATACATGACAAAATTGACAAAAGTTAAAAAATAAATATACAGTAAAAAATTAAATGTGACACTCATATTGAATTAATAAATAATTAAAAAAATGTAATAGCACATCAAAACATATTAAAACACCATGGAGAGATAGACGCAGGGCAGAGAGAAACTCATTCAAGCAGACTATATTAATCATATGAAAACTACTCACTGAGACGTGCACCGAAGTGCCGTTTAAACCAAAGAGACACTGAGGTCTTTAGTGAGGTTGTATTGTGCCACTATGTAAATAAAAATAAAAAAGAGATCACGTTGAAACTAAAAATAATGCTGGGAATAAAAAGCTCTTACAAATACTTCAAAGGACAGTGTTTTAAATACCTGTATTGATTGCACGATCAGAGATAACCTTGTTTAAAAGGAAACTTGTGGAGTAACAGTGGCAGGACGCTGTACTAGCAACTGCAAAGAACACATCAAATTGTACCGTGAATAATTATATTTTATAAATGTTGCTTCTTTGGCATGAATGAAGAATGTTTTTACTTACTGCTGACGGCAAAAGCTATGCAGTAAGAATATTAAAAAATGTGTAGAAGATAAATAATAATAACATAAACGCGACTAGTCGCGAAAACGACAGTTTCCTTGCCGAGACTCCTGTGTGTGGTATTAAGCTTCTAAGTTATATTCCCTTGGGCAATTTTTCAATTAAAACCAGACAACATCAGCCTCCACCCCAACGAGAGAGAGACAGGGATCATCCACTAATGTCCAAAAGGCGACTAGATTGGGACTTATAAGTGGAATAATCAACCTCTCTAAACATCATCTCACAGACATTGAAACACAGGTTTTGGAAAAAGGCCTATCTTTCGTACCAACCAAAAAACATGACCAATTTGCCACACATGTTGAACTATTTAAGTTCTTCCGTAAGTTAAAAGTAATGAATTATTTTCATGGCTCTGATAACAGTAGTGAAGACAATTCGGTCATTAAAAAATCCTCGACTTGGATGCCAACTCTGACCCACTCATTGTAACATATGAGCAAGTTGTGTTATCTAAGGTACAAGAACTATACAAAAAGAAAAGTAAGATGTATTACAATTTCTCTAAGGCTGAAAAGACGGCATTACACGATTTACGTACCAATAATGACATTATAATAAAACCCGCCGACAAAGGAGGAACACTGGTTCTACAAGATCGATCTGCTTATATTAATGAGCTTATGCGTCAACTTTCCAACAAAGAATTTTATGAAAAGATATATGACGACCCAACAGCAGTTTTACAACAGAAGATTGATACACTTCTCTATATTGGGAAAGAAGCAGGCTATTTAACCTCGAAAGAATTGTCATTCCTCAAAGTTTTACACCCAATCACTCCCACCATTTACATAATCCCCAAAATACACAAATCTCTAGAAAATCCACCTGGACGTCCAATAGTCTCGGCTATCGGCTCTCTTCTAGAACCGATTTCCAAATTTCTAGATACCTTTCTCAGACCCTTTGTCATGTTGGCGGATTCATACATACGTGATTCAACACATATCATTAATATATTGCATGAATTTTCAGGATATGAAGAAAGTTTATTATTAGTCACTTTGGACATCAATTCCCTTTACACTTAACATTCCCCAAACAGCTGCTTTAGAGATACTAGCTAATACTTTGATACAGAGAGAAAAACCAACCCGCATTCCTACCTTTTATCTTACACAGCTTGCTTCAATAGCTATGACTGAAAATTATTTTTCTTTTAAAGGGTTTTTTTATAAACAAATAAAAGGGGTTGCCATGGGGTCATCCATGGCACCTGATGTCGCCAACTTATATGTTGCTAACTTTGAGAGAGAATTTTTAGTTCTTAATCCATTTAAAACTCATGTACGACTTTGGAAGAGATAAATCGACGACGTACTCATGATTTGGAATGGGACTGAAACCACCCTACAACTCTTTTTTCAGTGGCTCAATGAACTAGATCCTAATTTACAATTCGAAGGTCAGTATAGCATGGAACAGATAGCTTATCTGGATATTCTAATAAAGAAAGGAAAGGATGTTTTATTACAGACCTGTACCGCAAACCCACCGATCGCAATACCTTATTACATTACAATAGTTTCCACAACACCTCTTTGAAATATAATCTTCCCACTAGTCAGTTTTTGAGAATTAGAAGATTGTGCACTAATGAAACAGACTTTGATAAACATGCGGCAGAAATACATCACAGATTTAGCCAGCGCGGCTACCCTAAAAAGTGTATAAAGAAGGCATTCTTTAAGGCATGTAACACAGATCGTAGTTCTCTTCTTACAAAAAAGGATCGTGTAAAAAAGACAGACCATGTCGTTTGCCCTTTAACTTTCTCTAATTATTCTAGTGAGATTACCAAAATAATTAAGCAAGAATGGCATTTATTAACATCTTTGCCTACTTTTACTTCAAAGAAGGTCATGATTGCTTATAAGCGAAATCCTAATTTAGCTAATATCCTTGTACCATCCGCTTTAACATACCAAAAGCCCTTGCCAAGTATCAAGGGCCACTATAAATGTGGCAATTGTTCTGTTTGTTCGCGCACCATTTTAGCAAAAGATTTTTTCATGCATCCACTTACCAACTATAAAATACATCTTCACACTTTTTCCAACTGCAAAACAGAAAATGTTATTTATTTGATTTTATGTCCCTGCAATTTGGTCTACATTGGGAAAACCAAACGTCAAGTACGTACTCGTATTATAGAACACAGAAGTTGCCTCCTACGAGGCGTCCCTGACCGCCCACTTGTTGCCCATTGGCTCAAAATGAAACATTCTATACAAGACTTGAAGTATGTGGTTTTAAAAGTGGTAATTCCTCATTGGAGAGGAGGGGACGTAGATAAGACTCTCCTCAAGTTAGAGCAGTGTTTTATATATGAGTTTAACAGCCTAGAACCCAATGGTCTCAACCAGGAGATTGATTTATCCGTGTTTCTATAGGCCCCCTCAAGTCCTCGTGGCTTCTAGATTACTGCTTAATGTGATCATTTTGTTTAGTACTGATGAAATTAGTGGTGATCCTAATGTATCACATTGTCTTAAGACAATTTTTCATCACGCACGTGAAGTTTTACTAAGTTTAGCAGTTATTTATTTATTTGTTGCAAACACAACAGATTAATTATGTATCATATGCTTTCATTTAATTACATTTTATTAGTTATAATTTAGAGACAGGTTCAACAATTCTGCCACGCTTTTGCTTCTCTATAGTATACATAGGCATCCATGCTTAATTGGGAAAGGATGGTATTTTAAACGTTTAATATATTTTTATATAGAGATATTCAAATGGGTTTACATATTTATTTATTTATTAATGTAAAAATGACATTTTTATCTCACCATGATAGATTTTCATGCTAAATATTTTAATTCTTATGCCCCTGGCATCTAGAAGTTTTTAAGCGATGCTACAATACTTATTTAATTATTTATTGGCACTGTTTATCTTTTTAGCTAACTCTACTTTTTTAGATTAATTTTTAATCATCTTACACATTTACTATAGTCCTAATCAGGAGATAGTTTCATTAACATAGGTTTGCTTTCATTTTATAACAATGATAGACATACAGGTTTCAAAAATGGGGATAAATACCGATCCACATTCAATAATTTAGTCTTGCCCATGGCATCCGAAAGTTTTTAAGTGGAGCACATTTCATAGGTATGAATTGCTGTTTGATCCATTTAGTTGTTCATGCAAAATATCTTTTTATTCCTCTAACTCTAATTTTTCATTTTAATTTCTATTAATATATCGAGGTAATTACATTAAGTTTTCGGTTTGATATTAATTACAACACAAATCTCTTAGTTGATATAAAGCCTGTACATTATAAATCATTCATACTCTTTAGGTTTACCGAAATTCATACTCTTTAGTTTACCGAAATTGTTTCATTATTTTTAAGCAAGTTTACCTTTAACGTTCTTCAATGCTTTTTTCCCGTCCTATTGGTTCAACCAAAGTAATGAAGGCAATATTTTACAAGTGAGGTATTTTTCAGCACGAGGGTTTTGTCAGCACGATGTTTTTATAACGGTTTTTAAGCATCATTTTTATGTTAGGTATTTCATTTTATAATTTAAACTGTAGTTCACACACTTTTTTAGCCTTTAATATGTGGCTGCCGTTTTCGCGACTAGTCGCGTTTATGTTTCAGCAAGTTAGCATTTCGAGGAGACACCCACTAGGACACATTTATGTTCAATACTTAACATGGTTTTACAATTTATTCCATCCTTCTGCATCCCTCCCCCCTTCCCCTCCCCCCTTTTTAGACAATTTCTTGCACTTGACAGGGGATCGTTGGTTTCCTTGCCGAGACTCCTGTGTGTGGTATTAAGCTTCTAAGTTATATTCCCTTGGGCAATTTTTCAATTAAAACCATTTACCACATTTTACAATGAAATTATTATTTATCTTCTACACATTTTTTAATATTCTTCTACACAATTCTAAATATCCCTTCATTGATTGGATGAAGATTGCCACGCCCCTTTTGGCGCGAAAATTAGCGTCTTTAAAACAGCACTCTAGAGCAGTATCCCGACCCATTTGGAAGAACGCACCTTGCATAGCTTTTGCCGTCAGCAGTAAGTAAAAACATTCTTCATTCATGCCAAAGAAGCAACATTTATAAAATATAATTATTCACGGTACAATTTGATGTGTTCTTTGCAGTTGCTAATACAGGGTCCTGTACAAGTTTCCTTTTAAACAAGGTTATCTCTGATCGTGCAATCAATACAGGTATTTAAAACACTCTGTCCTTTGAAGTATTTGTAAGAGCTTTTTATTCCCAGCATTATTTTTAGTTTCAACGTGATCTGTTTTTTATTTTTATTTACATAGTGGCACAATACAACCTCACTAAAGACCTCAGTGTCTCTTCGGTTTAAACGGCACTTCGGTGCACGTCTCAGTGAGTAGTTTTCATATGATTAATATAGTCTGCTTGAATGAGTTTCTCTCTGCCCTGCGTCTATCTCTCCATGGTGTTTTAATATGTTTTAATATGTTTTGATGTGCTATTACATTTTTTTAATTATTTATTAATTCAATATGAGTGTCACATTTAATTTTTTACTGTATATTTATTTTTTAACTTTTGTCAATTTTGTCATGTATGTAAATGTGTTCCGGTTGCCTTTTAGAGATGCGTTTATGCATGTATTTTAATATATTTATTTTTTCTTTGTAAGCATCTCTCCCCTTGAGAAAGGCATAAGCCGAAACTCGTCGGGGACCTTCAATAAAGTAATTTTAAGCCATCTTAAGCCACTGGGTCATCAATTGCTTCTGCTCGTTGTGTACTCTACTATTGTCTGCAGGAGCCCTGCTCTCCTGTGTCCTGTCCTTGGAAGAGAACCCTAGCAATCTTCTTTATCGCAAGATAGGAAAGTAGATGGTTCACTGAAGCGATCGTTGGGAGCAATGCTCTGGCCTTACAAGCTCCCGTTTGTGGAGCCTGGGGAGGCGAGAGCATGCTTCAGGTGGTCGCAGTGTTTACGGCAGTCTACTCGCCTGGAACAGGAAAGGATCAGGGAGTTGAATCGACTAGAGCCTGATTTGCTTTATGGGGCAAATGTGCATTATGGCTTAATTCAAGCGCTAGCTAATATTATTGGCTTCCTTGGGGTTCACCCGGAGGTCTCTCTGGTGGAGGAATGGGGCAGCTGATGGTTCGTCCAAGTCGAGGGGTCAGTAAGTTGCCAATTAAGTCTTTGTCTTGTCCTTTCCCCGTGGGCTCTCTTAGGACAACTAGTTGGCGTATCGAGGCTTTCGGAGAAAGGTACTCTTGGTAGCGCCCGGTTGGACGAGACGGCCGCACTAGGCTTTTCTCATTCGCCTACTCGACAGGCTTTTCCTAGAAGTTGTCAGTAGCGGACGTTCTGCTGCGGCTAGGTCCGCAAAGAATGTCTCAGGTGGATCGGTGCCCGCCTACGGTATGGCCTTTGAATGGGCGGGGCTGAAGAAGAAGGGTTATTCTGCGGCAGTCTTCGCCACCTTGTTGAGAGCAAGGAGGCAGGCTGCTTCTGCTACATAGGTCCGTGCTTAGCGCCTTTTGGAAGGCTGCTGTTCACAGCGGCAAGTCCGGGCGACAAAGGTGTCTGTATCCTTGGTCTGAGTTCTCTGCAGGACAGTGTCTGGAGGAACTAGTGGCCAGTTCCTTAGAGAATCCAGCGGGTGACTGTTTCTGGCTGTAGAGGTTCTGTGAAGGGAATAGCGCTAGGTGTTCGGATCGATGTGTAGCGTTTCCTTAAGTTGGGATCTGACTGCGCTCCTCAAGGAGAGTTCGGGTGTCGTCGGGGGATCCCGATTGGGCCTTAGAGGCATTAGCTAAAGAGCCCTTTGATTCTTTACTCCAGGCGTCAGTAAAGGATTTGCTGTTATAGACAGTGGCTTTGATAGCTCGTTGTTTGGTGCGACGAGTTTCGGAGTTTTAGGCGTTGTCATGTAATGAGCCGTTTTCACCCTTTCTGGATAGAGGGTGGTATTTGCGTGCAGTCCTGTCGTCCTTCCAAAAGGTGGTATTTGATTTTTCTCCTGAGCCTATTGGTTTCTCTTCCAGTTCTCGGTTTTTCTGGAAGGGGAGGTTTTTATTCGTAGCTTACGCCGATACGAAACATTAAATGCAGGGTGCGGCGTTCATTTCTTTGTTTTTGTGTGCTGGTTGGAGGTTCTCACAAAGGGGAAGCAGCAGCGAAGGTGGCCATTTCGCACTGGGTTAAAGCGGTGGTTGCCTCAGCTTTCTGGTGGCAAGGTTGTATGATTCCGGGGGGCTTTCTGACTCTTGCTACCAGGGCACAAGCAGCTTCATGGGTGAATCACTGTGTCATTCCACCAGGGGGGATTGGTAGAGCAGCTTCCAGGTCGTCTCTTCATTTCCTCAGTAACCACTACTGCCTAAAGGTTTTGGCAGTAAAGGATGCCTGTTCCGGGTCGACGGTGTGGTGAGTTGGCTGGATAGGTCCCTCCCAATGATTACTGCTCTGTTACATCCCAGAGGTAGAGGACTAAACTGGAGGAACGATAAGGAAATAGAAATTACACTTACCTGGTAATTGTCGTTCCTTGAGTGACGACAGTTTAGTCCTCATTCCCACCCAGGGATGTGATTTCTTCAGAGTTTATTTTCAAGCGGAGTGGAGCATCAATCTCAAGGAGTAGACAGATCCTTTCAGTTTCTAGATCGCAGTGAGTATCCCTCTCTGTTCTTTCTTCCTTTTCTCTTATTTAAACGAGGTGATGGTATAGGAAACGTGTTTGCATAAGGGGGACATGAATGTAAAGTTTAAAAAAAAAAAAAAGAGAAAAGAAAGTATAAGACTGATACGGTTAAAAAGGCTCCTCCGGTTGAGGAATGGGGAGTTATTTAAAGTTATGGTATAGTTACTTATTTGTTGTTCCTTTTGAGTTTGCTTTGTCAATAGTACACTGGAGGCTGATGGGAGATACCAGCAGGCTATAATCCAGTGATGTCACGACTTTGACATGCCCAGTCTCCAAGCTGCAGGAAGAGGTGCACAACCCAGAGGTAGAGGACTAAACTGTCGTCACTCAAGGAACGACAATTACCAGGTAAGTGTAATTTCTATTTCCACATGTAATCAAACTCTGGAATTTGTTGCTGGAGGACGTAGTAAAAGCTGTTAGTGTAGCTGGGTTTAAAAAAGGTTTGGACAAGTTCATGGAGGAAAGGTCTATAAACCATTATTAAAGAGGACCCAGGAAATCTGCTGCTTACCACAGGATGAGCATTGTGGAACCTGTGGCCTTTGAGAACCTGCCAAGTATTTATGGCCTGGATTGGCCACTGGTGGAAACGGGATACTGGGCTTGATGGACTTTGGTTAGACCCAGTATGGCATTTCTTATGTTCTTATGTCATGTGCTTTAACATGCTTTGAATAGATGCTCAGGGCGTGGCAGTTATGAAGTGGACCACCATCTTGGTGGAGGGTGGTGTAGCCCTAAAATATCACTTGGATCATAAGATGTAAGCTCTCCTAAAGAGTTGGTTCCTGGTTGCCTCTGTTATTCTCCAGTTGGCTGTATGTACTGGACTGATGACTTAATCACTTCTTCATTGGATTCAGTCACCTGCTCTGGAGGATACTGCCGTGCTCCTGGAGTTACCAACAATAAAAAAAATTTCCCAAATAGCAAATGATCAAACCATAAACAAACTGCTATTAATAACTGTGCATTCAATTTCTTATAGTGCTTCCACTTTCAATGACACATAAAAGAGGGACCTCACTCCTAGCCTTAGCTAGCTGCTACCTCCTTTCCGGATGCCTCAGCAACACACTGGCCCTTTCCTCTGCCTGCACTCATATACCAATCCTACAAAATCATGGGAGGAGATGGTCAAGCACATTTCACCATGCGGAAAAAGAAGCTAGGCACATGCCTCACACCCACTTAACTTTACATCTCCCTGCAAGATCCCAAAAAAGCCCGACTAGAGAAGCACCCTCACCCTCACAACCCAAAATGCGCCCTCATAAATGCACGCTCAATCCGCAAGAAATGGCCGGCGATCACAGACTTGATAACCCTCCATGACCTTGACATACTATTGGTCACAGAGACGTGGCTATCTAACTGACACAGTCCTCCTCAACCAGCTTTTACCCTCCAACTTCACAATACACACATGCCGTAGAACCAGTCGGAGAGATGGAGTTCTCATCCTTACCAAGACAGAGCTTCAATTCCAGCTGATCAACTCCACCAGCACAAGACACCTTGACACAATCATCATAGCAAACAAGCAGTGCTCCATCAACCTAATCTATAGAGCACCGGCAGCCTCACCAGACGATCTCTCGATGATAATCGACCTTGCCTGCAACACCCGAAAACCATGCTCTCCAACATGGATACTAGGCGATTTCAACCTGCCAGCCCAACAAGACACACATGCCGCAGCCTTCCTAGATGCTCTCAGGGAGCTCGGGTATAAGCAACTAGTCAACAAACCTACCCATATGAAAGGAAACAAGTTGGACCTAGTATTCACCCCACAGACAGCAGATCACTCATCCTAGGACCCCAAGCTGTCCATCTCACCGGTCCCCTGGTCTGACCACTACCTGATCAGATTCCAAATACCCAGGTACCACTACTGTCACGAAAGCACTGTCAGCCCGGCTAACAGCTCCAAAGCCCCCCTCCCCCCACCCCCCCGGCAAAAATTCTGACTTTTTGACAAAGAAGAAATCCTGAAAAACACACTCTCGCATCTCAACACGATATCACCCTGCATTGAAGAGATGATCTCCAGCTGGGATAATAGCCTCGGCTCCATTGCTCGGAGACCAACCACAAACACACCGCCAAAAAAATGAAAGACTGCACCGTGGTACTCTACAGAACTGCGGACGTCACTCCTCCACCTAAGGAAGTTGGAAAGATGATGGCGCCGGTCCCACTCCAGTGAGGCCCAGGGAACATACAACACACACTTAAAACATCGTGAAGCAGTAGCAGAGAAAATGAGGCAGTTCCACACAGACCTCCTGAAACGCTCTCTGAATAAACCGCATGACTTGTTCAATCTTGTCAAGGACTTAACGAAGGAACCTTCCCCCAACAAGCAGAGATTAAGCCTCAAAAATTTGCCGACTACCTACAATCAAAATCGTGCTGGACCAATAAGACCTCGTCCCATTCCCTCTCACATGTATCACTCCACCCAAGCCCGCTGACCACCTTCTCCACCCCATCCAGGAAATGCATAGAGGACACCATCGCGACCATCAACACCACTACTGCACCAAACGACCCCTGCCCTGCCTTCTGGATAAAAACGCTACACAGTGAATTCAGCCCGTTCCTAGCCAGACTCATGGAACAGTCTTTCTCAACTGGCTCGTTCCCGCAAAGGCTGAAACACACTTCCATTAGACTGCTGCTGAAAAACAGCAAACCTGACCCCCAGAAGGTCGAATCATACAGGCCAATATCAAGCATCCCACTACTCGTCAAGATAATGGGAAAGGTAGTCCAACGACAAATCCAACACCACATCGAGACCGTTGCTCCGCTAGACCCATGCCAGCATGGATTCAGGGAGTCACATGGTGTGGAAACCCTCCTTACCACCCTCTTCTGTACCATAATCACGGGAACCAACAACACCCGACAAGGACTCGCTCTGATATTTTTGGATACAGCCGCAGCATTTGGCTCTGTAAGCCACGAGCTTCTCGTGGGGCGTCTCCAGGAGAAGGGGATACGTGACACAGCCCTAAGCTGGTGCACATCATACCTGACTGACAGATGGCAACACATACAATCCAGTGCAACAACCTCTGAACCCTTCCACCAGTGGCAGGGTGTACCACAGGGTTCCTCCCTCTCGGCACTGATGTTCAACATATACATGCAGCCCATCTATGCCATTATCAGATCGTTTAACGTTGCCTGCCTGATATATGCCGATACTAAATCACAAGGGTATTTTTTCTAGAGTGTGCAACAATGCTTCAAAAAATGTGTATACACTCCAAATATATCACCAGTCTTGTTGAAGATATCAAAAGTTCACTTCAAATTGGTGCTAAGGCAAATGATAATGCACTTGTGTATTCAAACCCACAGGTCTCAGATCAAAGGGACAAAGGTGGCCAACAATGACCAACCATACTCCCATAATAACATCAACGACCTGATTTATATAATGTTGTGCATAAATCACTTTTCCTTTGCCCACTTGAAGATAATAGTAAACTACTTTTCTCAATCCAATGATAAAATTACTTTTCTCAATCAAAATCAAACAGTTGTAGGTAAATCAGAATGGCTTCAGTTGTTATGCGATGCAAGCCCGCTGCTCTCACAAAAATAGCTTCACTAATTATGATAACGCCAACTTGACCAAAGCTTCTTTGCTTATTATAGCGCCAACTTGCTTATGACCCAACGCCGTCCATTGACACTGTCATCGCGTTTCTCCTTGCGGTTCTTCAGGGGTGCCGATTCTCTAGCCAAACTCCCACATTAACAGCTCTGTTCTGAAACATACTATAAAAAGACAAACGTGTCACCTTTCCCAACCAAGACTACTACACCCATATTAACAAACCTACTTATATTATTTAGTAAGTAGGTTTGTTAATATGGGTGTAGTAGTCTTGGTTGGGAAAGGTGACACGTTTGTCTTTTTATAGTATGTTTCAGAACAGAGCTGTTAATGTGGGAGTTTGGCTAGAGAATCGGCACCCCTGAAGAACCGCAAGGAGAAACGCGATGACAGTGTCAATGGACGGCGTTGGGTCATAAGCAAGTTGGCGCTATAATAAGCAAAGAAGCTTTGGTCAAGTTGGCGTTATCATAATTAGTGAAGCTATTTTTGTGAGAGCAGCGGGCTTGCATCGCATAACAACTGAAGCCATTCTGATTTACCTACAACTGTTTGATTTTGATTGAGAAAAGTAATTTTATCATTGGATTGAGAAAAGTAGTTTACTATTATCTTCAAGTGGGCAAAGGAAAAGTGATTTATGCACAACATTATATAAATCAGGTCGTTGATGTTATTATGGGAGTATGGTTGGTCATTGTTGGCCACCTTTGTCCCTTTGATCTGAAACCTGTGGGTTTGAATACACAAGTGCATTATCATTTGCCTTAGCACCAATTTGAAGTGAACTTTTGATATCTTCAACAAGACTGGTGATATATTTGGAGTGTATACACATTTTTTGAAGCATTGATATATGCCGATGACATACTGCTCTACATGCCATTCGCAACCGACCAGCTGGACTTCTCCCCGCTAACAAGCTGCTTTGACGCCGTCTCCAACTGTCTCCAGACCCAAAACCTCTGAATAAATCACAAAAAGACAGACATCCTTTTCATTACAAAGAATCAAGGCTTCACCCCTCCCTTCTCCTTAAAAGTAAAGGATGCCGAGCTGCTAACCAAACCCACAATCCGCTACCTAGGGGTCACATTAGACCAACGGCTTGACATGAAGTTCCACATAAGCAACACAGTCAAGTCAGTTTACCATAAAATACGGACACTCCGGCACCTACGTCCCCTCCTGGACCCAGAGGACTTCCGGACAATCTTTCAAGCACTGGTCATCCCTCATTTCGACTACACCAATGTAATTCTGCAGGGACTCCCGCATACCACCCTAAATCCACTCCAGCTCACAATGAATACAGCTGCCCGAATCCTACACGGAGCTTCCAGGAAGGACCACGTAACACCAATCCTAAAATACCTCCACTGGCTTCCCATCCAGTGCAGACTCTCAAAATTCTAGTAATGACATTCAAGGCCATCAACAAGCTCACCTCCACCTCACTCACTGAGCTAATCCACCCTATGCCCTCTAACAGATCCAGAAGGGCCATAGCCGTCAACACGCTGGTAGTTCCGAAGGCAATAACAAAATGCATCCAAGCAACAATGAACAGCATTTAGGTTCTATGCACCCAGATGTTGGAATGCCCTTCCGCCCAACATTAGGGCAATCGCTGACCTTGCCAATTTAGGAAGGCATTGAAACACCACCTTTTCCTCATGCATTATTCCGATGACAGCACACAAATGGCCACCCTCACCAGGATGGCCCCACTAATACACCCAGCAAGCAATGAGGCAGTCATACCGAATGGTGCCAAGGCAAACCATGCATAGCAGAATGTATATAGTCAGCACTTTTGCAAATAGTCTGTTCCCAATGACATGCCCACCTGGGCCTGGGTCTCGATTCCCAGCGTGTATATAGTTACCTGTTTTTGTCCAAGTTAGATCACCTGTTCTATTGCAAATACAGCGCAGCCTAGGCCGCAATGTATATGTTATTGTTGTATATAAACCTCACTGGTTTTAAATAGCGCGGTATAAAAGAGACATTAAATAAATAAAAAAATAAAACATATAAATAGGGCTAAATGAACTTGATCCATATTCAGTGTAAGATCATAAGTTTATCCCTTGCTGTAATTATCACAGGTCTACCTCTCACAAACTGATCAATGCTTAGAAGCAAAACTTGCACATAACTCTGCATTGTAAACATGATATTTCATTCCATCCTTACACCTTGATACCATCGGCGGTTCGCCGGGTGCTGCTTTAGGAGTTTATTATAGGATGTAAATTTAAACACCGTTCTTGGCTCCGATTTAGGAACTAGCTAAACTTAAAGTAGACAAAGCGATGAGGTTGGATGAGATACATCCAAGAGTATTGAAGGAACTTGGGAAAGTGCTAGCAACTCAACTGTCTCTGACCTTTTCAATGCTTCTTTAGAGTCAGGAGTGGTCCTAAAGGACTAGAGAGAGGCACATTTGATGCTTTTACACAAAAGCGGAAGTAAGGATGAAGTTGAAAACTGCAGGCCAGTTAGTCTGAACTGTGGTGAGCAAATTAATGGAAACGCTGCTAAAACAGAGGATAGTGAGGTTTCTGGCATCCAATAGATTGCAGGATCCAAGGCAGCATGGGTTTAGTAGAGGCAGGTCTTGTCGAACAAATCTGATTGATTTTGTTGACTGCGTGACCAGAGAGTTGGACGGAGGGAGAACCCTAGATGTGGTGTACTTAGATTTCAGTAAAGCTTTTGACACCGTTTTCACACAGGCGACTTAAAAATAAATCGAGCACCCTAGGGATAGACCTTGAAGTGGCTGACTGGGTTAGAAACTGGTTAAGTGGGAGGCGACAAAGAGTACAGGTAAATGGAGCTTACTCTGATGTTACCAGTGGTGTGCCGCAGGGATCTGTCCTTGGTCCGATTCTTTTTAATATTTTTGTTAGTGATATTGTGGAAGGGCTGTCGGGTAAGGTTTGCCTTTTTGCAGATGGTACCAAAGTCTGCAATAGAGTAGGAACCCAGGAAGGAGTAGATAATATGAGGAGGGATCTATCTAAGCTTGAGGAATGGTTGAGAATTTGGCAGCTGGGATTTAATGCTGAAAAATGCAGGGTCATGCATTTGGGCTGCAAAAATCCAAGGGAGTAGTACAGTATAGGGGGTGGGGTGAAGTACTTCTGTTCACAAAAGAAAAGCGGGACCTGAGTGTGATTGTTTGTTTCTGATGATCTTAACCCGTTTTGGACAGCTCACATATTCTTTCTCTGTTCTGGATGATTTATTAGATTTGTTACACTCAAACAACTATGAAATACCGGCAATAATAAAAAAAAATATTAAAACTTTGCAGAAAATAGAAGTTTCACATAGTGTATGTTTTTCATACACTGGTCCAATATAGTATATTGTCCGTCTTCAGAAAAGATAGGATTCAGTTCCAATATTCATTGACATAAACATACTGTATGATACTATTAAAGCTGCAGTTTTCATTTAAAACACTTTATTATGATATGATATATAGTTTGTCAACAGTCCATTCTGACGGCGGAATATGATACATGTGAAAACACCTCTGATGCAGTGCATCGATATTGCACCATTGAAACACCTAGAACAGAATGCTTGACTGCAATTAGTTTCGACAACATATTAGCCCAGCGTATGAAAAACATACAAGGCCGATATACGCACCAATAACTGACACTAAGTAACTTAGTTATCTAAACCTATTTTCTACAGTCTACAAATACTTTTATTTGCAAAATAGTAGTTATTACAGCATAATAAGCTACTTACTATTTTTTGTGATCTTTTTATGTTGAGCCGCCAGTACCGTCAAAATCAGCAAACTTTGAATACCTATTAAACTAATTAGATCTCAGATGATAAAAATCTGTATATAACACTTTTTGACATAACAATAATAGCTAAACATAGTTCCATTGAATTTATAACCATTAATTAGCAAACAGTTGAGTAGTAAGTATGGAAACCTTATGTATGTACGCTGGTCCAAAACGGGTTAAAGTGGCTAAACAGGTAGAAAAGACGATGGCAAAATCCAGAAGGATGCTTGGGTACATAGGGAGAGGAATGGCCAGTAGGAAAAAGGAGGTGATAGTGCCACTGTATAAGTCTTTGGTGAGACCTCAGTTGGCGTATTTTGTGTAATTCTGGAGACCACACCTTCAAAAGGATATAAACAGGATGGAGTCGGTGCAGAGGGTGACTATCAAAATGATCAATGGTCTTCATTATAAACCATATAGGGACAGACTTAAAAATCTCAATATGTATACTTTAGAGGCATGGTGGGAGAGAGGAAATATGATAGAGATAAAGATCTCCGTAGCATAAATGCACAGGAGGAGAGCGTCTTTCATTTGAAAGAAAGTTCTGCAATGAGGGGGACATAGTGGATAGATTCAGACTCAGGAGTGTTATGCAGAAATATTTATTTATGGAAAGGAGTAGATGCGTGTAATAATAGAGATGAGGACAGTATCTGAATTCAAAAAAAGCATTGGACAAACACAGAAGAGCTATAAAGGAAAAAAAGGGACTATATACAGGTATACCACTGGCACCCTTGGTTTCAAAGGCTTGCTGGATTATTGGTTTTGCTGGACCAACAGAGGTCAGGGTAGTACCGTCATAAATGCACCCGGTGCAACCTGTACATCTGGCACACCTGCCACCGCGCATCACAGGTCTGTCGTTTACCCCATGCCCATCATCTTCCCATCTTACCCCACACCTCCATGTCAAGCCTGCTGCCCCTGCGCTGCCTGCCCTTGCCCTTCCGCTTTTCATGTTCTCTTGGCATCAGTGGTGCCGGTGACAGCAGTGGCGGTGGACCTCCTCCAGCTGAAATAAAAAATGCGGGTCTTTCCGACTCCGGGTCTTTCCGACTCCATGCTTGCATGCTAGCCTGTCCCTTCATCCTCTGACATATGCTCACGTCGGAGGAGGAAGGGACCAGACCAGCCATTCAAGCACGGAGTTACAAAGACCTGCATTTGAATGGATGATCTGGTCCCTCCCTCTCTCTGAGTAGACGTCAAAGGAGGGAGGGACAGGCCAGCATGCAAGTGCGGAGTCGGAAAGACCCAAATGTTTTGTGGGGGGGGGGGGTTGTTTTATTTTTCATCTTGAAGAGGTCCGCCGCCGCCGCTGCTGCCACCTGCATTGCCGCAGCCAAGAGAACACGAAAAGTGGCAGCGGTGGGGCAAGGGTAGGCAGCAGAGGCCAGCAACCACAAATGCTCCCTGTGCGGCTGCACTGCTCTTTTGTCCGGATTAAAAGAGGTGCCATCAGTTGCTGGAAAATCAGTGGTATACCTGTAGTTGATATCGGGGGCGGCTCAAGATAATCAGCTGCCTGAGGCGAGAGAAATGAACTGGCACCCTCCCCCCCCCCCCCCCCCGCCGCCACCCTAAGCAATCAAACTGGAGGGAACTCATCATAGCTCCATTTAGGAGCCAAAGGGTCCCCTCACTCATAACACAGATTAGGTGGTTGCCCCCCAAAAAGAGAAAGCAATGTATTCCTAAGCTATTTACTTGTTTAAAAATTTTGCAATGTTGTTTTTCAATGCAGCAAAAATTGTAGCAGCTTAATTATGTAGCCTGTAGCAAGACTAATACACGAGCCCTCAGTCTCTGTCAGTGTTCATTGTTAACATGGAAAATATAGGAGACGTGAGCAGATCACCTCCTCCACACCCTCCAAATGTCTGTCTGACAAAACAAGCATTTTTCCGATGCCTAGGAGTAGCCTAGTGGTTAGAGCACTGTTTTGGTAACCAAGCAACCAGGGTTCAATTCCCACTAGCACTCCTTGTGGCCTTGGGCAAGTCACTTAACCCTCCATTGCCTCGGAAGAAAGGCCTGGCAATCTACTTCCGGCAACACTGCCAAGAAAACCCAGGAGCTTCTGGGTCGCCAGGAGTCAGGACTGACTCAAAGGCACACATTGCATTGCATTTGCATTGTTGCCTGGAGCAGGTATAAACTTGGATATGGCTTAGGACACAAATGGTGTTTCTGAAATCGGGGGAGCACATCCAAGTTCTGGGAACATCCTGGACATGTCTACTCCACGCCTCTGTTCAGACTTGGAAGTCCTTGCCCCAGAGACATCCACAGAACCGGCTTCTAAAATATCTCTGAGGACAAGGGAAATGTTTAGAGCATATTTGTCCGAGATTCTGGGAGTTCTGCCTGAGTCCCCCCCTCCCCCCTCTCACTAGGATTTATTATTTACCAACGGGAAAGAAATCTGTGGCTGAGGTGGTGAAATTTTCTGATGGAGAGAATCCTCCCGTGGATATTTTAAATGTTTCATAGCTATTGGAGTCATCAGTTTTGGACACGGTAACGCCTTCTACACTGATAATATCTCTGGCATTGTCTTCCGATTGGAAGTGGCTGCTCAAATTATATTTTAAAAAGTGATTTGTCCTATTTAAGGGGATGTCTGTGCTTATTTTCCTGGATTTAGCTCAGGTTACATGGAAAAGAAGATGAACCTGAGGATGCCAGCTTTGCAGATAGGTGGATAGATATGATTCGCACCAGGAAAGCGGCCATAAGATATGAACTGCATTATGCAAGCATGCTGCAATATTGTAGAGTTAGAAGGATACCAAGAGGACTTAGAATGACAAGAGAACCAAACATGTTCCAAGATGATAAACCTTTTATGGACAGATGGTGTACCTAACCGAAAGACAGCTACAGGTCAAGGTGGGACACGACACCTTCCGACCCATAAATGTCCAACAAGGAGTACCGCAAGGATCCGCACTCTCAGCACTCCTATTTAACATCTACAGCCAACCAATATGCAACATTATGAAAGAGAACAACATTCAATACACAATATACGCAGACGACATCATGATATACACCCCGATATCAATCGACAACCCGGACTTCTCTAAGATAACAGACTGTCTTACCCAAATGACGAGTTGGTGCCAAAACAACAACCTCGCAATAAACTACAACAAGACCGAAGCTTTAATCATCACGCGGAACCAAAGCTTCATATACCCACCAAACATAAAGATACAAAGCACCACGATACCGATAAGATCAGAGGTGAGATACCTTGGTGTTACTCTGGACAATAAACTCAATCTCAAACCACACATTGACAAAACAATCCAAAAAGCCTACTACAAGATGCGAATCATCAGGAGACTGAAACCACTCCTCGCCCCAGAACACTTCCGTACCGTCTGTCAAGCACTGATAACCCCACTACTGGACTTCTGCAATCCGATATACCTTGGACTACCGAAACAAGCCCTCAAACCACTCCAACTGGCACAAAACACTGCAGCACGAATCATATCCGGAGCTGCAAGGCAGGAGCACATCACACCTACCTTAAAGGACTTACACTGGCTCCCAATCAGTGCACGCATCAGATACAAGACTATCATAAACCTATTTAAGATAAAACAGCACACATCAGCCAACAGCCTCCACACGCTCATACAACCAGAAACCAGCACACGTCCTAGAAGAAGACAAACATGCAACCGAGTCAGTACCCCAAATGAATACAAGCACACACGCAAGGACACAACAGACAGAGCACTCTCCATGGCTGCTCCAACAATATGGAACAATCTACCGGACGATTTAAGGGCTCCAGACCTCAAAGACTTCAGAAAACAACTGAAAACCATGCTGTTCATAGAGCTCTATGGACACATCACATAACCTAAGAGAATGTATAACAGCACACCATACCTCCTAACACAGTATGTATATAAAATGTGTCTTAGCACCACTGTAGATAGCCCACTTTGTACATAGCTCAAACAAATCTAGCACACAACACAGCCCACACACAACTAAGTTTCACCCTCACTGCATGTATAACACACCCACTTTACCTGATTGCTTGCTGTGATACCACCTTGATTATTAAGATAAGGCGGTTTAGAAATACTGTTAAATAAAATAAATAAATAAATGTTCTCTTGATCTTATGGTCCTTCTAGCTGAAACCTCCAAAAAGAAGACTGAGAAGATTAGGATAGAAGCCGAAAGGAAAATGGAATCTCTTAAATCCGATGACAGACATTTTGATAGACTCATTGGTGATTACAATAAGAAACTGAAAGAATATCATAGAGAAATTAAGAAAGGAAAATTGGAGAAACATGAACATGATGAATTAGACTATAAGAATGATAATGTATATTTGTGGTTGAAGCCGCGTGCTCCCTATAATGGTCAACGACAAGTTAGTTTTAAAGAAGATAACTATAATAATAACAATTATAATAATGGTAGATCGATGAAATTTGATAATTACAATAAATCCAGGAAATATGACAACTATGGTACTGATGATTTTAGGAAATTTGAACATTCTGCAAGTAGATATGATGGTGATTCTACATCCAAGAGAACTAACTCACCCGTACGTAGATTTGCTGATACGCAAGAAAGAAGTAAGAAACACATAAGTGATTTCTGAAGATCTTTTTGCCTCTCCCGCTTCTACATCCCTCCCCGCTTCTCCCGGTACCTCTAGAGATTTTTTATTCGAGGACCTTTGGGAGAAGGAAGCTGCACGGCACAAACCCAACGGCAACAAACAATCTTTTCACTCCTGGTTTGAGTTCAGAGGGAGAGGAAGAGGCAGAGGCAACACATATCGGTCTTTCCAAAATCGACCTTGCGACCCATATTAACTTGTGACGATAGTCTAAAACCGGGGTCTCAAACACGCGGCCCGCGAGAGCATTTTGTGCGGCCTGCGATGCCACGCTCACCTGATGATTGTATTTTGAAACGCAGCGCCGGCAATCTCGTCTTCTAGACTGAGAGTCTACAAAGTCCTCTTCTCACGAGTCTGCCCTCAACCAATAGGAGACAGGGAGGAGGGGGCAGAAGCAGTCTGAGCAGCCAGCCCAACGCCACGAGGTACCACGCGCCCTCATCCATTCCCTGCCCTGCTGCAGTTAGTCGGCCTGTGCTTGTTCCAGTGTGCACAGCTCTCCGCGGACAGGTAAGGAGAAAGCAGTCTGCCCTGCCCCCGGAATTCCCCGATGTTAGCCAGCCCTGCCTCCCTCAGTCCCTCTCCGCTTCGGCTTTCAGAGCCGCGAAGGGAGAGCTTCTCCCTCGCGACTCTGTTAAACTCGTTGGGGCAGATGGGAAATTTCCCATAAGCCCCAGCGGGCTTAACAGAGTCGCGAGGGAGGAACTCTTCCTTCGCGGTTCTAAGCCGAAGCGGAGAGGGACTGAGGGAGGGAGGGCTGGCTCTGCCGGGCAGGGGGGGCCCCGCGGGACATTCGATTTTGCCGCGTCGGCAGCCAGCTTTTTTTAAAGTTTTAATTTTCCGTGGGCAGATGGGTTAGGGCTGGGAATGGGCTCTGGGCAGATGGGGGGGGGTGGTAGGGCTGGGAATGGGCTCTGGGCAGATGGGGGGGGGTTAGGGCTGGGAATGGACTCTGGGAAGATGGGGGGGTTAGGGCTGGTAATGGGCTCTGGGCAGATAGGGGGGGTTAGGGCTGGTAATGGGCTCTGGGCAGATGAGGGGGGGTTAGGGCTGGTAATGGGCTCTGGGCAGATGGGGGTTAGGGCTGGTAATGGGCTCTGGGCAGATGGGGGGGTGGTAGGGCTGGGAATGGGCTCTGGGCAGATGGGGGGGGTGGTAGGGCTGGGAATGGGCTCTGGGCAGATGGGGGGGGGGGTGGTAGGGCGGGGAATGGGCTCTGGGCAGATGCGGGGGGGTTAGGGCTGGTAACGGGCTCTGGGCCGATGAGGGGGGTGGTAGGGCTGGTAATGGGCTCTGGGCAGATAGGGGGGGTTAGGGCTGGTAATGGGCTCTGGGCAGATAGGGGGGGGTTAGGGCTGGTAATGGGCTCTGGGCAGATAGGGGGGGGTTAGGGCTGGTAATGGGCTCTGGGCAGATAGGGGGGGTTAGGGCTGGTAATGGGCTCTGGGCAGATGAGGGGGGGTTAGGGCTGGTAATGGGCTGGGGGGGTTGCTAGGACTGGAAATGGGCTGAGTCGAAGGGGGACTTGAACTGCAAATGGCTGATGGGGGAGGGGGGGCTTGGAATGGAAATGGGCTGTGAGGGGAGGGAGCTAGCACTGGAAATGGGCTGAGTGGGGGGGAGCTAGGGTTGGAAATGGGCTGATGGGGGGGGGCTAGGACTGGAAATGGACTGATGCAGGGACTAGAAAGCGGATGCTGGGTGGGGCTGGAACTAGAGGGGAGCTGATGTTGGGGGAGGATTAGAATGGGATGGAGCTGGGAAAGTGAAATGGAGAGGGGAAAATATTTTGTGCTGGAGGGAAGACAAATCTACAATTGGCCAGGTATTGGGAGAGTAAGTGGGGATTGAGGATGGAGGGGTAATATTTGAGTGGATAAAATAGTAATGAGGAAAGAGCAAAAGGAGAAAGATTAGTATGTTAAAGCAGATGTAGAGAGAGAATGGAAAAAAAAGTAGAAGAGAGAAGAAAGGACAAATGGACAGCAGATGATGGAGAGTTAGCAGAAGACACAAAGAAACCATAAGAAAGTGGTTGGAACAATTGCAACTGAAAAAAAATGCACAAAAGGTAGAAAAATATCTCTTTATTTTGAATTTATTAACTGGAATATGTCAGCTCTAGGAAATGTGCATCGTTAACATCTGCGCTTTGTTAGTACAAGAGGAAATTAATTTATAGTTTTATTTCTACAGTGTTGTACATTCCAAGTTTGGCTTTTGGGGTTCCCAATTTAATTATTGTCTTCCTGTTTCTAAATTGTGATTCCTTGTTTGATGGTGTATGTTCTGCATGTGTAACTGAGCTGAGGTATTCTGTTTATGTAATTCCTATTTGACATTGCTACTTGTTCTCTTTTCCCAGTAGGTCATGTATTGTTATTCTCTGAAATGTATTGATTTAATATTTGCAGTGTTGCCTTTTGATAAGAACATAAGAACATAAGAAATGCCATACTGGGTCAGACCGAGGTCCATCAAGCCCAGTATCCTGTTTCCAACAGTGGCCAATCTAGGTCATACGTACCTAGCAGTTTCCCCAAAAGACACAGGTTCTGCAGTGCTTGTACTAGGCCAAGCATTGATATCCTGGGTCCCTTTTTAATAGTGGTTTATGGACCTTTCCTCCAGGAACTTGTCCAAACCTTTTTTAAACCCAGCTATACTAACAGCCCTTACTACATCCTCCATAAGAACATAAGATAGGTAGGGTCTGGTGCTTTGTGAGCCCTGGTAATGCTGTTATGATATGGCGGGTTTGCTATGGGTTCTAAATGGGCAGTGTTTGTAGTAGTTCCTAATGTGCCTGGCGGTTGGCACTGGATTATAGTAATATAGAAATCTTTTAGTCTTTCTTTATCCATACACTCATTAAGAGGCATGTTTACTAAAAGTTAGTGTATGGTAACATTATGCAAATATTAATGCAAATGAGGCCCCATGTCTTATGCGGCCCCCGGGTTACTTTACAAGTCCTCATTTGGCCCTCAAAGCAATTTGAGTTTGAGACCCCTGGTCTAAAATGTACACGTGATCTCCCTCCACTTGACCTTCTTGTGTTGAATCTCTCTTCGGTTACTATTACGAAATCAGAGATTGATGTTTTACAAAAAGGTCTATCGTTTGTTCCCACAGCTAGATATGACGCATTTCAAACTCGTATAGATCTTCATAAACTGTTTCAGAAATTGCAAATTAAGACTTTTTTTTCAGACAAACCTAATAATTCTACCGATCTCTCAGTAGTACAGAATAAGTCACAATGGTACCCACCTGGCCCTATTGATCCGGCCATACAATCCTTCATGGATTGTGTTTTACGTGACGTTAAAGTTCTGGAAAGTAAATCGAAGTGTAGATTTTTTAATCTTTCTCACGAAGAAAGGACAGCACTACATAACCTTAAACAACAGCCTGATATTATTATAAAACCAGCAGATAAGGGCGGTGGTATTGTCATTTTAGATCGCTCTTATTATATACAGGAATTATCTAGTCAGCTTAATGATAAAAATTTTTTATCGGATTTTAACCTGTAATCCTACCACCACCATTAAACAAGAAATCGATTCCCTACTGCTTTATGGTCTTAATGCCGATTTTTTGACGCAGTGCAAATTTTCTTTTCTCATGGTTACACATCCAGTCATTCCCACTATATATACTATTCTGAAAATTCATAAATCCCTTTCTTCCCCTCCAGGCAGGCCCATTGTGTCCGGTATATGTTCTGTTTTAGAACCTCTTTCTAATTCATTGATATTTTTTTACGGCCATATGTTCCCTGTATGTCATCCTACATCAGAGATTCGGCAGACGCTATTTCTTTTTTAGATGGGTTTAATGGTGACCTTTCCAGCGTTACTTTGGTGTCGTTTGATATCGAATCCCTCTACACAAATATTCCTCAAGAGGAAGCCCTTCTAGTCATTACCAAATACCTGAACCTTCGGTCCACACCTGTCCGTACTCCTACTCATTTTTTGGTAAGCTTAACACAGATTGCCCTCACTCGCAATTACTTCCTTTTCAATGGACAATTTTTTCAACAAATTAAAGGCACAGCAATGGGCGCTGCCATGGCACCAGATATAGCCAATTTATATGTAGCCGAATTCGAAGAAATTTATTTGAAAAGTTCTCCTTTTTCAGCCTCGATAATTTCTTGGAAAAGATATATAGACGATATTCTTCTACTGTGGAAGGGCACCAACAGAGAATTAAAGCAATTTCATGTATGGCTAAACTGTTTAGATACTAACCTAAAGTTTTAAAATGCAATTTAGTTCTACTGAATTACCCTTTCTTGATATACTTATCAGGAAATCTCCCACTGGTTTCAACACTACCATTTATCGCAAACCTACAGATCACAACAAGGGTCTCCAATAAAGGTTTTTGTTAATCATCATTTTTTTGTGTGGGCTGTGGTCCTTGCCCTCTGCTCCCCCTGTACTTATTAGGTGTTACATCCACCTTTTCTCCTTCTCCCAGGACAGCTAAATCAGCATCTCATGTATTCAATGCAATAACTGTGGTGCTTTCATTCCGAAAAGAATCATTTGGAACTTAAGAGCTTGCCCTATATGCCTCAAGTTAGCTGCCATGCATAGAGAATTGACACTGCTAAGGGAAGAACTAGCTGCAATGAAACGCACCTCCTCTAGGGTACAAACTGAACAAAATCCACCACCCTTCCCACAAAGAATCAAACATCCCAGGAACAAATGGATCACTGTGGGCTCTGGTAGGTTGTATTTATTTATTTATTTATTATTTATTTACATTCTCTTATATACCGCGCTATTCTGCATCAGTGCGGTTTACATTGAACAAACTGAAATTACATTGAACAGGGCATTATAACTTGGAGATAACTATTTTACAGGGAACATGGGCTATGGAGGGTTAAGTGGCTTGCCCAAGACCACAAGGAGCACCTGTGGGACTAGAAACCCCAGTCCTTCCTGTGACCTTTACTGTAGAGACACCCTAAACATCAAGAGATATTCCTGCATAATGCCTTCTCTGTCTTGGATAATGAGGGTGCCCAATTCGTGGAAAATGAAGTGCCCTTGAATGAAAAAGTCAATGCCCAATCTACTGATAATGCACCAAATATGAAGAAAAAAAATCACAAAACAAAAAACTACTACTACTTGGAGATTCCATCATCGGAGGCACCAACTTGGGAACACAGTTCAAAGGAGAAAAGATGATCAGATGTCTCCCAGGCTCTTCAGCTAGCAGGAATACAAACTAAATTGTTGGTATAGTTAGTGTAGAAAATGAGCACTCCAAAATTGATGTTCTCATCCACTTGGGTACAAATGACCTGGCTAGAAACAGTTCCTCTGCAGTTCAAAGGGACTTCCAGACTCTGGGAGAAAAAGTCAAACCCATTGTTAACATGATAGCATTCTCAGAAGCTCTGCCTGTTCTTGATAAGGGGGCAGAAAGGCTGCCTTGCATAAACAACTTTAATACATGGCTCCAAACCTGGTGCAAACAAGAAAGTTTTAGATACATAGGCGACTGAAGAAACAGATGGATCAACAAGAGACTATACTGTGCTAATGGACTACATTGCTCTGTCGCAGGGAAAAGGATCCTAAGTGAAAAATTCAGGCAGTATGTGGACAGGCATTTAAACTAGGGAAAGGGGGTAATGGATGGAAAAGGACGTTTAGGACGTCATGCCCAGTAAATGCAAAATAACATTGAAAACAGCCACACTTTTAAACCACACATCAATGGCAAGTGGGAAGAGGCGTGTAGAACAAAATCCATACAAAACACAGGCAAGCCAGTCAACAGATTCTGGAAAGCAATGAGTACAAATGCTCGAAGCTGAGCCAACAAAGTTCTTGATCTGGAAGCCCTAATGGTGGAAATGGACTTGAACATTGTGGCCATTCCAGAAACATGGCTTAATGAGTCGCATGAATGGGATATAGACATAGCTGGCTATAATCTATTTAGAAGAGATAGTGAGGGTACAAAAGGAGGAGGAGGAATCCTATATGTTAAAAGCAATATTAAAGCTGCTGAAATGAAGGGGATGTGAGAAAAAGAAGCGCTCTGGATTGTGTTGGAAAGAGGAGATGGCACTGTCATTCATACTGGTGTAATCTATAGGCCTCCAACTCAAACCAAAGAAATGGATAGAGAATTGATGATTGATATTGCAAAGATAAACATGAAAGGGGAAGTGATCATATTGGGTGACTTTAATCTACCCGATGTGGATTGGAGGTTTCCTTCTGCAAATCTGGAAAGAAGAAAATAAATTGTGGATTACTTAGACAAATGGTGATGGAATCGGCCAGGAGTGCTCGGTGCTGAATTTAGTGCTCAGCAATGGAAATAGCATGTCGAATATCCAGGAGGGTGCCCATGTGAGCAGCAGCGATCATCACACGGTGTGGTTTGAGATAAAAACCAAGATAGAATCCATTCACAGCAAGCTAGACTTCAAAAACACTGACTTCAGTAAAATGGCCAAGTACCTGAAGGAGGAGATGGCAGTGTGGGAGGGGATAAGTGGAATTGCAATGGGCTAAACTAAAGGAGGCAATAAAAGGGGCAACAGATATATATGTAAGGGAAGTAAATAAAAACAAGAGGAAAAGGAAACTTATTTGGTTCTCCAAAGAAGTGGCTGCATAAATAAAGGCAAAAACCACAGCTTTCACAAAGTTCAGGTATATTTGGGAGAGGAGGAAAATCGGAGGTGGAATTGCAGGACTCAAAAGTGCTGGGAACAGATTTGTGGAAAGTGACATTGAAAAAGCGAAAATGCAAAGTAAATACTTCTGCTCTGGTTTTACTAAAGAAATTCCTGGAGAAGGACCACCTGTGATTGACAAATGGGAATGGAGTAGATATTACACTGTTCACAGAAGATGATGTGTTTAGAACAGCTTGCAAAGCTGAAAGTGGACAAGGCCATTGGACCGGATGGGATACATCCCAGGATACTGAAAGAGCTTAGAGAGGTTCTTGTAGGGCCATTAAAGGATGTTTTCAATTGATTCTTGGAGACAGGAACAGTTCCACAGGACTGGAGAAGGGCTGATGTGGTATCTCTTCACAAAAGTGGTAACAGGAAAGAAGTGACAAACTACAGGCCAGTAAGCCTTACCTCGGTGGAGGGAAAAGTAATGGAGGCGCTCCTGAAAGAGCAAATAGTGGACTTCCTCGAAACCAACAGGTTGCATAATCCGAGGCAACATGGTTTTTGCCAAAGGACGAGCTTGGCAAACAAATCTGATTGAGTTCTTTGACTGGGTGACCAGAGAACTAGATCAAAGGCATGTGATGGATGTGATCTACCTAGATTTCAGCAAAGCCTTTGATACTGTTCCTCATAGGAGGCTTATCAATAAACTCAACAGCTTGGGAATGGGTCCCAAGGTGGTGAACTGGATCAGAAATTGGTTGACTGACAGACGACAGAAGGTGACGGTAAATGGAACTCACTCAGATGAAACAAAGGTGATTAGTGGTGTGCCCCAGGGTTCAATCCTTGTACTGGTACTGTTCATTGTATTTGTGAGCGATATTACTGAAAGACTGAATATAAAAGTCTGTCTTTTTGCAGATGACTCAATTTGCAACAGAGTGAACTTCCCTGAGGGAATAGATAACATGAGGAAAGAGCTACAAAAGCTGGAAGAATAGTCTAATGCTTGGCAGTTAAGATTTAATGTGAAGAAGTGCAGTGTCATGCACTTGGGAAGCAGAAATCCAAGGGAATTGTATGCGATAGGAGGCAAGAGGTTGGTGTGCACGGGCCAGGAGAAGGACCTTGGAATGATTATTTCTGAGGATCTCAAGGTGGCAAAACAGTGTGACAAGGCAGTTGGAAAAGCTAGAAGGATGCTGGGTTGGGTTGCATACAGAGAGGAATTACCAGCAGAAAGGAAGAGGTACTAATGCCACTGTACAAGTTGCTGGTGAGGCCTCACTTGGAATATTGTGTTCAGTTCTGGAGACTGTATTTCGCAAAGGATATTAAAAGACTGGACACAGTTCGGAGGAAGACAACAAAAATGATTTGGAGCCTGCATCAGAAGATTTATGAGAAGAGACTTGAAGATCTAAATATGTACACTCTGGAAGAGAGGAGGGAGAGGGGAGATATGATTCAGAACTTCAAATATTTAAAGAGTATTAATGAACAAACAAACCTCTTCCAAAGACACGGAAGCTTTACAAATAGAGGGCATAACATGAAGCTGCAAGGAGGTAAACTGAAAGGCAGTGGAAGTGTGGGGGCAAATTCATTGCCAGAATTCAAAATGGCATGGGACAGACACTGTGGATCCCTTTTATAGCAACAGGATAAAATTAAAATAAACATAACTATCTCTTATATCTCAACAAATAGGGGTGACCTACAAGATGCGGTGGGTACACCCCTAAACAAAGCATGGGGAGGGGCAAAGTGCACCGAGCAGCAGATTCACCTACCCTTGCCACCTTGCTGGGCAGACTAGATGGATCATACTGGTCTTTATCTGTCGTCATATACTATGTTACTATGTTAAACAGTGCCAGGGCAGTCCATGGGCATGGGCAGGGGGAAGGGTGGTCCCAGCACTTAGCTGGTTAGCAGCAGTTTTCAGTCCATTGACCGGCTAAATGCCTGTATAAAGTCAGGACATTTCAATAACTGTCCTAACTTTATGCAGTTCAACTATCCAGATAGCAGCTGAGTTTTGCCACTGTCTGTATAGATGTGCTGGTCAGTACTGAAACTGGGTATTTAGTGCTGATGGATTTCCGGATTCCAGCACTGAATATCCGGTTTCACTTCTGCCCATGCTGGTCATGCACTTTTAAAAATGCTGATGTTGAATATTGGGCCTATAAAATCCAAAGACAGACATATTTCAATCACTAAATTAAAAATAAAATTAATTTTTCTACCTTTTGCTGTCTGGCCATTTTATACTCTAATCATGTTGATCCCAGACTCTAGTCTGTTTTGCTTGATCTTTTAACATCTTATAGCATCTGTAGTCCATCTGTCACTTCTCTCCCTTCCTGTATTCTTCACTTTGTTCCAGCTCTGACGCTGATCTTTTCCTTTCAGCTTTTTTCCATTTATTTTTCTCTATCAACTCAGTTCTCCAGGAACAAGCAGGAAGTCAGTCCTCACGTGGATGACGTTGGTGCCGATAGAGCCCATGCGGAGCATTTCCCCAGCTTTCAAAGAAAGTCTTTGGGACATGCTACCGCATATGCGTGGTTCCCTTCCCGCCCAAGGGTGCCATCTGTCTCCTTTTTTTCTGTGGAGCCTAACGGATGCTTGTCCTGTTTCCCCTGAAAAATCTCTCTAAAACTATCCTTAAAAATTGGGTTTTCCCTGTTTGCGTACTGGTTCCTCTTCCTGCCTCGAGCTGGCGCCGTTTCTCAGTTCCTTCCCTCTTTTTGATTGAGGCTTGCCTCAACTAGCGTTCGTGCCTTTTTTCGCCCAGGAGTCATTGACCCTGGCCATGTGTCTCCCACCATGTCTCCCGATGGGTTAAAAAAATGTGACCCCTGCAGTCAGAGCCAGTCTGTCACAGACAACCAAGACTGCTGCCTACACTGCCTGGGCCCGGACCACAAGAGCACCATCTGCGACCTGTGCCAGACGGTTTCAAAAACCAATAAAAAACGTTTGGAGTTGCAGGAGAAGATGTTCCTGAGGTCCGACTCAGCTCTGGCTTCCCCGATGCTGAGTTCCAAGCCCAGCACTTCCCATGAGGCCTGGGGGTCCTCGGAGTCCCGCGGCAGCGGCTCCTCCTCTGAGAAGACCCCAGACCCTGAGAAGGAAAATAAAAAATCGTCGAAGCTGGTCGAGGTTCTACTGGTGAAGCCTGGTAAAGTCTCGCAGAGGGACTGGGGCAACTTCGAGCAGCGTCCTCCTAAGGTCTCTAAGAAAGAGTCCTTGGCTGGTGGGAATCGTGCGAGGATCCGTGAGGCTGTGGCCTTCATAGAGGATGCACTCGCGAGAGTGCTGGTGTCAGGCCTGAGACCCTCGGTGCCCATGCCGAAAGCTGCGGAGTCTTCTGGCCTCAAAACCAGAATGGCGGCCCTGGAGCAAAATATCTCTGCTATCCTGGCCCTGCTGCAGGCAAGGATGGCAGGTTCGTCCACATCTGCCCCGACAACCGGGTCCCCAATGTGGCACTGTTCAAAGTCGCCTGAGTCCTCCCTTTGAATCATTCCTTTGAATCATCTCTTTCTTCTCTTCAATCTGTTCAATCTGCTGCATGGCTAATCTTACGCCAGCCTCATCATGCCCATATTACCTTCTTCTCAAGTCACTTCATTGGCTCCCTACCCATTTCCTCATCCATTTCAAACTTCTCCTGCTGACCTATAAGTGCATTGGGTCATGGGATAGGAGGCAGTGTACTATTGTGGATCAGGAACTGGTTAAAAGATAGAAAGCAGAGGGTAGGGCTAAATGGCCAATTTTCCCAATGGAGAAAGGTGAATAGTGGTGTACCCCAGGGATCTGTGCTGGGTCCGCTGCTTTTTGACATATTCATAAATGACCTGGAAAGGGGAATAACGAGTGAGGTTATCAAATTTGCAGATGACACAAAACTATTTAAAGTTGTTAAAACCGAAGAGGATTGTGGAAAATTTCAAGAGGATCTTGATAAATTGGAAGACTGGGCATCAAAATGGCAGATGAAATTTAATGTGGACAAGTGCAAAGTTATGCACCTAGGGAAGAACAACCCAAACTATGGTTACACGATGCAAGTTTCCACATTAGGAACCACCACCCAGGAAAAAGATTTAGGCGTTATTGTGGATAACATGTTAAAACCCTCTGCCCAGTGTGCAGCGGCGGCCAAGAGAGCAAATAGAATGCTAGGTATCATAAGGAAAGGAATGGAAAATAAAACAAAAGATATTATAATGCCTCTATATCGTTCCATGGTGAGACTGCACCTTGAATATTGTGTGCAATTCTGGTCGCCGTATCTTAAAAAGGATATAGCGTTATTAGAAAAGGTTCAGAGAAGAGCCACCAAAATGGTAAAGGGGATGAAAGGATACTCCTATGAAGAAAGGCTAAAAAGGTTAGGGCTCTTTAACCTGGAAAAGAGACGGCTGAGGGTCGATATGATAGAAGTCTATAAATTAATGAACAGAGTGGAATGGGTAAACGTAGATCGATTGTTTACGTTATCAGAATATAGAAAGACTAGGGGACATGCAATGAAGCTACAGGGTAAATTATTTAAGACTAATAAAATAAAATATTTCTTCACTCAACGTGTAATCAAACTCTGGAATTTGTTACCGGAGGATGTAGTAAAGGCTGTTAGTGTAGCTGGGTTTAAAAAAGATTTGGACAAGTTCCTGGGGGAAAGGTCCATAAACCATTATTAAGAAGGTACCCATTATATCAATGCTTGACCCAGTACAAGCATTGTGGAACCTGTGTCTTTTGGCAATACTGCTAGGTACGTATGACCTAGATTGGCCACTGTTGGAAACAGGATACTGGGCTTGATGGACCTTGGTCTGACCTAGTATGGCATATCTTATGTTCTTATGCATTCTTTCTGCAGCTCCTCATTACCTTTCTTTTCTTATTTCTCCTTACACCCCCCCTCGGGAACTCTGCTCTTTTGGCAAATTGCTTCTTTCTCTGCCCTTCTCTTCTATTGCTAACTCCAGACTTCACTCCTTTCACCTTGTTGCACCTTACGCCTGGAACAAACTATCTGGGGAGGAGTAGCCTAGTGGTTAGGACAAGGTACTTCAGGCCGGAGGGCCGGGGGTTCAAGTCCCACCTGGGGACAGCAATCTCAGGCCGGAGGGACTGGGATTTCTAGTCCTATAGGTACTCCTTGTGGTCTTGGGCAAGCCACTTAACCCTCCATTGCCCATGTTCCCTGTAAGTATTAGCGTATGTGTGTCATATCCCCTTGTGTTAAATGTATCTCCCAATTGACCGCTTTGACCCGGTGAAAAGCGGGATATAAATACAGCTAAATAAATAAATAAAATAAATAAAATCTGTGTCTGTACACCAGGCATCTTTTCTGACCCTTTTCAAATCCAGGCTGAAAACTCACCTCTGCTGCTGCTTTTGGTTCTTGACTCACCTGATCTCCTTGTTTCTTTACCATTTCCCATTGTTTTATCCCTGTCTACACCTTCTGTGTTGTCTGTCTTGACTAGATTGTAGAGTCGTCCCCGGGCATCGAGGCGGGCCCCAAGCACCACCGGCCTCAGGTGAGCCGTCTGCACCAATCAAGATCCCAGTCCTTGGGTATCTGGTCCTCCCCGGCCAGTTTCCTAGAGTCGGACCGGAGATCCTCCGCGGGACCCTGGTTCCTCAGGGCCGGCTTTAAGGCATGGGACCGCCAAACCTCGGAATCGTCGATGCCCTCCAACTCTAAGTGGGGAAACTGACTTTGGGGCCTCCCCAGAGACCACGCGAAATCGAGACGTTCCCTCGGAGCCGTCTCCTCTTGCGCCATTCCCCGGATGATGTGGCCTTCCACGACTTCATCCAGGATATGGCCCAGGCCCTCTCAGTTCTGACCGAGTCAGAGGAGGACCCGCGCACCGAAGAAATCCTCCAGTATGAATCCCCATCAAAGGAGACTCTCACAGTGCCAGTGCAACCGATCCTTGATTGCCTGCTTCTGCGGATGTGGGAGACCCCGGCCTTGGTGCCAGTCGTCACCAGATGCTGCGACACCATCTTCTGCATCAAGAATGTCCCTGGCTTCCACAAGCCTCAGCTCCAACATAACTCCATGGTTGTGGAATTATCCATGCAAAAGCTCAAGATACAAACCTGTGAACTATACGTAGGCATGTATCTTAAGGCCCTCATCCAGGAGCTCTCTGGCTTCTCAGCCGGCCTCGCTGGGGAACCCCTCCAGTGGTTCCAATTCCTGATACCTGGATCCAAGGCTGCTCAAAATTTCTCTCCCTAGCCCCCTACGATGGCTTTGAGTCAGCAGCCCGAGTGGCAGTAGCCAGCATTGGCGCCAGGCCTGGCTGCAGACCTTGGACCTCGAACAGTTGGTCCAGGAAAAATTGCTCGACGTCCCCTGCACTGGGGAAAACTTGTTCGGCAAAACCATGGCCTATCGGGTCAGGGCCATGGCGGCATCAGTGGCTCATTTCCGCTCTGTTCCGCTGGCAGATGTCTGCCGGGCCTCCACCTGGTCTTCGGGTCAGACTTTCTCAACCCATTACTGCCTGGATAGGGAGTCCCGACGGGACAGTGCTTTCGACCAGGCTGTACTCTGGAACCTTTTCGAGGTCTAGGCAACTCCTGCCCTCTGACCCTTCTGTGTCAGTCTACTGGAGTGCTACTCTCTCAGTTAGATTCCTATTGTGGCTGCTTGCGGCTCTCGTAGAGGGAGCCTATTTTTCAGCTGTGGGTTCTCGGTAGCCTATAGCTGGGGAGTCCCATATGTGAGGACTGACTTCCTGCTTGTTCCTGGAGAAAGTGTAGTTACTCACCTGTAACAGATGTTCTCTGGGGACAGCAGGAATCAGTCCTCAGAACCTTCCCTCCTCCCCTTGGAGTTGCAGTCCTATTATTATATTTTGTTCTTTTTTTTTGCCATCTTTTTAGCTATGTCATTTGACTGAGCAAGATGGCACCCTTGGGCGAGAAGGGGGACCACATATGTATGGTAGCATGCCCCAAAGGCTTTCTTTGAAAGCTGGGGATTTGCTCCGCACGAGGGCTCCATCGGCATCGACGTCACCCATATGTGAGGACTGATTCCTGCTGTCCCCGGAGAACACCTTTTACAGGTGAGTAACTACGCTACGTCAGAGCCGATGGAGCCCGCGCAGAGCATTTCCCCAGCTTTCAAAGAAAGCCTTTGGGGCATGCTACCATACATATGTGGTCCCCCTTCTCGCCCAAGGGTGCCATCTTGCTCAGTCTCCTTTTTTCCACAGAGTGCAGTGGACGCTTATCCTGTTTTCCCGGGAAAAATATCTCTCTAGCTGTCCTCAAAAGTTGTTTCTTTACTGGTTTGCGAACTGGTTCCTCTCCCCACCTCAAGGCGGCGCAGACCCTGGCACCATTTCTTCTCATTCCTTCTTTTTGATCAAGACTTGCCTTGACCAGTGTTCGCACCCTTTTTCGCCCAGGAGTCATCGACCCCAGTTGGGTGTCTCCCACCATGTTTCCCGGTGGATTTTAAAAAATGTGACTGCTGCAGTCAGACTATGTCTGTCAGAGACACCCACGACTGCAGCATATATTACCTGGGTCTGGACCACGATAGCACTACCTGCGACCTGTGCCAGACCATGACTCCAAAAAAAAAAATGGTCGGAGTTGCAGGAGAAGATGTTCCCGAGGTCCGACTCAGCTGCAGCTTCCCCAATGCTGAATTTCCAAGCCCACCATTTCCTGTAGGGTCTGGGTGTCCTCAGAGTCCTGCAGCGGTGGCTCCTCCGAAAAGACCCTGGAACCCAAGAAGAAAAATAAAAAAATCCTTGAAGCCAGTCAAGGTTCCACAGGTGAAACCTGGTGAAGTCCCGTTGAAGGACTCGGATGACTTTGAGCAGCGCCCCACTAAGGTTTCTAAGAAGGAGTCCTCGGATGGCAGAGACCATGCTAGGCTCCTTGAGGCCATGGTCCTCATCGAGGACGCACTCATGAGAATGCCGGCGTTGGGCTTGAGACCCTTGGTGCCCATGCCGAAAGCTGCGGAGCCTTCTGGCCTCAAATCCAGAATGGCGACCCTGGAACAGAATATCTCTGCTATCATGGCCCTGCAGCAGGCAGTGATGGCAGGTTTGTCCGCATCATCTGCCCCAAGAACCGGGCCCCCGACTGCAGGGGTGTCCCCAGGCGTTAAGCCAGGCCCAAGCGCCATCGGCCTTGGCCGAACCCTCTGCACCGATCGAGATCCCAGTCACGGTACAAGTCCTTGGGTATCCGGTCCTCCTCGATCTTTTCCAGGAATTGAACCAGAGATCCTCCTGGGGACCTCAGTTCCTCGGAGCCGACCTGGAGGTACAGGATCCTCGGGCCTATGAATCGTCGACGCCCTCCGACTCCAAGTGGGAATCTGTCATCGAGACCTCACGAAGACCACTCAACACCGAGACGTTTCCTCAGAGCCCGTCTCCCCTGGCGTCATTCCCCTCTGGAGGACGTGGCCTTCATGACTTCATCCAGGATATGGCCTGGGTCCTGTCGATCCTGACCGAGTCAGAGGAGGACCTGCGTACTGAAGAACTGGAGATCCTCCAGTAGGAGTCCCTGCCAAAAGAGACACTCACCGTGCCGGTGCAACCGATCCTCAAATGGCTGCTTCTGCGAATGTGGTCAGCCGACACCTCGATGCCATCTACTGCATCAAGAAGGGCCCTGGCTTCCACAAACCTCAGCTCCCACATATCTCCATGGTTGTGGAGTCATCCACGCAGAAGCTCAAGAACCAGAAGAACTATTCCTCTGTCCCTCTGGGCAGAGAGGCTCGAGCCCTCGGATGCAAGTGCTGCCAAGGCTCCATGCTCGGCTGCCGTATATAAGCCTATGAACTATACATAGGCATGTATCTTAAGGCCGTCATCCAGGAGCTCTCTGGCTTCTTGGCCTGCTTCACCGGGGAACCACTCCAGCGGTTCCAATCCCTGACAACCATGATCCGAGACTGCTCAAAGTTCCTGTCCCGAGTCACCTACGACAGCTTTGAGTCAGCAGCCCGAATCGGCACCAGGCCTGGCTGCAGACCTTGGACCTCGAGCAGTGGGTCCAAGAGAAATTGCTTGATGTCCCCTGCACTGGGGAAACTTGTTTAGCAAACCCATGGCTGACAAGGCAGACGAGGTGGAGGCCAAGGTCGTGACCAGGCAGGGGCTCTCGAAGAAGACCTCAGTTCTTCTCCAAAAGAAACCACTACCAGCCCTTCTTCGGCCAACAACAGCAGGACCCTCAGCCTAAGGATCAGGTCCACAGGTGCCGAAAACCCAAAACTCAAAAGCCCTGAGCCCCAACTCCCAACCAACTCGGGGGGAGCTTTTGACTCCCGGGGCAGGGCCTCCTCCCCCGCTCCCAGGAGATCCTCCTCAACCCACAGGGGGCTGTCTGGCACTTTTGCCCATAGATGGGCCTGGGTCACCTCAAACCAGTGGGTCCTGCAGGTGGTAAAGGATGGGTTTCTCCTCTGCCTTCAGCAAACACCCCTGTGGTTCTTCCCAGAAGAGCCTGTTCAGCCTCTCCTTTACCAGGCCTTGCTCCTTTCAGAATTTCCAGGTCTGCTCAGGGATAGGGCAGTGGAGCCTGTACCCAAACATGTTTGGGAAAAAGGCTTTTACTCCAGGTACTTCCTTATCCTCAAAAGAACTGGGAGCTTCAGGCCCATACTAGACCTGCGAAACTTGAACAAGTTTCTGGTGAGGGAGAAGTTCAAGATGCTCTCCCTTGGAACAATGCTGCCCTACCAACACCAGGGAGATTTACTGTGCTCCTTAGTCTGAAGGATGCATATATCCACATCCTAATCCACCCCTCCCACAGACAGTACCTAAGGTTCGTGGTGGGAGGAGAGCACTATCAGTACAGGATACATACTTTCGGCCTGGCCTCCTAACCAAGGGTTTTCACCAAGTGCCTGGCGCTAATGGCCATTTACCTGCGCCTACAAGGGGCCTTCGTCTTCCCCTATCTGGATGACTAGCTCAGCAGAGGCAGTACGGTCCTTGAGGCCAGCCATGCCGAAGGGTGGGCAATCTGCCTCCTGCAACATCTGAGGTTTGTCATAAACTATCTGAAATTCCATCTCTCCCCGGCTCAAGGCCTAGAGTTCATAGGTGCTCACATGGACACGCTACAAGCACAGGCCGTCCTCCCAAGAGAAAGGGCAGCACGTCTCCAGCAGCTGGCAGGAGAGCTATGCCGGTCAGTCCCAGCATGCCTCCTCCATCTTCTGGGCCATATGGCCTCGACAGTCCACGTCACTCCCTCTGCCTGCCTGCACATGCCGACGGCCCAATGGTGCCTACGCTCATAGTGGACTCAGGCTACAGGCAGGCTGGGGGACAGGGTCAAGGTCACCTGCCAGCTGGTGGGCTCTCTCAACTGGTGGCAGAACCTGCACCACCTCTGGGTGGGAATGCTCTTCCAGGCGCCCGCACCACAGAGGACCCTGACCACGGATGCCTCCTTCCTGGGTTTTGGAGCACATTGCGAAGACCTATGCACACAAGGCAGTTGGTCTCTGGACTAGTCCCTCCTACAAATCAGTCTCCTGGAGCTCTGGGCAATATTTCTGGTCCTGCGAGCATTCCTCCATCGCTTGCGGCATCAAGCGGTGTTGATCCAGATGGACAACCAAGTTGCCACGTACTTCATCAACAAGCAGAGGGGCACGGGCTCATACTCCCTCTGCTTGAAAGCGGTTGCCCTCCTCTCCTTTGCAGCACGCCACAGCATGCTTCTGCAAGTGGTGTAACTCCCGGGCTAGGACAACTACCTAGCAGACAGGCTGAGCACAGTCCTGCGCCCACACAAGTGGCGCCTGCACTCCAGGGTAATGAGACAGCTCGTCCACCTCTGGAGCAGGCCCATAATGGACGTATTAGTCTCTCCGGACAACACATAGCTGACTTACCTCTGCTTCATCAGCCGCACCCAGAGAGAGTGGCAGTGGATGCCTTCCTAATCTCGTGTGCCGAGGGCCTACTCTGTGCGTTCCCGCCAACCCCCTCCCCGGACGCGAGGACTCTCTTCAAGATCCAGAGCGAAGAATATCAGTAATACTGATCGCCCCCAGATGGTCCAGGCAGCCCTGGTTTCCCCTGCTGCTCTCCCTGTCAGCAGCACTCCCCATCCCACTGGGCTGAGCCCTAGACTTTCTGTCCCAGGAGGGGGGCTCACTCTTGCACCCAAATGTGGGGTCACTGACACTAACATCATGACTGCTGAAAGCTTTGGCCCCCTTTCGGTCTTCCAAAGGATGTTGAGGAGATCCTGCTGGCCTCTCGGAAGCCCTCCAACAGAAGGGTTTATGCCTTTAAGTGGAGGAGGTTCTCCGTCTGGTGCATGGAAAAGGGGAGAATCCCTTCTCCTGCCATGTGCAGCTCATCCTCCAATACCTGCTGCACTTATCGCGCACCGGACTGAAATCTAACTTGGTACGGGTGCACTTGAGCGCCATAACTACTCACCACTATCCTGTTGAGGGGAAACCTCTCCAACCAGCTCTGGTCTCCAGGTTCCTCCAGGGCTTTCTGCTGTCCAAGTCCCCTGACCGCCCTCCGGCGGTGGAATGGGACCTCAATGTGGTGCTCTCCCAGCTCACCAGACCTCTGTTCCAGCTCCTAGCCACCTACCACCTACGATACCTATTGTGGAAAGTGGCCTTCTTGGTGGCCCTTACGTCCGCTCGCAGAGTGAGTGAACTCCAGGCCCTGGTGGCGGATCCAGCATTTACGAGGTTCTATAAGAACAGGTTGGTGTTCTGCACACCCCAAATTCCTCCCAAAGGTGGTGTCTCCTTTTCATCTCAACCAAGAGATAGTTCTCCCCACCTTCTCTGCACGGCCTCATGCTGGCAGGAATGAACTAATCCTTCATACACTGGATTGCAAGTGGGCCCTGTCCTTCTACTTGCAATGAACCCAGGCCCATCGAAATGCCCCTCAGCTTTTCATATCTTATGACCCCAGTAGACTGGGGCTCCCCATGTCTAAGCAAACCCTGTCTTCTTGGGTGGCAAACATTATTGCCCTCGCTTATGAGCGAGCGAGCCTCTCCGTTGAGCACCGGATCGCAGTGCATTGTGTGAGGACGATGGCCACCTTGGTGGCCAATCTCTGCTCAGTGCTGTGACGGAGATTTGTAAGGCTGCCACATGGTCTTCGATTCATACATTTGCAGCTCACTAATGTCTGGAGAGCGAGTCCCTCAGGGGACAGTGCCTTTGGCCAGACAGTACTCCGTAATATTCTCAGGGTGTAGGCAACTCCTGCCCTCCAACCCTTTTGTGTTCAGGCTACCGGAGTGATAGTGTCACTGGATGCTAGGGTCCTATAGAGTGTCTCTCCATTGGGGACTCATCCTCTGCAATTCACGGCTACCCGATGGGTTGCCGGTGGTGCTGTCATGGTTCGGTCCTCGGCAGCCTGGAGCTAGGGAGTCCCATATGTGAAGACTGACTTCCTGCTTGTTCCTGGAGAAAGCGTAGTTACTCACCTGTAACAGATGCTCTCCGGAAACAGCAGGAATCAGTCCTCACAACCCTCCCTCCTCCCCTTGGAGTTGCCTTTATACATTGTTTTCTTTTATTGCCATCTTAGCTATGTCATCTGACTGAGCAAGATGGCACCCTTGGGCAGGAAGGGGATCACACATGCATGGTAGCATGTCCCAAAGGCTTTCTTTGAAAGCTGGGCAAATGCTCCGCGTGGGCTCCGTCAGTGCCAACGTCACCCATATGCGAGGACTGATTCCTGCTGTTCCCGAAGAACACCTTTTACAGGTGAGTAACTACGCTATTTTTTCCTACTCGAGACTATTCTACCTGTATGCTAAGCTATGCTCTGATTTGATTTAGATAAAAAGCTCTCTAGAAACAACTTTATTTCAGTAACTATTTATTCTATTTAACTTTCTGTGTTTAAGCTATACTGTGATTTGATTGAAATGAAAAGCTCTCTAGATACAAATTTCAGAGTCTATTTACTCTTAATTTACTTTCTTTGCTAAGCTATACTCTGCTTTGATGTAAATACAAAGCTCTCCGGTGGTACTAAGACCTGACTGACTCAGCAAAAACACTGAATTCTAAAATACACAGATCTAGCAGTTTTAACCCAAAGAATTCCCTTTTCACACCAAGATTTTGAGTTTATTTCAGAAGATTAATACTCACATGTATAGATCTTCTTTCCTTGTAGCAGTCCCTTTTGGAATGGTAAGGAAACACAAAGGAGATTAAGTGGATCAGGATCCAAAAGCAGTCTCAAATAGGTAAGCTTTTAGCATGAATTTGAAATGGGCAGAGATGAAGCCTGATGTACAGACTCAGGTAGTTTGTTCCAGGCATAAGGAGCAGCAAGGCAAAAAGAGCGAAGTCTGGAGTTGGTAGTAGAAGAGAAGGACACAGATAGATGTGATCTTAGATTGTGAGCCCTTCAGGGACAAGGGAATAAAAAGTGCCTGTTAGTATACATGTAAACCACACTGATTCTAAAGAGCATGGTATAAAAAATATAATAAATAAATAAAATAAATCTGCCAGAAGAGCAGAGTTCCCAAGGAGGGGTGTAGGAGAGATAAGAGACTCTGAGAGTACAAACAGTGTAGTAAAACAGTCAGTGACCAGAACAAAGGCTGGTCGAAAATACAGTAGTGTGTTTTTGACCAGCCTTTGTTCTGCTCATTGTTTTACTACACTGTTTGCACTCTCGTCGAATTGAAGCATACTAATATTTTGACTGACCTCTGACGCAAGCTCTGATGCTGAAACCTGGCCAAGTCGGGTCCCTTTAATATAATTTGTGGTTGTGAAAATATCATTGGTGTGGCTGTGGTTATTCTCCACTCTTCTGTTGGACTGTTGTTTACTGAGGATCTCTTCTATTTTGTTCCCATTACTCAATATTCAAACAGAATTTATATTCCTATTCATCTCTCCGGGCCAGTCCAGGGTACCAATGGGTTGTCAATCCCCTTCAGCAGCTGAGGACTGAAAACTAAAAACTTTGCTGACAGGCTATAGCCACTCCCCCTTGAGACAGTTCTCCAGTCCTCAGCAGCTGAACAGGACGTGGAAAGCTGGCAGGCTCTCTATCCAGTTGCAGCAGGCCTCTTAATTAGCAGACTTCTGAGGGGGATCGGCTCTAGCGGGGCTTTAATCCTCTCTCTTGGTTTTCATATACCTCTTCCCTTGTGGATTTGTTTCAATTAAGCTAATTGAAAAGCAAAGACCACCAGTGCAACAGCGAGTGAAGTAAAACGGTCAGTTACTCCTCCGTTGAGGAACGCTGGCAGCGGCGATCACTGAGGCAGTGCCTGTCTCCTACTGTGATTCGCTCCGTTTTGCAGAGGGTTTTGTCCTGGGAGCCCCAGGTTCTTCTCTCCTCTTGTCTGCAGGGGTGCTTCTTGCTTCCCGCTAGCAGCTGGTTCCGAAGCGTTGCGGCCGTTTCGGACTGCAATCAGGTCAGTGCTTCTTGTGCGAGCAGGATCTTAGTGTGTGTGTGTGTGATCGGGGAGTATTTCGCTTCTTTTTCTATTTCGATTCTTTTTCTTGGACGCGGTTCTGCCATCGGAGTTTGAGTCGCAGGCATTTTCCATTTAGCGGGGACATGGATAGTAAGATGGACGCGCAGAAGCCTAGCAGCGTGGTGGATCAGGCGGGAACGGCGGCCATTTTAGATGAGAGCGCCGTTTCTCCCGCGGGCAGGCACAAGCAAGGGAAGAGAAAGGCAAAGTCGGGGAAAGACGCTTCGTCTGCGGTGCAGGAGCCACGCTTGCTTCCTGAGGCTCAGGATTCATTGGCTGCCTTTTTTTCCCCGGAGTTTATCCTAGCCCTTCATAGGGCTTATACTTTGAAGGTGTCACAGGTCAGCAGGGATCCCTTGCCTTCCTGTACTGGGGAGGAGGGTCTCGTGGGGGACCCTCAGTCAGACCCTGGAGAGGGGTCCTCCCATGCTGCGGCAGGTTTAGTTCCGGTCAGGGAAGGCTTGGAGCAGCAACTCTCAGAGCCTCCGAAGAGAGATGACACGGAGATTGTTTCGGAGGCCAGTTTTGATCCGTGGTCAGCTGAGCTGGAAGAGGGCGAGCTGACTCCGGGAGAGGACCCAAATCTCTTTCGCGTTTTCCGCAAAGAAGAGTTGGGGGTGCTAATTGGGCAGTCTTTGGCGGCCTTGAACATCCTTCCTACAGCGGTTGAGCAGGAGCCGCTGGAGGATCCCGTGTTGCAGGGATTTAAAGCAGAGCAACTTTGTTTTCCTCTCCACCGGGTTATAAAGCGAATGATAGTCTGAATGGGAGTACCCGGAGGCTTCTCTAAGGGGAGGTCGCGCTCTGGGTCGTCTTTATCCCATTCTGCAGGAAGTAAAGGAGCTGCTCAAGATGCCTAAGGTGGATGCGCTGGTATCGGTGGTGACGAAGAAGACTACGATCCCCATTGAGGGCGGAGCGGCGCTTAAGGACCTGCAAGATCACAAGCTGGAGGGTTTGCTTAAGCAAGCCTTCGATGCCTGTGCGCTGGCGCTTCAGGCTTCTGTTTGTGGAGCATATGTTTCTAGGACGTCGATTCGTTGGCTCCAGGGGGGTTCCTCTTCCGATTCTGCTGGGGATTCTGCCGCGGAGGGAGCAAAATTGGAATCGGCGGCGGCCTATCAGGCTGATGCCTTTTATGACCTGGTTCGTATCGCAGCTAAGGCCATGGCTTCCTTGATCGGGGCTAGACGGTTCCTTTTGGCTAAGGAATTGGTCGGCCGACGCCTCCTCGAAGGCGCGCCTCAGTAAGCTTCCTTATATGGGTAAGCTGCTGTTTGGGGAGGCATTGGAGAAGATAGTCAAGGATCTGGGGGCTTCCAAAGGAGGGCGGTTGCCGGAGGATCGTCCTAAAGCCCTCAAGCAATCCTCTTCGCAGCGGGGGCTGGGAAAGGAGTTTCGTAGATTTCGGGGAGCTCGTTTTTCTCCCTATCCCAGGGGGCGGTTTGCCCCTAGGGCCCAGCCTTTTCGTGGTTCCAGAGGTTTTAGTAGAGGCTATTTCTCCTCTCAGCAAGTGGCTCCCAAAAAGCCGCAATGAAGGTCAGCAGGTCCAGGTGGAGATACCAGTAGGAGGGCGCTTACAGGGGTTTCTCTCTGCCTGGGCCGCAATAACTACCGATCAGTGGGTGCTGGAGATCATCCGGGACGGGTATGCGCTGGAGTTCGCTCAGCCGCTTCAGGAGGTCGTCTTGGCGTCTCCTTGAGGTCTCGGAACCAAACGGCAAGCGGTAGAAGACACGCTACTGCGCTTGGTGCAGTTGCAGGCGGTTGTTCCGGTTCCTCCAGACCAGTTAGGCTCCGGTCGATACTCGATTTATTTTGTGGTTCCGAAAAAGGAGGGCTCCTTTCGGCCGATTCTAGACCTGAAACACGTCAACCAGGCTTTGAGAGTTCCACATTTTCGGATGGAGACGCTAAGGTCCGTGATTGGGTCCGTTCGTCCCGGAGAGTTCCTCTCGGCCATAGATCTCACGGAAGCGTATCTGCATATCCCGATCAGGCCGGATCATCAGCGTGGGCCATTTTCAGTTCCGAGCGTTACCTTTCGGCTTGGCGACCGCTCCACGAACGTTTACAAAGGTCATGGTGGTCGTAGCCGCAGCCTTGCGGATGGAAGGCATTCAGGTTCATCCCTATCTAGACGATTGGTTGATCAGAGCCAGTTCTCGACAGGAGTCGGTCAGGGCTACCGCTCGAGTGGTTCAGCTCCTCGAGCTGCTCGGTTGGGTAATCAACCGTACCAAGAGCCAGCTCGAGGCCCAGTCTCGGTTGGTGTATCTGGGGGCCGGGTTCGACACGGAGCGCAGCTTGGTCTCCTTGCCGGAGAGCAGGATAGTAAAGATTTTGGCTCAGGTGAGGGCGTTTCTTCGTCTAAAGGCGCCTTCGGCGTGGAGGTATTTGCAGCTCTTGGGCTCCATGGCGGCGGCTTTAGATCTGGTTCCCTGGGCCAGAGCGCATATGCGACCCTTGCAGCAGGCCTTGCTGTCCCGTTGGTCTCCTCAGCTTCATCCTTTGTCCAGGAAGCTGAGCTACTCGGAGGTGGTGAGGGACAGTCTCTCGTGGTGGCTCGATCCGGATCATCTTCGGGCGGGAATGCATTTAGCGCTTCCGTCTTGGGTGTTAGTGACACCAGCTTATCAGGCTGGGGAGCCCACTGTCAGTCGCAGGTGGCTCAGGGGCGCTGGTCTCCAGCGGAGGCGTCCTTCGCGATCAATCTTCTAGAGCTCAGGGCAGTGCGTTTGGCGCTGCTTTCGTTCGCTCCGCTCCTCGAAAGGAGGGCGGTGCGGGTTTTCTCCGACAACGCCGTGACAGTATCGTACATCAATCGCCAGGGGGGCATGGGCAGTGCTCTGTTGTTGGCGGAGAGTCAGGAGTTGATGCTCTGGGCGGAAGGTCATCTGTCGACTCTGTCAGCGGCGCATGTGGCCGGCAAGGAGAATGTTCAGGCCGATTACTTAAGTCGCCATGTGCTCGATCCCGGAGAGTGGGAGTTGGACGACAGGATTTTTCTCGACATTACGTGACGCTGGGGGCGGCCAGCAGTGGATCTCATGGCCACGTGTGGCAATGCGAAGGCGGCTCGTTTCTTCAGCAGGCGCAGGGAGTGCATGGCCGAGGGCCTGGATGCCCTGGTGCAACCGTGGCCGTTAGACAAGCTTCTTTACATGTTTCCTCCGTGGCTGATGATCGGTCGAGTAGTGAAGCGTATTTCTCTTCACGGGGGAACGGTGATTCTCATTGCTCCGGATTGGCCCAGAAGGCCGTGGTATGCGGATCTGCGGCGGCTTCTCGTGGATTCTCCTTGGCGGCTCCCGTCTCGGGTCTGGCTGCTGAAGCAGGGTCCTGTTCTCATGCCGCAGGTGGATCGCTTCTTGCTTACGGCTTGGCTCTTGAAAGGCAGCGGTTGAGACGCAAGGGCTACTCGTCGGCGGTGGTGCACACTCTGTTGCAGTCTCGAAGGAGTTCGACTTCTCTGGCATACGTTCAAGTTTGGCGAGTGTTTGAGTCTTGGTGTTCCGGCCGTAGCGTTCGTCCTTTTGCGGCTGCCTTGCCCGAAATTTTGGCTTTCCTTCAGGAGGGCTTGCAGAAAAGTTTGGCGCTTAGCACCTTGAAAGTGCAGGTGGCTGCTCTGGCGTGCTATAGAGGGACAGTGCAGGGTAGGAGGCTGCCGTCTCATTCGGATGTGGTCCGGTTCCTTAGAGCGGTGAAGATTCTCCGGCCGCCGGTTTGGCCGGTGGTGCCGGCTTGGAGTTTGAATTTGGTGCTGGACGCGCTGACTCAGCCTCCCTTTGAGTCCGGTTCGACGGGGGGCTTGAGAGAGTTTTCCTGGAAGACCGCGTTTCTGGTGGCTTTGTGTTCGGCGTGCAGAATTTCTGATCTTCAGGCTCTTTCTTGCAGGGAGCCGTATCTGCAGTTTTTGCCGGGTCGCGTGCTCCTGCGTCCTGTACCTTCTTTCCTGCCTAAAGTGGTGTCCCAGTTCCACATTAATCAGTCTGTTGTGCTTCCCACGTTTGCAGATTTACGAGAGTCGCGAGAGGATCGTTCCTTACGGGAGTTGGATCTGCGGCGAGTCTTGAGGCATTATCTGAAGATTACAAAGCCTTTTAGGCGGTCGGACAGGTTGTTCTGTTTGGAGGGCCTCGGAAGGGTCAAGCTGCTTCTAAGGCGTCGATAGCTCGTTGGGTGAAGCAAGCTGTGGTGGTGGCTTATGTTGCGGCCGGTAAATCGCCTCCGGTGGGTCTCACGGCTCATTCTACGCGGAGTCAGGTGGCTTCTTGGGCGGAGTTAGCTTTGGTTCCGCCGGTGGATATCTGTAGAGCTGCGACGTGGTCGTCTCTGCACACGTTTGCGAGGCACTATCGCTTGGATGTACAGGCCAGGGAGGATGCGAGAGTAGGGGCCTCGGTCCTTGTAAGGGGGCTCGCGGGTCCCTCCCGTTTTTAGGCACTGCTTTGGTACTGCCCATTGGTACCCTGGACTGGCCTGGAGAGGTGAATAGGAAGGAGAAATTAGACCTTACCTGCTAATTGTCTTTCCTTGAATCCTCTCTGGGCCAGTCCAGGGCCCGTCCCTTACTTTTTGCTGAGTCCGCGAGTAGGTGTTCTGTTTACGCAAGTCCCTTGAGGAGTCTGGATTTTTCTAGTACCGGGGGTTCTTGGGGCTCCCTTCGGGATTCTTGAGATTTGTGCGAGTAAGATAAGTAAAATGAAAAAAAAAAATAAATTTACACTAACAGAAAAGTGACGATAGCCGAAGCCGTTCATAACAGTTTGACATGTCGGCGTCGGCTATGATTGTGCCGCATGCAAGGGAAATGATATGTTCTATCCCTTACCAGAGCGGTCGTTAGCGGGTACTTTTTTCTGGTTTCTTTTTGGCGACAGGGTCGTTTTTTTGTCTCAGGCTGATTCTGTACTGTTATGCTGCTTGGATACATTGGACTGGAGAGCTGTCTCAAGGGGGAGTGGCTATAGCCTGTCAGCAAAGTTTTTAGTTTTCAGTCCTCAGCTGCTGAAGGGGATTGACAACCCATTGGTACCCTGGACTGGCCCGGAGAGGATTCAAGGAAAGACAATTAGCAGGTAAGGTCTAATTTCTCCTTTTTTAAGGTAGAATTCCCCTACTATAAAAGAACGTTATTAAAACCCTGCCCCCACTGTCCCTTTTCCCGTTTTCTGCCCCCAGGCTGTCCTCTTCTCCTTAAGTTTAATCTACCATTTTGCTGTGTTTCCTCTTTCCCTCTTCAGGTTCAGTTCCCCAGTAACTTTCTGTCAGTTCTTACCTAGGTTCCATTCCTTAGTTTGCTTTCTTCCCTACCCAGGCTTTATTCTTCAGTTGCTTCCCCCCTCCCAAATTACCCTCTCCGCCCCATGCTAGATTCCCTCCCAAGCTTGCTTGCTTCCCTGTTCTCTTCTGAGATGCAGCACACTTCCAAGGTTTCTTTCTCCTGCTAAGTTCAATCTATGGAGCTTCCTCTTAAACACATAGAGGCCTATTCACAACTGGACATCCAGCCCCTTGTGCAGCCGGGCAGAATCGGTACATACTCGGCTAACTCAGCCTGGCTCCGTAATGGAGCCGTAAAGCCACCTGCTGCTGAGATTGGCCTTTCCCTGCAGCCAGACCCATGATCCAACCTCCCATGGCCAGGGTCCGGCTGCGGGGAACCTCCTCCACACCTCCCGGTCCTGTCCAGATAGGGTGTACATCTCCAGAATTTGTGGCTCGGAATAGATCCCATAATCTACACTGCTCATCTCATCTCATCTGGCTATGTGGGTCCCCAACCAAATACTGTACTCTAGATTTAAAATACTGTGTGCTTTGACAGTTCTGTGGAAATTCTGCGTTGTTAGTTTATGCAGAATTCCCCCCCATTATGTTGTTACAATGGTGATGTAGTCAGGCTTTTGGGGTTGATAAATGAGCACATCTGAAGAAGTAAAAAAAAATAAGGTGTACTGTTGGCAGTAAGGGCACTAAAGGAAATGTTTCTTTTCCATCCCTGGCAAGTGAGGATTCTTGGTTCAGTTACTACTACCTTCAAGAGACAGAAATGACAAAGATGTTAAGAAATTATGTCTATTTCTTTGAAAAAGTTCTGATTTTGAAATACATTTTGTTGCGTTCTGTTAATACTAGGGGAAATCCATTGATTTTACAAATGTGAATGAGAGCAACATGCGTTGGATTCAGGACTTCCAGATGAAATCCTATGCAAACCCTGCTAAGTTGGAGTCTACAGATGGTAAGTAACTGTGCAGCAAGCTGTATACAGACCAGATGGACATCTCATGCATTTTGGCTTGAAACAAAGTAAATGTAGAACAGGAGGAGTTCTGTAAACTAGGAGAGGGACTTAAGCAGGAGCTAGGCCCATAGTTTCTGAAATCACCTCTATCATAAGGGTGAAGATGGGCTTTGTACTCTTAGCTTGAGGTGTTCGCACAGGAGGGAGTTATAGGTAGGTCAGAGAAATTTTGTAATGAGTTCTGTGATATTATTCAGGAGAAAGTAGCCAAGGTTTGTATTGATTTAACTGATGATCCAGGAAAATATCTAAAAGTCTGTGAGCTATATCAGAAGATCACCTGAGATAATACTAGTCTTCAGATTTTGAGATTTATGCATCAAGGATAAATAAAGGAAAAAACAGAATAACCATCCATCAGAGGGCTGTTATAAAATTATATATGTGTAAAAAAAGTACACGTGACAAATTAAGACTTTAACATGGACAACACATTGACATTCCTAGGGGTATGGTTTGGATGGAGTAGGTGTGGAATTGTGATATATGCACATATTTTATAAAAATACGTGTGTACACATGGAAAATACATATATACTGTTTCAGAGCAGGTGTAAATTTGATTTGTGCAAAAGGATTTGGGCACTACAAGAGCTGGTTCTGGGTGCCTGTTTTATAAAGGCATATAGCTGCCTATGCTGCATTTATAAAATACAATATAAACAAACTCCCTATACAAAAAATTACATATATATTTCAAAATTTTCTGATCATCAAATTTAAATGTACATATAGAGGGTGATTCAGTACTGTGTACATCTGGGCCATCTGGATGTGCAGAAAATGTATGGGGCCGAGTTGTACCCATTTCTGCAACTGCAGGAGCTGTACGTTCCCATTGTTGCAGAATCAGGGCACTTGGATGGCCCAATGTGCACAGCCTTCTGAGCTGGGATACGTCCAAGTGCCTACCTGTCCCCAGTGCTCAAGGGTCTGGCTGGTGTGCCGGTGCTGTGGCGTCCCATCGCCATGGCACTGGTACATCCAGCCTGAGATCCCAAAAGTCGCCCGCATATACAAACTATTTCCCAACCACCTGACCCTTGGTGGGTTAGCCAGGGCTGGAATCAGTCGGTGGGGGTTCTCCCGCGGCAGCCCTGTTGTTTTGGGGGGCTGCATGTCCCGATCGAAAAGGGGCTTGACACAGGTGAATAATCCAGGCATCCAAATTGGGGCCGCCGAATGTATGGAGGCCCGACCTGAATGGCCTCTGTACCTTTGGCCTGCCCCTGCCGTGCCTCCGTGCCACCCACTCCAGCCCCGGTCACAGTGGTCCATCTTGTGATCTTTGTTTTAGCTTCCTTGGGGGGAGGATCTGGATACTGGAGGATTTCCAACTCTTTGGTCCTGGGTTCCTTCTCTGTTCCCAGCTTAGATGGAATGGTGTCAGCCATTTGCCTAACAAACTCATGAGAGGATATTATCCTCAGGAAGAGACTTGCATCACTTATGAGGTGGAGAGGGATCTGATGGTAGTTCTGGAGACCTTTCTTCCGAGAAGTATTCAGAATTGTAGCCAGTCAGTCAGTCACCCAAGAGTGCTTAGACATAGACACAGAGAGGTACTCCATGGGCATCCAAGTCTCTGCATGGACTGTCTTCAGCATCACGTGGGTATCAGAGCTTTTCCAGGAGTATCAGTGCAGTGATGAGCTCGAATATTTTGTAGACTGTTTCACCCCATCTCCAGGAACAAGCAGGAATAAGTCCTCACATATGGGTACGTCGGTACCGACGGAGCCCGTGCGGGAAAGCTCCCCAGCTTCTTAGAATAGAAGCTTTTGGGACCTCCCACTGCACATGCGCACTGCCTTCCCGCCTTCCTGAACAGCTCTCCTCAGTTTCTCTTTTTCCGCGGAGCCAGCAGGTCGTGTTCCTGTCACCGCTGAAGAAATTGTTATTTTATTTGTTTCTTTAGACCGCGTACCTGCCTTCCCCATACCGATACCGGTATCGCCGGTCTTTTCTTTCTTTCTTTAAAAAATTATAATTCTTTTTTCTTATTTTTTAGCTTTTTGGTCACTTCAGAGAGGCCTCTCGGCCTACTCAATTTCTCCTCATGGAGAAGCCAGCCCCTGGATTTAAGAAGTGTACCAAATGTAATGCTGTTATTTCAGTCACAGACACCCATGACTGGTGTCTGAAATGTTTGGGGCCTGACCATTCCATACCGGACTGCCCATCTTGCTCCCACATGTCTAAACGTGGGCTGCAGAACCGGGCCAACAAATTCCATGTGCTGTTTGCTTCAGAGAATACAGCATCACAGTCATCCAGGTCTTCTTCTCCGGATGGATCTCAGGTAACCAAACCTTCTGTGGGCAAGTCCTCAAAGAGCAAATCTCCTTCAAAGCATCGAGAGGCTCTTAGCTTAGAACTTGAGGACCCTGCCCCAGCCAAACAACCCCGGCGGGAAGTCCAACTTCCAAAAACGCCAATTCAGGGGTCTCAGGTTGATATCGATGCTACGGCCTCGACAGATCACCTGTTAGCCTGCTCTGGGGTACCGGGTCACTCCGGTACCGACATCCAGGCAGCTATGGCGTCCATGGGCGATACTGTACAGTCCATGCAGCAAGCCGTCATGGCTTTCATTAAAGCTGCAACGCCATCGGTTCCGCTTTCAGCGGTTCCGGGCCCGATACCGGTATCGTCCGCCATGCCGGTATCGAGGCCGTCCACCTCTAAACGCAAGTCGGTACCGTATGGGCTTTCGCTCCATACCGGTTCCATACCCGATACGCCCGATATCGATACCGATCGGTACGCGTATCGTGCGTTAGAGGAAAGCACCGATTCCTCTGAGGATTTTCACTCCTCTGATGATTCTGCTGAGTTTTCACTCAACTTACCTGAGGAGCCCTCTTCTCCTAAAAGGAGAATGTCCCCTCCAGAGGATTTGTCCTTCCAGGACTTTGTTTTAGATATGGCTACAGCCCTTTCTATTACCACATCCTCTGAAAAGGAACCCAGATCCAAAAAACTGGTTATTTTGGGATACTCAAAGGCCCCTAAGGAGGCAGTTACCCTGCCTATCCATGAAATCCTTCAAGAACAACTGATGGATTTCTGGGAAAATCCTTTGACTTTGTCTCCTTATTCCCGTAGGTTGGACACCATGTATAGGGTCCCTCCTTCTCCTGGTTTCCAAAAGACTCAATTGCCCCACCACTCTATTGTGGTGAAGTCTGCAATGAAGAAGATTAGGAGTACCAAAAGGCACTCTTCCACCCCTCCAGGACGGGAATGTAAGACTTTGGACTCTTTTGGTAGGAAAATTTTCCAGGCTAGTATGCTTATAGCCAGGATTAATTCCTACAGTCTCTATATGGGCATGTTCCTGGAGGAACTTGCCAAAAAGGTGCGGCATTTTGCCCCCTTTATCCCTGAGGATAAAAAGCAGGGATTCCTTTCCCTAGTGAAACAACTCTTAGAGGTTTCTAAGTTCTCTAATAGGGCAGCATATGATTCCTTTGAGGGAGCCAGTAGGGCTTCGGGCATTGCTATTGCAGCCCGACGTCTTGCTTGGCTCCAGGCCTCTGATCTGGAACCTTGGGTTCTAGATGGCTTACGGAATCTGCCCTGTACAGGTGAGAACTTATTTGGGGAAGAGTGGCAAATCAAAGCCACCCAGATGGATGCTGAAAATGCCACCTTGGAAAGACTTTCAAAGTCCACTTCAATTCCTACTAAGAAAAAGTCTTTTAAAAGGCCTTACTATAAGAAGGCCAGAGTTGCTTCAAATACTGGCCAGCAGTCTTCTCAACCTCGCTATACTGCTAAGCGTCAGCAATCCAAACAAGCACGAGCTAAGCCTGCAGCAGCTACTGTAGCTCAGCAGGCTCCAACCCCTCAGGGGTTTTGACTTGCTCCTAGGGAACTTGCCACTTCTGGTTCTAACACAACCAGAACCTCTCACCATACCCGGAAGGTTGGTTCACTTTGCTCCCAGATGGGAACAAATCACAACAGAACAATGGACCCTCTCTATCATTCGAGAGGGTTACAAACTTCATTTCTCCAGCCTTCCTCCCCATCATATGGTGAGACCATTCAATTCTCCCCCATCTCTCCTAACCCTGTTCGGTCAAGAGGTTTCCTCTCTTCTTGCCCAAGGGGCCATAGAAGAGGTTCCTCTTCCTCAACAAGGGTCCGGTTTCTACTCCCCTTATTTTCTCATTCCAAAGAAGACAGGGGGATTCAGACCAATCCTAGATCTGAGAGAATTGAACAAATTTCTCTTCAAGGAGAAATTCAAAATGCTGTCTCTCGGCATTCTCCTTCCTTACATCCAGGTACAGGACAGGCTTTGTTCTCTAGACCTACAGGATGCGTATACACATATACTCATCCATCCATCCCACAGAAAGTATCTTCGCTTTCTGTTTCAGGGAAAACATTTCCAATACAGAGTACTCCCCTTCGGTCTAGCCTCTGCTCCAAGAGTATTTACAAAATGCATGGCAGTCGTAGCCGCATTTCTAAGAGGCATGGGAATCTTTGTCTTCCCATATCTGGACGACTGGCTCATCCGAGCTCCAACTCAGTCACAGGCCCAGATTTCCCTGGACCACACAAGGAGCCTTTTGCAGTATCTGGGACTGGTAGTAAACCTTCCCAAGTCCCAACTCATCCCTACTCAATCTCTAGAATTCATAGGGGCCCAGTTGGACACCATCACTGCAAGGGCCTACCTTCCACATGTTCGAGGCCAGCGCCTCCTGAGTTTGGCCTCCCAAGCTCAGTCCAGCACTCACTTGACAGCCAGGGAAATGCTACGCCTACTGGGTCATATGGCCTCCACAGTGCATGTGGTGCCCTATGCTCGTCTTCATATGAGAGCAGCTCAATGGACCCTGGCCACTCAGTGGACTCAGGCGTCAGGAGCGCTCTCAGACCAAATACAAACCTCCGATCGTCTGTTTTGGTCCCTCCACTGGTGGACTTCCACCAAGAATCTGTTGTTGGGGGCTCCATTTCAACCATTGCTACCCCAAGCAACCCTCACAACAGATGCCTCCCAAACAGGGTGGGGAGCCCATCTGCAAACTCTCTCCACTCAGGGCACTTGGTCTCTACAGGAGACCACCCTTCATATCAATCTTCTGGAACTGCGAGCAATTTACCTTGCCCTCAAGGTCTTCCACTCCCTCCTAGCCAACCTCACTGTCCTAGTTCAGACGGACAATCAGGTGGCCATGTTTTACATAAACAAACAAGGAGGGACGGGCTCTCTGTCGCTTTGCAACGAAGCTCTAAGACTATGGGCCTTCGCCAGAGAGCATCAGATTCACCTGCTAGCAGTGTATCTCCCAGGAGTTCAAAACTCTCGGGCAGACAGGCTCAGTCGAGTTCTGCTGCCACACGAATGGTCCCTACATTTGGACCAAATAAACCGAATCTTTCAGGAATGGGGGACCCCGGACATAGACCTCTTTGCAAGTCCGTGGAATGCCAAACTTCCCCGGTTCTGTTTCCAGAACTCCGTGTCAGGGAGCTCAGGCTACGGACGCCTTTCTCCTGAATTGGAATCAGGCATTCCTATATGCCTTTCCACCCATTCCTTTGATTCCCAAGACTCTGTTCAAACTCCAGAGGGATCATGGAACTATGATCCTCATAGCTCCACGCTGGCCACGCCAAGTGTGGTTCCCTCTACTTCTACAGCTCTCCCAGGGATCCTACTTGGATCTGGGAGCTGCGCCAGACCTCCTGTCTCAGGAGGAGGGGACTTTGTGGCACCCAAACCCCAAATCCCTTCACCTCAGTGCTTGGTTACTGAAGGCTTAAGCCTTCAAGACTTTCATCTTTCCCAACCAGTGAAAGATATCCTTTCTGCCTCTAGGAAACCCTCTACCAGGCGTTCCTATGCTTTCAAATGGAAACGTTTTTCCATTTGGTGTGCTCAGCAGGGTCTTGACCCTCTGGCACTTCCTTTGAATTCTCTTCTTGATTATCTCCTGCATCTATCCAATGCAGGCCTCAAGACGAATTCGGTAAGAGTCCATTTAAGTGCTATTGCAGCATCCTTGAAACATATAAATGGACAACCTATCTCCTCTCATCCTCTTGTTGCAAGATTCATGAGAGGCCTGACTCTCACTAAACCTCCCATCAGACCACCCCCGGTCGCATGGGATTTGAATCTAGTGCTCGGTCAACTTATGAAGCCACCTTTTGAGCCAATGTTTTCCACCTCCTTGAAATTTCTTTCCTGGAAGGTCATCTTCCTCATTGCAGTCACTTCGGCTCGCCGCATCAGTGAGCTGCAGGCTTTAGTGGCTAATCCACCTTACACAAGATTTCATCATGATAAGGTGGTCCTTAGGACGAATCCCCACTTTATGCCTAAAGTGGTCTCGCCTTTTCATCTTAATCAAGAGGTATATCTACCTGTCTTTTTTCCAGCTCCTCATGCATCCAATGCAGAGAGGAACCTTCATACTCTGGATTGTAAAAGAGCTCTCGCTTTTTACCTTAATAGGACTCAGCCACATCGAAAGTCTTCTCAACTTTTTGTGGCCTTTGATCCTTCCCATTTGGGACTTCCAGTCTCCAAGCGTACACTTTCCAATTGGATTGCTCAGTGTATTTCTTTTGCTTACCAGAGCAAAAACATTTCTCTGGAAGGCCATGTCACTGCTCACAATGTGAGGGCCATGGCAACTTCTATGGCTCATCTGCACTCTGTTTCCATAGATCAGATCTGTCGAGCCGCTACCTGGGCCTCGGTTCATACCTTCACAGCCCATTACTGTTTGGACAAGGACTCCCGCCGGGATGCCTTGTTTGGCCAGGCTGTCCTCAAGCACCTGTTCCATTCCTAAACAACTCCTGCCCACCTTCCCAGAATGGATGCCTGAGATCCATACGAAGATGGCGAACCTTTACAGGGGATCCCATGCATCTAAGCTAGGGAGTCCCCATATGTGAGGACTTATTCCTGCTTGTTCCTGGAGATAGCACAGTTACTTACCTGTAACAGGTGATCTCTGGGAACAGCAGGAATTAGTCCTCACAACCCACCCACCTCCCCTAGGAGTTGTATCTTTTATCTATCTATCTTCCTGTCCTCTCTCTGTTGACTCAGCTATAAACTCGAAACTGAGGAGAGCTGTTCAGGAAGGCGGGAAGGCAGTGCGCATGTGCAGTGGGAGGTCCCAAAAGCTTCTATTCTAAGAAGCTGGGGAGCTTTCCCGCACGGGCTCCGTCGGTACCGACGTACCCATATGTGAGGACTAATTCCTGCTGTTCCCAGAGATCACCTGTTACAGGTAAGTAACTGTGCTTAATGCTCTAGACATTGATATCAGTTGGGCACAGGTTGGCATCGAGGCCTCAATGTCAGCCCATCTCCTGCAGGCAGGCACATCGGTTTGAGGCTGTGGTACTGCTGCTTCAGAGTTGTTAGAGCTGTCAGCACCCGCAGAGAAGTGTCATCATGAGCTTCTCCTCCATTCTCCTTGAGGGCTGCCATGAGTGAAAATATATGGGCCTCAGATACCAAAGGATCTATTTATAAGTTTCAATCAGGTTTTCATAAGTGGCATGGGACAGAAACAGCTTTGGAATCATTAATTTGTGATGTTTATGTGTCTGCTAGCAGGAGAGGAGATTCCCTCTTGGTATTTTTTGGACTTGACTGCTTTCGGTACGGTGACTCATGTCCTCTTTATTGCATTGTTTTACAGGACATTGGCAATCATGGAATGGCTCTTGGGTGCAGAACTGTTTAAAGGATAGGACCCAAAGTGTGATTTGGAATTGTGTTTGATCGGAACTTTTGCCGCTTATTTATGGCCTTTCTCAAGGTTCTATATTTCTCCAGGAACAAGCAGGAAGTCAGTCCTCCCACATGGTTGACATCTGCGCCGACAGAGCCCGCGCGGAGCATTTCCCCAGCTTTCAAAAAAAGCCTTTGGGACATGCTACCATGCAAGCGTGGTCCCCTTCCTTTCCAAGGGTGCCACCTTGCTCAGTCTCTTCTTTTTCCGCAGAGCCCAATGGACACTTGTTCGTTTTTCCCTGGAAAAATCTCCTAATGCGTACCGGTTCCTCTTCCTGACTCGAGCTGGCTCCGGCCCTGGCATCATTCTCGGCTCCTTCCTTCTTGTTTGTTTGAGGCTTGCCTCAACCAGTGTTCACGCCCTCTTTCGCCCGGGGGTCGTCGACCCCAGCTGGATGTCTCCCACCATGTCTCATGGTGAGTTCAAAAAATGTGACTGCTGTAGTCATTATATCTGTCACAGACACCCATGACTGCTGCCTACATTGCCTGGGCCCGGACCATGATAGCATCACCTGCAACCTGTGCCAGCCCATGACTCTGAAATCCAATAAAAAAATGGCCAGAGTTGCAGGAGAAGATGCTCCCGAGATCTGACTCAGCTCTAGCTTCCCCGACGCTGAGTTCCAATCCCAGCACTTACCGTGAGGTACGGGCATCCTCGAAGTCCCGTGGCTGTGGCTCTGAGAAGACCCCAGACCCTGAGAAGAAAAGCCAGTCGAGGTTCCACCAGTGAAATCCGGTAAAGTCCCGCGGAGGGTGACTCCGAGCAGCACCGCATTAAGGTCTCTAAGGAGGAGTCCTTGGCTGGTGGAGACTATGCGAGGCTCCTCGAGGCCGTGGTCCTTGTCGAGGACGCACTTGTGAGAGTGCCGGCGTCGGACTCTAAACCCTCGGAGCCCACACCGAAAGCTGCATTGTCTTCTGGCTTCGAAACCAGAATAGCGTCCCTGGAACAGAATATTTCTGCTATCCTGGCCCTGCAGCAGGCAATGATGGCAGGTTCGTCCGCATCATCTGCCCTGACAACCGAGCCCCCAACTGCAGGGGAGTCAATGGGTGTCGAGCCAGGCCCTGAGCACCACCAGCCTCGGGCGACCCTTAGCACCGATTGAGGGCCTGGTCCCAAGCCTCGGGTATCCGGTCCTCCCTGGCTAGTTTCCAGGAATCAGACCCGAGATCCTCTTGGGGACCCTGGTTCCTTGGGACTGGCCTTGAGGCTTGGGAATCCCGAGCCTCAGAATCGTCAACACCCTCCAGCTCAGAGTGGGAGACCAAAATTGAGGCCTCCCCGGAGACCACTTGACACAGAGACATTCCCTCAGAGCCATCTCCCATGGTGCCCCAGCGCCATACTTCTCCAGAGGATGTGACCTTCCACGACTTCGTCCGGGATATAGCCTGGCCCTGATGGTCCTGACAGTTGGAGGAGGACCCGCACACCGAAGAACTGGACATACTCCAGTATGAGTCCCTGCCAAAGGAAACTCTCACGGTGCCGGTGCAACCGATCCTCGAACGGCTGCATCTCTGAATGTGGAAGACCCCAGCCTCAGTGCCAGTGGTCAGCTGACGCCTTGACGCCGTCTACCACATCAAGAAGGACCCTGGTTTCCACAAACCTCAGCTCCCACATAACGCCATGGTAGTGGAGTCATCCATGCAAAAACATAAGAGCCAGAAGAACTATTCCTCCATCCCCCCGGGCAGAGAGGCTAGATCCCTCTCAAGCAGCTGAGCTCTCCCAGGAGGGATTGAGCACCGATGATCCTTTGGTCCGCCTCCAGCCGCCTCATCCGCCCAATCGGGGCAGCCCTCTGCGGGCTTAAAAGAGCGCGAATCGGCAGCAGGCTCCCTCTCAAGCAGCTGAGCTCTCCCAGGAGGGATTGAGCACCGACGATCCTTTGGTCCGCCTCCAGCCTCCTCATCCGCCCAATTGGGGCAGTCCTCTGCGGGCTTAAAAGTGCATACTTCTAAGCGTGCCCGCGCCTGAGGGCCTCGCCAGAGGGCCCTTGGGCGTGGCCCTTAGGCGGGGACCTCTAGAACTGCACTACCAGAAGAGCACCCTTCAAAGCAGCAGCAGCTATCAGCCAGACTCCTCGATTAAACACACCAACTTCATCAGAAGAGATCGCCGATCTACCAAACAAGAACCATATAACCACCCAGCTGGAGCTCCCATATGGTCGAGCTCGCTTCCACCATCAACCAGACCAACCACCAACCACAACAAGTATATCACCCTAAATGAACTGACTATAACTGTGACTACTAGCACACCTAATCATACTGTCATCAGTAATTATTAGACTGTAATTGTTATACTGGTGTCTGCAACTCAGTAATCATTATACTGTTGCCAGTAATAATTAGCCTTTATACTGTTGCCAATAATAATTATCACAATACTGTTGCCAGTAATAATTGTCACAATACTGTAACCTTTACAGTAACCATACAGTAACCTTTATACTGTTGCCAATAAGAATTGTCACAATACTGTTGCCAGTAATTAGTTCTCTTATCCATACTACATACACTGTAATACTGTTTATTACTGGCAACAGTATAAGGATTACAATCAGTCACTATACTGTTGCCAGTAATTTAGAATGTACAAAGTCCTGTTTTCACTCATTACCCTCCTTACCCTTGGTCTCCCCTGCGTCTCAAACGCTCTCAACCATAATACCAACTACATACCAATACTACATACATTTGGAAGGAGATGGTATGAATTCCCCCACCACACAACGGCAAAAAACAACCATACATCCCACTCCCATCTACTTAACATTCCTCTACAAGTCATCAACACAAGCTGAGAAGCGCCAACGCTTCCTGAAATGTGCGTTGATAAATGCCAGATCAGTACGATCAAAATGGCCTGCAGCCATTGACCTGATTCCACTATACAATCTCGACATCCTGATGGTCACGGAAACATGGCTATCTGATTGTGACAACGTCCTCCTGAATCAGATGCTGCCACCAGGATTTGAACTCTACACATGCCACAAGTCCACTCAGAAAGGAGGCGGGACGCTCGTCCTCGCCAAAGCAGATCTAAATTTCAAGCTATGCAACTCCTCCAGCTCAACCCACCTCGACTCCCTCACCATATCTAATGAACTCTGCACAATCAACCTTCTCTATCGAGCACCCTCCCCATTACCAGATGACCTTCCAACAATAATTCAGCTTGCATGCACAACATCCACATCATGCTCTCCAATTTGGTTAGTTGGTGATTTCAACCTCCCATCTCACCATGACAGCTATTCAGCAGCATTTCTAGATGCACTAGAGGATCTAGGCTACAAACAATACGTCAACTCACCCACTCACACTAAGGGAGGTAAACTAGACCTCATTTTCGCACCTCATATCAACACCCTAACACACCAAGCCCTTGCACTGTCGGTTACACCAGTGCCATGATCGGATCACAATCTTATCCGATTCAATATACCCACCTATACTTCTCACAAGAGCCAAATACCATCCAACACACCTGGAACCCACACAGCCCGCTTTCAACCTCTCAACCATGACACTGTCCTAGAAAATCTTCAACCACTTATGACCAACACCTCCCTCAACTTAGACGACCTTATATCCAAATGGGACGAGAACCTCAGAGCCGCCTCATGTCCATTGCACAATGATAAGAAAATAAAACGAGAACACGTGCCATGGTTTTGTACGGACCTTCGTACATCTCTCCACCACCTACGCAAACTTGAGAGACAGTGGCGAAGAACTCACTCCCCAGAGGCCCTTGCAGCATATAATTCACACTTAATTACCCACTGTGGGAAGATAACACAGAGTAGGAAACTCTACCACACAAACTTATTGAAACGCTCCATCAACAAACCACATGCACTGTTCAGGTTAGTAAAATCCATAACAGGAGAGCCGGTTTCAGCCCAACTTGCAATGCCTCAGCCACAGGACTACGCAAACTACCTGCAATCAAAAATGATTAAGACCAGCACAAACATAAATATCAGCAACTCCTCTGTATCACCTAAGGCAGTGATGGCTAACCTTTTTGAGCCCGAGTGCCCAAACTGCCGCACAAAACCAAAGAATTTCCTCAAAGTGCCAGCACGTCATTTGCATAAGTGGTCTTATTTGCATAAATATTTGCATAATGTTACCATACACTAACTTTTAGTAAACATGTCTCTTAATGAGTGTATGGATAAAGAAAGACTAAAAGATTTCTACATTACTATAATCCAGTGCCAACCGCCAGGCACATTAGGAACTACTACAAACGCTGCCCATTTAGAACCCATAGCAAACCCGCTGTATCCTGACAGCATTACCAGGACTCACAAAGCACCATACCCTACCTATCAAAAGGCAACACTGCAAATATTAAACCAATACATTTCAGTGAATACTGGGGAAAGAGAACAAGTGGCAACGTCAAATAGGAATTTCCTCTTGTACCAAACAAAGCGCAGATGTTAATGATGCACATTTCCCAGAGCTGACATATTCCAGTTAATAAATTCAAAATAAAGAGATATCGTTCTACCTTTTGTGCATTTTTTTTCAGTTGCAATTGGTCCAGCCATTTTCTTCTGGTTTCTTCTTCATGTTTTCTGCTAACTCTCCATCGTCTGCTGTCCATTTGTCCTTTCTTCTCTCTTCTAGTTTTTTTTTTCCATTCTCTCTCTCTCTACATCTGCTTTAACATACTAATCTTTCTCCTTTTGCTCTTTCCTCATTCCTATTTCATCCACACAAATTTTACCCCTCCATCCTCAATCCCCAATTACTCTCCCAATACCTGGCCAATTGTAGATTTTTCATCCCTCCTACACAAAATATTTTTCCCCTCTCCATTTTACTCTCCCAGCCCCATCCCATTCTAATCCTCCCCCAACATCAGCTCCCTTCTAGTTCCAGTCTCACCCAGCATCCATTCCCTTCTTCAAGCCCCCCACTTCCCCTCAGCCCATTTCCATTCCAAGCCCCGTCCCCATCAGCTATTTGCAGTTCAAGCCCCCCACTTCCCCTCAGCCCATTTCCATTCCAAGCCCCATCCCCAACAGCTATTTGCAGTTCAAGCCCCCTTCCACTCAGCCCATTTCCAGTCCTAGCAACCCCCCCAACCCATTACCAGTCCTAGCCCCCCATAGCCCACTCCCAGTCCTAATCCCACCAGCCCATTTCCAGTCCTAACCTCCCCATCAGCCCACTCCCAGTCCTAATCCCCCATCACTCAATTTTTAGTTTAAGCCCCCCCAGCGCCTATCACCACTCCTAACCCCCCCCAGCGCCCATCACCACTCCTACCCCCCCCAGCCCAGCGCCCATCACCACTCCTAACCCCCCCAGCCAGCCCAGTGCCCATCACCACTCCTAACCCCCCCCAGCCAGCCCAGTGTCCATCACCACTCCTAACCCCCCAGCCCAGTGCCCATCACCACTCCTAACCCCCCCACCCCAGCCCATCACTACTCCTAACACCCCCCAGCCCAGCCCATCACTACTCCTAACCCCCCCCAGCCCAGCCCAGCCAATCACCACTCCCAACCCCCCCCCCCAGTCCAGCCAACCCCAGCCCATCACGACCCCTACTCCCCCCACCCCAGCCCAGCCCAGCCCAGCCCATCACCACTCCTAACCCCCCCCCCCAGCCCAGCCCAGCCCAGGGAAAATTAACAAAAAAAGAAAACCTGTCTGCTGCCGCTGTCGGGGCCGCCGCGGCAGAATCGAGCGTGCCGCGGGGCCCCCCTGTACCCACCGGCAGAGCCTGTCCTCCCCGTAGCAGCTCTCTCTTTGGAGCTGCAGTCAGACGCGCCGGCTTGCAGAGCGCGAGGGAAGAGTTTTTCCCTCGCTGCTCTGTTAAGCCTGCGGGGGCTGATGGGAAGTTCCCATCAGCCCCCGCGGGCTTAACAGAGTCGCGAAAGGGAAACTCTTCCCTTCGCGCTCTGCAAGCCGGCGAGTCTGACTGCAGCTCCAAAGAGAGAGCTGCTACGGGGAGGACAGGCTCTGCCGGTGGGTACAGGGGGGCCCCGCGGCACGCTCGATTCTGCCGCGGCGGCCCCGACAACGGCAGCAGACAGGGTTGTTGTTTTTTTTTCGATGGCGGACCTTCCCGCGTGCCAGCTGCAAGGCCTTCGCGTGCCACAGCTGGCACGCGTGCCATAGGTTCGCCATCGCTGACCTAAGGCATCCCCAAATAACACCATTATGCAATTTCAATACGGTATCAGCTAGTGAGATTGAGAACATTATTGCTTCCATCAATCCTAGCACGGCACTTAACGACCCATGCCCAGCCAGCTGGATCAAAGATCTGCGACATGATCTAAGCCAAATCTTGTGCAAGATACTGAACCAGTCCTTTCTAACAGGCTCATTCCCCCAGAGTCTGAAACACACCTCTATCAGGCCCCTACTGAAAAACAGTAAACTTGACCCATCCAAAGTTGAATCATTTAGGCCAATCTCGAGCATCCCCCAGCTCGCAAAAATCATCGAGAAAGCGTCTCAACAACAGATCCAGCATCATATCGACACGGAAGCACCACTAGACCAATCACAACATGGCTTCAGAGAAGCACATGGAGTCGACACAATCCTTACAACCCTATTCAATGATCTGGTCACTGGAATAAACAGCATCCAACAAGGATTTGTCCTCATCTTCCTAGACATCTCCGCCGCCTTCGACTCTGTGAATCATGATATACTTCTGCAACGCCTGATAGAAAAGGGGATTCGAAGCACAGCACTAGAATGGTGTAAATCCTACCTTTCCAATAGGTGGCAACAAGTCAAAACAGGACATGAATCCTCTGAACCATTCCTACAGTCTCAAGGTGTACTTCAAGGATCTTCCTTATCGGCACTGATGTTCAATATATATATGCAGCCGATATGCGAATTGATCCGTTCTTTCAACGTACAATGCCTGGCATACGCAGATGACATCCTCCTATACATGCCGTTCAAAATTGACCAATTAGAGTTTTCCCCAATAATCAATTGTTTCGGAGCAGTAGCTGAATGATTGCTGACACAAAACCTACGAATCGATCATAGCAAAACTGATGTTCTTTTTGTTACAAGGAATCGTAAGTTCGTACCTCCTCCATCGCTAATGGTCAACAACATAGAATTGAAGTCCAAACCCACAATCCGATATCTCGGCATCACACTGGACCAGCACCTGGATATGACAATGCATGTGAAGAATGTGACAAAGACTATATATCATAAGATCAGAACACTACGCCACCTCCGCCCCCTACTTGATTATACTGACTACCGATCAACCTTCCAGGCATTAGTCCTTCCACACCTAGATTTTGCAAACATCATCCTCCACGGGATCTCTCAATCAACTTTAAATCCGCTTCGCCTGGCTATGAATGCAGCTGCAAGAGTCCTCTCTGGGTCACCAAGATCTGCACACACAACGCCTATCATGAAAGATCTGCACTGGCTACCTCTACAAGCCAGACTCCACTATAAGTCACTAGTCCTTACTTTCAAAGCCTTGAATAACTACCCACCTACACCAATCACCAAGCTAATTCACAGCACCCTCGAAAATAGAAACAGGAGGACTAATGCTATGAACACCTTAATAGTTCCTAAGATGATGACATTGTGTACTAAGGCCACTTCAAACAGAGCCTTCTCAATATTTGCTCCCCTAAACTGGAATACACTTCCCCATGAAATCCGTGGCATCAAAAGCCTAATACTATTCCGAAAAGCCGTGAAACACCATCTGTTCACAAAATGTTACCCAGAAGTCATCCCGGACACTCACACATCTAGCAAGCATCCCACATACCCCAGACGCCTTAGCACCCTAATACAACCAGAAAATGGTTAGCCTACACGATAGCCCACATCATAACCATTTACCTGCACCAGCCACATGAAATCTCTTAAAATATCCAAACGAGTTAGAATATTGTATATAGTTTAAAGTATATAGTATAAAGTTAACCTGTACATAGTTCTCCCGGTTATTCCATGTGTTATTCTTCCCTGTTCTTTGTAAACTCAATGTTGCCTGTATGCATTGCAGTATGTTTTGTTCAATGTACACCACGCTGATTTTAATAGCGCGGTATAGAAGACATGTTAAATAAATAAAATAAATAAATAAATCCCTCGATGACCTCGGGTGCAAGTGCTGCCAAGGCTCCATGCTCGGCTGCCGGATTCAGTCCTACAAACTTTACGTAGGCATGTACCTTAAGGCCCTAATCCAAGATCTCTGGCTTCTTGGCAGGCCTTGCCGGGGAACCGCTCCAGCGGTTCCAGCCCTTAACAGCCGGGATCTGGGACTGCTCAAAGCCTGTCTCAAGCCGCCTACGATGGCTTTAAATCATGAGCCTGCGTGGCAGTAGCCAGCATCGGCACCCGGCACCAGGCCTGGCTGCAGACCTCATACCTCGAGCAGTGGGTCCAAGAAAAATTGCTTGATGTTCCCTGTACTGGGGAAAACGTGTTCGGCAAACCCATGGCCGACAAGGCGGCCGAGATAGAGGCAAAGGTTGTGACCAGGCAGAGGCTCTTGAAGAAGATCTCAGCCCTTCCCCGCAAGAAGCCATCGGGGAAAAAGACCCCTTTTCCCAAGGAAAAAGGGGTCCTTTCATCATAGTCACTACCAGCTCTTCTCGGACCAGCAACAGCAGGACCCTCAGCCCATGGGCCAGGACCACGGGTCCAGAAAACCCAAAATAGAAAAGTCCCAAACCCTGACTCCAACCCAACCTAGGATGACTCTGAAATATACAAATGGGAATGGAGTAGTTTCCACACCATTCATAGAAGATAATGTGTTAGAACAGCTTGCAAAACTAAAAGTGGACAAGGCCATAGGTCCAGAGGTTACATCCCAGGATACTGAAAGAGCTCAGAGGGGTTCTTGCAGGACCTTTAAATGATGTTTTTAATAGATTCTTGGAGATAGGAGCAGTTCCACAGGACTGGAAAATGGCTGATGTGGTACTAATTCACAAAAGTGGTAGTAGGGAAGAAGTGACAAACTACAGGCCAGTAAGCCTTACCTCGGTGGGGGGAAAAGTAATGGAGGCACTCCTGAAAGAGCGAATAGTGGACTTTCTTGAAACCAACAGGTTGCACGATCCGAGGCAACATGGTTTTACCAAAGGACGATCTTGCCAAACAAATCTGATTGAGTTCTTTGACTGGGTGACCAGAGAACTAGATCAAGGGCATGCAATGGATATCATCTACCTGGATTTCAGGAAAGCCTTTGATGCTGTTCCTCATCAGAGGCTTATCAATAGGTGGTGAACTGGATCAGAAAATGGTTAACTGATAGATGACAGAAGGTGATGGTAAACGGAATTCACTCGGATGAAAGGAAGGTGATTAGCGGTGTGCTCCAGGGTTCGGTTCTGGGACCGGTACTGTTCAATGTATTTGTGAGTGATATTGCTGAAGGACAGAATGGAAAAGTCTGTCTTTTTGCAGATTACATGAAAATTTGCAGTACAGTGGACTCCCCTGAGAGAGTGGAGAACATGAGGAAAGATCTACAAAAGCTGTAAGAATAGTCTAATGCTTGGCAGTTAAGATTTAATGTGAAGAAGTGCAGTGTCATGCACTTGGGAAGCAGAAATTCAAGGGAATTGTATGTGATAGGGGGTGAGAAGTTGGTGTGCACGGACCAGGAGAAAGACCTTGGAGTGATTGTTTCTGAGGATCTCAAGGTGGCAAAACAGTGTGACAATGTGGTGGCAAAAGCCAGAAGGATGCTGGGTTGCCTACAAAGAGGAATTTTCAGCAGAAAGGAAGAGGTAAGGCCTCACTTGGAATATTGTGTTCAGTTTTGGAGACCATATCTCACAAAGGATATAAAAAGACTGGAAACTGTTAGAGAAAGGTGACCAAAGTGATTTGGAGCCTGTGTCAGAAGACTTATGAGAAGAGACTTGAAGACCTAAATATGTACACTCTGGAGGAGAGGAGGGACAGGTGAGATATGATTCAGACTTTTAAATACTTAAAGAATATTAATGAACAAACAAATCTCTTCTAAAGACAGGGAAGCTGTAAAACTAGAGAGCATAACATGAAGCTGCAAGGGGGTAAACTGAAAGGCAATGTCAGGAAATACTTTTTCACTGAAAGGGTGGTGGATGCTTGGCATGCCCTCCCATTGGAAGTGGTGGGGGCAAATACAGTGATAGAATTCAAAATGGCATGGCAACAGGATAAAATCAAAATAAACATAACTATCTTTTATATATCAACAAATAGCAGTGACCTACACGGTGCGGTGGGTACACCCCTAAACAAAGGCATGGGGAGGTGTGACCTGTATGAAACAGCAGGTGCACCTAATGCTGGTCAGACTAAATGGACCATGCTGGTCTTTATCTGCCATCATTACTATATTACTATGTTACTGTGAATCCAGGAGCTCTCTCAGAAAAGGGGTTAATTTTAAAACTGCCCACTGATAAGTATGCGCTTACTTTCCCTGTGCAGGGTTCATCCATTTTCAGAATTATGCACTTAGTTTACACCTTCTAAATTAGTGCATACACACTTATTTTCAAAACTAAGCATTAACGCCACCCCTTAGGACGTCTCACCCCAGTCTGGGTAAACATATGCAGGGGTCTAAGGTATATAAAATAGTTCAACTGTACTTTTGGGATCATTTTTAAAAGCATTACTGTGAGTAAAACATTTGTTTCATGTGGAGGAATGGCTTCTTCTAAAATTGCCCAGAGTATATGCCCTTAATCGGGTGTGCATACATTCTCTATTCGCAGAAGTTGGACCTGGTTGGAGCCATTTCCGAGGTCAGAGTTTGCATTTATAAGTTTGTACTATAAAATATGCATAAAGACATGAGGAGGGATCTAGCTAAGCTTGAAGAATGGTCTAGAATTTGGCAGCTGGGATTTAATGTTAAAAAATGTAAGGTCATGCATTTGGGCTGCAGCAATCCAAGGGAGCAATATAGTATAGGGGGTGAAGTACTTTTGTCCACTAAAGAAGAGCGGGACCTAGGCGTGGTTTTGTCTGATGATCTTAAAGTAGCTAAACAGGTAGAAAAGGTGACGGCAAAAGCTAGAAGGATGCTTGGGTGCATACAGAGAGGAATGGCTAGCAGAAAAAAGGAGGTGATAATGCCTCTGTATAAGTCTTTGGTGCGACCTCATTTGGAGTATAGTGTGCAATTCTGGAGACCGCACCTTCAAAAGAATGTGAACAGGATGGAGTCGGTGCAGAGGGTGGCTACTAAAATGATTAGTGGTCTTCATTATAAAGCATATGAGGACAGACTTAAGGATCTTAATATGTACACCTTAGAGGAAAGGCGGGATAGAGGTGATATGATTGAGATGTTTAAATACCTCCGTGGCATAAATGTTCAGGGAGAGATCCTCTTTCAATTGAAAGCAAGTTCTGCTACGAGGGGACATGGGATGAGGGTGAAGGGAGATAGATTCAGGAGTGATATGCGGAAATATGTCTCCAGGAACAAGCAGGAATGAGTCTTCACATATGGGTACGTCGGTACCGACGGAGCCTGCGCGGGAACGCTCCCCAGCTTCCCAAAAAAGGAAAGCTTTTGGGAGCATCCCACAGCGCCTGCGCGCTGCCTTCCCATCTTTCCTAACCGCCTCTCCCCAGTTCTTCTTTTCCGCAGAGCCAGCAGGTCGTGTTCCTGTCACCGCTGAAGAAGTTCTTTGTTTTATTTTATTTCTTTGGTCGCGCGTCTGCCTTCCCTGACGTCGGACCGGTACCGCCGGTCTTTCTTTTCTTTCTTAAAAAAAAAAACAAAAAACATATTTTTCCCTCACTTAGTGTGTTTTTTCCTCTTTTGGGCCTTAGGCCTCACGAAAATTTTTCTTCATGGAAAAACCAGCCTCCGGGTTTAAAAAATGCACTAAGTGCAGCTGTACTATTTCTGTTACTGACACCCATGAATGGTGTCTTAAATGTTTTGGGTCCTGACCACTCCATTTTGGATTGTCTGTCCTGCTCCTTGATGTCCAAACGAGGGTTACAGAACCGAGCAGCCAAGCTCCATGTTCTGTTTCCCTCTGATGCAGCTTCAGTGGCATCGACGTCTTCCAGGGCTGCTTCTTCCTCCCATGGATCTCAGGTAACCAAACATAAATCCAGCCGGTCCTCGAAGGGTAGATCTCCTTCCAAGCATCGAGATGCCTCTGGGCTTGCCCTCGAGGATCCTGCACCGGCAAAACTACCCCGGCGGGAAGCTCCGGCTTCCAAAGCTCCACCTATGTGGTTACAGGTTGACATCGATGGCACGGCCTCGACCGATCACCTGTTAGAATGCTCTGGGGTACCTGCACAACCTTCCGGTACCGAATTCCAGGCATTCATGGCGTCGATGGATCAGAATTTTCTATCCATGCAGCAGGCTATCCCGGCCTTCATTCAAGCTGCGACGCCGCTAATACCACAACAAACTCCGTTGTCGGTATCGGCCCAGGTACCGGCACCAATGCTGGGACCGGTACCGACTGCATCGACATCGGCCATGGTGTTGTCTGCAGCGGTTCCCTGCCTAGGGATGCCCATCGGTACCGATAACGTCCGATGTCGATACGGCTCGGTACGCGTATCGGGCTTTGAAAGAGCACCCTGACAGTCGATACTTTGATTCCTCCAAAGATTCTGATGCATCGGAGGCATCTGCTGAAGTATTCATAGCCCTTCCTGAAGAGCTGCCTTCTCCAAAAAGAAGAATGTCTCCTCCAGAAGACTTGTCCTTTCAAGACTTCATAAGAGAAGTGGCTAAAGGGCTATTTCAGTAACCTCTGAATCAGAGCCTAGAGCTAAAAAAAAATGGATATTTTAGGTTATTCTAAGGTTCCTAAGGAGGCAGTCACCTTGCCAATTCATGAGATTCTTTATGATCACATGATTGACTTATGGGAGACTCCTCTCACTATCTCTCCTCATTCTCATAGGTTGGACACCATGCACCGTGTCCCTCCTTGTCCTGGTTTTCATAAAACACAGCTTCCTCACCATTCTATTGTGGTGGAGTCAGCTATGAAAAAGATAAAGAGTGCAAAAAGACACTCCTCTGCTCCTCCAGGAAGAGAATGCAGGACCTTGGATGCTTTTGGTAGGAAACTCTTCCAAGCCAGTATGCTCATTGCCAGAATCAACTCCTATAGTCTCTATATGGGAATGTTTCTGAAAGAAGTTGCAGATAAGCTGCACACTTTCCTCCCTTTTCTTCCAGAGGATAAAAGGGAAGAATTTCTTATTTGGCTTTAGCATACTCAAGATATTTCAAAGTTTTCCAACCGTGCAGCTTTTGACTCCTTTGAGGGTGCCAGCAGAGCTTCAGCCATTGCCATAGCTGCACGCAGAATTGCTTGGCTCCAAGCTTCTGATCTAGAATCTTGGGTCCAGGATGGCTTGGGAAATCTTCCCTGTACAGGAGAAAACCTGTTTGGCAAAGACTGGCAAATTAAAGCCACTCAAATGGATGCAGAAAATTCTGCTTTGGATAGACTTTCAAAGTCAACCTCCATTCCTGCCAAGAAAAAAACCTTTCAAGAAGTCTTTTTTCAAGAAAGGCAGATTCCATCCTGCTTCTGGCCAACAATCATCTACAAGTCGTTTTGCTGCTAAGCGTCAGCAACCTAAACAGGCCAGGTCTAAGCCTACAGGGGCTGCTGCAACTCAGCAGACCCAGCCTCCTCATGGTTTTTGACTTGATGCTAGAGAACTTAGCCTTTCTGGCTCTGGAACAGCCAGAGCCTCTCACCATTCCAGGAAGGTTAGCTCATTTTGCTCCCAGATGGGAGCAAATTACAACAGAGCAGTGGACCCTCTCCATCATAAGGGAGGGGTACAAACTTCATTTCTCAAACCTTCCTCCTCACACCATGGTGAGACTTTTCAATTCTCCAACATCTCTCCTCGACCTTCTAGGTCAGGAGGTGGCTGCCCTTCTTGCCCGAGGTTCAATAGAAGAAGTACCTCTTCTTCAACAAGGGTCAGGGTTTTACTCCCCCTACTTTCTGATCCCAAAGAAAACAGGGGGCTACAGACCCATATTAGATCTCAGAGAATTGAACAAATTTCTATGCAAGGAGAAATTCAAAATGCTTTCTCTGGGCACTCTCCTTCCATACCTTCAGAGTCAGGATTAGCTTTGTTCTCTAGATCTCAAGGATGCGTACACACATGTCCTCATCCATCCTTCCCACAGAAGGGTCCTCCGTTTTCTTTTCCAAGGAAAGCATTACCAATACAGGGTGCTTCCTTTCTGTCTGGCCTCTGCTCCAAGAGTGTTCACCAAATGCATGGCAGTAGTAGCTGCATTTCTACGCACTCTGGGAATATTTGTATTCCCATACCTGGACGACTGGCTCATCCGAGCCCCATCTCAATCAGAGGCCCAGACTTCCCTGGACTGCACAAGGCGCATTCTGCAGTATCTGGTACTTGTGGTAAACCTCCCAAAGTCCCAGCTCACCCCTACTCAGTCCCTAGAGTTCAAAGGGGCCTGGCTAGATACTACCACTGCAAGGGCCTATCTTCCTCAGGCCCGTTGCCTATGCCTAGTGCAGTTAGCCTCCCAGATTCAGTCAAAGAGCCATTTAACTGCCCGGGAGATGGTACAACTGCTAGGCCACATGGCATCCACAGTGCATGTGGTCCCCTATGCTCGCCTTCACATGAGAGCAGCTCAATGGACTTTGCCCACCCAGTGGACTCAAGCATCAGGGGCTCTGTCAGACAAAATAGCAACCTCCAGGTGCCTCTTTTGGTCTCTCCAGTGGTGGAAGTCCACCCAAAATCTGTTGCTGGGGTCCCCCTTCCAACAGTTGTTACCCCAAGCAACCCTCACAACAGATGCCTCCTAAACAGGTTGGGGAGCTCATCTACAAGACCTCTCCACTCAGGGCACTTGGTCTCCACAGGAGACCTCTCTACCACTGTTCCCTCTAAGCTGTGCGCGTGTGCGCGCGCACACACCTCACCGAGCGAGGGCACATACTTTACAACAGAGCGCACAAAAATTCTGATTCTGATAGAAAACACCACAGACGTCTTAAAATTTAAAAGTTGTTATGTATTTACAGTTTTCACAAGTTCTACAATGTTTTCTAGTGCAATCAATGTGGTGTACATACTGTATTCTGATGTGTAGTCAAATTTTAAAGTATATAACTCTGAGTGTCGTTACGTGGCGCACAAAAATGTAACCTTCCTTCAAAAGCTGCACAGCTGATATTTTATGCGCACACAGCCGACAGAAAATTAGAGGGAACATTGCTCTCTATATATCAACCACTTGGAGCTCCGAGCAGTTTTTCTAGCTCTCAAGGTCTTCCATACCCTGCTCAGCTACAAGACAGTCCTCATTCATACGGACAATCAGGTAGCCATGTTTTACATAAACAAGCAAGGAGGAACTGGCTCTCTGTCGCTTTGCAACGAAGCTTTAAGATTGTGGGCCTTCGCCAGAGAGCATCAAATCCATCTCCTGGCCGTATACCTTCCAGGAATCCAAAACTCTTGGGCAGACAGACTCGGTCGAGTTCTGCTTCCACACAAATGGTCCCTGCACATGGACCAGGTACTCAGAATCTTTCAAGAGTGGGGAACCCCGGACATAGACCTCTTTGCAAGTCCGTGGAATGCCAAACTTCCCCGGTTCTGTTCCAGAATTCCGTGTCAGGGAGTTCAGGCCAAGGATGCCTTCCTCCTTCACTGGGGTCAAGACTTCCTGTATGCCTTTCCACCCATTCCCTTAATTCCCAAGACTCTGTTCAAGCTCCAGAGGGATCAAGGATCTATGATCCTCATAGCTCCACGCTGGCCACGCCAAGTGTGGTACCCTCTACTTCTGCATCTCTCTCAAGCTCCCTCCCTGGACTTGGGAGCTGCTCCAGACCTCCTGTCCCAGGAGGAGGGGACTTTGTGGCACCCAAACCCCAAGTCCCTTCACCTCAGGGCTTGGTTGCTGAAGGCTTAGACCTTCAAGATTGGAATCTTTCTCAGCAGGTGAAGAATATCCTCCATGCTTCCAGAAAACCGCCTTCTAGACGTTCCTATGCTTTTAAATGGAAAAGGTTTTCCATTTGGTGTACTGAGAAGGGTCTTGACCCTCTAGCACTACCTTTGAATTCTCTATTAGAATATCTCCTGCATCTCTCCAATGCAGGCCTTAAGACAAATTCAGTAAGAGTCCATTTGAGTGCTATTGCAGCATCCCTCAAGCCTCTCAATGGACAGTCTATTTCCTCTCATCCTCTTATTGCAAGATTCATGAGAGGCCTAACTTTAACTAAACCTCCCATTAGGCCTCCTCTGGTGGCATGGGACTTAAATTTGGTTCTTGGTCAGCTTAAGAAGCCACCTTTTGAACCCTTAGCCACCACCTCCTTGAAATTTCTTTCCTGGAAGGTTATCTTCCTCATTGCAGTCACCTCAGCTCGCCACATCAGTGAACTGCAGGCCTTAGTGGCTAATCCACCTTATACAAGGTTCCATCATAAGGTAGTCCTTAGGACCAATCCACACTTTATGCCTAAAGTGGTCTCACCTTTTCATCTTAATCAAGAGGTATATTTACCTGTCTTTTTTTCCAGGTCTTCATGCATCAAGTGCAGAGAGGAATCTTCATACTCTGGATTGTAAGAGAGCTCTTGCCTTTTACTTACAAAGGACACAGCAACATAGAAAGTCTTCTCAACTCTTTGTTGCTTTTGATCCCTCTCATTTGGAACTTCCAGTCTCTAAGAGGACGCTGTCCAATTGGATTGCTCAGTGTATTTCTTTCGTCTACCAGAGTAAGAACCTTTCTGTGGAGGGCCATGTTACAGCTCATAATGTGAGGGCCATGGCCACCTCTATGGCTCATCTAAATTCTGTGTCCATCGACCAGATCTGTCGAGCGGCCACCTGGGCCTCGGTTCATACCTTCAAAGCCCATTACTGTTTGGACAAGGACTCCTGCCGGGATGCCTTGTTTGGTCAGGCTGTTCTCAAACACCTGTTCCATGCTTAATCAACTCCTATCCTCCTTCCCTGGATGGATGCCTGAGATCCATAGGAGGAGGTAGAGCCCTTCTCTGGGTCTCACAACCTTGGGGATCTCCCAGGCATCTCTAGCTAGGGAGTCCCCATATGTGAAGACTCATTCCTGCTTGTTCCTGGAGATAGCACAGTTACTTACCTGTAACAGGTGATCTCTGGGAACAGCAGGAATAAGTCTTCACAACCCACCCACCTCCCCTAGGAGTTGTATCTCTCTACCTATCTTTCCTTTCCTCTTTCTCTCTTTGTCTCAGCTTTAAACTCGAACTGGGGAGAGGCGGTTAGGAAAGGCGGGAAGGCAGCGCGCAGGCGCTGTGGGATGCTCCCAAAAGCTTTCCTTTTTTGGGAAGCTGGGGAGCGTTCCCGCGCAGGCTCCGTCGGTTCCGACGTACCCATATGTGAAGACTTATTCCTGCTGTTCCCAGCGATCACCTGTTACAGGTAAGTAACTGTGCTTTCTTTACGGAAAGAGTAGTGGATCCAGGGAATAGTCTCCCAGTGGAGGTGGTAGAGATGAGGACAGTAACTGAATTAAAAAAAAGCATGGGACAAACACAGAGGATCTCTAAAGGTAAAAAGGGGACTGTTGTAGTTGTTATGGAAGGACAGACTAGATTTTAATTAGCTGTATTTATATCCCGCTTTTCACCGGGTCAAAGCGGTCAATTGGGGGATACATTTAACACGAGGAGATATGAGACACATACACTAATACTTACAGGGAACATGGGCAATGGAGGGTTAAGTGGCTTGCCCAAGACCAGAAGGAGTGCCTACAGGACTAGAAATCCCAGTCCCTCCGGCCTGAGATTGCTGTCCCCAGGTGGGACTTGAACCCCCGGCCCTCCGGCCTGAAGTACCTTGTCCTAACCACTAGACCACTCCTCCCTACTCCTCCCTAGGCCATGTGATCTTTTTCTGTCGTCATATTTCTGTGTTTCTATGTTTCTATAAGAGAGTATAAAATAAAATGAGTGAATTTGTATATGCTTCAGAACATATGTAAATGTGTGTGTGGTGGAAAATTTTAAAAGAGAGTGCATATACCTGCCACATAAGTCAGCAGGCTGGTTAAAAAAATTACCCTCCCTTTTTTATTTATTTAAATGTATAGCTTTTTTTTTATTGTTTTGTTGAAAGGATCTTGAGGACCACTCACTAAGAGGGTAATTTAGAGCAAAGCACCTAGGTGCCTATTTTGTCCCAGTTGTATAAAGATACATAGGTACTTACAGTATGTCTCTTATAAAATACCAATGCAAATCCAATAGAAATCGTGTCTGCATTGAAGGCGCAGGCATCGTGCCTGCTGGAGAGGAGTTGTAAATATTTACATGTGGACTATGCGAGTAGATTAGCATATTTCATAATCCACATGTGTATTTTGTGACTCTACTTGCGCTCCGTCCAGACCATGCTCCCAGCAGTGCCTGCAATAAAAGTATGTGCATTCATTTTACACTTGATGTAATTTTGTAAAAGCCATTTTATGCACATATGTTGCCACATATGCATGCAAATAACTTCATAAAATTATATCTGATTATGTTTTTCTAAATGTAAAGCCTGTTTTACATACAGAAGGTCTCTTATAATATTTTGCAGCAGTGTATGTGTGCATAAGTATGTATGCTGACAAGATGGTGTGTACTTATATGTGCACCATGTGTAAGTGTTAGTTTGGGTGGAGCAATTGTGGAGTTGCAGTGTTAGTGTGTATTTTATAAAATACATGAAGACGCACAAAGAGAACACTCACACATTTACAGCTGTCTCAGAGCAGGTGTAAATCTGTATGTTGGCGGTGCAACATGGGCTGGATCTGGGAGCTTAATTCATAAAGGCATATAGGTGCCCAAGTTTTTAAAAAATAGTCTTAAAATAAATGTCCTTTTGGATTCTTACATAAATGTATTGTTATATAAATCAGGCCTTAAGATGGGGGAAAAGATATGTAGTAAGACCTTCATGAGTAAGTCCTGGACTTTTCCCATAGTAATCCTTCCCTTTCTCCGGGAACAAGCAGGAAGTCATTCTTCACATATGGGTGACGTTGGTGCCGATGGAGCCCACACAGAAGCATCTCCCCAGCTTTCAAAGAAAGCCTTTGTGGATACACCATGCATACATGGTCCACTTCCTGCCCAAGGGTGCCATCTTGCCTCTGTCTCCTTTTTACCACGGAGTCCTTCAGACGCTGTCCAATTTTCCCCAGAAAAAGTCGGATTTTATTTTCAAGTTTTGTCCAGTTTGTGTACTGGTTCCTTCCTGCCCCCAAGCCAGCTTGCCTCAGCGTCGTTCCTTGGGTTTGTTTATTCATTTTTTCTTAGTTTTTCATCGAGGTCTTACTCGACCAGTGTTCACACCCTTTTTCAGCCAAAGGCCTTGGACCCCCTGCTAGGAGGCGGGGACTCTCTCTTTTTCCAGTGGCCTCCAGTGGCTTCAAAAAGTGTGATCAGTGTGGCAAAATGATGTCAATTTGATTCCTTGGTCCGGAGCACGACAACTCCAACTGCAAACTTTGCAGAACCATGACCCCAAAGGCCTTAAAGATAGCCATCAGCAGCAGGAAAAGTTCTTCCAGATGTCCGACTCCACTCCGGAGTCTCCACTGATACCACACTCCAGGGCCCCCTCCGATACCTCGGTGCCTGCAAAGCCAAAGCCTCTTCAGAGTCCTGTGGCCATGGTTCCTCCAAGCGGAAGTCCCCGGAGGTGGAGCATAAGAAAAAAATCCTCGAAGACCGCCTCGGAGAATGGATCCGGGAAAAAGGTGAAATCCCACTCAGGTCCCGCAGTCCCAGGTGTGAGTCCAGTGCGTTGCGGCACGAGTGGCTCTCCAAGATACTCTGCCAAGGAGTCGTCGGCTCCTGCCGACAGGCCTCTGACCCCCAAGGCCATCCTCATCGAGGACTCTCCCTTGACAGTACTGATGCCGGGTTCAAAGTCCGTTGTGCCCATGTCAAAAGCTGCTGAGTCAATGGCATGGAGACCAGGATTGCAGTCCTAGAGAGCAGTATATCTGCCCTAGTGGCCTTGCAGCAGGCGTTTGTCTGGTTTGTCAGATTCATCCGCCCCAACGATGGGACCCTCAACATCAAGGGCTTCCCTGGACGTTGAAACAGTCCTCGAGAGAGCCCCCGGTCGAGGTCCTGGTCCCATTCCTCGGGACACTGGTCCTCCCTGGCGAGCGCCCGCAGCTCAGATCGATGGTCTTCTGGAGGTCATGCACTGCAAAGAGCGGTCCTCGACAGAGGTGATCGTGCAGCGTTGGACTCATATTTAACCAAGTTGCAAGAGGATCTTGATAAATTGGAAGACTGGGCATCAAAATGGCAGATGAAATTTAATGTGGACAAATGAAAGGTTATGCACCTAGGGAAGAACAACCCAAACTATGGTTACACGATGCAAGGTTCCACATTAGGAACCACCACCCAGGAAAAAGATTTAGGCGAAATTGTGGATACCATGTTAAAACCCTCGGCCCAGTGTGCAGCGGCGGCCAAGAGAGCAAATAGAATGCTAGGTATGATAAGGAAAGGAATGGAAAATAAAACAAAGGATATTATAATGCCTCTATATCGTTCCATGGTGAGACCGCACCTTGAATATTGTATGCAATTCTGGTCGCCGTATCTTAAAAAGGATATAGCGATTTTGGAATAGGTTCAGAGAAGAGCCACCAAAATGGTAAAGGGGATGGAAGGATATTCCTATGAAGAAAGGCTAAAAAGGTTAGGGCTCTTTAACCTGGAAAAGAGACGGCTGAGGGGAGATATGATAGAAGTCTATAAATTAATGAACGGAGTGGAACGGGTAAACGTAGATTGATTGTTTACCTTATCAGAATATAGAAAGACTAGGGGACATGCAATGAAGCTACAGGGTAAACTATTTAAGACTAATAAAAGAAAATATTTTTTCACTCAACGTGTAATCAAACTCTGGAATTTGTTACTGGAGGATGTAGTAAAGGCTGTTAGTGTAGCTGGGTTTAAAAAAGGTTTGGACAAGTTCCTGGGGGAAAGGTCCATAAACCATTATTAAGAAGGGACCCAGGATATCAATGCTTGACCCAATACAAGCATTGTGGAACCTGTGTCCCTTGGGGAAACTGCTAGGTACATATGACCTAGATTGGCCACTGTTGGAAACAGAATACTGGGCTTGATGGGCCTTGGTCTGACCCAGTATGGCATATCTTATGTTCAAGTTTATATACCACTTTTCTACCAGTCTAAGCGGTGTACATTCAAGGTGGCAAAACAGTGCAACAAGGCGGTGGCAAAAGCCAGAAGAATGTTGGGCTGCATTCGAAGAGGAATTACCATCAGAAAGGAAGGGGTACAAGTGCCACTGTATAAGTCTCTGGTGAGGCCTCACTTGGAATACTGTGTTCAGTTTTGGAGACCGTATCTTGCAAAGGATGTAAAAAGAATGGAGGCTGTTCAGAGGAAGGCGACCAAAATGATTTGGAGCCTGCATCAGAAGCCTTATGAAGATAGGCTTGAAGACCTAAATATGTACACTTTGGAGGAGAGGAGGGATAGGGGAGATATGATTCAGACCTTTAAATACTTAAAGAGAAATAATGAACAAACAAACCTCTTCCAGAGATGGGAAGCTATAAAACTAGAGGGCATGACATGAAGCTGCAAGGTGGTAAATTGAAAGAGAATGTCAGGAAATGCTTTTTTACTGAAAGGGTGGTGGATGCTTGGAATGCCCTCCCGATGGAGTTGGTGGGGCAAACATAGTGACGGATTTCAAAGTGGCCTGGGAGAGACACAGTGGATCACTTTACAGCAACAAGATTAAATCAAAATAAACTGAACCATCTTATTTCTCAACAAATAGGGGTGTCCTACATGGAACGATGGGGGGAGGAGCGGTGGGTTCACCTCTAAACAAACAAAGAAGCAAAGATATGGGGAGAGGTGAAGACATGGGGAGGGGTACACCTTCTCCTTGTGGGTGCACCACTAAGCAAAGACATGGGTAGGGGTGCACCTACTCCCTAAAAGACATGGGAAGGGGTGCACCTACTCCTGCCATATAGCTGAGCAGACTAGATGGACCATACTGGTCTTTATCTGCTGTCATTTACTATGTTACTATGTCACTATATATTTTTCCCTTGTTCCTGAAGGGCTCACAATATGTTTTTGTACCTGAGGCAACTCGTAATGGGACTTCGAGTCTGAATGGGAGACAGAGGACGAAGAGTCCCCGGACACAAGACTACACCGTGACGTGCCCTCGGACAACATGATGCCATTCCCCACCCGAAGACGTGACGTTCCTCGATTTCGTGAGGGATATAACAGCAGCTACGGGTACCAGTCTGTCAACAATGAGTCGCCTGACTGAAGACTGAACACAATTTAGGATAGCTATCCAGAGGGTCGCCATGAGTCGACTCCCACTCGACGGCACTTAACAACAACATGGCTAAGGCTCTCACTATCGAGACCGAGGCTGAGGAGGACCCGCGAACTGAGGAATTGGAGATCCTCCAATGCGAAGCACCCCTGAGGGAAACCCTTACGGTCCCAATGCCCCAGTCCTAGACTGCTGTCTCCTCCGTATGTGGGAAACAGCGGCGTCTGGACCAGTCGTTAGCAGGTGCCTCGACGCCATGTACCGGGTATGCCGAAGCCCTGGGTTTAAAAAGTCCCAGCTTCCCCACAACTCCATGGTCATGGAGTCAGCCATGCACAGGCTTAAGTGCCAAAAAAAAAATTTGTCAGTACCACCCGGCAGGGAGGCCCAAACCCTAGAGGCCCTCGGTCGGAGAGCCTTTCAGGGCTCGATACTAATGTGCCGAATCCAGTCCTACCAGCTCTACATCGGCATGTACCTGAAGGAACTGTCGAAGAAGCTTGGGGGTTTCCGTAGGCCTCGATGGAGAATCCTAACCTCGTCAGTAAAAGAATGCTCGAAGTTTCTGTCCCAAGCAGCCTACAATAGCTTCAAGTCATCACCCAGGGTGGCCGCGGCCGCCAGCATCTGGGCATGATGCCAAGCATGGCTACAGTCACCCAACCTGGAACAATTGGTACAGGACAAACTAATCCACTCTGATGAGCAAGTAAAGGGCGGTATATCAAGTGCCTAAACCAGGGATGGGCAAGTCCGGTCCTGGAGAGCCACAGACCAGACAGGTTTTCATGATGTCCCTAATGAATATTCATGAGATCTATTTGCATCCACTGCCTTCCATTGTATGGAAATAGGTCTATGAATATTCATTAGGGACATCATGAAAGCCTGACTGGTCTGCGGCTCTCCAGGACCGGACTTGCCCACCCCTGGCCTAAACAATAACCATAGCCATAATCGATCTCCCCTGCATAGGTGAAAACCTATTCGGGAAGCCCATGGCGGATAAAGCAGTGGAGTTAGAGACCGAGTATGTGACGAGAACCAGACTGTCAAAGAAGACCTTGGTGCAACCCCTGAAGAAAACCCCAGGGAAAAAGCTATTTTTCCCGAGGAAGAAAGGGGTCTTTAGTAGTACTCGGCACTTCCAGACCTTCTCGGCCCCTCAGCAGAGCCAACAACAAAAGAGTCGGGGACATGGTTCCAGAAAATACAAAGCCCCGAAGCCCCAGGTACCAGCTCAAGTCCAGTCCGGGGGAAGCTTTTGACTGCCTGGGTGTGATCTCCACTCCCCCAGGAGAGGTCCTCTGCTGCCCACAGGGGGGCGCCTAGCCCTATTTGCCCACAGGTGGACAGCCATCACCACTGATACCTGGGTGCTACAAGTGCTCCAGGAGGGCTACCTCCTACACCTACATTGGGCACCACCCTCGTACTTTCTGGGAGAACCCACTAGGCTGCCTCCTCCACCAAATCCTGCTCCTTGCTGAGCTAGCAGGACTACTCCAGGACAAAGCAGTGGAGCCAGTGCCAAAACCTCTCTGGGACACCGGCTTCTACTCCAGGTATTTCCTCATCCCCAAGAGGACTGGGGGCCTCAGGCCCATTCTGGACCTGTGAGAGCTCAACAAGTTTCTGGTCAGGGAGAAGTTTAAGATGCTCTCCCTTGGAACACTGCTGCCATTCCTCCAGCAGGGAGATTGGCTTTGCTCCTTAGACCTAAATGATGCCTACACTCACATCCTAATTTACACCAACCACAGAAAATACCTTCGGTTCATTTTGGGGGGGACAGCACTACTAATACACGGTGCTGCCCTTTGGTCTGGCCTTGTCTCCAAGGGTCTTCACAAAGTGCCTCGCAGTGGTTGCAGCCCATATCAGGCTTCAAGGGGCCTTCGTCTTCCCTTCTTTGGACGACTGGCTCATAAAGGGGCTCTGCTACAGAGGCACAATGTACCACTGGAAGCACCATAAACGCCCTGCAACACCTGAGGTTTGTCATAAACTACCCCAAGTCCCACTTCACTCCAGCTCAGCACCTAGAATTCATAGGGGCGCAGCTTGGACACCCTTTAGGCAAAAGCCTTCCTTTTCAGGAGAGATCAGAGCTCCTCAGAGAATTAGCCGCAGAGGTGCAGCGGCTCAGGACACTACCCGCCCGGCTTCTCCTCTGTCTGTTGGGACACATGGCCTCCACGGTCCATGTGACACCACATGCCCGCCTACACAAAAGAGCAGCCCATTGGAACCTCTGCTTTCAGTAAGCACAAGCCACAGGCATGCTCAAGGACAGAGTGCAGGTGACCCACCAGTTAGCAAGCTCTCTCAGATGGTGGCAGAACCCATGTCACCTTCAGGCTGGGATGCCCTTCCAGGCACCCAGCCCCCAGATGGTTCTCATCATGGATGCCTCTCTAATGGGCTGTGGAGCGCATTGCGAGATCCTCCAGACACAGTGCTGCTGGTCCCAGAGGGAATCTGAAATGCAGATCAACCTGCTGGAAATCAGGGCGATATGCCTGGCTTTCAGATCCTTCTGCCACCAACAATCCAGGTTACAATGTTCTACGTGAACAAATAGGGGGGGGGGACAAGGTCGTACCCCTCTTCTAGGAGACGGTAGCCCTCTGCTTCTATGCTAGATGCAGAGGGATGCTCCTAAAGGCGGTCTGCTTCCCGGACCAGGATAGTGTCTTAACAGACAAACAGCAGACTACTCCAGCCGCACAAGTGGCACCTGGACCCAGCGGTAGCCTCATGGCTGTTCTGGCTCTGGGGTGTCCTGGTGATGGACCTATTCGCCAGCCCAGACAACACGCAGTTGCCCTGTTTCTGCTCCCGTCTTAGGTAGCAGCAGATGCATTCCTCACTCCATGGATAGAAGGCTTCCTGTACTCCTCTCCAACGCTGCTAATAGCCAAGACCCTATTCAAGGCTCATCGCAACAGAGTGACGCTAGTGCTGATAGCTCCTCAGTGCCCAGACAGCCCCGATTCTCCCTATCAATGGTACCGCCGATTCCCATGGCTTACTCTCGCAGGAGCAGGGCTCTTTCCTTCACCCCAACCTGAGGTCCTTCTCGCTCACGGCTTGGCTGCTGAAAGGGTAGCGTTAGCCCCCTTTTATCTCCCAAGAGACGTGGAAGAGGTTCTCCCGGCCTCTTATAAGGCTTCCACAAGGGCATATGCCTTCAAGTGGTACACTTTCTCATTGTGGTGCACAGAAAAGCGGACAAACCTATTCTCCTGCTCAGTGCATGTGGTACTCCAATATATGTTCTACCTATTGCATGTGGGACTGAAGTCCAACTTTGTCAGAGTACACCTGAACACCATCGCAGTGCATCACCATTTGGTCAAGGGGAAATTCCTTTCGGCTCAGCTTCTTGTGTCTCGGTTCCTACGGGGCCTTATGTTGTCCAAACCTCTAATCCGCCCTCCCGCAGCAGAGTGGGACCAGAATGTGGTGTTCTCGCAGCTCACCAAGCCTCCATTTGAGCCTCTGGCCACCTGCGGTACCTCTCTTGGAACGTCGCCTTCCTGGTAGCACTCGCATCAGCTCGCAGCGTCAACAAGCTCCAGGTTCTAATGGCAGAGCCTCCTTACATGAGGTTCTACAAGAACAGGGTGGTGTTCCCCCCACACACCTCAGGCTTCTACCGAAAGTGGTATCCCCATGCCACCTCAGTTAGGAGGTGGTGCTCCACACCTTCTTTCCCAGGCCTCATGCTGATAGGGTGGAGACCATTCTCCATAGTCTGGATTGCAAAAGAGCCCTGTCCTTTTACCTGCAACGGACTCAGGGCCACCGCAAAGCTGAACAGCTTTTCGTATCCTTTAACCCCAGCCACCTAGGGCTCCCAGTGACTAAGTGAACTTTGTCCGCTTGGGTGGCAGACTGCATAACCGTTGCCTACGAGCAAGCGGGGATGTCACTGGACCACAGAGTCATGGTGCACCGCATCAGGGCCATGGCTACTTCCATGGCCGATTTTTCATTCCGTCTCCATGACGTTAATTCGTCAGCCGCCACCTGGTCTTCGGTTCTACCTTTGCAGCTCATTACTGCCTGGAGAGGGGTCCCAACAGGATAGCGCCTTCAGCCAAGCCATACTCCGTAATCTTTTCGGGATGTAGGCAACTCCTGCCCTCCGACCCTTCTGTGTTCAGGCCACTGGAGTGCTGGTTCTTTGCTGGACACTTGGGTCTTGTGAGAGTCTCTCTTGGGATTCAACTGCTGCTGATCATGATTCACCTTTGCAAGTTACTGTGGCATTTTCTACAGGTTTCGGTAGCCTGTAGCTGGGGAGTCCCAAATGTGAGGACTGATTTCCTGCTTGTTTCCTGAGAAAGCGTAGTCACCTGTAACAGGTATTCTCCGTGGACGCAGGAATCAGTCCTCACAACTCTCCCTCCTCCCCTTGGAGTTGCTTCTTTACCATCTTTTATTTTTGCCGTCTTAGTTATGTCATTTGACTGAGGCAAGATGGCACCCTTCGGTGGGAAGTGGACCACGCATGTGTGGTGCATCTTCCAAAGGCTTTCTTTGAAAGCTGTAGAGATGGATTCCATGCAGGCACCAACATCACCCATATGTGAGGACTGATTTCTGCTGTTCCCAGAGAACACCTATTACAGGTGAGTAACTATTGGAGGAGGAGAAGGAGTGGAGGAGTGGCCTAGTGGTTGGGGCAAGGTACTTCGGGCCGGAAGGTCGGGGGTTCAAATCCCACTAGAGGACAGCAACCTTGGGCCGGAAGGACTGGGGTTTCTAGTCCCACAGGTGCTCCTTGTGGTCTTGGGCAAGCCACTTAACCCTCCATAGCCCATGTTCCCTGTAAAATAGTTCTGTGTGCTGTGCTTTCCTGTCTAATCAATGTGTTTATACCTCAAAGATTTCCTGTCATGATTTGACAATTTCCAATCTGTAATCAAACCGCTGCTGATCGCTGGAAGTAGCGGTATACAAAATGTATACTAAATAAATAAAATAAATAAACTACACTTTTTCATCTCTTTGCCATTTTCAATGCAGGTGCTCGATACCATGCTGTGTTGATCCCTAACTGTCCTGGGGCTATGACAGATTTGGCGAACAGTGGGTACCTCGCTCGAATCTTACAGCATTTCAGAGCTGAGAAGAGTAAGTAATCTACTGTTTTTATTTTTTTCTGTTCTTGCTGCAAAACCTAAGTACTCCTATTGGAGCTAATAAGTAGATTGGCCTTCGGTGAGGCTGTAGTGTCCTCCATGCTGACTACCAGTATGGTGGAGACAGATCTGCCCCCATTCTGGCACTGCATGCACTGTATCCTCGACATGTATGTCTATCCTGCCTCACTCAAACCAAGGGCACTGCAAGCCTACAATATCTTCGGTACAGAAATGGAATTGGTTTAGCTCATGCCTTGTCTCAGAGTTCAAGGCGAGTCACATTCAGAGAAGGTAGGTATTTTCCTGTTCCCAGAGGGCTTTCAATCTAAGTTTGTACTTGAGGCAATGGAGGGTTAAGTGACTTAACCAAGATCACAAGGAGCAGCAGTGAGATTTGAACCAGGCTTCCCTGTTTCTTAATCCTCTGCTCTAACCATTTTCTTTTCTCAAGTCTTTGTCTTCTTGGGTTGGCTAGGACTGGGGATGCTGTGGTAGCAGCAGTCACTCCTGGAGGAAGAGTGACTGCTGAATATTAGGGCACATTTATTTATTTAACATTTGTTATATCGCTATAGGCACAGCAGATTGGCATCAAAGTGGTTTACAATAAAATTCATCTGGATTGTAGTGTTAAGAACATAGGCTGGATGCGAAAATACTGGCCAAGATGTTGGCGAATCAGTTAGGCATTTTTATGCCTAGCCTTTTCAGTGCAGATCAGATGGGCTTTATACAAGGAGGCAGGCAGCAGATAATGTGAAGCGGGTGGTAAATCTGATTTGGGCGGCCCTCATGGAAAAAATTGGAGCTATGGCTCTAGCGGTCGATGCCGGAAAGACATTCGATAGGGTAGCGTGGGAGCACTTCTGTGCGGTCCTCCAGAAATTTGGGGTAGGGGGGAGTACTTCATTCATTGGGTACAGAGTTTGTACCCTAATCCGCATGCGGAAGTGAAGGTAAATGGAGGCTATTCTGGGTTCTTCTGGCCTGAATGGGGCATGAGACATGGGTGCCCCCTTTCCCCACTTTTGTTTGCCTTGTCTATCAAACCCATGGCTTTGAGGATTCAGGGACTGGAGGATATTGTTAGCCTAATGGTGGGTGATGAACAGCATAAGATCTCATTGTTCGTTGATGATCGACTGTTGGTACTTTAGGACCCTGTCCGGTCTCTGCGAGCACTGCAAGAGAAGCTGGTCAGTTATGGCAGGATCTCTGGATTCAAAGTAAACCTAAATAAAACAGAGGCTTTAAATGTGTCGCTAGCAGAGACCAAAGCAAACCAGCTTAGGGAGGTCCTTTCCTTTCAGGTAGGTGGTGGGGCACTTGGCTTACCTTGGGATGAAAATTGGCTCTGATCCTTCGCAGCTGTATCGCTAGAATTATCTGCCTCTGTGGCAGGGGGTGCAGAGAGATCTGGAAGACTGGCTGGATTTCCCTTGTCGAGGTTAGGATGGGTGGCATGTGTAAAGATGGTGATGCTCCCTAAGCTGCTGTATTATTTTCAGATGCTGCCTGTGACCTTTCCCAGGGGAGATTTACAGAGGGTACAAAGGAAGCTGTTCCACTACATTTGGAAAAGAAAGCCGCCAAGAGCACGTGCGGTTCTGTACTGCCCTAAGGCAAAAGGGGGGCTAGCTGTTCCCAACCTATATTGGTATTATATAGCGGCACGGTTAGCCAAAGTGGTGGATGGCAGGAAGGGCAGAGTGTAAAGGGGTGAAAATTGAGAGCCACTACACCCCAGGGGTCCCGCTGCAACACTTATTGTGGGGTACGGGGAGGGGGCGGAGGTACTCGGTCATTACGTAAATCAGGTGGAGCATCTATGACAGAAGACCACATGTTGCCAACAGCTGAGGAGGGAGATGTCCCTATTGCAGTCGATTTGCTACAATTGCAATTTCCAACCAGGCTTGGTTGACCCATTGTTCCAATGTTTGAAGAGACTGGGTCTTACAACTTGATCCAGTTGTGTCCTGAGGGGGAACTTGAATCCTTTGATCTGAGGGAAAGATATGGTCTGGGATCTGTATGGATATCTGCAACTTAGGCATTGGTTGCTGGGTAGACTATGGGGCCTGGTGGTGGCAAAAGATTTGACTGATTTTGAGTGTATATGCTGATACTCGGCTGCTCAGATGGTTTATCTCAAAAATCTACAAGTTGATGGGCGATCCCGATGAAAGTAGAGCAAAATTACAAGTCCAGAAGAACTGGAGCGGGAACTGAATGATAGAAACTAGGGTAGGATTTTTAAACACATGAGTAAGGGTATTATAGCTGCTTGGCATATAGAAAATGGGTACAAAGTGATATACCGATCGTACTTAACCCCGGTTAGGTTACACAAAATGGTAAAGGGGTTATCCTGACACATGTTGACAGCGATGTGGTTTGGGGGAGGACCTACAAACATATGTGATAGGAGTGTCCTTGTTTGCCGAGTCTTTGGGAGGGGATACAAGGGGAGATGCGGGCTTTAATGGAAGTAGAGGTGGTGTGGGAAATGGCGGGGATTATGATTGGAGTGGGGGGTTTAGGTTGGTAAGGTGATACTTTGTTTGCTGTGAGATGTAAGGTGGCCTTGGAAGGCACATTGGAAGGCAGTGCAAGCACCTACTGTTGTAGCTTGGTGAGCTCGCATGCATAATATCTATATTATGGAAAGGTTAACAACTGTTCGGCTTAATAAGTTCAAGAAATTTGAAAAGAAATGGGAAGCTTTTGTGAAAAGTATGTGGGATAAAAATGTTGATTGACGCTGGGTGGTGGGGGTGGAGGGTTATTTTGTTGATGTATATGATATATGTATGCTGGGGGGCATGACTGTTGTGGGAGAAAATTATTTTTTGCTCAGATAAAGAAAAAAAAGAACATATGATATGCCATACTAGGTCAGACCAAAGGTCTAACAGTAGCCAATCCAGGTAACTACTACCTGTCAGGTTCACAAAAGGTAGACAGATTCCATGCTGCTTATCTCAGAGGTAAACCGTGGATTTCCCTCTTCCACTTTAATAATGGTTTATGGACTTTTCCTCCAGGAACTTGTCCAAACCTCTTTTAAACCCAGCTACTTTAACAGCTTTTACTACATCCTCCAGTAACAAATTCCAGAGTTTGATTATGCATTGAATAAAAAACTATTTCGTCTTAGTCTTAAATTAGTTTTGTTGTAGCTTCATTGTTTGTCTTCTAGTCTTTCTACTCTTTGATGTAAACAAATCATCTACGTTTACCCGTTCTACTCCATTCATTAATTTATAGACCTCTGTCATATCCCCCTTTTCCAAGTTGAAGAGCTCCAACCTTCTAAGCCTCTCCTCATAGGGGTATCCTTTCATTCCCTTTAACATTTTTGTCGCTCTTCTTTGTACTTTTTCTAATTCAGTTATATCCTTTTTAAGATATGGCGACCAGACTTGCACATATTCTCCAGGAACAAGTAGGAAGTCAGTCCTCACATATATGGATGACGTTGGTGCCGACAGAGCCTGCGCGGAACATTTCCCCAGCTTTCAAAGAAAGCCTTTGGGACATGCTACCATGCAAACATGGTCCCCTTCCCGCCCAAGGGTGCCATCTTGCTGAGTCTCCTTTTTCTGCGGAGCCCAAAGGACACTTGTCCTGTTTCTCCAGAAAAAAAATCTTCCTAACTATCCTTACAAATATGTTTTTTCCCAGTTTGTGCCTCAAGCCGGCGCCGGCTTCTACACCGTTCTCGGTTCCTTCCTTTTGTTCGAGGCTCCCCTCGAACGGTGTTCGTGCCCTTTTTCGCCCGGGGGTCATTGATCCCTGCTGGATGTCTCCCACCATGTCACCCAGTGGGTTCAGAAAATTTGACCGCTTTTACAGACCCCCCACGACTGCTGCCTATGTTGCCTGGACCATGATAGCACCACCTGCAACCTGTGCCAGCACATGACTCCAAAAACCAACAAGAAACGGTTGGAGTTGCAGGAGATGTACCCGAGGTCCGACTCAACACTGTCTTCCCCAATGCTGAGCGCCAAGCCCAGCACTTCCCGTGAGGTCCGGGCATCCTTGGAGTCCTGCGGCTGCGGCTCCTCGGAGAAGACTCCGGACCCCAAAAGAAAAAGTCCTCGAAGCCAGTCGAGGTTCCACCGGCGAAACCCAGTAAAGTCCCGCGGAGGGACTTGGGTAACTCTGAACAGCTCCCCGCTAAGGTCTCTAAGAAGGAGCCCTCGACCACCGGAGACTTTGAGGCTCCCCGGGCCATGGTCCTTGTCAAGGATGCACTTGCGAGAGTGCCAGCATCGGGTCCGAGACCCTCGGTGCCCATGCCGAAAACTGCAGAGCCTTCTGGCCTCAAAACCACAATGGCTGCCCTGGAACAGAATATTTCTGCTATCCTTGCCCTGCAGCAGGCAAGGATGGCTGGTTCATCCACATCTGCCTCAACAACCAGGCTCCCGACTGCAGGGGTGTCCCTGGGCATCAAGTCAGGCCCCTAGCGCCACTGGCCTCGGGTGAGCCCTCAGCACCGATCAAGATCCCAGTCCTGGTCCTCAGGTATCTGGTCCTCCCCAGCCAGTTTCTGGGTATTGAACCCAAGATCCTCCGGGGGGCCCCATTTCTTCGGGGCCTGCCTCAAGGCACGGGATCCCCAGGCCTTGGAATTGTCGACGCCCTCCGACTCTGAGTGGGAGACCGATGTCGAGGCTTCCCCAGAGACCATTCGGCACCAGACGTTCCCTTGGAGCTGTCTCCCTCGACACCCCAGCACCATCCTCCTCTGGCCTTCGACCTCATTCGGGATATGGCTCGAGCCCTGTCGGTCCCGACTAAGTCAGAGGAGGACCCGCGCACCGAAGAATTGGAAATCCTCCAGTATGAGTCCCCGCCAAAAGAGACTCTTACGATGCCGATGAAACAGATTCTTGAGAGGTGCTTCTTCAAATGTGGGAGAACCCGGCCTTGGTGCTGGTGGTCAGTCGACGCCTTGACGCCATGTGCATCAAGAACGGCCCTGGCTTCCACAAACCTCAGCTCCCACATAACTCTATGGTTGTGGGGTCAACCATGCAAAAGCTCAAGAGCCAGAGAAAATGCTCCTCTGTCCCTCCAGGGAAAGAGGCTAGGGCCCTTGACGCCCTCTGGCACAAGAGCTATCAGGGTTCCATGCTCTGGCTTCTTGGCTGGCCTTGCCGGGAAACCCCTCCAATGGTTCCACTCCCTGGCAGCCAGCATCAGAGACTGCTCAAAGTTCCTTTTCCGAGCCGCCTACAATGGCTTTAAGTCTCTTGAATGCGCTCAGCCAGCTGGGATACGATCAAGTAATCAATGAGCCCACTCACACAAAAGGAAACAAACTGGACTTGATCTTCACCCCACAATCAGCCACAACCCAAAACAATCCTCTGAACATCTCCCTCATGTCAGTCCCATGGTCCAACCATAGTCTAATAAAATTCCAGCTACCTAACCAGCATACTCGGGCAAGACAACAGCCCGCCGCCGCCGGCTACCCAAAAGCAAAATTCTGCCATTTCAACAAGGAAGAGATACTTAACAAAACCTTACCCCCTGTTCAACACCACAGAGATCAATCTCGAGGAAATGATCTCCGCTTGGAACAACAGCCTAAACTCCATTGCTAACCGCCCAACTGATGACGCAACACCAAGAAAAAGAAAGCCACCCCATGGTACTCTCCCGAGCTACGAACATCCCTCCGACACCTAAGGAAACTTGAAAGAAAATGGTGTCGCTCACGTACCACCGGTGATCTGGACATCTACGCCTCATACCTGAGGAAACACCGTGTGGAAGTAGCTGAGACAATGAGACGCTACCATGCAGAGATACTGCAGCGCTCTCTAAACAAAGCAAAGGATCTATTGAACCTAATAAGAACCCTTACAAAGGAACCTTCCCCCACACAACGAAGCATGCCAGAGCCACAAGAATACGCAGACTACTTACAATTAAAAATAATTCACACTGACAAAATGGCACCACCCAACCCTGCGAAAGGCTCACTGCACCCATCACCACTATCCACCTTCTCAACACCAACTCCGAAGAACATCGAAGACACTATCAACGCAATCAACACCACCACAGCACCAAACGATCCCTGCCCGGCCTTCTGGATAAAGACACTGTGCAAGGAATTTAGCCCATTCTTAACCAAACTCATCAACCTCTCCTTTGATACGGGAGCATTCCCACAAAGCCTAAAGCAAACGTCCATTAGACCACTCCTAAAAAACTGTAAACTTGACACCCAGAAAGTGGATTCATATAGGCCGATCTCGAGCATCCCACTATTGGCCAAAATAATCGAAAAACTAGTCCAACAGCAAATCCAGAATCATATTGACGCCACTGTGCCCTTAGACCCATGCCAACATGGATTCAGAGAAGCGCACGGCGTTGAGACGTTCCTCTTCAACACCTTAACCACCGGCATGGACAACACCAAAAGAGGATACGCCCTAATCTTCTTGGACATCGCAGCAGCCTTTGATTCCGTCGACCACAAACTACTTTTGGTGCGCCTGGCAGAGAAAGGGATCCAAGACACGGCCTTGAGATGGTGCAGATCTTATCTCTCAAACAGATGGCAGCATGTGAGGACAGGGCCTACGACCTCCAAACCATTCCAGCAGAAATAGGGAGTCCCACAGGGATCCTCACTTTCAGCGCTGTTCTTCAACTTATATATGCAGCCCATCTGCGCACTCGCCTGCTCCTTCGGCATCTCATGCCTTATATACACCGATGATGTGAACCTTTGCCTTCTACGCCCCAAAATGCTGGAACAAACTTCCACCAGAAATTAGATCCATCAAAGACCTTATTCAGTTCCGTAAGGCAATCAAACACCACATTTTCCTACTTCACTTTGCTCAAGCATCCACCCTGCCTCTGCTCACCCACTCACCAATGTCCACAAACCTTTCATGCTCTACATAAATAACCCTGTCACAAGTATTTTGAGCTTGCCTTAGCCCTTCTTGTATATACAAACCTAATCTAATTGTATTTTGTACATATGTTTATAGTTACCCTGTTGCTCCAAGTTTAAACTCCTGTTACAATGTAAGCTCCAAGTTCAAACTCCTGTTACAGTGTAAGCACAGAACAGTCTTCTGACTGTGCACCCTTGTTATATGTGAACCGCACTGATAACAAATAGCGCGGTATATAAAAGTTGTTAAATAATAAATAAATAAATGTGTTACTCTATATGCCATATGTGACCAACCAGCCGGACTTCTCACCATTAACCGCTTGCTTCGACGCTATAACTGACTGGCTTCAAACCCAAAACCTTAGGATAAATTTCAAGAAAACAGAGGCTCTATTCATCACCAGGGACCAGTCTTTTGTTCCCCAAGCAACACTAAAAGTAAGAGGTGCCGAGCTCCAAAGCAAGTCCACAATTCGCTACTTGGACGTGACACTCGATCAACAGTTAGATATGAAAGCCCATATAAACAACACTGTCAAGGCAGTATACTTCAAGATTCGGACAATCTGCCACCTATGCCCCCTTCTGGAACCAGATAACTTCAGGACAATTTACCAGGCATTAGTCATCCCACACTTTGATTTCGCCAACGCCATCCTTCAGGGTCTACCGAAAAACACGCTGCTCCCACTCCAGCTGGCCATGAATACAGCAGCCAGAATACTACATGGTGCCACCAAGAGGGATCACATAACACCAATCTTGAAGCACCTCCACTGGCTACCAGTCTACTGTAGACTCACCTTTAAGATTCTACTACTGACATTCAAAGCCATCAACAGACTCACCACCTCATCCATCTCAGACCTCATTCTCCCCACCCCTCCAAATAGAGCTAGAAGATCGGTTTCAGCCAATACCTTATGTATCCCTAGCAAGATTACAAAATGCTTACAAGTAACAAGAAAGAGGGCCTTCATGCTCTATGCCCCATCGCACTGGAATGCTCTACCACCCGACATCTGGGCAATTACGGACATCACACAGTTCAGGAAGGCACTGAAACACTACCTCTTCCTGCAGCATTATGGTACCACACAACAACCACCTAACAACACTCACCAAGACACATACAACAGACTTCCTACTATACACGCACCCTGCGCGCCACGGTAGCACTACCAGACCCTAGCTAGGGCATGTATATAGTCACATAATACTGTAAAATACCTTAGCCCAGAACTTGTATATAGTTTCCCCAGTTAATCCAAGTTGAATAACCCTGTTTTCTGTAAGTCCAGTATGGGCGTTACCTGTGTCTGAATAAAGCTGCTGTTATCTGTAAACCGAGCTGATTTTGAAGAGCGCGGTATAGAAAAAACTTTAAATAAATAAATAATAAAAGTCAGCAGCCCGGGTGGCAGCAGCCGACATCGGCACCTGGCCTGGCTGCAGACCTCGGACCTCAAGCAGTGGGTCCAAGAAAAATTGCTCAACATCCCCTGTATTGGGGGAAAACGTGTTTGGCAAACCCATGGCTGACAAGGCGGCCAAGATAGAGGCTGAGGTCGTGACCAGGAAGAGGCTCTCAAAGAAGACCTCAGTTCTCCACTGCAAGAAACCTTCGGGGAAAAGACCCCTTTTCCTGAGGAAAACGGGGTCCTTCCATCAGGGTCACTACCAGCCCTTCTTGGGCCAACAACAGCAGGGCTCTCAGCCTAAGGGCCCGGGCCATATGCTCAGAAAGCCCAAAACTCAAGCCCCAAGCCCCAACTCCCACCCAACCCGAGGGAGCTTTTGACTTCCAGGGGCAGGGCCTCCTCTCCCCCGGGAGACTCTCCTCAGCCCATAGGGGGCTGCCTGGCACTCTTTGCCCACAGGTGGGCCAGGGTCACCGGACAAGTGGGTCCTGCAGGTCATAAGGGAGGGGTATCTCCTCTGCCTCCAGCAGGTACTCCCAAGGTTCTTCCCAGGAGAGCCTGTGCGACTTCTCCTTCAACAGACCTTGCTTCTCTTAGAGCTCGCAGGCCTGCTCAGGGACAGGGCAGTGGAGCCTGTTCCCAAGCATCTATGGGGAAAGGGCTTCTACTCCAGGTAATTCCTTGTCCCCAAAAGAACTGGGTGCCTCAGGCCCACACTAGACCTGCGAAACTTGAACAAGTTCAAGATGCTCTCCCTTGGAACACTGTGCCCTATCTGCACCAGGGAGATTGGCTGTACTCCTTAGATATGAAGGATGCATATACCCACATCCTGATTCACCCCTCTCACAGGCAATACATAAGGTTTGTGGTGGGGGGAGAGCACTACCAGTACAGGGTACGTCCCTTCGACCTGGCTTCCTCGCCAAAGGTTTTCACAAAGTGCCTGGCGGTAGTGACCGCCTACCTGCGCCTACAAGGGGCCTTTGTCTTCCCCTTCCTAGATGACTGGCTCATCAGAGGCAATACGTCCCTCGAGGCCAGCCAGGCTGCAGGGCAGGCAACTCGCCTCCTGCAGCACCTGGGGTTTGTCATCAACTACCCCAAATCCTGTCTCTCCCCTGCTCAAGCCCTGGAGTTCAGAACTGCTCACTTGGACATGCTGCAGGCAAGGGCGGTCCTCCCAAGAAATAAAGTAACCCGTCTCCAGCAGCTGGCAGGAGAGGTGCAGCATCGTCTATCAGTCCTGGCACATCTCCTCCTCCGTCTTCTGGACCACATGGCCTCAATGGTCCGCGTTATGCCCTCAGCCCGCCTTCACATGCGGATGGCCCAATGGTGCCTGTGCTTACAGTGGACTCAAGCCACAGGAAAGCTGAGGGACAGGATCAAGGTTACCTGCCAGCTGGCGGAATCTCTCAACTGGTGGCAGAACCTGCGCCACCTCTGGGCCAGAATCCCCTTCCAGGGGGTTGGGGAGCAGATTGTGAAGACCTACGCATGCAAGGCTGGTCTTTGGAGAAGTCCCCCTACAGATCAATCTCCTGGAGCTCTGGGCAATTTCTCTGGCCCTACGAGCATTCTGCTACTGCCAGTGGAATCAACTAGTGTTGATCCAGATGGACAACCAGGTTACCATGTTTTACATCAACAAGCAGAGGGTGGCATGGGCTCATACTCCGTCTGCCCGGAGACGGTGGCTCTTCTCTCCTTTACAGCGTGCCACAGAATGCTCCTGCAAGCAGTGTGCCTCCTGGGCCAGGACAACAACCAGTGGACAGGCTGAGCAGAGTCCTGTGGCCACACAAGTAGCACTTGCAGCCCAGGGTAGCGAGACTGCTCTTCCACCTCTGGGGCTGGCACGTGTTGGACCTATTCATCTCTCCGGACAACACGCAGCTGCCTCGCTTCTGCTCCCATCAGCCACACCCAGAGAGAGTGGCAACAAATGCCTTCCTAATCTTGTGAGCCGAGGGCCTACTCTATGCGTTCCCGCCAACACCCCTAGTCGCCAGGACTCTCCAAGATATAGAGCGACAGGGCATCAGTAATACTGATTGCCCCCAGTAGTCCAGACAGCCCTGGTTTCCCCTCTGCTCTCCCTGTTGGCGTCACTCCCAGTCCTGCTGCGGCAGGGCTCCGGACCTCCTGTCCGAGGAGGGGGGCTCTCTTCTGCATCCCAGTGTGGAGTCCCTGATGGTAACAGCGTGGCTGCTGAAATGGTAGTTCTAGTCCCCTACAATCTTCCAGAGACAGTCGAGGAGATCCTGCTGGCCTCCTGGAAGCTCTCCACCAGAAGGGCATACACCTTTAAGTGGAGGAGGTTTTCCATCTGGTCCGCAAAAAGGGGAGAGAATCCCTTCTCCTGCCATGTGTAGCTCGTCCTCCAGTACCTGCTGCACTTATTATGCACTGGACTGAAGTCTAATTCGGTACGGGTGCACCTGAGCGCCATAACCGCTCGCCACCACCCCATTGAGGGGAAACCCCTCTCCAGCCAGCCCCTGGTCTCCAGGTTCCTCCGGGGCCTTCTGCTGTCCAAGCCCCCTCTCCGCCCTCTGACGGCGGAATGGGACCTCAGCGTGATGCTGTCCCAGCTCACTAGACCACCATTCAAGCCACCAGCCACTGGAGACACCTATCGTGGAAAGTGGCCTTCTTGGTGGCCCTTACGTCCGCTCGGAGGGGAGTGAACTCCAGGCCCTGATGGCGAATCCACCATATACGAGGTTCTAGAAGAACAGGGTGGTGCTCCGCACACACCCCAAATTCCTCCCAAAGGTGGTATCATCTTTTCACTTCAATCAAGAGGTGGGCCTCCTACCTTCTGTCCACGGCCTCATGCGGCAGAGAGGAGCTAATCCTTCCTACACTAGATTTCAAGCGGACCCTGTCCTTCTACTTGCAGCAGACTCAGGCCCATCGACAAAACTCCTCAAAGTTTTGTGTCTTAGGACCCTAGCAGACTGGGCCTCCCTGTGTCTGAACTCTGTCCACTTGGGTGGTGGACTGTATTGCCCTCGCCTATGAGCGAGCTGGCCTCTCCCTTGAGCACCGGATCACAGTGCATTGCGTGAGGGCGTTGGCCACGTTAGTGGCCAATCTCCACTTAGTGCCGGTGACAGAGATCTGCAAGGCCACCACATGGTCTTCATTTCACACGTTCGCAGCTCACTACTACCTGGAGAGCACATCCCGCAGGGACAGTGCCTTTGGCCAGGTGGTACTTCGTAATGTTTTCGGGGTGTAAGCAACTCCTGCCGTCCGACCCTTCTGTGTTCAGGCAACCGGAGTGATAGTGTTGCTGGATGCTAGGGTCTTGCAGAATCTCTCAGTGGGGACTCACCACCTGCAGCTCATGGCTACCTGACTGGTCGCTGTTGGTGCTGTTGTGGTTTGGTCCTTGGCAGCCTGGAGCTAGGGAATCGCATATGTCAGGACTGACTTCTACTTGTTCCTGGAGAAAGCGTAGTTACGCACCTGAAACAGGTGTTCTCCAGGAACAGCAGGAATCAGTCCTCACAACCCTCCCTCCTCCCCTTGGAGTTGCTTCTATACATTATTATATTTTTACTGCCATCTTAACTATGTCATCTGACTGAGTAAGATGGCACCCTTGGGCGGGAAGGGGACCAGGCATGCGTGGTAGCATGTCCTAAAGGCTTTCTTTGAAAGCTGGGGAAATGCTCCGTGCAGCTTCCATCGGCGCCGATATCACCCATATGTGTGGACTGATTCCTGCTGTTCCCAGAGAACACCTGTTACAGGTAGTAACTACTCTATATTCAAGGTGCGGTTGCACCGTGGAACGACACAGATATTATAATATCCTTGGTTTTATTCTCCATTCTTTTCCTTATGATTCCTAGCATTCTATTTGCTGGCTTGGCCATTGCTGCACACTGGTTGGAGGGTTTCAACATATTCTCCACGACAGAGGTTCCCAATGTCGGTCCTCGGGGAACCGCAGGCCAGTCAGGTTTTCAGAGTACCCACAATGAATATGCATGAGATAGATCTGCATGCACTGTGTATGCAGATCTATCTCATGCATATTCATTGTGGGTACTCTGGAAACCTGACTGGCCTGGGGTTCCCTGAGGACCGACATTGGGAACCTCTGCTCCACGATGATGTCTAAATCTTTTTCTTGGGAGGTGGTTTCTAAGGTGGTACCTTGCTTCCTGTAACCATAGTTTGGGTTGTTCTTTTCTAGGTGCATAACTTTGCACTTGTCCACATTAAATTTCATCTGCATTCAGATGTCCAGTCTTCCTATTTTTCAAGATCCTCTTGCAGTTTTTCACAATCCAACTTTGAATAACTTTGTGTCATTTATTTATTTAATATGTTTTATATACTGCTTACCATTTTAGTCAAAGCAGTTTACATTGTAACTTAAACTTGGTAATATACACTAAACAGGGACATTGATAATGGATTTTTCTGAGGCAATGGAGGGTAAAGTGACTTACCCAAGGCCACAAAGATTGCTAGTGGGGAATCGAACCCTGGTGACATGCAGCCCCACTATTCGTCTTACAGAATCAGGGCCTATATCACCTGGCTCACCTTTGTCTAAGTATTTATTCATACCCTCAAAAAAAATATAACAGATTATTAAGACAAGACTTTCCTTGGTTTAAATCCATGTTGGCTTTCTCCCATTAAACCATGGCTATCTACATGTTCAGTAATTTTATTCTTTATAATGGTTTCTACCATTTTGCCCAGTACTGACATCAGGCTCACAGGTCTTTAGTTTCCCGGATTACCCCTGGAACTCTTTTTAAAAATTGGAATTACATTAGCCACTCTTCAATCCTCAGGCACTACAGATTATTTTAATGATAGTTCACAAATACTAGTAGTAGGTCTGCAGTCTCATATTTCAGTTCTTTCAACACTCTTGGATTTATACCAATCAATCCAGGTGATTTGCTACTCTTTAGTTGATCAAACTATTGTAATATATCCTCCCGGTTTATCAATATTTCATTCAATTCTTCCACTACATCACCTTTTATATACCATTTCAGGCATGGGTAACTTCTCTACATCTTCTTCAGTAAAGACCGGAGCAAAGAATTCATTCAGTCTCTTCTCTATGGCCTTCTCCTCCCTTAGTGCCCCCTTTACTCCTCTATCATCCAATCGTCCAACTGACTCTCACAGGCTTTTTGCTATGAAAGTACTTGAAGTTATTATGTGTTTTTGCTTCCACGGCAAGCTTCTTTTCAAATTCTCTCTTTGCCTGCCTTATCCCTGCCTGTAGCCCTTGATCAAACCTTGTAAATATAATAAAAGTTCTGTAAATCATTGTAAAGTGAGAAACAATTTTGACAGTAGTTATTTAACATGAATGAACTTGTGCAACTGGAAATATTCACATCCCCGTTGCAGTTTTTAAACATTGTGTCAGGTTGTAAATTTCTGCAAAAACATTTTGCAGATATTAACCGTGCCAGTCTTGAGAAACTTTGTCAAAGTTCTTCCCTTTTTGGGAAAGTGAACTTTTGAAGGGACTGTTGCTTGTCAGACATTCAGAAACAGATGAATCTGCTGGCTGCTTGCTCTTCCCATAAAATCATTGGTAAAGTATTGCTGCTCATGGTCTCGTCTTCAGGAGAAAATGCATTTACTTTTTTCATCAGTATGATGTTTGAAGATCTCTCTGGAGATGGTATGAGGCACATTTCACAATGGGACGTCCAAGTGCAATCTGGGACTTCAAAACTAGAATGTCTGAAGTCATTTCTCTGGCTCCCTATCCGTTTCCGCATCCAGTTCAAACTTCTGCTTTTCTACAAGGGCATTCATTCTGCAACTCCTCACTACCTTGCCTCTCTTTTCTCACTCTGGAACTCCGCTCCTCTGGCAGATCCCTTTTATCTGTGCCCTTCTCTGCCACTGCCAACTCTAAACTTCATTCATTCCACCTTGCTGCTCCATATGCCTGGAATCAGTGCATTGAGCTCCTTCTCTAGCCCTATTGAAATCCAGGCTAAAAACCCACCTCTTTGAGGCTGCTTTTGGATCCTGATGCCCCTCATTCTTTTGTCCACTGCTCATGTGTATCTTGCCATATTCCAGCCCCTAGTTTTGCGAATTTTCTTTCGTCTTGATTAGATTGTAAGCTCTGAGTAGGAGTTGTGTCTTACATCTATATATACAGCGCTGCGCATGCCTTGTAGCACTATACAAATGATTATTATTAGTAGTAGTAGTAGTAGTAGCAGCAGTAGTAGTAAAAACAAAGCAGGCACTTACAAACTCAGGCACAATTTTGGAAACGTGGCCGTGCCTGACATGCATGTATATTATACATCTATATAGATGTCCTCAGGAAAGCAATGCAGAACCAAGATGCCTAATGGCATAATGGTTAGAGTAATGGCTTAAGAGAATGGTGGCCAGGGTTCAAATCCTGGTGTGGGCCTTCATGATCTAAGGTTAGTCACTTAATTCTTCATCTTTTTTACACTCTCTGGATGTTTTAAGGTGAAAACAAGCCCTTTCCTGATGCCTGTTCATGCCTGGAGCAGGTATAAACATGTACACAGGGAGCAGAAGCAGTGGACGACCCAGTTGCTTAGTGTTAATTCCAAATAGCTTTATTGAAGATCCCCGACGCGTTTCGGCTTACGCCTTTCTCAAGGGGAGAGTTGCTTACAAAAATAATAATAATAATAAATATTCCATTAAAAACATGTATAAACAACATTGTAAAAAGGCAACCGGGACACATTAATATAAAGCGAAAAATACTTTGTAAATTATTCTAAAATTAAAAAACAACTCATAATAGCAGGAACTGGCATAGTAAAACAATAAATATACATGCATATTATTGCAATAAACTGAAAATAATATTTGTAAAAATTATAATAAAAAATGTATTAAAGTACATAATTAGAATTAAAAAATAATAATAAAGAATAATATATAATTTAAAAAATGATAAATTGTGAACAATGAGAATTGGGAAAACCATGATCAAAAAACATAAACGGAACAATATAATTGGGAAAACATAGAAAACCAGACGCAGGGCAGGAAACTTGTCTGAAAGAAAACAAAACTACTCACTGGATCATGTACTGAGATATCGTTAGAAGATGAGGTACATTAAGGTGCTCAACTGGCTATTGTATAAATGTAAAAGAGAAAAACAAGTTATTTAGACATAACATTTTAAATAAACAGGAAACTGAACAACCAAGGAGATCATTAGAGTGAATATGTTCTCATACGAACCATGCGAACCAGAGCGATCAAACTGTGTTTTACAAATAGGAGAGTCAAGCTTAGTATTATATGTCAAGAAAAAATAAACTCTTTGTGTGCTGCTCATATAAAGAAGACTATTGTTTTTAAACCATTCATGTCATAAAATGCCAAAAAAATTTAAGGCTATTGCTGTGCCGTTCATGCAAGGGAAGCTCATATGATTAAAAACATTCATATTATAAAAAAGGAGGTGTGTATATGTGTTTTAAAATCCTACTTACAGCGGGCACAGAGGTAGAAAAACCCCGTGCTATTGTAGATGGAACTGTGGTGACACTGTGTAAACAAACATTGAAAACTCATTAAATGTAAAAGCGGCAGTGCTGGATCAGACATAGCACTAACAACACGCTGTGAATTACCTGCTGAGAAAAGTATGGGCACTAAAAACAAGGTTGTGAACAATTCACTTCTGTTTAGCAAACAATCCGGCAGAGTAACGTGTAGAACGTTGTTCCAGGTAAGATACAGGGGCTCTTTTGAGAACTGTTATAAGGACGCTAACTTTCGCGCCAAAAGGGGTGTGGTTAACTTTGTCCAATCCTCGAACGGTAATTCTAGCAGGAAAGGGTAGGAAGTAAGTGATTAATGTATTTGTGTAATCAGTGTTCAGAAATATTTGAAATAAACCTGTCATGTGAGGGTCTTGATAGAAAGAATGAACCGGTCAGCCCGATTTTCAGATGAGAGTTATTCAAAGAGAAAAAGCTGCTCCGATGGAGGATTTATATGTAAAAATGTATAAAAAAAATATATATAAGGGCTGTGGACCTTATATAATTGCTATCTAAGTAACAGAAGAATGATTTAAAATGACTGCTTAAAACGAAAAATATATTCTAAAAACTACGATGTGTATCATACTGTCCCTCTTGTGAAGGTTTACAGATAAATAGAAACGTGTGGTGCGTTAACATATAAACAGTCGGTCCGATTTTCAGATAAGAGTTATTGGAAGAGAAACAGTTACTCCGGTTAAAGATATATACTAAAAATATATAAAGGCTGTGAATCTTGTATAATTACTGTCTTAGTAACAAAAAAAAGGGGAATTTAGGAAATTAAAATGACTACTCTTAATTAAAATTAAAAACCGTTCTAAAAACTGCAATTAGTGTCATATTACCCCCCTTGTGAGGATTTAAAAATAAGTTGAAACGTGTGTTCCATAACGTACAACCTGAGGGACTGAAATAAAAATAAAAAATGGTAAGAAAACCTTAAATATATTGGTTATTAAAATTCAGTATGACATCATGTACAGAAAAAATAATAGGTAAAAAAGAGGGAGACAAATAAAATAAAGTAAATATAAAATAAATAAAATAACAATAAAATAACAATAAAAAGTAAAATAAAATTAAAATTATAGACATAATAAATTAATAGTTAAAAACTAAAAAATTTTTTAAAATATTTTTATTAAAAAGTAAATTAAATTAAAATATTGCAAATTTAAAAAAATTCCAAATTTAAAAAAATATATGTAAACAAATAATAAGTAATTAAAATTTCATGAGATAATATTCAAAACATAAAAATAAAAAATAAATAATAAATAATAATAAAAATAATAATAATGAAATAAAAAATCACGAAATAAAAAAAAATTTTATATACCAAATAATTAAAATAAAAAATAAAAAAATATTTTATATATATATCAATATAAATAAACACATTAAAAAAACAAATAAATTAAAAAAATAATTATTAAAAAAATAAATAAATAAATAAATAAACACATTGAGAAATAATAAAAGTATGTTAAAATTGAATACCAGTAGGTATAATAATACCTCTGTATACAGTGTGTTACAAACCTTTTATTCCTGAAAATTCAAGGATCCACAGTACTGATGAACCGACTCATAAAACCATAATATGTAAATCGGACTGGAAGGTTAAAGAAACACGACAAATCAATCTCTTGATTGAGACCCTTGGGTTCTAAACTATTGAATTCATATATAAATCGCTGTTCTAACTTAAGAAGAGACTTGTCTACATCTCCACCTCTCCAATGTGGAATGACTACTTTTAAAACTACATACTTAAGGTCCTGTATAGAATAGTTCATTTTAAGCCAGTGGGCAACCAAATAACTTGTTTTTCTCTTTTACATTTATACAATAGCCAGTTGAGCACCTTAATGTACCTCATCTTCTAACGATATCTCAGTACATGATCCAGTGAGTAGTTTTGTTTTCTTTCAGACAGGTTTCCTGCCCTGCGTCTGGTTTTTTATGTTTTCCCAATTATATTGTTCCGTTTATGTTTTTTGATCATGGTTTTCCCAATTCTCATTGTTCACAATTTATCATTTTTTAATTATATATTATTCTTTATTATTATTTTTTAATTCTAATTATGTACTTTAATACATTTTTTTATTATAATTTTTACAAATATTATTTTCAGTTTATTGCAATAATATGCATGTATATTTATTGTTTTACTATGCCAGTTCCTGCTATTATGAGTTGTTTTTTAATTTTAGAATAATTTACAAAGTATTTTTCGCTTTATATTAATGTGTCCCGGTTGCCTTTTTACAATGTTGTTTATACATGTTTTTAATGGAATATTTATTATTATTATTTTTGTAAGCAATTCTCCCCTTGAGAAAGGCGTAAGCCGAAACGCGTCGGGGATCTTCAATAAAGCTATTTGGAATTAACACTAAGCAACTGGGTCGTCCACTGCTTCTGCTCCCTGTGTACTGTCTGATCCCTGCAGGAGCTCTGCTCTCCTGTGTGCTGCAGGTATAAACATGGACATGCCTGTAGACATCTCCAACGTTTCTGAGATCAAATGGGGATGTGTAAGTTTGTTGCTCCTCCCAGGACAACCCTCTGCCACACTCCTGTGCCTGCTTGGATGTCCCTGCACCGGAGATGTCTGAACATCATTTGTGGAACAGGTATGGAGACGTGTCCATGATTTGGACATCCACGTGCATGTCTTCAGATGTCCAAATCACAACTAAACCTTTTAAAATGACCACCTATTCTAATTATAAAATGTTTGCTGTAAGTATGTTTTCAAGTTTGTTATAAATATTTTATTGTGAAAAAGCTATATTGACTTTATTAAGGGCTTTAATATTAAATGGGTAATTTGGTTCTCCAAATGTCATGAAAATACAACTAGCAATGCATTGCATTATATTTAATGAGTAGATTCATAATTGTAATAATGTTGTTTCCAAAGAATTTCTAAGTGATGATTCTCCAGGAACAAGCAGGAAGTCAGTCCTCATATATGGGTGACATTGGCACCGACGGAGCCCCTGCGGATGCCTCTCCCCATCTTTCAAAGAAAGCCTTTGGGAGATGCCCCCACACATGCATGGTCCCCTTCCCGCCCAAGGGTGCCATCTTCCTCAGTCTCCCTTTTTCTGCAGAGCCCAACAGATGTCCATCTTCTTTCCCTGGAAAAAAGTGGATTTGATTGTGCATTATAGTGCCTTTCTTTCTCCGGTTAGCACCGGTCCTTTTCCTGCCTTCTACTACTACCACTACTATTTAGTACTTCTATAGCGCCACGCACGCAGCGCTACACAGCTAACCTAATCTACAATAGATAGTCAGCATACATGAGACAGTCCCTGCCCGTCAGAGTCATGCTCATCGGAGCTTACAATCTAGTTAGAGTAGTACATTAATTAAAAACAGTGCAGAGTGTTAATTGGTTCTACGCAAGGTACGGTGGCCGCTTACCTCCAAGACCCATTGCCTCGGCTTCAAGTTTCGGAACCGTTTTTAGCTTTTTTTTTTTTTCCCTTCCAGGACAGTTCGTGCCTTTTTATAACTGCTGGCCGCACCAAAGGTCTTCAACCTCGCAGGGGTCCATTTTGCCCCAGTGGGTTCAAAAAGTGTGATTGGTGCGCAAAGAAAATGTCCCTAACCGATACACATGACTGCTGCCTCCGGTGTCTAGATGCCGACCATGACCCAGAGGTTTGCACCCTGTGCAAAAAGATGTCTGCCAAGGCCATCCAAAGTCGTCGGTAGAAGCAAGACAACATCTTCCACAGGGTCTGCGGACACTCCGACAAGGGTTCTCCGGAGCATGAGCGCAAGAAGAAGTTCTCTACGATCTCATCCTGGGAATCGGACACACATGGCAAGTCCAGTGTCAGGTCCCACAGTCCCTGGAGGGTATTGGAGCAGGAGTGGCTGGCGAAGCTGCCCAGAACAGATGCCAAGGCCTTTGGTGATGGATCATGGACCCACGAGGCTTGTCCCGTCGAAGACTCCTAGACCAGGTCACCCCAGTTTCTGAGTCGAAGGCTGCAACTCCTGAGTGAGAAGCCAGGATGATGGCATTGGAGCGGAGTGTCACTGCCTTCCTTGCCTTGCAGCAAGTGTCGATGCCTGGCCACACTGGTACTCATGCAGAGACCACAGGGACCTCAATATCAAGGACTCTCTGGGCCACCAAGATGATCCTTGAGAGCCCTGAGCCTTGAGATGATCCTTGACGAAGGTCTTGACCCCACTCCCATTCCTCAGGAGCAAGATCCTCCCCATTAAGCATTTGTGGCTCCGACCAAGCAGCCGCCGTGGGTCACCGAATACCCGACCCAAGCCCAACGCCTCAGGAGTTGTCAAGCATGGAGTCCAAGGACAAGGCTATCCCGGAAACGCGTAAGCACCACGACCTTCCCTTGGATCCCTCTCCCCTGGCATCATGAAGCTAGTCCTCTGAGGACATATCGCTCCTCGAGTTTGTCCAGGACACGGCGAAAGCTTTGTCTCTCACCACGGAGTTGGAGGAGGACCCTCGCATGGAGGAATTGGAAATCATCTAGTATGAGGCTCTATACCGGTTTGGGTGGTATATCAAGCCTTGCAAATAAATAAAAAATAAACAAATACCTAAGGGGAACCCTTATGGTCCCCCATCCCCGCCATCCTCGGGCGACTCCTCCTTCGGATGTGAGAGACACGGGTGTCTGTGCCAGTAGTTAGCCGATGCCTCAACACCGTGTACCATGTCCAGCGGGGGCCCGGTTTTCAGAAGGCACAGCTCCCTTACACCTCTATGGTGGTAGAGTCAACCATGCACCGGCAGAAAAGCCCAAAGACTCACTCCTCCGTGCCCCCAGGAAGGAAGTCCTGCACCCTCGACAACCTTGGATGTAAATGCTTCTAGGATTGAGTTGCCGAATCCAAGCCTACCAGCTGTATATCGGCATGCATCTCTGAGACCTAGCAAAAGAACTCACAGGTTTCTCAGCGGAGATCACCTCCAGTGATTCCAAACCCTCATGAAGTGCATCGGGGAGTGCTCAAAGTAATTGTCTCGAGCCACCTACGACCGCTTCGAGTCTAACGCGAGGGTGGCTGCCACAAGCACAGTGCCCGACGCCAAGCCTAGCTCTAGGCATTGGACCTCGAGCAGTGGGTCCAGGAGAAACTCCTCAATGTCCCCTGCCTCTGTGACAACCTCTTCGGCAAACTGATGGAGGATAAGGCGGCGGAGATCGAGACTGAGTTCGTCACGAGGACTCGGCTCTCCAGGAAGACCTCCACCTTTCCCAAAAAGAAACAATCGGGGAAGAGGCCCCCTTTCCACAGGAAAGGCCAGCCTTACCAAGGCTATCCCCAATAGCAGGCCTCCTAGAACCCACAGCAGGGTCGCCAGGGCAAAGGAGTAGGCTAAGGCCAATGCAAGTCTAAGGGCTCTAAACCCCAAACACCGGCTCCTGCCCAGGTTGGGTCATTTTGACTCCCTGAGCTTAGCCTCTCCTCCCGGGGGGAAGCAGATGCCAACAGGGGGGCGTCTGATCCACTGGGCTCTCCAGGTAGTCAGAGAAGTCTACCTCCTTCACTTGGACTGGATGCTTCTCCCTTTCTTTCCAGGAGAGCCCCCACGGACTCCCCTGCACCAGGCCCTGCTACTGCAGGAACTCGCAGGCCTCATCAGGGACAGAGCCGTGGAACCAGTATGCCTCCACCTCAGGGGCAAAGGGTTCTACTCTCATTACTTTCTGGTCCCAAAAAGAACAGGGGACCTAAGGCCCATTTTGGACTTGCCTGAACAAGTTCCTGGTGTGGGAGAAGTTCAAGATGCTCTCCCTTGGAACATTGCTGCCTTACCTCCAGCAGGGAGATTGACTATGCTCCTTGGACCTAAAGGATGCTTACACCCACATCCTTATTCATCCCAGTCACAGGCAGTACTTAAGGTTCATGGTCGGGGGCGATCACTACCAGTACAGGGTACCACCCTTCGACCTAGCATCTGCACCAAGAGTCTTCACCAAGTGTCTGGCAGTGGTGGCTGCCTACCTCCATCTTCAAGGGGCCTTCGTTTTCCCATACCTGGATGACTGGCTCGTGAAAGGGGACACGGCCACCGAGGTGCAACAGGCCATGGCCTGCACCATCAAGGTCCTGCAGCATTTGGGTTTGTGATAAACCACCCCAAATCTCACCTCATTCCAACGCAGGATCTGGAGTTCATAGGAGATTATCTGGACAGGCCAGGACCTTCCTTCCCACGGACAGGGTGGATTGCCTCAGGCCCTGGCCACTGAGGTACAGTGCCATCACGCAGTGTCAGTGCGGTCCATGCTCCATCTACTAGGCCACATGGCATCCACAGTCCATGTGGTTCCCAATGCCTGCCTCCACATGCGGGCAGCTCAGTGGTGGCTCTGCTCACAGTGGACATAAGCCACGGGCAGGTTCCGGGACAGTGTCCTGTCAGCTAGTGGAGTCGCTCGACTGGAGGCAGGACATACAGCCCCTGCAGGAGGGCATGCCCTTCCATTCCCCAAATCCCCAGAGGGTCCTATTATGAAAGCGTCCCTTCTGGGCTGGGGTGCCCACTGCAAGGAACTGCGCATGCAGGGAAACCGGTCCCTAGTGGAGAGCTAGCAACAAATTAACCTGCTGGAGCTCAAGGCCATTTTCCTGGCGAGCAAGGCCTTCCACCACCGCCTGCAGAACCATTGCGCTAGTCTAAATAGACAACCAGGACGTGATATTCTGTCTGAACATGCAGAGGGGTCTCAGCGCCTCTGTCAGGAGGCAGTAGCGCCCTGCTTGTACATGATCATTTAGGGAATATTCCTCAGGGCGGTACACCTCTGGGCCAAGACAGTGCCCTAGCAGACAGGCTGAGCAGGGTCCTCCAGCTGCACAAATGGCGACTAGACCCCAGGGTGGCACAGCAGCTCTTCCGAATCTGAGGAACCCCAAATCTGGACCTCTTTGCCAGACCGATCAATGCTCAGCTGCCCCACTTCTGCTGTCCCCAACTGCATCCATCTTGGGTAGCGGCGGACACCTTTCTCATCTCGTGGTCGAGGGCCTTCTGTATGCCTTTCCTCCCATGCCACTAATTGCCCAAACCCTCTTCAAGGTCCTGCAGGACAAGGCTTCCATGATCTGGTGGCCCAGGCAGCCTTGGTTTCCCCTGTTGCTCCGCCTCTCGATGGAGCTCCTGGTCTCTCTGGTGAATGTCCTGGGACTACTGACCCAGCAGGAGAGCTCCCTTCTTCACCCTAACCTGGGGTCCCTGTCATTAACAACATAGCTGCTAAATGGGTAACCTTAGCACCCTTCAGCCTCCCAAGGGAAGTGGAGGAAGTCCTCCTGGCCTCTCATAAGAACTCCATGAGACAGTCCTATGCCTTCAAGTGGTGCAGATTCTTAGTATAGTGTGTAGAGGAACGGGTTGACCTGTTCTCTTGCCAGGTGCACATGGTGCTACATTACTTGCTTCACCTTTCGCAAACCAGACTCAAGTCCAACTCTGTCAGAGTGCACCTGAGCACGCTCTCAGCGCACCAGCATTCCATAGAGGGCAAACCTCTTTCTGTGCTACCCCTCATTACCTGATTTATGCGGGTTCTTCTCTCTAAGCCTCCCATTCGCCCACCCCCGGTGGAATGGGGCCTCAGTGTGGTCTTGACACAGCTCACCAAGCCGCCTTTGGAGCCTCTGGCTACCTGCCATTTGCCTTACTTTTCCTGGAAGGTCATCTTCCTGGTGGTGCTCACCTCTGTCCGCAGAGTTAGTGAGCTTCAGGAATTGGTGGCTGAGCACCTTACACCAGGATCTACAAGAAAAGGGTTAGGCTTCGCACCCACCCTAAATTCCTTCCGAATATGGTGTCCGCCTTCCACCTCAATCAGGAGGTGGTGCTCCCCACCTTCTTTCCACTGCCCCATGCTGACAAGGCAGTGGCCATTCTCCATATTCTGAACTGTAAGAGGGCCCTGTCCTAACTGCAATGTACATAGGGCCACCGCAAACCCTCACAACTTTTCGTTTCCTACGACCCCAGTCAACTGGGGTAGGTCTGTTACCAAGTGGACTCTGGGTGGTGGACTGCATCGCCTTCGCCCATGATCCGGCTGAGCTCTCGTTGCTGTGTCATGGCGCATAACGTCAGGGCCATGGCGACCTCGGTTGCAAGCCTACGCTCTGTCCCTATGTTAGACATCTGCCGGGCAGCCATCTGGTCCTCAGTTCACACTTTCACACCTTCACACCATACCTGGAGAGGGAGTCCCGATGGGACAGCACCTTCAGCCAGGCTGTACTCTGTAATTTTGTTCAAGGTTTAGGAAGCTCGTACCCTCTGACCCTTCTTGTTCAGGTGACTGGAGCAATGGTTCTCCCTGGACACTGGGGTGCTTAGAATATTTCCTCAGACTCGCTTGCGGCTGCTCATGGCTGAGCCGTGTTTTTCTACAGGTTCTCGGTAGCCTGCAGCTAGGGAGTCCCATATGTGAGGACTGACTTCCTGCTTGTTCCTGGAGAAAGCATAACTGGTGTTCTCCAGGGACAGCAGGAATCAGTCCTCATAACCCTTTCTCCTCCCCTTGGAGTTACTGTACAGTTTTTGCCATCTTCTTTTGTTGGCTGTAGCTATGTCATCTGACTGAATTAGATGGCACCCTTAGGCAGGAATGCTGGGGAGATGCTTCCATGGGGGCTCCATCGGCACCAACGTCACCCATATGTGAGGACTGATTCCTGCTATCCCTGGAGAACACCTGTTACAGGTGAGTAACTACGCTGTTTGAACCAGAAGTGAAGGCTTATTTATTTAACAGTTTTTCTATATTGCTTTATCCTACGGTCAAAGCAATTTGCATTGCAACAGAACATTTATACATTGATCAGAGAAATCAACTTGGAAGTAATGGTCAACATTAGCTTAGGTCTGTAAGTCTAGGGTATCATTAGCATCGTCTGGTGGACAAGGAAGGGTGTAGGAGAGGGGGATTTAGTAGTTGATTTGTGGCTGGTTAAGTTATGTTAATCCAGGGTAGCAGTCTTTGAATATGTAGGTCTTTAGGGCTTTTTGAATGTTAATGTGTCCATTGTGGCCTTTCGTTTATTTATTTAGCTGTATTTATATCCCGCGGTCAATTGGGGGATACATTTTAACACAAGGGGATATGAGACACATATGCTATTACTTACAGGGAACATGGGCAATGGAGGGTTAAGTGGCTTGCCCAAGACCACAAGGAGTGCCTACAGGACTAGAAATCCCAGTCCCTCCGGCCTGAGATTGCTGTCCCCAGGTGGGACTTGAACCCCTGGCCCTCCGGCCTGAAGTACCTTGTCCTAACCACTAGACCACCTCCTTTATCAGGAATAGAGTTCAATAAGTGAGGAGCGTAGAGTGAGAAGCCTCTCTTTGAGGTGGTAGAGCTGGTTTTCGTAAATAGCGGTGGAACGAATAGCATATTCTTTGAGTTAGTTCGTCGTCTTCTGTTGTCAGGTGTGACCTGAAGTAGGAATTGCAGGTGTGGCGAGGATGAGTTGTTGAGAATCTTGAAGATTGTGAGAATAGATTTGAATTTTATGTGTTCTATCATTGGTAGCCAGTGAAGTTGTTTGAGTAGGGGTGTGTTATGTTCTTTTTTTTTTGTGAGTTAGAGGGTTTGTGCTGCTGTGTTGAGTGCAAGTTGGAGCGGATCGATGGCTGCTTTTGGTAAAGCCTTGAAAGATGATAGTGCAGTAGTTGAAATATGGAAAGATGTTTGCTTGGAGGACTGAGCAACTGTTGTGGTTGGTTAGAAGAGATTTGAGGTGCTTGATTGTTTTGAGTTTGAAATAAATTCTCCTTGTAATGTTCCATATGTGTGCTGTGAAGGTGAAGTGTTGGTCCAGTGTAACTCCAAGGCACCGTATATCCTGTTTCACTTGGATTTGGGTCCCATCGATAGTTATGGAGCTCGGTGGTTTGAAGCTGTTGTCCCTGGTGATGAACATGGCCTCTGTCTTCTTGAGGTTTATGGTCATTTTGTGCCTTTTGAGCCAATCGCTGACTGAGGAGAAGCACTTATGGGCGAGATATCAGGGTCTGATGTGTTGAGAGGTGCATAAATCATTACACCAGCAGTACCTCCACTTGTCATCGGAGGATGCCATTACCAGTACAGGGACCTGCCCTTCAGCCCCAATAGTGTTCAGCAAGTGCCTGGCGGTGGTCGCTGCCCAGCTATGGCTGCAGGGGGTGTTCGTCTTCCCCTGCTTGGATGACTGGCTTGTCAGAGGCGGCACAGATGTTGAAGTCCAGCAAGCGGCACACCGCACCATTCTGGGGTGGAGGAGTAGCCTAGTGGTTGGGGCAAGGTACTTCAGGCCGGAAGGTCGGTGGTTCAAATCCCACTAGAGGACAGCAACCTTGGGCCGGAAGGACTGGGGTTTCTAGTCCCACAGGTGCTCCTTGTGGTCTTGGGCAAGCCACTTAACCCTCCGTAGCCCATGTTCCCTGTAAAATAGTTATCTCCAAGTTATAATGCCCTGTTCAATGTAATTTCAGTTCAATGTAAACCGCACTGATGCAGAATAGCGCGGTATATAAGAGAATGTAAATAAATAAATAAATAAATAAATTCTCACTCTGGAGCAGGGGTTTGTCATCAACTACCCCAAGTCCCACCTGCAGCCAACCCAACGTCTAGAGTTCATAGGGGCACTGCTAGACACGTTCCAGACCAGAGTCTTTGTCCCTCTCGACAGGGCCCATAGTCTAGCGTCCCTCGCATGGGAGGTTCAAGGCTGGAATTCAGCCTCTGCCCGGCTCATGCTGCACCTCCTGGGTCACATGGCCTTGACTGTGCACATCACAACTGACACTTGTCTCCATGTACATCAGGCCCAGTGGGCCCTCTGCTCCCAGTGGTCCCAGGCGACGGGGCACCTGCAGGACAGAGTGACCATCACCCTTTCTCTTGTTGAGTCCCTCTGCTTGTAGCAACAGCTGCAGAATCTGCTGGCAGGAATGTCCTTCCAGGCCTTGAACCCTCAGTGGCTCCTCACCACAGATGCCTCCAAGTTGGGCTGGGGGACCCACTGCAGCAACCTCCGCACTCGAGGCCTGTGGTCTGCATCGAAAAGCCTCCAGCAGATCAACTTCCTAGAACTCCGAGCCATTGCTTACGCTGTCCGAGCTTTTCAGCACCACCTGTGGAACTAGTCCATTCTGATTCAGACAACAAGGTGGCGATGTTCTTTATCAATAAACAAGGGAGCACATGGTCATCCCTCCTGTGCTGGGAAGCGGTCCGTCTCTACACTTTCGCCAGCGAGAGTTGAATGTTCCTTAGGACTATGTACCTTCCCGGCCAGGACAGTGTCCTGGCAGACAGACTGAGCCTTGTTCCCCAGCCCCACGAATGGCGGCTTGACCCGCAGGTGGCCAACCGACTGTTCTGGGGCTTTCCTGTGATCGATCTCTTTGCCAGCCCCAGCCAAAGCTCAGCTGGCCTGCTTCTGCTCCAGAGCTCCACATCCCTTTCGGGTGGCGGCCAATGCGTTTCTCATCCGGTGGATGGAAGGCCTTCTCTATGCCTATCTTCCCACGCCGCTCCATTGCCAAGACCCTTTTCAAGGTCCAGCTCCACTGGGCCACCCTGATCCTCATAACCTCCCGGTGGCCCCGGCAGCCATGGTTTCCTCTGTTCCTCAGCCTGTCTCGGGCATCCCTGGTTCCCCTGGCTCTCCTGCACCCTAACCTGGGGTCCCTAACCCTGATGGCCTAGCTGCTGAAAGGGTAGCCCTGGAACAGTTGACTTGCTCAGAGAGGTAGAAGAGGTCCTTCTGGCATCATGCAAGGATTCTATCTGATGGGCATATGCCTTCAAGTGGCATCACTGCTCGGTTTGGTGTGCAGAGAGGGGTGCCAATCCCTTCTTCTGTTCAGTCCAGCTGGTGCTGCAATACCCGCTGCATCTGTCCAATGCTAGTCTGAAATCAGTGTTCACCTTAGTGCGCTATTGGCGCACCAACACCACCTCGAGGGGAAGCCCCTCTCTGCCAAGCCTCTCTTGGCTCGCTTCCAGAGAGGCCTTCTGCTATCTTGACCACCCATTCGACCACTGGCAGCAGTGTGGGATCTCAGTGTGGTCCTCTCGAAGCTTATCACTCCGCCATTTGAGTTGCTGTCTTCTTGCCACCTCAAGTATCTGTCCTGGATGGTAGTCTTCCTTGTGGCGCTCACGTCTGCATACAGGGTCAGTGAGCTCCAGGCTCTGGTGGTTCATGCCCCCTACACCAAGTTTCACAAGAACACTCTAAGTTCCCCCAGAAGTTCCACCTTTTTTCCGCGACCTCATGTGCCAGCAGGGCAGAGGCCGTTCTCCATACACAAGCAGGTTTTTGCCTATTATTTAGAGCGGGCCAAGCCCCATCGCTGCTCCTTGCAGCTCTTTATTGCCTGTGACCCTAATTGCCTGAGCGCAGTGGTCTCCAAGTGTACTCTGTCCACCTGGATGGTGGACTGCATTGCCTTCAGCTACGGACAGGCCAGTCTTTCGCTGGAGCATCATGGTACGGAGCATCTGGGCTATGGCAGCATCTATGGCGAAACTCTGCTCATTTCCCTTGCTGGAGATCTGCTGGGCCACCACCTTCATAGCACATTACTGCCTGGAAAAGGAGTCTCGGCAGGACATTGCCTTCGGCCAGGCAGTACTTCGTCATCTGTTTGGGATTTAAGTTAACTCCTGCCCTCTGGCCCTTCTGTGTGTCCAGGCTACTGGAGAGCTGGATTCCCTGGCTGACGCTGGGGTTGCTGCTGAGGTCTTGCAACCAAACTGTACACTCTGCTGTTCTTCACAGTTCACTGTTTGGGTCACCCGTGGCTTACACCCATGGTTTTTTTGGTAGCCTGTAGCTAGGGAGTCCCATATGTGAGGTCTGATTTCCTGCTTGTTCCCAGAGAAAGCGTAGTTACCTGTTGCAGTTGTTCTCTGGGAACAACATAAATCAGTCCTCATAGCCCTCCCTACTCCCCATGGAGCTGATTTTCTTTTTTGCTGTCTTAAGCTATGTCATCATATTGAGGCAAGATGGCATCCTTTGGCGGGAAGGCAGCCATGCATGTGTGGTGGATCTCCCAGAGGCTTTCTTTGAAAGCTGGAGAGAGGTTACCGTGTGGGCTTCATTGGTGCTGATGTCACCCATATGTGAGGACTGATTCCTGCTGTTCCCAGAGAACATTGCTACAGGTGAGTAACTGCGCTGTTTGCTTTGATTAAAAAAAATAGAGGGGGTAACTTGCACAGAACTGCAGGTACAACCTTAAACAAAAGCATAGAGGGTACCAGTCTGCAAAGACCAGCAGATACAACTCTAGCAGCCTTAAAACGGAAATAAAACTGGAGTTATGTGGTGGGGGAGATGAGGAGGGGTACATTTTTGTCAAGAAGAAAAAGTTCTTCTTTGTAGCTTCTGTGTTACAAGGGACACTTAAATAATTAACACTCCTGGTAGAAGACACTGACTTCAAAAGGCTTTCTAAATCCTGACCTGAAGGCAACTGCCTCTGTTGTCAATGTATAACTCGGAGCCTGGAAAGTGCTTTATAAAAGTACCCCATAATGTAGCCTTTAAGAGAGTAGTAACAGGGGAAGATGATACAGGCATTTAAGTACCTTAATGCACAAAAAGGAAACCCTGTTCAGTGGAAAGGAAGTTGCGGAACCAAGAGTTCAAGATGTGAAGCCTCAAGGGGGCAGATTTGAGGACATTAGAAAGTATTTTTTTTTTGTGGATAGGGTGGTTGATGCTTGGAATGCCCTTTGTGGTAGAGACAAAAACGCTAAATTATAACAATTTAAATGCAGAAGATCCCTGCATGAGCAGCACTTCAGTCCATAATAGTAGTGGTGTAACTGTTCTGTGCTTCCAAGAAAGCTTTGGTGTGACCTACATAAAGTGGCACTTAGAAACCTAAACAGCAAGTACTAGGGTAACCTGCACAGAGCAGCACTGGTATGACTCCATCACGTGTCCAAGAAAGCATTGTGGTAAATGTGCATGGAGCTGTGGTTATAACTGTAAACAGCAGTGGTATAACAGCACTTGGCACTTATTCATTCAAATTGGCAACCACTATTAAAGAGGACCAGGGAAATCCACTGCTTACCCATTGGACAAGCAGCATGAAATCTGGATACTTTTTGGGAACCTGACAGGTTCTTGTGACCTGGATTGGCCACTGCTGGAAACAGGACACTCGTACATTGAGGGTGTAGAATGGAAGATCCCCGATATGGATTTTATTTGATAGGTACTTGTGATGTGGATTGGCCACTGTTGGAAACAAAGTTGAAGATGGCCATGCCTGAAAAGGTCTACTGTGAATTCCATGACTGACAGATTTTGGACATGCTCAGGGCAGATGTGGAGGACAAATTTGGGGGAAGGAAGAATTTTGTGAGCGCATTTATCTAACTCAGATGACTATCTTGTGCAGACTGGATGGACCATTTTGGTCTCTGTCCTTATTTACCTAGAATGAAGGCAGATAGGGTTTTGTGATTGACTAAGACCTTGGTCTTTGAGGGCCACCAATGGGTGAGATTTTCAGGATATCCCTTTGAATACGCATATGAAGGATTTGCATGCAATAGTTAGTGGTAAAACTCTATCACAATTCTGTCACTTGAGAATATAAATTCAAATAAGCAAAAAAGAGGTGAAACTATTTTTCTTCTACAGGTATCCACGAACAACTCATAAAAAATATGTATATAAAGGAACCATCAAAACACTTTGGCTCAGTCTACTTAACCATAACAGACCTTAGCATCTTTGATATCATCGGTTCCAGTGACTGTTATAATCAACATTTATTAATAACATATAAAATTTATCTGAATGTAGTATTGTTGTCATAGTAATAGGAGTCCGACATGAATTCATGTTCCGAGAAGCTCATACACTTAATGCTCCTCTGCCTCAGGAAACATAATCACAAGAGATAACCTTCACAGCAGTGCTGTTGAAAAGAAGAAAGCATTATACAATGGTCACATGTAACAAGCAGCCAAGAAAATCAGAGATGCCCATTCCAATTCATTGTTTAGTCATCATCCTCATTCCGTTAAAAATTAATCATCTGGTGGGGCAATTTGTTAGTTTGCGAAGGATTTGTTTCATATTGGATGATTTTAAAATTAAATCGTAAGACTTATTTATTTATTTATTATATTTATTTACAGTTCTTATATACCGCACTTTTTAGTATCAGTGCGGTTTACTTACAAACAAATTCTGCATCAGAGCAAGATCTTTTGCCTACATTGTAACAGGATTGGAACATGGGACTGTAACAAGGGTAACTATATACAAATCAACAACAGTGGTTGTTGTAACTATTTACAGTTTATATTGCAAGTTGGAATCGTAATTCAAGAAACAATGTCATCTTGATTAATGGAGAGAGGTTATCCTATTCAAGCTATCCAAAGAGCCTATATAAGGGTTTGATATGCTAAAAGGGAATTGTTGCTGTAATAAACAATCAGAAGGAGAAGAACAACGTACTTGTGTATTGCCTTATTCCACTGGAGCCAGGAAAATGACAAAGCTGATCTGTAAGCATTGGAATATTTTGAGATTGCATTCTTGTTTAGTTAATCACCGATAGTGGCTTATAAACTCAGACATAATATTGGAGAAATCATTTTGAAGAAGAGTTTTGAGATTCCTGACAGTCCGATTCATCAAGGGGGTGATTGTTGTATATGGTGTGATCGTACATTGAGGGTGTAGATTGGAAGATCCCTCATATGGATGTTATTTGTGGGCATGTCAGAAGACACATGCCACTAGCCTACAATTTTTTAAAAGTTGTCTACTTCAGAGACAAAGGGGTATGTTTACTAAAGGGTGTTAAGGGAGCCAGTGTGCTGTTGACACCTGTTATCGACACCTTTACGTCCTTAAAGCTGCAAAAAAGCTGCATTAAGGGGCATTAAAGGTTCCTGTAGCATTAAGGGTGCAGTAGGCGGAGAGTGGGCCTTAACAACAGGTGTGACCTTAACGCCTGTTGCGCTAACGTGTGTTAAAGTCCTTTAACACTGGGAACTCTAATGCCAAGTAAAACCTTGCAGAAAGGGTATATTTTGAGGAGAGCCTATTCAAATGTCTGCAATGTAATGCATAGACAGAGGAGCCCAAGATAGTGATAGTGTGCTCCATTAGCAGCAACAGCATGGTGCCCAAATATGAAAGGGCACCATGTTGATGTTGCAAATGAGGCAAAGAGGGGTGGCATGTCGATCATACAGTGGGGGTTGCTGGGGCACAAGGCAGATCAGGTAGCTGCCCAGGTGGCACATCTGTGATGTCCGTCATGATCTCACATCAACATTGTCGGCACATAGACATGCTGCTGCTGCGGAAAGGTAATGCGCCAGATGGGGCGGGCCAAGGTTTCCTGACACCCTAGGCAGGGACCCCGGCTAGCCCCCCCCTCTACTGCCACTGAGCCAGCTTCAGAGGAAGAGGACAATAGCGCCAGCAGCTGTAGCGCTACAGGGATCTGCAAAATGCAGGCATCTGGGGAAATACCACAGCTGCAGCTGCTTGCATCCCCCCAAGATGTATCAGTGGCAGGCGGTGATGGATAATATTTCACCTGTCGTCTTTGTTTAAAAGTTTAAAAATCAGCCAAGTGGTTATTTAAATACAATTTATTTAAAAAGTTAGTATGAAACCGAAAGTAAGAAATGACTGCATATGCATTAGTATTTATTTCAGACCTTACTCAATGTCGATTTGGCATTTCTTGGCTTGTCTCTTGTATTCCTGATCGCCTCTACAGTCCAGTCCCTGTATTCTCTACCTGCAGCTTGGAGCCTGAGCCCGTCAATCTACTGATGACACCAGGACATATATAACACTGGCACCACCCACCAGCTTCAGTACTCAGTCTCCAAGCAGCTGGAGAGAGCAGCAACCTATTAGTGTAATTTGCTGGAGAGATGTTAGGAATACTTTTTGGCTGTTTTAGGCCTTCTTTTTATTTAAGCCTCTTTGATTGTTTTCTTTTTAAGTGGAGTTAGTGATCGGCGGTTCCCCCTCCCCTCCCCCCACGCCCCCCGCCCCCCCCCCCCCCCCGTGAGGAGGCTTGCAGCGCCGGGCCCTTAAAAAAAACAAAATTTAGTAAGGAGAGAAGCGGCGCAGACTGGCTGGTCTCCAGTTTGCCGGAGTGTTTGACAGTGAAGGGCCTCCTCTTAGGTCTCCCGCCTCATTGCCGAAGCCCCTGAGGCGGCTGAGCACGAGGACGGGAAGACCGCGGCACTCTCCTTCTCTTCACACCAGTGCAGGAGGCGCTTTGAAGAGAGCCGCTGTCAGCGAAAGGTAAGGGCAGGCTGCCGGAGGCGGGAGCAGTCGAGCCGTGTGGGGTGCAGTGGTCTCGTGCAGTCAGCGAGTGCTGGGCAGCTGAAGGTGGAGCAGTTTCCTGCGGAGGCCTGCGCGCCCTTTTTGCTCTGCTAGCGGCTGGGCAGGGGGAGAAGGTGAAACAGCGTCTTTTGCATTTTTCAGCCGTTGCAGAGGGGGGAGGACCGTTTGGGGGTCTCTGAGGACTCAATTAAGTGGTTTTTTTTGGTTTAAGGTCTTTGGGGGGGTAGACATTTTAGTGAACTGTTTATTTGTACATGTATTTTTATATATGTTTATAGGTGTGTGTGTGTGTATATGTATATGTATATATATATGTATATATATATATACACACAAATACATGTACAAATAGGTGTACATATAGGTATATATATAGGTATATATTTATCTATATCTATAGATGTTGATATATAGGTAGTTGAGGTTTTTAGAGTTTTGTTTAAAAAAACAAAACAAAAGAAGAAAAGAGGGCTAGAGATAAAAGGCAGAACTATGCTGGCTCGCCCTCAGTGCCAGATCTGTGGGGCCCACAGGGGTGCGGTGTCTGAGACAGGGGTATGCAGGGGCTGTGCGCTGGAGGCAGCCTCTATTGAGCAGGAGCTTCAGTCAGCAGGTGATTTGCTCCCAACAGTTTCCGGGGCAATGGAAACAGGGGAACCTTTGGAGGAGATCCGGGGTGAGGGATCCCTGCCGCCCTTACCTTTGGGTCAGCAGGTTCCCTCGCAACCACAGCCTAGCACTTCCTCTGTAGAGGGAGGCCTTGGTGGCTTTTCCTCGGAGTTCATGCTTTTGTTGCATAAAGTTCTGTATGCGGCGTCAGGGAGGTCCTCATAAGAGGCAGATGGTGGACAAGCCTCTGGCGGAGGCAGGTATCCCTTCCAAGTGGGCTAGAACGGAGGAAGAAGAACACTTTTCCCCGGAATCGGAGCTAATGGAATCGGATAGAGAATTGGGGGGAAGAGGAGGAGCTCGAGGAAGGCGAAATTCCGGAGGAGCAGGCAAGAATTATGAGGGTATTTCGTAGGGAGGAGTTGCCCGCATTGATTGGTGAGTCCTTGAAGGTCCTTAACATGGCCTCTGGGGCTCAAGGAGACGACGAAACATTGGAAGATCCGTTGATACAGGCGGTCTGAAGGTCTCAAAAAGTTTTTCCCGTCCACAAGGTGGTCTGGCAGATGATTCAGGAGGAGTAGGATCAGCCGATGGCTGGACTAAGAGGAGTGCGTTCCATGGCACGGTTGTACCCCCTGCCAGAAGCGGAAAAGGAACCGTTGAAGTCTCCCCGGGTGGATGCGGTGGTGGCGGCCGTAACCAAGAAGACCACCATCCCTGTGGAGGGCAGTGCAGCGCTGAAGGATGTCCAAGATAGGAAGTTGGACACTTTACTGAAGCAGACCTTCGATATTAGTGCCATGGCCCTTCAAGCTTCGGTTTGCGGAGCCTGGGTGATCCGGGCTTGCTTGCGGTGGTCCCAGCAGCTGCAAGGGGCTGGGGAGTCCCCGGACCTTGCTCCACTCAACCTCTGTCTGTCTTCTATCGCCTCCTGGTTTGAGTCCAACTTCATGCATGCTAATCCTGCAAAATCCTCTGCTCTCTGGATTACCTTTGGTCTCCCACCCCCCACGATACTACCTGTCATGGGCTCCCACTCCATCCCCGCCGCCCCTACCCTTCGTTACCTGGGTGTTACCCTAGACCCGTCCCTTTCTTTTCACGAACATATCTCTTCTGTCGTTCGCTCTTCTTTTTTTCACTTATTTATTTATTTATTTATTTTTATTTCTTATATACCGCGCTCTTTTAATCAGTGCGGTTTACAAATGAACAAAATGTAAACACTTACGCCGAATCAAGGCCGTCCGTTCCATTCTTCCCTTATCCTCTGTCGTCACTCTTGTCCTGTCTTTGGTTATCTCTCGTCTCGACTATTGTAACGTTATCTACGCCGGTCTTCCATCCTACCAACTCCATCGTCTCCAACTTGTTCAGAATGCTGCTGCCCGTCTTGTCACCTCGTCCTCTATTCGTTCCCCTGTATCTCCGTGTCTGTTTTCCTTACACTGGCTCCCAATTAAGTTCCGGTTTATGTTCAAACTACTTATCCTTGCTCACAAAGCTCTTCACTCCGATACCCCCCAGTACTTAGCTAATATTATTCATCTTCAGCCCTCTCCCCGCCTCCTTCGTTCATCCCACGGCAATCGTCTCTTCCTTCCCTCACCTACACAGGCCCACCTCGAATCCACTCGTCACTCCGCCTTCTTTTTCTTAGGTCCCGCTCTTTGGAACTCTCTTCCCCTCCCACTCCGCACCGAACTGTCCTACACTCGTTTCAAGGCCCTTCTTAAGACACACCTTTTCTGTCAGGCTTTCGATCTCCCCCCCCCCCTACTGATGGTGTTCTTCCCCCTAGTCGCGCCTCCCATCCCCCTTAATTTTCCCATGTTCTTCCCCCTACTGATGGTGTTTTATCCCCCTAGTCGCGCCTCCCATCCCCATTAATTTTTTCCATGTTCTTCTGCCCTCCTCCCCTCATTTCCCTTTTGCCCTTCTTATGCTCTTGCTGTCCTCTTTCTGTTTTTACTGTCTCTCTCTCTGTCCTGTTATTTTTGGCGTTCCTTTCTCTCTTCTTTTCCAGCGGCTGTCATTTTTATGATTGTACACCCCCCTGATGCTCCGGCCTGGGCGGTCTATCAAGTGTTTTAATAAAGATAAAGATAAAGGTTGGGCCACAAGGGGATGCGGCGTGAATCGAGTCTGGTGCTGCATATCTGGCGGATAGCTAGTATGACCTCATTAGGAGCCTATCAAAAAATATGACTTCCGTGGTGGCGGCTTGTCGGTGTCTTTGGCTCCGCAATTGGTCTGCGGATGCTTCCTCCAAGGCCCGCCTTAGCAGGCTTCTGTTTAAGGGCAAGCTGCTTTTTGGAGAGGACTTGGACAAGTTGGTAAAGGACCTGGGGGAATCTAAGGGGGGTAGGCTCCGGAGGATAAACCAAGGCAGGGTCATTTTGCGTCTTCGGGGCATTCGCAACAGAAGGGACATCGGGAGAACCAGACCGACTCGTCAGAACCCCTTTCAAAGAGGCCGGTTCATCACTAGAGGTCAGAGCTTCCAGGGGTTTCGAGGAGCGGGAAGAGGGTTTGGGGCCTCTTCCGCTTCCTCTGCCCAGAGGAAACCACAATGAGACAAAGGGGGCTCGGGTGGGGGTGCTGCCAGTAGGAGGGCGTCTGAGGCAGTTCCTTTCCGCTTGGGCCCGGGTCACGTCCGACCGGTGGGTGCTGGAGGTCATCCAGTTCAGTTATGCCCTGGAGTTTGCAAGACCGGTCCTCCCCTCGTTCGTTCAGTCTCCATGCAGGACAGTAGCCAAATGGGCAGCAGTAGAAGAAACTCTTTCAAGACTGGCGGCTTTGGGGGCGGTAGTCCCGGTGCCAAGAGATCAACTCAGCTGCGGTCGGTACTCAATTTATTTTGTGGTTCCAAAGAAGGAAGGTTCCTAGCGTCCAATTCTGGACCTCAAGCACGTCAATCGGTGCCTCCGGGTACCGTACTTTCGGATGGAGACTTTAAAGTCGGTGATAGTAGCGGTGAGGCAAGAAGAATTACTGACCTCTCTCGACCTCACTGAGGCGTACTTGCATATCCCCATCAGAGCTGCTCACCAGTAATTCCTGCGTTTCACAGTGCCAGAAGGCCACTTTCAGTTTCAGGCGTTGCCGTTCGGCCTGGCTACGGCCCCCCGTACGTTTACCAAGATGATGGTAGTAGTGGCGGCGGCCCTACACAAAGAAGGCATTTTGGTCCATCCTTATCTGGACGATTGGTTGATCAGAGCCAAGTCCGAGGAGGAAAGTTCAATGGCAACAGCCAGAGTAGGTTGCATTCCTGCAAAGTTTGGGGTGGGTGATCAACATGTCAAAGAGCAAGTTGGTACCCTCTCAAGAGTTGTAGTATTTAGGGGCACGGTTCAACACGGTCTCGGGCGAGGTGTTTTTGCCATCTCAGAGGGCCGAAAGTCTTCGTCGTCTGGTACGAGAATTTGTGGCGCGCAGGGCTCCCTCAGCGTAGTATCTGCAGGTTCTGGGAACCATGGCGGCGACGTTAGACCTAGTTCCCTGGGCCAGGGCTCATATGAGGCCGCTTGAGCGGGCTCTGCTGTGGCGCTGGTCCGATCAGAGGCAGCCCTTGTCGACGGTTCTTCCTTGTACAGCGGCGGCCAGGGAATCCCTACGGTGGTGGCTTTCGCCGGGGAATCTGGAAAAAGGGTCGAGACCCCTGGGTGGATACAGGTGACGACAGATGCGAGCCTGTCAGGTTGGGGAGCACACTGTGAGAGTCACTTCGCCCAGGGGGTCTGGAGTGTCCGGGAGGCTCAATAGCCCATCAACAGGTTGGAGTTACGGGCGGTGACGCTGGCTCTCAGAGAGTTGCGGCCCTTGATTCTTGGGAAAGCGGTCAGGGTTCTCTTGGTAACGTAGCGGCGGTGGCCTACATCAATCGGCAAGGCGGCATGAGCAGCCGTCTATTGGAAGAGGAGGCGGAAAGCCTCTTGTCATGGGCCAAGGAGCATCTGGTGGCCATATCGGCACAGCACATCGCCGGAGTGGAGAATGTTACAGCCAACTAGCTCAGCAGGCACAGGGTAGATCACGGCGAGTGGGAGTTCTGCCAAGAGGTCTACGAACAGGTAGTGCACCAGTGATGGACTTGATGGTGCGTTGGGCGTCGGCCAAGACAAGCAGATTCTTCAGCAGGAAAAAAGAGAGGATGTCGAAAGGGCTCGATGTCCTGGTCCAGAGGTGGCCCTTGGAAGGGGTGCTGTATGTGTTCCTTCCTTGGGCACTCATAGGCCGGGTTCTTCAAAGGATAGAAGTGCATCAAGGGTTAGTGATCCTGATAGCACCGGACTGGCCGAGACGGCCCTGGTATGCCGATCTAGTCCAGTTACTGGCGGACGGTCCCTGGCGGCTTCCGGTTCAGGAAGACCTCCTCAGGCAGGGACCGGTAAGGATGCCGCAGGTGGATCGGTTCTCGCTTACGGCCTGGCTATTGAAAGGGCAAGGCTGCGAAAGAGAAGATATTCGGGAGCAGTGATATCTACTTTGCTAAAGGTCCGCAAGCGGTCTACTTGTTTGGCGTATGTGTGAGTTTGGTGCATTTTTGAGAGCTGGTATGAGGAGCGATGTAAGCGCCCCTTGGCAGTTTCGGTCGCAGAGGTGTTGGAGTTTTTGCAGGCTGGTCTTGAGAAGGGTCTGGCAGCCAGTTCCTTGCGGGTGCAGCTGGCAGCTATCGCTTTTTACAGAGGCAAGGTTAAGGGCAAAGCGTTAGGTCAACACCCTGACGTGGTGCATTTTCTGAAGGCTGTGAGAAGGATGCAGCCGCATCAGAGTGTGGTGGTGCCACCTTGGGATCTAAATTTGGTGTTAGAAGCCCTGGTAGGGGCTCCTTTTGAGCCTCTTGCTCAGGCCTCCCTGAAGGATTTGACTCTCAAGGCAGTGTTCTTGGTGGCCATTTGTTCCGCTAGGCGGGTTTCAGAGTTGCAGGCATTGTCTTGTCGGCCGCCCTTTCTCGTTTTCTTCAAGGAGAAGGTAGTGTTGAGGACGGTTCCTTCCTTTTTACCCAAAGTGGTCTCTTCCTTTCATGTCAATCAGTTAGTGTCTCTCCCGTCCTTTGTTGCTGGGGGTCAGGGAGAGTGAGATGCTCGGCTACGTCTCCTGGATGTACGTAGAACCTTGAGACGGTATCTGAAACGGTCTAAGGCCTTCCGCAAGTCAGAGCATTTATTTGTGTTTGGAGGGCCACGCAGGGGAGAAGCTGTGGCCAAGGCTACTATTTCCAGGTGGATCAGACAGGCTATTGCCTCAGCTTATATTTTGAAGGGAAGACAGGTTCCGGTGGGATTGCGGGCGCATTCCACGAGGGCTCAGGCAACGTCATGGGCGGAATTTAGTTTAGTTCCCCCCTTAGATATTTGCAAAGCGGCAACTTGGTCGTCTTTGCACTGTTTAGCTAAGCACTACTGGTTAGATGTGTAGGCGGCAGCGGATGCCAGTTTTGGGAGAGCAGTACTTCGATCCGGTTTGGCAGGCCCTTCCCACATTTGAACTGCTCTGTTACATCCCAGAATACAGGGACTGGACTGTAGAGGCGATCAGGAAGAAGTAATTAGATCTTACCTGCTAATTAGTGTTCCTGGAGAATCTACAGTCCAGTCCCTGGTCCCACCCAGGGTATGTGGTGCAGGATCGAAGCAGTTCAGGATGGGTAATGGGCTCAGAAGTTGGTGGATGCCAGCGTTACTTGTGTTTTCTGGTGGCAGGGCGGATTGGACCGTAGCGGAGCCCTGCTGTTTTGAGAGCTGTGTTGCCCTTAGGTGAGTTCTAAGGGCTTGGTCAGGTAAGCCACCCCCTCCTCCTCTTCCTTGGGGGGGTGGTGGGGTCTCCTCCATCCGGGGAGCGGGAGGAGCGGTGTTAGAGTTTATAGTTTGATGTTAGTGGTTTAGTTGTCTCTCCAGTTAGTTTGCTTTGTCAACAGGATACTGAATCTGGTGGGTGGTGCCAGTGTTTATATATGTCCTGGTGTCGTCAGAAGATTGACGGGCTCAGTCTCCAAGCTGCAGGTAGAGAGGCACAACCCAGAATACAGGGACTGGACTGTAGATTCTCCAGGAACACTAATTAGCAGGTAAGATCTAATTACTTCTTCTGTAAATGAAGTATCACTTGTCACTGTCCAGCAATAATCTGCAAGCACTGACGGACTCCATTTGCCTTTATATCTTTTCTCTATCGCTGCAGTGTCCTGATGAAATCGCTCACCATGCTCCTCGCTCACTGCTTCACAGTTCAGTGGAAAGAAAGTCAAGATGAGAGTGCAAAAAATGTATCTTTAGTGACATGTTGCAGCCAAGACTTTTGTATGCACGGAGGAGTTTTTCCACCAACTGCCTGTAGTTGTCTGCCTTGTTTTTTTTTCAAGAAAACTTGCTGCCACTAACTGGAAGGCTTTCCATGCCATCCTTTCTTTGCCACGTAGTGCATGGTTAAATGCATCATCTCGAAGAAGTTCACGAATCTGAAAACCAACAGACACTTTCCTTTATCGTAGCATTACTTAGTCTTGAAAATTTCCCGCTGAGACACTTGACAGCTGTTTTTTTTGTCCATGGCCTTGGCAAAATTTTTCATTAGACCCAACTTAATATGTGAGGGTGGTAACAAATTCTTCCTTGATTCACGTAGTGGTGGATGCTGCACACTTTTCTTTTCAGGCTCCAGTGACTGTTGTAATGGCCAATCTCTCTTGCTGTAGTGGAAATCTTTTGCACGACTATCCCATTCACAGAGTAAACAGCAGTACTTGGTGTATCCAGTCTGCAGACTGAGCAACAGAGCAACGACTTTCAAATCACCACAAAGCTGCCACTTTGTTGGTCATAGTTTATGCATCTCAACGGCTGTTTTACAGTTTATTGTCAGGTTTTCTTCATATAGACTGTGTGACCAATTGGAATCAATGGCAAAACATTGCCATTATGCAGCAGAACAGCACCATTAAGCAGCGCAACAGCTTTAAGAGACTCGTCTTTGATGAATCGATGAACAGTCTCCATTCATCTGGATGGTGAATGATGTTGAGGGCTGTCGTCAGACCATCAATGTTGTTGGCAGGCTGCAAGATCACCTTTCATGAAGAAGAATGTAGCAATATCCTTTTGACATTCACGAAACATGGAAACCCTAGCATCACCTGACAGAAGATTCCACTGCTGCAGTCTGGAGCCCAACAGCTATGCCTTACTCTTAGGTGGTTCCAAATCCCTGACAAGATCATTCAGTTGACCTTGTGTTATGAGGTGTGGTTCAGAGGAGGAGGATGGGAGAAAATCTGGGTCATATGACATTAATGGTTCAGGACCAGAAGTTTCATCCCCTTTCTCTTTCTCATCTGACTCAAGTGCGAATGATTCTGGAGCATCAGGAACCGGCAGTCGTCCTCCGTGGGGTACTGTGCATATAGCTGATGGAATGTTTGGATACTGCACAGTTCACTTTTTCTTTTTGACAAACCTATAGGAGGCACCATGCAGAAGTAACAATTGCTGATATGATCTGTCGGTTCTCTCCAAATCGTTGGCAGTGCAAAAGGCATGGATGTCCTTTTTCTTTTTTTTTTAATTTTTATTGAAAGACATTCCAAAGAATACAGGGTTACAAGAACCACAAAGATCTTCAAAAAGAATGCATCAGTAACAACACAACGTCAGATCACAATAGTATTCTACAATATGTCTACATTTTTGCAGTTTTAAAATAAGGAAACAAGGAACAACACCCCCCCAACCTACCTTCCCCTCCCCCCAAACTCACCCTAGACCAGGTCCCCCCCACCTCCCAGCCCCCCCCCCACCTCCCAGCCCCCCCAACTATGGCTTGCTAACCCTTGAGCCCGGGAAAGTATTGAGCAAAAAGACACACACAAGGAGCGAGCTCCCTTGGAGGTTGGCGTATTTCCCCCCATTTATCCAAAGCAATCATGCGCCATAACGAGAGACAAAGGGCGCCCACACCAACTCAAAGCGCGCCAAATGCATCCTGCTAACCGCTACCCCCCGCTCCATGGAATACATATCCCACATTCGTTCCAGCCAGATCTGGAAAGAGGGGGCCAAAGCACGCTTCCAAGCAGCCGCAAGGGATAGTCGGGCTGCATTCAGGCCATGACGGAGTAAAGCAATCTGCAAAGCACTGAGGCCCCAAAAAGGAAAATCCCCGGATCCCAAGGGTGGATTTCCTTTTTCTATTCAACCTCTGGTGAAGATTTGTTGCACAAGTGTTGCAGCATATGTGTGGAGCCCAGCTCTTGACCTGATCTCCAGTTCTGCAGCCAAAGTAAAGGTGGTAGGCTTTCTTAATCAAAGCAGTTATACTGCGTTTTTGTGACGCAAAAGTCACTTTACCACAAATGTAGCAGAAATGATCTGCATTGTTCAAACAATTACCAGGCATCTCTCACTTTGGCTAAATGGAAAAAATCAAACGCTGAGAAGACTATCTACAGCCAAAATACTACTGACATTTTATGTCCATTAAAAAAAAATGTTGCACAATTTGTTCTGCAGAGTGTTGTAATTAAGTTGAGTTAGGATTGCATCATCTATGACTTCTAGCAATTCATTTGCACAAGAACCACCCAACTTAGTGATCAAAATTAAACAACTTTATATAAAAGATCCCAAGAACATAAAAGCAGGAACATTTTCAGCCATATTATAAATATCTTTTGTCAGAGATGCTGCAAGGAGAAGAGAAGGGAACCTATTTCACCGCAAGCAGCAACTCCTTTTTAATCATCTTTATTTTATTGTACTTAGCTCTTTAAAATGAAGTACTGCTGGAATGAAACAGGAAAAATGGGACTCCTTCATGACGTGCCTTGTTTTGAGCCCCAACACAGGCCCTGCTTCAGGTTTTTACAGGATCCCCGAAATTTAAATGTCTAGCGCTTTTGTAAAAAGAAACCCCGCCAGTTGTATTCAAAAATGACTTCTGACGTTTGCAATGGAATTCATATCATGTATGACACAATAGCACCTTCAAATTTCATCATTCATTAATTGTTTTGCCTGAAAAACAAGAACTGTCCAAACAAAAACATAAATTTATTACAAATCCAGTCAAAGATGTGCATGTAGTTTAGTAATTTATGGTTTAAATTGAGATCCTTTCCGATTATAACTCGCATATCCTTAGCACTTCCGAAGTCAAGGTCATATGTACTGAGCCAGTAGTGTAAATTGAAAACTAGGGCCAATAAGCAATTTTAAGCATCATTTTCATTCTCAGTGATCCAGACTTAGTAAAGTATGGCTGAATTTATTATGGAAGCATTTTGGCTGTAGAGCAGTGTTGTGATTCTATATGGGTGTTTTATCTTATCGTGTGTTCTTGTCCAAAAATTCATATTGGCTGCACTAAGAAGAAGATTAAAGTCCGGCTTACCAATCATACATAACTTTAGGAATTATGTGATAAATGATGCTCATCAAAGATTAAGAAGCAGGCCTCATAGCTTCCTGAGACAAGTTCACACTTTCAAACAACTCAAGGACACAAAGATCACACAACACACAGCTCACAGAATCTAAAATGCTTATTAATACCCGCTCAGTCACAAATAAAATCCCTGTCATAACAGATTACATTACAGACTATGACCCAGATGTTATGGGCCCAATTCTGTTCTAGACGTCCCTGCCCTCTGTGCACCCCATCGGAACCGGACGCACAGAGTGAGACGGGATTCTCCAGGACCAAGCAGGAAGTCAGTCCTCACTTATGGGTGACGTCGGCGCCGACGGAGCCCTCGCGGAGCAATTTCCCCAGCTTTCGAAGAAAGCCTTTGGGATTGCAGCGCGCATGCGCGGTCCTCTTCCCGCCCAAGGATGCCATCTTGCTCAGTCTTCTTTTTTCCGCGGAGCCCTACAGACGTAGTTTGTTACCACCGCTGAAAAAGTTGATTAATTCTTGTTGTTTTCTCGGTTCGCGTGTCCTTTTCCTGCCCGGCCTCGATTTTTCCTTATCGAGTCCGTTCACATTTCTTTTTTTTTTGTTTTCAATTTTTAACTGGCGTTCCCGCCACTTATTTTCCACCCCTGGCAGCTCGGTCTTTCGACCTCGCGGGGGCCCTTTATCCCCCGATGGCTGCCAGCGGGTTCAAAAAATGTGATCATTGTTCTAAATTAATGTCTCTTACAGACACGCATAATTTCTGCCTCCGTTGCCTCAGACCCAACTATGACTCTGGGAGCTGTGGTCCGTGTGGCAAGATGTCCTCCAAGTCGCTGAGGAGTCGGCAATCGCAAAAGGACCGAATCTTCTCTGACCCCGAGTCCGGTCCGGCCTGGACCTCGTCGGAGGCTTCGACGTCTCGTGACTCCGGCCACGAGCACCGTCGGAGTTCCTCTGAGTGGGGGTCCCCTGGCCGGGAGCATCGTCGGCAGAGGAAACTCGCGTGGGCGGCGTCGGAGGACGCACCTGGTCCCTCGCGGGCCGGGTCGCATAGCCCCGCCAGCCGCCCCGAGTCCTCGGAGGCGGAGAGACCTTCTAAACTTCCTCGACTCGAGGTGGAGCCGCACATGAGTACTATTGTCCTCCTGGACTCCCCCTACGGAACCGTCATCGGGCCCGACGCCGTCGGGGCCTGAGTCGGTGGCTGCTGGGTCTTCTGGGCTTGACCTCAGATTGACATTCTTGGAGCGCAGTATCTCTGCCTTCTTGGACCAGCAGCGGGTTTGGATGACCCCGGCGATCGAGTCGATCCTCGAGTCGATGCATGCTCGAGTCGATCCTCGGTCGAGGTCTCCCTTGGCCTCCCGTTCGGGACCGAGGTCGTCGACGTCGGCGTCGGGACAAACCCTCGCCCGCACGGAGCCCCTCGATTCCTCCACGGAGGCGTCGGACTGGGACACGGAAGGGGACGAGTCGCCCGGCTCTTTTCAGACCCGGTGCGTCCCCTCCGACTCGCCCGAGTCGGAGCTTCGAAGGCGATCCCCTCCGGAGGATACGCGCTTCTCTGATTTTGTGCGGGATATGGCCAAGGCTTTGGCTTTCCCCGCGGATCCCGAGGAGGAGCCTCGCGTGGAAGAGCTCGAGGCACTCCAGTACGACTCTCCTCCGAAGGAGGCCTTTACTGTGCCGGTCCCTCCGATGCTGGAGCGGCTGCTCTTCCGCATGTGGGAAAGCCCGGCCTCGACACCGGTGTTAAGCAAGCGCATCGATTTGATTTATCGAGTCCGCAAGAGCCCCGGGTTCCAGAAGGCGCAACTGCCACACCACTCCATGGTTGTGGAATCGGCAATGCATCGGCTTAAGAGTCAAAAGATGCACTCCTCGGTGCCCCCGGGTAAGGAGGCCCGTAACCTGGATGCCCTCGGTAGGAAGTGCTTCCAGGGTTCCATGCTTGCCTGCAGAGTCCAGACATACCAGCTGTATATGGGCATGTTCCTCCGAGACCTGGCGAAAGAGCTCACCGGGTTCTCGGCTGGTCTCTCCGACGAACCTTTGCAGAGGTTCCTGGCCTTGTCCGATAGTATTCGAGAGTGCTCGAAGTTCCTTTCTCGGGCGGCCTACGACGGCTTCGAGGCGTCGGCCCGAGTAGCCGGAGCCGGCATCGGTGCCCGCCGACAGGCCTGGCTCCAGTCATCCGACCTCGAGCCATGGGTACAGGACAAGTTAGTCGATGTCCCCTGCCGAGGTGACAACCTTTTCGGCAAGCCCATGTCTGATAAGGCTGCGGAACTCGAGTCCGAGACTCACTCGGACTCGACTGTCCCAAAAGACCTCCGCTCCCCCGCAGAAGAGGAAGGGTCCGGGGAAGAAGCCTTTTTACCCGAGGAAGGTGCTTGCCTATAAGCAATCCCACCTTCAATACCAAGTACTGGCGGCTTCCACTCAGGGCCCACAGACTAAGGGTCAGGGGAATGGCCCCCGTAGGCCGCGGGCCCCCAAGCCCGCTACACAGCCCCCTGCCACTCAGGGTGGGGGGTTTTGACTATGCCAGCATAGCCTCTCCCCCTCCGCGCCCGTCGCTCAGCACGGGGGGGCAGGCTGATCCACTTTGCTCACAGGTGGTCAGCCATAACATCCGATTCCTGGGTGCTGCAGGTGGTTCAAAGGGGCTACCTCTTACATTTTCACCAGGTGCCTCCCCCCTACTTCCCGGGGGAGCCTCTGAGGCCCCCTCTGCACAGCGACTTACTCCTTCAGGAGCTGCAGGGTCTACTGGAGGAGCAGGCTGTGGAACCAGTGCCCCAACCTCAGTGGGGTCAGGGGTTCTACTCCAGATACTTCCTGGTCCCAAAGAGGACGGGAGGCCTCAGACCCATTCTGGACTTGCGCAACCTCAACATGTTCCTGCAGCGGGAAAAGTTCAGGATGCTTAACCCTTGGAATCTTGCTGCCCTACCTCCAGCAGGAGATTGGCTATGCTCCTTGGATCTAAAGGATGCCTATACTCACATCCTGATTCATCCGGACCACCGACAATATCTCAGATTTGTAGTGGCCGGGAAACACTATCAGTACCGCGTGCTGCCCTTCGGCTTGTGCTCCGCTCCCAGGGTGTTCACAAAATGCCTGGCGGTGGTCGCGGCCTTCCTGAGGCTTCAGGGCCTATTCGTTTTTCCTTACCTGGACGACTGGCTCGTCCGGGCGCAGTCGGCCCCAGAGGTCGCTCAGGCCATGCAGCGTACGGTGGCTCTGCTTCAGCACTTGGGCTTCGTCATAAACGTCGGGAAGTCCACGTTGCGCCCCTCTCAGGATCTCGAGTTCATAGGAGCTCGGCTCGACACTCTGCGAGCTCGTGCCTTCTTGCCTCGGGAGCGAGCCGACAGGCTCATGGCTTTGGCCGGCAGGTTCCACAGTGCGTCTTCGGTTCCGGCCCGAAGGTTCCTGCAGCTGCTCAGTTATATGGCCTCCACGGTCCATGTCACGCCGAATGCCCGACTGCATATGAGGCCTGTCCAGTGGTGTCTCCGCACTCAATGGCATCAGGCCACAGGAGGTCTGGCAGACCTTCTACAGATCTCCGACCGCCTGGTCTCCTCTCTGCAGTGGTGGCTCCACCTGCCCAACCTGGTACGGGGTATGCCCTTTCAGTCTCCTGCACCTTCCCAGGTGCTGACGACCGATGCCTCTCTCTTGGGATGGGGAGCGCATTGCCAGGGAGCACGCACTCAAGGCCTTTGGACTCCTTGGGAGGCGGCTCAACAAATCAACTTCCTGGAGCTGCGGGCGATCCTCCTAGCTCTGCGGACCTTCTCTCACCTCACCTCTCACCAGTCCATACTGGTGCAGACGGACAATCAGGTGGCCATGTTCTACGTGAACAAACAGGGGGGCACAGGCTCCCTCCTGCTCTGTCAGGAGGCCCGGCGACTGTGCTCCTGGGCAGTCGACCACAACATCCTCCTCAAGGCTGTTTACCTGCCCGGGCAGGAGAATTGCCTGGCCGACAGGCTGAGCCGGGTCTTGCAGCCCCACGAGTGGAGGTTGAACCCCGGCGTTGCCCAGCAAATCTTCTGCCGGTGGGGCTCCCCCACCGTGGACCTCTTTGCCAGTCCCCTGAACCGGCAGCTCCCCCGGTTCTGCTCTCGGCATCCGCATCCCCTCAGAGTGGCCCCGGATGCTTTCCTCATTTCGTGGTCCACAGGCCTACTGTATGCCTTTCCTCCCACGCCGCTGGTGTCCCGGACGCTATTCAAGGTTGCCCGGGACGGGGCCTACGTGATCCTGATAGCGCCCCGATGGCCGAGGCATCCCTGGTTTCCTCTGCTCCTGCAGTTAGCGGTGGACACCCCTCTCCCTCTGGGGTTTCAGCCCGATCTTCTGACCCAAGATCAGGGTACTCTCCTGCACCCCAACCTCCGGGCCCTTCACCTGATGGCCTAGCTGCTGAGAGGGTAGTCCTGGCCCCACTCTCGCTCCCCCCGGAGGTGGAAGCTGTCGTCCTGGCGTCTCGGCGACCTTCTACCCGGAAGTCTTACGCACTCAAATGGCGTTGCTTCTCCGTCTGGTGTTCTCAGCGTTCTGAGGACCCATTCGCCTGCCTAGTGTCGGTGGTACTGTAATACTTGCTGCATCTCTCCGATCTAGGCCTCAAGTCCAACTCTGTCAGAGTCCACCTCAGTGCTCTCTGTGCACATCATTCGCCGGTGGAGGGCCAGCCCCTTTCCTCGCATCCCTTGGTGGCGCGTTTCCTCAGGGGCCTGCTTCTGCTTAAGCCCCCGTTGCGCCCTCCAGCTCCTGACTGGGACCTCAATGTGGTTTTACAAAGGCTTACTTGCCCGCCTTTTGAACCCATGGCTACCTGCCCCCTCCGCTTCCTCTCATGGAAAGCTCTCTTCTTGGTAGCCCTCACCTCCGCTAGGCGCGTTAGTGAACTACAGGCCCTAGTGTCGGAGCCCCCTTACACTAGGTTCTACAGGAATAGGGTTGTCTTACGGACTCACCCTAAGTTTCTTCCTAAGGTGTTTTCCTCTTTCCACATCAATCAAGAGGTGGTTCTTCCGACCTTCTTTCCCAGGCCACATACCAGCAGAGCTGAGACTGTTCTGCATACCCTGGACTGTCGAAGAGCCTTGTCCTTCTACCTTGACCGTACGCGTGAGCATAGGAAAGCTGCCCAGCTTTTCGTTTCCTTTGACCCCAATCGGTTGGGGTTATCTGTATCGAAGCGTACTCTGTCCATCTGGGTAGCTGACTGCATCGCCTGGGCGTATGGGGCAGCCGGCCTCTCTTTGGAGAGTCGAGTCACGGCGCACCGTGTCCGGGCGAAGGCGGCGTCTGTCGCACACCTCCGCTCTGTTCCGTTGGCAGACATCTGCCGGGCCGCTACTTGGTCTTCTAGCCAGACTTTTGCGGCTCATTACTGCCTGGAGAGGGAGTCCCGCAGGGATAGTGCTTTCGGACAGGCAGTCCTCCACAATCTCTTTGAGGTTTAGGCAACTCCTACCCGCCGGCCCCGATGTTGGCTACCGGCCGGATTCGTATTCAGAGAAGATTCCTTCCTTCTGTGCGGTTGAGCTGGAGGGAGCTCTCTTTTTCCAGCTTGAGGTCTCCGGTAGCCTTAAGCTAGGGAGTCCCATAAGTGAGGACTGACTTCCTTCTTGGTCCTGGAGAAAGAGTGGTTACTCACCTGTAACAGGTGTTCTCCAGGAGCAGCAGGAATCAGTCCTCACTACCCTCCCTCCTCCCCTGGAGTTGCAGTCATTCTTATGGTTGCTGTCTTCCGCTATGTCATTCGACTGAGCAAGATGGCATCCTTGGGCGGGAAGAGGACCGCGCATGCGCGCTGCAATCCCAAAGGCTTTCTTCGAAAGCTGGGGAAATTGCTCCGCAAGGGCTCCGTCGGCGCCGACGTCACCCATAAGTGAGGACTGATTCCTGCTGCTCCTGGAGAACACCTGTTACAGGTGAGTAACCACTCTTTCTGATCCGGCGGGGCACATCTAACCCTGTGGGATCAGAATCTTATCCAGGTCTGTATATGCAGACCAGGACCCCAATTCCGATCTGCCTGCACGAATAGGCCTTCCCTGGCTAATTCAGTCAGGACTCCTGAATAGAGCCGCGGTGCCATGATATCCGATTGCCATGGAACCACGGCTCCATTCAGGATCTGTGATCTCCAGCCACCGGACAGAAATCTTCATTCCCCGCAGCCTGACCCCCAATCTGGCCTCCCAAGGCCAGGGTCGGGCTGCGAGGAATCACCTCTGCCCCCTCCCGTCTTTGCTGTGCCCTGGGCCTGCCAGATCCACCCAACTAGAGGAACTTATTCCACCTCAGATGTGGAATAAGTTCCCCGTTCAGGCCACCAGCCCTGAACGTACAGGGTCGACATTGGAATCACCCCTGTACATCCGGGGCAGCTGACCTCCCAATGCCTGCCCTAACTCCGTCCCTTTCCCGCCCCCATCTAACCTCCCCATACAACATGCGGGGAAGTTAGTCAGAGTTGGCAGAGGGGCCAAATAGTGGGGATTGGGACATCCATTCCCGCTGTTCACACCTCAGAATGACCCTGCATATGTCTAACCGAAACTTGGCTCACTGAAGAGGATAATGTTCTATTGAATATTCTCAAAGTACCAGGATATGAGTTACACAATAGTACCAGAAGCAGCCACAGAGGAGGAGGTGTGCTCATCACAAAAAGCAAGTTCAACTTCACTACCTCGACACTATCTAGTATGGATGGACTTGCTATGATTCTCATTGAAAACAAGTATATAGCATTCTGCCTTGCCTATAGATCACCCAGATGGAATCATACTGTACTGTCTAGCGTTCTAGAAACAGTATGTGCAAGCAATTCTAGAACCAAGCAAACCCAGCTTGTTAGGTAACTTTAATCTCTGGACCCTACCCCCTGGACAAGCAAAGGCATTCCTAGAAGCGATGGAATCATTAGACTACAAGCAAATCATCTATAAGCCCACCCATAAGGGAGGAAACATATTAGACCTCATATTCACCCCAACATATTTACTAGAACCTCACATAAACTCCATAATACAAATCAAAAAGGTACCATGGTCCAGCCACCACCTAATATTCCAACTACCATACAATTTCCCAATTGCTCATACTAACTCCAATAAAAACAATGGACGCTAATTCATATGCTATGAGAAGGAGTCATCCCTCGACAGAATTTCTCCCATGCTTGCCAGCGAATCAAACAACTTAGATGACCTCATCTCCAACTGGAATAAGATCATAGATGATTATGCTACTGCACCACAGGCCAAACATATCAACCTACTGGCCACTCGAATTGGTACGGTCCAGAATTAAGACAGCTGAAGAAGGAGCTAAGAAGAATGGAACACAGATGGAGACACTCACAAAGCCACCAAGATAAAAATAGCTACCCAGACAAATTGAACATTTATTTATTTATTTACATTCTCTTATATACCGCGCTATTCTGCATCAGTGCGGTTTACATTGAACAAACTGAAATTACATTGAACAGGGCATTATAACTTGGAGATAACTATTTTACAGGGAACATGGGCTATGGAGGGTTAAGTGGCTTGCCCAAGACCACAAGGAGCACCTGTGGGACTAGAAACCCCAGTCCTTCCGGCCCAAGGTTGCTGTCCTCTAGTGGGATTTGAACCCCCGACCTTCCGGCCTGAAGTACCTTGCCCCAACCACTAGGCCACTCCTCCACTCCTTCCATCTTCCAACAGAGAGTCAGTGAGCATAATATCAGATGAAGCTAGTGATGTCCTCCTTAAACAGACCTCGTGAGTTCTTTTACATTGTCAAATCTCTACTAAAACGCAGTGGCAATAACAACTTCAAGAACACACCCAACACCACAACAGTTAGCAAACATTTTTCAAGCAAAGGTAGAGAGAGAGCATTCGAACCTCATGATACCTCGGTATGATCCAGCCACAATGGGTCCAAGCAACTGGGCATCTCTCAGACCAGATCTGCATCATCCCTCCACTGATCAACTCCCTTCAGTGGTGGTGCTCCCCTCAAAACCTACTCCAAGGGTTGCATTTTCAGATGCCTCCACCTCACTGCACCCTGACAACGGATGCTTCCAAACTCAGGTGGGGAGCACATCTGAACAGTCTCACCACACAGGGACAGTGGATACAACAGGAATCTTGGTTGCAGATCAACCACCTGGAGCTACGTGCTCTCACGAATGCCCTTCAGCTTTTTCAACCCCAACTCTTGGGCAAAATAGACAACCAGGTGACCATGTTCTATGTGAACAAGCAGGGGGGAATGGGTTCGTATCCCCTCTGCCAGGAAGCCCTTTGTCTCTGGTTCTTCTCCATGGCATACAACACCCATCTGAGGGTGGTGTATCTCCCGGGCAAACTCAGTTTTCTTGCAGACAGACTCAGCCATATCCTGCACCCACACGAGTGGACTTTAAATCAGGAAACAGCATCTTGGATCTTCCACATGTTGGGGACCCCCAGAATAGATCTGTTCGCCACCCAGGAGAATACACAACTTCCGCTGTTCTGCTCAATTCTTCCCTGGCTGCACAGCCAGGCGATGGATGCCTTTCTTCTCCAATGGGGATGGGACATCCTTTATGCATTCCCCCCCCCCCCCACCCCTTGATACCCAGGACCCTGTTCAAGCTGCAGGCCAACAGGAGCTCCATGATTCTAATAGCCCCTTAATGGCCCCATCATCCATTGTTTCTTCTGCTACTTCGAGCTGCACAGACTCCACCTCTCAGCCTGTAACATCTGCCCAACCTTCTCTCTCGGGATCATGGGATGCTTCTCCATCCCAATCCACAAGCTCTCTGTCTTGATGGCATGGCTGCTGAAAGCATAATCTTTGCTGACCTTGACCTTCCACAACAGCTCAAGGACATCCTACTTGCATCGTGCAAGCCATCTACCAGACGTTCATATGCCTTGAAATGGCAAAGGTTTACTCTGTTGTAGCCCAAAACATATTGACCCCTCAACACTCTCCGTGGATTTTCTTCTACAATATAGAAACATAGAAAAATGATGACAGAAAAAGACCACATGGCCTATCTAGTCTGTCCTTCCATATCAACAACTACAACAGTCCCCTTTTTTCCTTTAGAGATCCTCTGTGTTTGTTCCATGCTTTTTAAAATTCAGATACTGTCCTCATCTCTACCACCTCCACTGGGAGACTATTCCACTGATCCACCACTCTCCGTAAAGAAATATTTCTGCATATCGCTCATGAATCTATCCCCTTTCACCCTCATCCCATGTCCCCTTGTAGCAGTACTTGCTTTCAATCAAAAGAGGCTCTCCCCTTGTACATTTATGCCACAAAAGTATTTAAACATCTCAATCATATCACCTCTATCCCACCTTTCTTCTAATGTGTACATATTAAGATCCATAAGTCTGTCCACATATGCTTTATAATGAAGACCACTAACCATTTTAGTAGCCACCCTCTGTACTGACTCCATCCTGTTTATATCCTTTTGAAGATGCGGTCTCCAAAATTGCACACAATACTCCAAATGAGGCTGCACCAAAGACTTATACAGAGGCACTATCACCTCCTTTTTTCTGCTAGCCATTCCTCTCCATATGCACCCAAGCATCCCTTTAGCTTTTGCTGTCACCTTTTTCTACCTGTTTAGCCACTTTAATATCATCAGACACAACCACGCCTAGGTCCCGCTCTTTTTTTAGTGGACAAAAGTACTTCACCGCTATACTATATTGCTCCATTGGATTGTTGCAGCCCAAATGCATGACCTTGCATTTTTTAACATTAAATCCCTGCGGCCAAATTCTAGACCATTCTTTAAGCTTAGCTAGATCCCTCCTCAAGTTATCTACACCTTAGAACATAAGAACATAAGATATGCCATACTGGGTCAGACCACGGTCCATCGAGGCCAGTATCCTGTTTCCAACACTGGTCAATCTAGGTCATACATACCTAGCAGTTTCCCAAAAAGACACAGGTTCCACAATGCTTGTATTGAGTCAAGCAGTGATATCCTGGGTCCCTTTTTAATAATGGTTTATGGACCTTTCCTCCAGGAACTTGTCCAAACCTTTTTTTAAACCCAGCTACACTAACAGCTTTTACTACATCCTCTGGTAACAAATTCCAGAGTTTGATTACACGTTGAGTGAAAAAATATTTTCTCTTATTAGTCTTAAAAAGTTTACCCTGTAGCTTCATTGTATGTCCCCTAGTCTAAATCGAGCTCCGTTTACCCGTTCCACTCCGTTCATTAATTTATAGACTTCTATCATATCTCCCCTCAGCCGTCTCTTTTCCAGGTTAAAGAACCCTAACCTTTTTAGCCTTTCTTCATAGGGGTATCCTTCCATCCCCTTTACCATTGGGAAAACTGGCCATTTAGCCCTACCCTCTGCTTTCTATCTTTTAACCAGTTCCTGATCCACAATAGTACCCTTCCTCCTATCCCATGACTCTTTAGTTTTGCCAAAAGTCTCTGATGAGGGACTTTGTCAGAAGCTTTCTAAAAGTCCAAATACACTATATCAATCGACTCACCTTTGTCTACCTGTTTATTCACACCTTCAAAAAAAAAACATAACAGATTAGTAAGACAAGATCTTCCTTGTCTAAAGCCATGTTGGCTGTCTCCCATTAGGCCATGACTATTTACATGCTGAGTAATTTTGTTCTTTATGATGGTTTCTACCATTTTTCCCGGTACTGACGTCAGGCTCACCGGTCTGTAGTTTCCCGGATCACCCCTGGAACTCTTTTTAAAAATTGGTGTTACATTGGCCATCCTCTAATCTTCAGGTATTACAGATGATTTTAATGATAGTTCACAGATTACTAATAGCAGTTCTGAAGTCTCATATTTCAGTTCTTTCAACACCCTTGGATGTATACCATCCTGTCCAGGTGATTTGCTACTCTTCAGTTTATCAAATAGTTGTAATACATCTTCCCGATGTAGCGATATTTCTTTCAATTCTTCTGCAGTATCACCTTTAAATACCACTTCAGTCATAGGTAACATCCCTACATCATCTTCAGTAAAGACCGAAGCAAAGAATTCATTCAGTCTCTCCGCTATAGCCTTGTCCCCTCTTACTGCCCCTTTTTACCCCTCTATCATCTATTGGACCAACTGACTCTCTCAGGTTTTTTTCCTACAAATGTACTTGAAAAAGTCTTTATTATGCGTTTTTGCTTCCACAGCAAGTTTCTTCTCAAATTCTCTCTTTGCCTGCCTTATCAATGCCTTGCATTTAACTTGCCAGTGCTTGTGCTGTTTCCAGTTTTCATCATTTGGCTTTTTTTCCCATTTCCTGAAAGATGCTTTTTTGGCAACAGCCTCTCTGGGTTTCTGTTCTATTGCAGATTTTGGTATCATCTGCAAAGAGGCAAATCTTACTTGACAGCCCTTCCGCTATATCACTAACAAAGATGTTAAAAAGAATCGGACCTGGGACAGATCCCTGGGGCACACCACTGGTAACTTCCTTCTCCTCAAAGTGAGCTCCATTTACCTGTACTCTTTGTCGCCTCCCACTTAACCAATTTCTAACCCAAACAGTAACTTTAGGGTCCATCCCTAGGGTGCTCAGTTTGTTTATAAGTCACTTGTGAGGAACGGTGTCAGAGCCTTTACTGAAATCTAAATACACCACATTTAGGGTTCTCTCTTTGTCCAACTCCACTTGTCCTCGGCAGGTCTCAAGACTAACTCAGTCAGAGTTCATCTTAGTGCTATTACAGGCCAGTGGACAGGCATCCCATTTCTTCGCACCCCTTGATGCAAGGATTTATACTGGGTCTTCTGCTGTCCAAGCCACCGATGAAACCACTACCGGTGGTCTGGGACCCCAACGTGATCCTAGCGCAACTCCTAAAGCCTCCTTTTGAGCCGTTAGCCACCACTTCTTTAAAATTCCTGCCCTGGAAGGTAATCTTCCTTTTCGCTCTCACCTCATCTTGCCACATTAGCAAACTACAGGCTTTGGTGTTGGATCCTCCATACACCTGGTTTTCACCATGAGAAGGTGGTTTTCCGTACCCATCCAAACTTTCTCCCGAAGGTGGTCTCAGCCTTCCATCTTGACCAATTGGTGATGCCACCGGTCTTCTTCCTTAGACCGCATGCCTCTAGGGCTGAAGCAGCACTACACACTTTAGATTGCAAGCGCGCACTGGCTTTCTACTTGGACAGAACCAAGAATCACAGGAAATCCTCTCGACTATTCATTTCCTTTGATACAAGTCACCTTGGGCTTCCAGTGATGAAGCACATTTATTTATTTATTTAATTCTTTTCTATATCGCGCTCTTATGAATCAGCGTGGTTTACAATGAACATTAATTTGTACAATGCAGTAAGAAACGTACATTGAACTATACAGAGAACAGGAAAAAACAACTTGGAATTATCAGGGTGAGTAATTAGGCTGAGTAATTAATAAAACGGAAATGGTAACATGGTGTGCTATGTGATGTCATCAACAGAATAATATTGATTGAAAAGGTGACAATTTAGGGCCTTCCTAAATTGTGCAATATCAGAAATAGACTGGATAGATACAGGAAGGTCAGACTCCACAGTGTGGGAGCATAAAACAAAAAGGTGTAGTTCATGGTTGCATGGGAAGATTTTGTTATAGAGGTAGGGGCTGTGAGTGTATTATCAGCTATAGATCTTCTAGGTCTATTCAGAGGGGTGGGGTGAAGAATGTTTATTAAGAGCTTTATAAGTAAGAAGCATTACTTTGGAGGTTAGCCTATAATGGAAGGGAAGCCAATGGAGGTTCTTCAAAATAGGAGTTATATGATCTCTTATCGAAGCTTCAAGTAGGAAGCGGGCAGCAGCATTCACAGCCAGTTGTATTGGATTAAGAGTGGCCTTAGGGAGACCATGGAGTATAGCTTTGGCATAGTCAAAATGGGGGGTCACGAGGGCTTGAAAAACTGTATGAAAATCAGTAGGCTACAGTAGGGGACGAATTGTTTGAATCTTATGATATATTGCTTTGGTGATGTTACTGACATGAGCTTTCATGTCAAGGTGCTGATCTAAAGTGACACCTAAATAGCGGATGATGGATTTAGTTGTAAGCACTGCATCTCTGACCTTAATTGAAGCAGGAGGGATGAAAGAATGGTTCCTAGTAATGAATAGAACATCTGTCTTATTGAAATTGATTCTAAGGTTTTGTGTATTGCGCCAATCTGTAATGGCATCAAAGCAGCTTATTATCAGTGAAAGGTCAGGCTGGGCTGGTCAGTAGTGAATGGTGTAAAAAGCAATGCATCATCAGCATAGACAAGACAGGAGATGTTAAAGGAGCGAATGATTGAACAAATAGGCTGCATATAGATGTTAAAAAAGAGTGCAGAGAGAGAAGAGCCTTGGGGAACGCCTTGTTTTTGTTGAAAAGGTTCTGAAATCTTAAAACCAATTTGCACCTGCTGCCATCGATCTGATAGTTAGGACCTGCACCAATTTAATGCTGAGCCAATAATTCCCTTCTCTTGAAGACGTATAAGAAGTAGGTCATAGTTGACTGAATCAAAGGTAGAGGCAATATCCATAAAGATTACAACAAAGCCTTGCCTAATATTATCAATTCCAATGATTAAGGTGTTGAATAGGGTGGTGAAAAGTGTCTCAATGCCATGGAATTCTCTGAAACCATGCTGGCATGGATAAAGAGGTGCAAAGGTTTCAATGTGATGCTGAATTTGGAGATGAACGACTTTTCTGTTTTCACATTCTATCCAACTGGATTGCGGACTGCATTTCTTTTGCCTACAGTCATGCGGGACTCTCCCTTGAGGATCACAACACCGCTCACAACGTGCAAGCCATGGCAACCTCAATTGCCAACCTTTGTTCCATCTCCATTGACGCAATCTGTCAAGCAGCTACATGGTCCTCCATTCATACCTTTGCTGCACACTACTGCCTGGACAGAGACTCCTGTCGGGATGCTATCTTTGGCCAAGCTCTTCTCCAGCAACCTTTTGAGGCTTAACTGCAACTCCTACCCTCCATCCCGGACCTCTTCTGGCACCAGACCTCCCTGACAATAGTCTTGCCAATTTCAGTCGAGTCCAGTGGGGCCACTTTGTATCCATACCTTCTCGTCTTGATCCTTTATCCTTAGGGATACCGCCATTACCACTTCCAATCTGGTACCTGGGAGCTAGTGAATCCCATATGTGAAGACTACATTCCTGCTTGTTCCTGGAGATAATGTTACGTACCTGTAACAGGTGTCTCTGGGAACAGCAGGAATCAGTCTTCACAATCCACCCTCCTCCACTAGGAAGTTGTAGGGTATTCCCTTTTTTCCTCTGTCTCTCAGCTACAAACTCAACTGAAGAGAGGACTTGGGAAGGCAGATGCGCAGGCGCAGTGGATTGCTCCTAAAAGCTTTCTGATTGGACGCTGGGGAGCGTTCCTGCGCAGGCTCCATCAGTACCAACAATGCTCTATATTTGAAGACTGATTCCTGCTATTCCCGGAGATCACCTGCTACAGGTGAGTAACAACACTTTCCATTACCCTAATCTGTGGTCACCTGCTTTATTTTCCTTTGACGTTCTCATTTGTAACAAATCATCTCAACCTCCAAGAAGTTGTAGGGAGCCTCACCCTCATCACCTAAACCTTCTGTCTTCTATAAGCGCCCCGACCCATTAATTCCGCTCTAAACCTTCATTATGTGCATAACTTATCTGCATATTAATAATTAACTTAATTCTTTAATGTTTACATCAAGTTATACCCTCTCTTATTATTGCTTAGTTTGTACACCAACAGTTAACTGTATGTATTGTAATGGGGAAGAGACATCCTTTGCTATGGAAACAGAGGAACCTGTGCAGTAGGTCTGTTGCTGGTAGGAAGGAAAAGCTCAGGACTCCCAGTTGCCAGGAGCAACATAAACAATCCCAGCCACGAGGGCAGGAGCCCCGCCCAGCTAGCAAACAAGCCCCATCTCCTGGGCCTAATAGCTTTCACCTGGGAGGGGGAAGGGCTAGATTAGCACCCAAGCAAACGTATAAGAAATGTTCATTAGAGTTTGAAAGGGAGGAGGACAGAGAGAACGGAGAGAACAAGGAGAAGAGAGAAGACGAGAGAGAGCAGAACCAGCTGGAAGGATTGTGTGAGCTGAAGTCTGGGTCTTGGAAACAGCGTCTGTCTCGTTGTGAAAGGAAAACGTATGTGAGTGACTCAGTGGATTCTGATTCTGAGTATGAGAGAGAAAGACAGAAAGTAACTGGCAGGAATAACTGGAGGAGCAGGGCACAAAAACCCTTTGGCCAGAACTCCAGGCAATTATCCTATGGTGAAGGCACCCAGAGGGAAAAGTTACCAGTAAGGATAGCGGGGAAGCACTTACAAGCTCCAAGGAGTAAAAACTATACGTGCAGGACATTTGCATGTCAGAGGAAGAAGGTGAGCAGCCAGAATACAGAGAAAAACCTCTGAGGTTTAAACCCCGTCCTGATAGAGCTGTGCACGGACTTTCCCTTGCCTCAAAGCCAGAAGGTAGGATGTCTAATTACTATAAAAGTGGTTACAAGAATTTCTCTCCTAGAAACCCTAAAGGGTATGACTCTCCTCTAGGCTATACCAAGATATACGGTAGGGCTGAACCCTATCTCACGGAGGCAGTAATAAGGAAGCCTCGGGAACAGGCAGAGGAGGGAAGTCTGGAAACGTTATATACAAAGCAGAAGTTGTATTCAGCTGAGAACCAGCATGAGTCAATGCTAATTGATCCTCCAGAAGGAGAACTGTCTGATAACCAAATGGACCGTACATTAACGGTTACTGATGATGTGATTTCATTGTGCTGAGCCTAATCTGAGGAAGCTGTTTAACTGGCAGTTGAGAAGCACAGGGGTTTATTTTGCCTTTACAAAGTAACTATGCTGTGAATACCATGCCACTTTTGAGTTAAGTTTGGAAGCTGTTATTAGTTCTTTTTCTTACCTTGTGCCAGAGCGTATGGCTTTCTGATCCTAAGTTACATTGTGTTTGAATCCGCCCCGGGAGGGGAATTAAAAGCCTGTCTTTGCCTGAACACTCGTTTCACAACTACATCTTATTGAAAAGGGACACAACTACAACTCCCAGGAGGCAATGCAACCATAAAGCATTGACTCCAACCTTTCAATAAAAGGTCTCCAGGCTATCTACCCCGTACGCTTAGGCTACGGGCCAACTACTGGTGACAGTATACTTCAACTTGTTGCATGTAAACCACATTGATTCTAGGAAATGCGGTATATAAAAAATGTTATTTAAATAAAATAAATAAATTCTAGCCATATAAATACTCAAGTGACATTGGCTCCTTTGGTTAATCGTTTCATGGAAATGGGTCATACATTAGCAGATTGCGTATTCTGGAACAAATACCTCTTGAGGTGATTAAGGACAAAGATTGTTTACTGAACTATAAAGAACAGAGCTAGATATATAGACTTAATGTGATGGACCTGATTGGACTAAACAATGACTTGGAATGGGCATCACTGATTTGACTAGCTGCTTGTAACAGTGACCATTATATTAATGCACTGACACTTTCTTCTTTTCAACAGCACTGTTGTGAAGGTTATTCGCTGCGATTATGTTCCCTCAGGCATTGGGGTATTAAGTGGATGAGCTCCTCGAAACATGAATTCATGTCGGACTCTATTACTATGACAACTTTACTACATTCAGATAAATTTTATATTTTATGAATAAATGTAGATTTTAACAGTGATATCAAAGTGCTAAGGTCTGTTATGGTTAAGCAGACCGAGCCGAAGTATTTTTATGCTTCCTTTACATATATATATAGTATTTTTATGCTTCCTTTTATTTATATATATATATATATATATATATAATTTTTTTTTTATGAGGTGTTTGTGGATACCTGGAGAAGAAAAATAGTTTCACCTCATTTTGGCTTGAGATTACTTATATATTTGAATGCAGTAGTTAGTGGGCGTGCAGATCTCTTTCATACATATGCATTAGGGATATCATGAAAACCTGACCTGTAGATGGCCCTTGAGGATTGGGAGCGATGACCAAAGAAACTCAGAAGTAAAGTGTGATTTATAAATCTCACTAATTTCTCTTTGCAGAGCCCCTCTGTGCGGTTGGACATGGAGTTGCTGCTTTAAGTTGTGCTACTAATGAAGATAAATCTTGGGCATTCCAAGGGTACAGCCTGACTGGAGTGAGTATCAAGCTTAAATTTGTCAATATGCATGCTATGACTGTGCCTAGGGTAGCAGAAATCTGGAAGTGAAGATTTGCTGGCTCCCAGCTGCACTAAATCTCACTGAGCAGAGAACATCCTTCTGCTTCCTGTTGCAGATCTTCCCTGTCATCACTTTTGTGTAGAGGTATGCTGCCTGTGAAGGGAGGGGAAGAAGTGTCAAACTACAGGCCCGTGAGCCTTACCTTAGTGGTGGTAAAAGTAATGAAGACACTCCTGAAAGAGCGAATAGTGAACTTTCTCAAAACCAGCGGGTTACAGGATCCGAGGCAACATGGTTTTACCGAGGGACGATCTTGCCAGACAAATCTCATTGAGTTCTTTGACTGGGTGACCAGAGAACTAGATCAAGGACACGCGATGGATGTCATCTACCTGGATTTCAGAAAAGCCTTTGATACTGTCCCTCATAGGAGGCTTATCAATAAACTCAGTAGTTTGGGGATGGGTCCCAAGGTGGTAAACTGGATCAGAAATTGGTTGACTGGCAGACAACAGAAGGTGATGGTAAATGGAGCTCACTCAGATGAAAGGAAGGTGATTAGCGGGATGCCTCAAGGTTCGGTCCTAGGACCGGCACTGTTCAATGTATTTGTGAGTGATATTGCTGAAGGACTGAATGGAAAGGTCTGTCTTTTTGCAGATGACACGAAAATTTGCAACAGAGTGGACTCCCCCGAGGGAGTGCTTAACATGAGGAGGGATCTGCAAAAGCTGGAGGAATGGTCTGATGCTTGGCAATTAAGATTTGATGTAAAGAAGTGAAGAGTCATGCACTTGGGTAGCAGAAATCTAAGGGAAATGTATGTGATAGGGGGCGAGAAGTTGGTGTGCACGGAGCAGGAGAAAGACCTCGGTGTGATTATTTCTGTAGATCTCAAGGTGGCAAAGCAGTGCGAGAAGGTGGTGGCAAAAGCCAGGAGGATGTTGGGCTGCATTCGAAGAGGAATTACCAGCAGAGGGGAAGGGGTACTAGTGCCACTGTATAGGTCTCTGCTGAGGCCTCACTGGGAGTGCTGTGTTCAGTTTTGGAGACCGTATCTTGCAAGGGAATTAAAAAGAATGGAAGCTGTTCAGAGGAAGGCGACCAGAATGATTTGGAGCCTGCGTCAGAAGCCTTATGGGGAGAGACTTGAAGACCTAAATGTGTACACTTTAGAGGAGAGGAGGGATAGGGGAGATATGATTCAGACCTTTAAATACTTAAAGAGAAATAATGAACAAACAAACCTCTTCCAGAGACGGGGAAGCTGTAAAACTAGAGGGCATGACATGAAGCTGCAAGGTGGTAAATTGAAAGGCAATGTCAGGAAATACTTTTTAACTGAAAGTGTGGTGAATGCTTGGAATGCCCTTCTGATGGAGGTGGTGGGGGCAAACACAGTGACGGAATTCAAGCTAGCCTGGGACAGATACAGTGGAGCACTTTACAGCAACAAGATTAAATCAAAATAAACTGAACCATTTAATTTCTCAACAAATAGGGGTGTCCTACATGGAGCGATGGGGGGAGGAGCGATGGGTTTACCCCTAAACAAACAAAGAAACAAAGATATGGGGAGGGGTGAAGATATGGGGAGGGGTGCACCTACTCCCTAAAAGACATGGGAAGGGGTGCACCTACTCCTGCCATATAGCTGGGCAGACTAGATGGACCACGCTGGTCTTTATCTGCCGTCATTTACTATGTTACTATGTAAATAAACCAGTGCCCTCTTTCCCTCCCCCTCCTGAAGATGTGGCCAAATATCTTCAGAGGTATGTGCCTGCAGTCCTGCTTGGGGCTCCCTGGAGTACCAGATTTAAGTTCTGTTTTCTGTACCAAATCTTTGTTTCTCTGCTTAATTAAAGTTGTCTTTGGGGGCCCCTGAGCTCATCCGCTGGGTGGTTCAGCTGTCCGGTCTGGGACCAGTTCAGCAGAACCATTGGTTAAATGTGGGGTTTTTTCTCCCACCAGTTTCTGCCACATGCATGTGCTGCGGGTGAACATTGCTGGAGTGTGGCTGTGCTTTATCCAGCATTCAATGCTGCGCACGGTACTCACGTGCTCTCAACGTATGGCATGAGCGTAAGCTGTTCACGCACTATCTTCTGTAGGGGACATGCAATGAAGCTACAGGGTAAACTATTTAAGACTAATAAAAGAAAATATTTTTTCACTCAACATGTAATCAAACTCTGGAATTTGTTACCGGAGGATGTAGTAAAGGCTGTTAGTGTAGCTGGGTTTAAAAAAAGGTTTGGACAAGTTCCTGGAGGAAAGGTCCATAAACCATTATTAAGAAGGGACCCAGGATATCAATGCTTGACCCAGTACAAGCATTGTGGAACCTGTGTCCCTTGGGGAAACTGCTAGGTACGTATGACCTAGATTGGCCACTGTTGGAAACAGGATACTGGGCTTGATGGACCTTGGTCTGACCCAGTATGGCATATCTTATGTTCTTCTCTAGTGCACGCTAGTTCCACATTGCTACTGCATGTGCTCGGGACACAGCCCCTTCTAGAGCACCTTGACTAAATGCAGAGAGGAATTGCTATGCTGTGCAAGCTGCTCTTCAGTGAACAGATGGATGTCATCTAAGATGAGACACTGCCCAATCTGTGGCAAACACTGAGCTACTTCACTGGACTCCCTCTGCGATCCCTGCACAGAGGCTTCTGCTCCACTCTCGGAGGTATCGTCCTTACAGTTGGCAGACAGGGTCCTCCTTTCTTCTCCAGTTCTGCAGGAGTCAGCTGGAGAAAGAGACAGCATCCCTATTCTGGATTCCTCTAATTGCTCTTCAGAGCTCAGCCTGCTTGAAGCTTCTCAGAACATAGTAACATAGTATATGACGGCAGATAAAGACCAGTCACATCTTTACACAAAAAACAGACTATCTAAGAGCCTAATTAATCCAACCAACAAAATCTCTTAGCAAAAATGTATTCATTCAAAACACTTTTTAAAAATATAATATATATAATAGTCAACTCCAAACAGTGGTTAGCAACCAACAATCCACTAGGAGTTAAAGAAGACCTCAGGATGACTATATGCCCTACATTTGGCAAAAAAATCACCAAAGGGGCTAGCAGACACTCACATCACTGGTCTCCAATCTCCCCCATTTTTTATTTATTTACATATAAACAATTTTACACCCAATAATTTTTTTTTTTTTATGCCTTCGAGTCAGTCCTGACTCCTGGCGACCCAGAAGCTCCTGGGTTTTCTTGTCTTTGTCACCGGAAGTAGATTGCCAGGCCTTTCTTCCGAGGCAATGGAGGATTAAGTGACTTGCCCAAGGCCACAAAGAGTGCTAATGGGAATCGAACCCTGGTTGCTTGGCTACCAAGCCAGTGTTCTAACCACTAGGCTACTCCTCCACTCCAAACACCCAATCATACCAATCACAAATTCAACACTTGCATATGGATTCAATCAAAAAAAGTACTTTTCAGGATTCTCAATAAACTCAACAAAGATCTTTGTTTCGCCTAAACAGACTTCTTCAGGGGTTTCAGAAACAGAGTATAAAGAAAGTTCTCCGCTACACACAAGCGGCGTCTGACACAACTGAATTTAAAAGCCCAACCACCAATAGAAACGCTCCCTACATATAACACAATTCTTAAAGAAACACTCACTTCCACTAAACCTGAAAGATTTAAAGAGACTAAAACCAAATACGGTTAGAACTTCCAACTCCACCCGGCAGCATTGCATCAGATAAACAATATCCATTCTGTTTTATCGTTTAATCCATTGGAATCCAATGTATTCAGTTTATAAATCCATTGTTCTTCTTTTTTCAATAGCAAGCATCCTCTGTCTCCCCTACGAATACTTGAACATGTTCCGTTTAATATTTGTAGGGGAGATAGAGGAATGCCAAATGTAGAGCATATAGTTTGTTTATTTATTTAGCTGTATTTATATCCCGCTTTTCACCGGGTCAAAGCGGCGTTACATTAAGGGGTGGGGGAATTAAGAATACGGGCGGGGCCATTACCGGGGAGGCAACATTGATGATTTTGACATAGGACAGACTTTGGACATGAGACAGACTTTGGACATGGACAGGTTAGTATAGCTTATAATCAATGGTTCATGGTGGGCTAGATCAGGGGTTGGTGCGCTTTTCGGTGGGAGTCGTGTTGAAGTGTTCCTGGAAAAGGATGGTTTTTAGCTGTTTTCTGAAAGATGGCAGGTCTGCATTGTTTCTGAGACAGCTCGGTAGAGAATTCCATAAGGATGGAGCATAAAGTTCAAAGGCTCGGTTGCAGGTCCATTGCGAGCATTTGGTTCTTTTGTGAGGGACGGTGAGGGAGTTGCTGGAGGCTTGTCTTGTAGTTCTGCCGTGGGCTGGACGAGACAGTAGGGTGCGGAGCTGGGTGTTCTGTGTTTGATGTATGGCTTTATGGGTGAGTAGGATGGCCTTGTATTTAGTCCTTGCTTCAAGGGGAAGTATGTGGAGGTCCTTCAGAATTGGGGTGATGTGGTCGGTTTTCTTTGCTCTTTGAATGATTCTTGCTGTGGTGTTCAATGCTGTTCGGAGGGGGTTGGTCTGTGTGGCTGGAAGTCCATGGTAGATTATGTTGCAATAGTCCAGATGTGGGAGTGTCATGGCCTGCATTACTGTTCGGAAGTCTTGATGTTCAAGAATGGGTCTGAGACGTTGTACTGTTCTTGCCTTGTGGAAAATAGTTCCGGAGGTTTTAGTGATTTGTTGTTTTAAGGTGAGGGCTTGGTCGATAATAATGCCCAGGTATCTTGTGTGGTTGTATTTGAATGCTTGTGGTTCCTATGTTGAGGTGTGTAGAAGGTGTGAAGTCTGGGTCTTTTGTCACTATGAGGGCTTCAGTTTTCTTTATGTTGATTGATAGATTGTTTGCTTGTAGCCAGTGGGACACCACGGAGAAGCATGCAGAGAGATGGGTGTTTGTTGGGTTTGTGGTCGTAATGGGGGCGTAGAGCATAATATAGCCATCCTGAGGTCTTCTTTAACCATCACATCTTTAGCCATCTTTTCTTCTGCCTTTGATTTTCTCTTATTGTCTCTTTTAGTTTGATCTTGTATTCTTTTCTGTGTTCCTCTGTTTGCGAGCTTCTGAATTTTGTGAAAGCTGTGTTTTTTGCCTTTATTTATGCAGCCACTTCTTTGGATAACCAAATAGGTTTCCTTTTCCTCTTGTTTTTATTTACTTTTCTTACGTATGTATCTGTTGCACCTTTTATTGCCTCCTTTAGTTTAGCCCATTGCAATTCTACTTCCCTTATCCTCTCCCACCCTGCCAATTCCTTCTTTCGGTACTTGGCCATTTTACTGGTCAGTGTTTTTGAAGTCTAGGACTTTGAGCTTGCTGTGATTGGATTCTATCTTGGCTTTTACATAAGAACATACTCGTAAGAGATGCCATACTGGGTCACACCAAGGTCCATCAAGCCCAGTATCCTGTTTTCCAACAGTAGCCAATCTAGGTCATACGTACCTAGCAGTTTCCCCAAAAGAGACAGGTTCCACAATGCTTGTACTGGGTCAAGCATTCATATCCTGGGTCCCTTCTTAATAATGGTTTATGGACCTTTCCTCCAGGAACGTGTCCAAACCTTTTATAAACCCAGCTACACTAACAGCCTTTACTACATCCTCCAGTAACAAATTTCAGAGTTTGATTACACGTTGAGTGAAAAAATATTTTCTTTTATTAGTCTTAAATAGTTTACCCTGTAGCTTCTTTGCATGTCCCCTAGTTTTTCTATATTCTGATAATGTAAACAATCGATCTACATTTACCCGTTCCACTCCGTTCATTAATTTATAGACTTCTGTCATATCTCCCCTCAGCCGTCTCTTTTCCAGGTCAAAACAATGCACCCCCAACCCAAAGCCGCCTCTTCCCGTTCATGTCCAATGCCTGCCCATGTCTTATGTCTGTCCCATGACCTAAGTCTGTCCCAAGACAAAATCATCAATGTTTCCTCCCCGGTGATGGCCCTACCCCTGTATTTAATCCCCCCCCTCCCTATGTTACACTGCTTTGACCCGGTGAAAAGCGGTATATAAATACAGCTAAATAAAATAAATAAATAAATAAAATAATAAAGAGCCCTAACCTTTTTAGCCTTTCTTCATAGGAGTATCTTTCCATCCCCTTTACCATTTTGGTGGCTCTTCTCTGAACCTTTTCTAATAACGCTATATCTTTTTTAAGATACGGCGACCAGAATTGCACACAATATTCAAGGTGCGGTCTCACCATGGAACGATATAGAGGCATTATAATATCTTTTGTTTTATTTTCCATTCCTTTCCTTATGATACCTAGTATTCTATTTGCTCTCTTGGCCGCCGTTGCACACTGGGCCGAGGGTTTTAACATGTTATCCACAATCATGCCTGGGTGGTGGTTCCTAATGTGGAACCTTGCATCGTGTAACCATAGTTTGGGTTGTTCTTCCCTAGATTCATAACTTTGCACTTGTCAACATTAAATTTCATCTGCCATTTTGATGCCCAGTCTTCCAATTTATCAAGATCCTCTTGCAATTTTCCAAAATCCTCTTGGGTTTTAACAACTTTAAATAGTTTTGTGTCATCTGCAAATTTGATAACCTCATTCGTTGTTCCCCTTTCCAGGTCATTTATAAATATGTCAAAAAGCAGCGGACCCAGCACAGATAGATCCCTGGGATACACCACTATTTATCTTTCTCCATTGGGAAAATTGGTCATTTAGCCCTACCCTCTGCTTTCTATCTTTTAACCAGTTCCTGATCCACAGTAGTACACTGCCTCCTATCCCATGACTCTTTAGTTTTGCCAAAAGTCTCTGATGAGGGACCTTGTCAAAGGCTTTCTGAAAGTCCAGATAAACTATATCAACCGACTCACCTTTGTCCACCTGTTTATTCACACCTTCAAAAAAACATAACAGATTAGTAAGACAAGATCTTCCTTGTCAAAAGCCATGTTGCCTGTCTCCCATTGGACCATGACTATCTACATGCTGAGTAATTTTATTCTTTATGATGGTTTCTACCATTTTTCCCGGTACTGACGTCAGGCTCACCGGTCTGTAGTTTGCCGGATCACCCCTGGAACCCTTTTTAAAAATTGGTGTTACATTGGCGATCCTCCAATCTTCAGGTATTAGATGATTTTAATGAAAATTTACAAATTACTAATAGCAGGTCTGCAATCTCATATTTCAGTTCTTTCAACACCCTTGGATGTATACCATCTAGCCCAGGTGATTTGCTACTCTTCAGTTTATCTAATAGTTGTAATACATCTTCCCGATGTATCGATATTTCCTTCAATTCTTCCGCACCTTTAAATACCACTTCAATCATCGGTAACGTCCCTACATCTTCCTCAGTAAAGACCAAAGCAAAGAATTCATTTAGTCTCTCTGCTAACGCCTTGTCGCCTCTTAGTGCCCCTTTAACCCCTCTATCATCTAATGGACCAACTGACTCTCTCACAGGTATTTTGCTATGAATGTACTTTAAAAAAAGTCTATTTCGCGTTTTTGCTTCCGCAGCAAGCTTCTCCTCAAATTCTCCCTTTCCCTGCCTTATCAATGCCTTGCATTTGACTTGCCACTGCTTGTGCTGTTTCCAGGTTTCATTGTTTGGCTCTTTTTACCATTTCCTGAAAGATGCTTTTTTGGCAACAGCCTCTCTGACCTCACCTTTAAACCATGCTGGCAGTTTTTTGGACTTCTTCCACTTTTCTTAAAGCGTGGAATACAGCTGGTCTGGGCTTCCAAGATAGTATTTTTCAACAACACCCAAGCTTGATGTACGTCTTTAACCTTTACAACTGTTCCTTTTAGTTTTTTCTTAACTATTTTCCTCATTTTATCATAGTCTCCCTTTCAAAAGTTTTAAAAGGTAGTACTGTGGATTTCCTTACTATCCCTCCTCCACTAATTAAATCAAACGCGATCATGCTATGATCGCTATTGCCAAGTGGCCCCAACACCCTTATCTCTTGCACTAGATCTGGTGTTCCACTAAGGACTAGGTCTAATATGGCTACCCCTCTGGTTGGACTATTTACCAGCTGCTCCAAGAAGCAGTCATTTATTTCATCTAGGAACTTTATCTCCCTAGCATGTCCTGCCGTGACACTGACCCAGTCGATACCGGGGTAATTGAAATCACCCATTATTATTACTGCGCTGTAACTTTTGTTAGCTTCCTTGATTTCTTTGAGCATGTCATCCATTTGTTCATTCTGGCCAGGCGGTCGATATTACACCCCCACTGCCATCGCCTTCCCCTTTTTACATGGAATTTCAATCCATAGAGATTCTACAGCAAATTTTGTTTCCTGCAAAACTTTAATCCTTTCTGACTCAATGCCCTCTCTAACATAGAGCGCAACCCCTCCACCAATTTGATCAGCTCTATCATTACGATATAGTTTGTACCCAGGTATCACAGTGTCCCACTGGTTGTCGTCCTTCCACAATGTCTCTGATATTCCAATCATATCTAACCTCTCATTTAGTGCTATATTTTCTAACTCTCCCATCTTATTTTTTAGACTTCTAACATTTGCATACAAGCATTTTAGAGGCTGTATTTTATTCATATTAATTTGGCTATTGGTAGACATGGGTAATTTGGGATCTTTAAGCTCTGTCTGCTCCATACTCTAGGGCATTTGGGCTACTTTACTCTTGTTTGTAACCTCTCTGCTTTTGGTAGTATCCTTCAAGGATACATTCTTCCAAACCATCTACTCTTGGTCGACTGTCGGCTTTCCCCTATTATCTAGTTTAAAAACTGTTCTATCTCCTTTTTAAAGGTTAATGCCAGCAGCCTGGTTCCATCCCGGTTAAGGTGAAGCCCATCCCTTCGGAAGAGCCCCTCCTTTCCCCAGAATGTTCTCCAGTTTCTAACAAATGCAAAACCCTCATCTATCCACCATTGTCTCATCCACGCATTGAGACTCCGGAGCTCTGCCTGCCTTTTGGGTCCTGCACGTGGAACGGGAAGCAGTTCGGAGAATGCTACTCTGGAAGTTCTGGAATTCAACTTCCTACCTAAAAGCCTAAATTTAGCCTCCAGAACCTCCCTACCACATTTTCCTATGTCATTGGTACCGACATGTACCAAGACAGCAGACTCCTCCCCAGCACTATCTAAGACCTTATCTAGGTGGCGCGTGAGGTCCGCTATCTTTGCACCAGGCAGGCATGTTACCAGGCGATCCTCACGTCCACCATCCACCCAGCTATCTACATGCCTAATGATCGAATCACCAACTATAATGGATGTCCTAACCCTTCCCTCATGGGCACATGGCCCTGGAGAAACTCCTCAGTGCGAGAGGGTTTTACATCATCTGGAGGACAGGTCCTTGTTACAGGATAAGTTCCTGTCGCACCAGGGTGATGCTCTTCTGTCATGTGACCTCTCTCCTCCATGGCAACACGGATGCTGCCAGACTGGAGGTGGGACTTCAGGACTATATCCCTGTAGGTCTCGTCTATGTACCTCTCTCTCTCTTATGTTTTCCAAGTCTGCTACTCTAGCCTCTAGAGAACGGACTCGTTCCTGAGAGCAAAGAGCTCCTTGCACCTGGTGCACACGTAAGACCTCTCACCAACTGGGAGAAAACCATACACGTGACACTCAATGCAAAAGACTGGAAAGCCCCCATCTCGCTGCTGGACTGCTGTCTGCATCTTAGTTTTAAACTTGTGTTTAGATCTTTAAGTTCTTTACTTACTAAGGGTTGCTATGGAGATCTATACTAATAAAACTGTACCTAATACGTTTAATATACCTTGTTCACCTGAAGCTTAATTAATCTCAGGTCCTTAGTGTATGACTGATTTGGATAACGAGCTACACCTGAGAGCACCTCCTTTCCTTTAAGATGTGTAAGTACCTATAAAGCTATGATTATCCAAGGGGTGGGGTGGGTGTTGGGGGGAGAGAGGGAGCAAAATAACACATTAAAAGAGGGCTGCTACACAGTACCCTGTCCGGTGCTTCTGAGGTAAGCTGTGACCAACTTCCTGGGTGATTAACAGTCCTTGCTTGGATAGAAGGAGTCTTTCAAAATGGCCTTTTGACCTGCCACCTGGTGTTAACACCTATTGAAAAAGTTTCAGTCTCTTGCCCCCTAGGTAGAAGGCCTCTTTGTAAAGGTCTCTAGAAGACTTTATTTGTTGCTCAAAGAGTTCTGACCCTGTTTTGCCTTTTATGCTAAGCTATATTCTGATTTGATTTAAATTACAGCTCTTTGCTGCTGCTAGGCTCTGACTTATTATGAAATTTAAACTACAGCTCTCTGCTAGGTTCTAAATTTAACCAGAAAGCTCTCTTCTGTGTTTTAAATGTAAACTAAAAGTACTTTGCTGATACTAGGCCCTGAGTGACTATTAAATTTAAACTACAAGCTCTCTGCTGGGCTCCATATTTAACCAGAAAGCTCTCTTCTGTGTTTTAAATTTAAACTTAAACTGCTGCTACTAGGCCCTGACTGATCTAACAAAAAATAGTGGGTTCACAGATTAATTAGCTTTAATACAAAGAAGCCCTTTCAAAAAAATTCCCAGAAGTATATACTTATCTCAAACCACAGTGCTGCTCATATGGGCACCCATCTGGATATTCGACAGGCTATCTCCATTGGTGAGCACTAAATCCAGCACCATGCTCTTCCTGGTTGGTTCCATCACCATTTGTTTAAGTAATGCATCTTGGAAGTTATCCACAATTTTTTTTTTTTACCTCTTTCCAGATTTGCAGAAGGAACACTCCAAACTACATCGGGTAGATTAAAGTCACCCAATATGATCACTTCCACCTTCATGGCTATCTTTGCAATATCAACAATCAATTCACTATCCATTTCTTCGGTCTGAGTTGGAGACCTGTAGACCACACCAGTATGGATGACAGTGCCATCTCCTCTTTCCAACACAATTCAGAACGCCGCTTCTTCTCCCCACGTCCCCTGCATTTCAGCAGCTTTAATATTGCTTTTGACATATAGGGCTACTACTCCTCCTTTTCTACCCTCTCTATCTCTTCTAAATAGATTATAACCAACTATGGCTATATCTCCTTCATGCGACTCGTTAAACCATGTTTCTGTAATGGCCACAGTGTCCAAGTCCATTTCCACCTTTAGGGCTTCCAGATCAGGAAGTTTGCTGGCTAGGCTTCGAGCATTTGTGCTCATTGCTTTCCAGCATTTGTTGACTGACTTGCCTGCGTTTTGTATGGGTTTTGTTCTACACGCCCCTTCCCGCTTGCCATTGATGTGTGATTCAAAAGTGTGGCTGTTTCGAATGTTGTTTTGCATTTGCTGGGAGTGACGTACTGAACTTGTCCTTCTCCATCCGTCACCCCCTTTCCCTAGTTGAAATGCCTGTCCACATACTGCCTGAATTTTTCACTTAGGATCCTTCTACCTGCGACGGAGAGATGTAGTCCATCAGCACAGTGTAGTCTCTTGTTGATCCATCTGTTTCCCCAGTCGCCTATATATCAAAATCCTTCTTGTTTGCATCAGATTTAGAGCCATGTATTAAAGTTGTTTATGCGATGCAGCCTTTCTACTCCCTTACCATGAACAGGTAGAACTTCTGAGAATGCTATAGTGTTAGCAACGGGCTTGAGTTTCTCTCCCAGAGTCTGGAAGTTCCTTTGAACTGCATTGGCACTGTTTCTAGCCAGGTCATTTGTACCAAGTGGGTGACAATATCGGTTTTGGAGTGCTCACTTTCTGCACTAACTATACCAACAATTTGGTTTGTATTCCTGCTGGCTGAAGAAGGATTCTGCAGCAGCCATTCACCTCTCCGCTAGGGGGATGACCAAGGCTGGTGGAGAGTTCCAAGTCTCCAGCCTATTATCTCCAGAATTTTTTCTTTTCTTTACCCACATGGTCTTTCTGACGAGGCTTCGGATCAAGCAGCTCAGACCGTTCATGTTCTTTCTCCTTTTGTTCAGAGGAAGACCCTTCTTCATAGGACTGACAAAACCCTGCAGGTGCTCCTTCACAGAAGAGAATGGATTCTGGGAACTCTGATCATCTCTTCTGTACTCAGGATCCTGCCTTGAGAAATTTGATGGGGACTTCACATGTAAAGAAGGTGAGCCTTTCTGTCAGATGACCAAAATGAGTCTCTCATCATTCATTTGTTTGGAAAGGAGATCTGGCAGCACTGATCAGTTGTCCTCAGCCTTGCGACTGTTGGAATCTCCAGGAACAAGCAGGAATAAGTCCTCACATATGGGTACGTCGGTACCGACGGAGCCTGCGTGGGAAAGCTTCCCAGAAGGAAAGCTTTTGGGGCCTCCCACTGCGCATGCGCGCTGCCTTCCCGCCTTCCTGACCAACTCTCCTCAGTTCTTCTTTTTCCGCGGAGCCAGCAGGTCGTGTTCCTGTCACCGCTGAAGAAGTTGTTATTTTAATTTATTTCTTTGGCCGCGTGTCTGCCTTCCCCGATTCCAGACCGGTACCGCCGGTCTTTTTTCCTTTATTTCTTAAAAAAAAAAAAAAAAATCATCTTTTTTCCTCACTTGGTGTGTTTGTTCTGTGAGGCCTTTAGGCCTTCACAAATTCTCCCTCATGGAGAAACAAGCCTCTGGGTTTAAAAAATGCACCAAGTGCAGCGGTACTATTTCAGTCACAGACACCCATGAATGGTGTCTTAAATGTTTGGGGCCTGACCATTCCATTCCGGATTGCCCATCCTGTTCTTTGATGTCTAAACGTGGCTTACAGAACCGGGCAGCCAAGTTTCACATGCTGTTTTCTACAGATACTCCAGCATCGACATCTTCCAGGTCTTCCTCTCCTGATGGATCTCAGGTAACCAAACATTCCTCTGGCAGGTCCTCAAAGGGCAAATCTCCCTCTAAGTATCGAGATACCCCTGGGCTTGACCCTGAGGACCCTGCCCCAGCCAAACAACCCCGGCGGGAAGCTCCGGCTTCCAAAGCTCCTCCTATGGGGTTACAGGTTGACATCGACCGATCACCTGTTAGACTGTTCTGGGGTACTGGCTCATTCATCCGGTACCGACATCCAGACAGTCGTGGCGTCCATGGATCATACAGTTCAATCCATGCAGCAGGCCATTTTCGCTTTCATTAAGGCTGCGACGCCCTCAGTACCTCACCCTGCGGTACCGACTCCGGTTCCGGTACCACAACCGATACCAGTACCCAGGCCATCCACATCGACCAGGATACCGATCCCGGTTCCGGGGTTTTTTCCGATACCGATCCGGTTCCGGGTACCCCCGATGTCGATACCGATCGATACGCTTATCGATTCCTGGAAGCAAACAGACGATACTTTGAGTCTTCTGATGATTCTGATTCATCAGATGACTCTGCTGAAGTATCCCTTACTCTACCTGAGGAGCCCTCTTCTCCAAAGAGGAGAATGTCTCCTCCAGAGGATTTATCCTTTCAAGACTTCATCATTGAAGTAGCTAAAGGTCTTTCTAGTTCTGTATCCTCTGAAAAAGAACCTAGAGCAAAAAAGTTAGACATTTTAGGAAACTCTAAGGTTCCCAAAGAGGCAGTCACCTTGCCCATCCATGAAATTCTTCAAGAACACATGATAGGGTGAGAGGAGTCTCCCATAAGTCCATCTCCACATTCTCGTCGTCTGGGCACTATGTATCGTGTTCCCCCTTCTCCTGGGTTTCAAAAAACTCAGCTCCCTCACCACTCCATCGTGGTGCAGTCGGCTATGAAAAGGATAAAGAGTACTAAAAGACACTCTTCTACTCCCCCAGGAAGAGAATGTAGGACTCTGGATGCTTTTGGAAGAAAAATCTTCCAAGCAAGTATGCTTATTGGCAGAATCAACTCATACAGCCTCTACATGGGCATGTTTCTGAAGGAAATTGCATTAAAGATACGCCATTTTCTCCCCTTTATCCCAGAGGATAGAAAGGAGGAGTTCCTTCTTTTGCTGAAGCATACCCAAGATATTTCAAAGTTCTCCAACAGAGCAGCCTTTGACTCCTTTGAGGGTGCTAGCAGAGCCTCAGGTATTGCCATTGCGGCTCGCAGAATTGCTTGGCTCCAGGCCTCTGACCTAGAACCCTGGGTCCAAGATGGGTTGGGAAATTTGCCCTGTACAGGTGAGAATCTGTTTGGTAAGGAGTGGCAAATCAAAGCCACTCAAATGGATGCAGAAATTGCTGCATTAGATAGACTTTCTAAGTCTACCTCTACCCCTGTCAAGAAAAAATCTTTCAAAAAGCCTTTCTACAAGAAGGCCAGATTTCCCACAAATACTGGCCAACAATCTTCTGCAGCTCGCTTTGCTCCTAAGCGTCAGCAGCCTAAACAGGCCAGGGCAAAACCTGCAGGGGCTGCTACAGCCGAACAGTCCCAACCCCCTCAGGGATTTTGACTTAAATCTAGAGAACTTAACCTTTCTGGCTCTAAAACCAGAACCTCTCACCATTCCAGGAAGGTTAACTCATTTTGCTCCCAGATGGGAGCAAATCACATCAGAACAATGGACCCTCTCTATCATCAGAGAGGGCTACAAACTACATTTCTCCAACCTTCCTCCCCATACCATGGTGAGAAGTTTCAATTCTCCCCCATCTCTCCTAGACCTGTTGAGTCAGGAGGTGACCACTCTTCTCGCCCAAAAGGCAATAGAAGAGGTTCCTCTTCCTCAACAGGGATCAGGTTTTTACTCCCCTTATTTTCTCATTCCCAAGAAAACAGGGGGGTACAGACCCATTCTGGATCTCAGAGAATTGAACAAATTTCTATACAAGGAGAAATTCAAGATGCTTTCTCTAGGTACTCTCCTTCCATACCTACAGAGTCAGGATTGGCTTTGTTCTCTAGATCTCAAGGATGCGCACACATATACTCATCCATCCATCCCACAGAAAATTCCTACGGTTTCTGTTCCAGGGAAAACATTTCCAGTACAGAGTACTTCCCTTCGGTCTAGCCTCTGCTCCAAGGGTATTTACCAAATGCATGCCAATAGTAGCTGCATTTCTACGCGCTCTGGGAATTTTTGTCTTCCTATACCTGGACGACTGGCTCATCCGAGCTCCATCTTAGTCCGAGGCTCAGACTTCCCTGGATCGCACCAGACGCATCCTGCAGTATCTGGGACTTGTGATCAATCTGCCAAAGTCTCAACTCACCCCTACGCAATCCCTGGAGTTCATGGGGGCCTGGTTGGATACCACCACTGCAAAGGCCTATCTACCCCAGGCCCGTTGCCAACGTCTAGTGCACTTAGCCTCTCAGACTCAGTCCAGAAGCCACTTGACTGCCAGAGAGATGCTACAACTATTAGGCCACATGGCCTCCACAGTGCATGTGGTGCCTTATGCTCGCCTACATATGAGAGCAGCTCAATTGACTTTATCCACCCAGTGGACTCAAGCATCAGGAGCTCTCTCAGACCAAATAGCAAACTCCAATCGTCTCTTTTGGTCTCTCCAATGGTGGATATCCACTCAAAATCTGTTGTTGGGGGCCCCCTTTCAACCATTGTTGCCCCAAGCAACCCTCACAACAGATGCCTCCCAAACAGGTTGGGGGGCTCATCTCCAAGATCTCTCCACTCAGGGCACTTGGTCTCCACAGGAGACCACCCTTCATATCAACCACTTGGAACTTCGAGCAATCTTTCTGGCTCTCAAAGTTTTTCATACCCTCCTCAGCAACATGACAGTCCTTATTCACACGGACAATCAAGTAGCCATGTTTTACATAAACAATCAAGGAGGGACTGGCTCTCTGTCGCTTTGCAATGAAGCTCTAAGATTATGGGCCTTTGCCAGAGAGCATCAAATCCATCTCCTGGCAGTATATCTTCCAGGAATCCAAAACTCTTGGGCAGACAGACTCAGTCGAGTTCTGCTTCCACACGAATGGTCCCTGCACATGGATCAGGTACTCAGAATCTTCCAGAAATGGGGAACCCCGGACATAGACCTCTTTGCAAGTCCGTGGAATGCCAAACTTCCCCGGTTCTGTTCCAGAATTCCGTGTCAGGGAGTTCAGGCCAAGGATGCCTTCCTCCTGCATTGGGGTCAGGGCTTCCTGTATGCCTTTCCACCCATTCCTTTGATTCCCAAGACTCTGTTCAAACTTCAAAGGGATCAAGGGTCCATGATCCTCATAGCTCCACGCTGGCCACGCCAAGTGTGGTACCCTCTACTTCTGCATCTCTCCCAAGCCCCCTCCCTGGACTTGGGAGCGGCTCCAGATCTTCTGTCTCAGGAGGAGGGGACTTTGTGGCACCCAAACCCCAAGTCCCTTCACCTCAGAGCTTGGTTACTGAAGGCCTAGACCTTCAACACTTCAATCTTTCGCAGCAAGTGAAGGATATCCTACATGCCTCTAGGAAACCTTCCACTAGGCGTTCTTACGCTTTTAAATGGAAAAGATTTTCCATTTGGTGTGCTCAAAAGGGTCTTAACCCTCTAGCACTCCCATTGAATTCTCTTTTGGAATATCTCCTGCATCTCTCCAATGCAGGACTCAAAACGAATTCAGTAAGAGTCCATTTGAGTGCTATTGCGGCATCACTTAAGCCCATCAATGGACAACCTGTTTCCTCTCATCCTCTTATTGCAAGATTCATGAGAGGCCTAACCTTAACTAAACCTCCCATTCGACCTCCTCCGGTGGCATGGGACTTAAACTTGGTTCTTGGTCAGCTTATGAAGCCTCCTTTTGAACCCTTAGCCACTACCTCCTTGAAATTTCTTTCCTGGAAGGTTTTTTTTCTTATTGCAGTCACCTCAGCTCTCCGTATCAGTGAACTGCAAGCTCTAGTGGCTAATCCACCTTATACAAGGTTCCATCATGATAAGGTGGTCCTTAGGACCAATCCCCACTTTATGCCTAAAGTGGTCTCCCCTTTTCATCTTAATCAAGAGGTATATTTACCTGTCTTTTTTTCCAGCTCCTCATGCATCCAATGCAGAGAGGAACCTTCATACTCTAGACTGTAAAAGAGCTCTTGCCTTTTACCTCCACAGGACACAGCAACATCGAAAGTCTTCTCAGCTTTTTGGTGCTTTTGATCCTTCTCATTTAGGACTTCCAGTCTCCAAAAGAACACTCTCCAATTGGATTGCTCAATGTATCTCTTTTGCTTACCAGAGTAAGAACCTTTCTCTGGAGGGCCATGTCACCGCTCACAACGTGAGGGCCATGGCCACCTCTATGGCTCATTTAAACTCTGTGTCCATTGACCAGATCTGTCGAGCAGCCACCTGGGCCTTGGTTCATACCTTTACAGCCCATTACTGTTTGGACAAGGACTCCCGCCGGGATGCCTTGTTTGGGCAGGCTGTCCTCAGACACCTGTTCCATTCTTGAACAACTCCAGCCCACCTTCCCTGAATGGATGCCTGAGATCCATAGGAAGATGAGGAACCTTTCAGGGTCTCATACCCTTCAGGGGATCTCCCAGGCATCTTAGCTAGGGAGTCCCCATATGTGAGGACTTATTCCTGCTTGTTCCTGGAGATAGTACAGTTACTTACCTGTAACAGGTGATCTCTGGGAACAGCAGGAATAAGTCCTCAAAACCCACCCGCCTCCCCTAGTTGTATCTATCTCTCTCTTTCCTTTCCTCTCTCTATTGTCTCAGCTTTAAACTCGAACTGAGGAGAGTTGGTCAGGAAGGAGGGAAGGCAGCGCGCATGCGCAGTGGGAGGCCCCAAAAGCTTTCCTTCTGGGAAGCTGGGGAGCTTTCCCGCGCAGGCTCCGTCGGTACCGACGTACCCATATGTGAGGACTAATTCCTGCTGTTCCCAGAGATCACCTGTTACAGGTAAGTAACTGTGCTTACTCTGTTGGTGGAGCAGGCGCTGCAAGTACATCCCCTCTTTATGGGCTCGTGAGTCTTCTTTCTCCTCCAGATCTGTTTTTACCCATCAGCTGCAATGACAGGTTGGAGGCCCATTCCAGAGTCCATCCTAGATACCTTTGTGATCTCTCCATGTGAATTTACAGCCAAGAACTCTGCCATCCAAGCTACCCTGGGAAGACTGCTTAGCCTCCAGGCTGTTGTGCCAGTGCTGTCTGCTGAAAGGGGCAAGGACTGGTATTTAATTTACTTTGTGATACCCAAGAAGGATGGATCCTTCCAGATGATTTTGGATCTCAAGGGCATCCATTTTCACCTAAGGACCTTCATTTATGCATGGAGTCATTTGAGGTCAGGCATTTGAGTGGTTCAGAGTAGAAAGTTTCTTGCATTTCTGGACTTTGCCTAAGCCTGTTTCTACATTCCTATTCTCCAATTTGTTCTCTCCACTGCCCTGAGAATGTTCACCAAGATATTGGTTGTGACTGCTGCTTCTCTGCGGCCCAAAGAGATTTGTGTGCATCTTTACCTGGATGACTGGTTTATACAAGTTGCGTTTAGAAGCGCTTTGGGTGTGAGCCTGAGTAGTACAGTTTCTGGAGAGTCTAGGCTGGGTGATCACTATGACCAGCACCACCTGGAGCCTACCCATTTGCTACAGTACCTTGGGGCATGGTTTGAAAACAGCCCAGGAAGGGTCTTCCTATCCAAAAAGAGAGCAGAGAAGCCACTGTCTCAGCTAACATCTTATCAGAAGCAGAAGGCTGCCAAAGTTTGGGATTACCTTCAGCTCCTAGGGCCAGTGGCGACGATGATTGAGATGGTCCCCTAGGTGCGAGCACACATGGGTCTGCTGCAAAGCTCCTTATTGTCTCTCTGGTCTCCTTGTTTATAGGACTTCAAAATCAAGCTATCTCCAGGAACAAGCAGGAATGCAATCTTCACATATGGGTGACTTCCCCCAGTGGAGCCCGCGCAGGAACACTCCCCAGCATCCAATAGGAAGCATTTGGGAGCATCCCTCTGTGCATGTGTACATGTCTTCCCAGTGATTCTCCTCAGTCTTTTTCTGTGAAGCCCTACGGATGCTTGTCCTGTCGTCACAGTTAAAACTTTTTCTACTGTGCCCTTTGGTGTGCTGCTTCTTTTTTTTTTTGCCTTCTTGTCTCTTTGGTACTGTCACTCAACAACGCTGGTGCCCTTTTCTTTTTCTTTTTTTACTTCACTGTTCCTGCGGGTATCTTTGTTGGTCCATGCCACTATTGAGTCTTTTGACCTGGTAGAGGCTGTGTTTCCTGACATGGAGAAGCCATCCAGTGATTTAAAAAAGTGTACTAAAAGTAACTATTTCGGCCACAGATAAGCACAATTGGTGCTTACTGTACTTGGGGCCTGACCATAAGCCGGACTCTTGTACTTTGTGTCAGCAAATGAAAAGGAAGGGGTTAACAAATGAGAAAAGCAACACAAATGTCTTTTTGGATCTGACTCTGCAGCCTCAGCACACTCTTCTTCGATGTGGAAGGCTGTGGAAAGAAACAGCCAGCCACCGAAGCTGAATCGATATCTCAGCCTTCGATGCCAAGGACTGATGCCGATTCCCGGGACGTTCCCTTGGACATCGACACCAGAGCTCCTTTCAGTGGGATTCTGATCCTGAGAACTGAGAGCAGCCAGCTAAACAGCCCCGGTGGGAGGAATCCACCTCCAAAGCATAACAGGGGCTCTGAAGTGCTACCCAAAGTTTGAACTCAGGAGAACATCTGGTTCTGTTGTCTGGAACGGTGGTCCAGAGTGCTGCACCGAAGTCCACACAGACTTCCTTCATCTCCCTTGAGCAGTACATGCTCACCATTGAGGAGTTTGGTTGCGCTCCTAACGGCATCCATGGCAGTGCCTTGAGGCCCTCGAGAGCCCAAGTCTCAATACCGGGCCTGGAATTGGGCATTTCAAAGCCCTCAGTGACCCAGATCTCAGACGCCTGAATGATGTTAACAGGCATCATTCAGTGCAGCCATCACACCATAGCACGAGGCATGTTTTGTGTCCATGTTCCATGTAGTCCCCTACGCTCATCTCCACATGCACCAAGCACAGTGGACCCTGTCCTCATAATGGAAGCAGGCGACAGGCCATCTACGAGACAGAGTGTTGGTCACCTGACTTCTAGCAGATTCCCTTCAGTGGTGGCTCTCTCCTCAAAACCTTCTCTTAGGGTTACCTTTTCAGATGCCTCCACCTTAATGGACCCTAATGACCGACATGTCCAAACAGGGCTGGAGAGCTCATCTGGATGGCCTGGGCATTCAGGGCCTGTGGTCTCAACAGGAAGCCTCCCATCAGATCAACTTCCTGGAGTTGAGGGCAATAACTGCTAGTGAAACACCCGAAAGGTGTTAGTTATCACATCAATCAATCCTGCTTCAGACTGACAACCAGGTTGCCATGTATTATGTTGACAAACAGGGAGACATGGGCTCCTCTGTGAGGAAGCGATCCGACTGTGGATCTTTGTCCTGACTCATGGGATGCATCTCTGAGCCGTTTACCTGCCAGGAGAGCAGAATGTTCTCATGGACAGTCTCAGTCGAGACCTCCGACCTTGCGAATGGACTCCTCATCAGAGAGCAGTAGCTCGCATCTTCCAGCTCTGGGGAATCCCACAGATCCGACCTCTTTGCCACAACATACAGATCCCTTGGTTTTGCTCCAGGTGCCATCTCCAAAATGTCAAGCCACGGATGCTTTCCTGCTTCATTGAGGAATGGGTCTGTTATACGCTTAACCACCCATTCCGCTAATAGCCAAAACGCTGTTCAAGTTTCAGGCCGACAAAGGTACTATGATCCTGGTAGCCCCGTTCTGGCCCCAACAGCTGTGATTTCCTTGCTTCTTCATCAGCATCAGCGTCTGGAGCACCCCAGATCTGATCTTGGAATATCTGGACACTCCACCTAACGGCTTGACTGCTGAGAAGGTAGTCGTCCTTTCAGACCTTAATTTATCGGATGCCATAACGGACATCTTCTGGCATTCTGGAAGGACTCCACGCAGCACACACATGCCTTTAAATGGCATCGGTTTGCAATGTGGTGTGCTCAACACACCCTCATCCTTTTCAGTTGTCCAGTGGAGAGTCTTCTACTGTACCTCCTCCACCTTTCTTCTACGGGTCTCAAAACTAGTTCCATTCGTGTCCACCTCAGTGCCATCTCTGCTTCTCATCGGGGGATTGATGGAAAACCCGTTTCCTCCCATCTGTTGGTAGCCCCCTTCATGCGTGGTCTCCTAATGACTAAGAACTGAGAGCAGCTGAGAGCTGCATCAAAGTCTTCAAAGCCTTGCACTGTTGAGGCATTCCTAACAGGGACTCTGCATTTCAAGTTAAGGTCATATTATTGCTGCTTTCCAGATGTGAGGAATCTGGCAAGTGTTAAGGCTAGAACTAACAAAAGAACAGATAACTGGAAAGAGCTTTACATCTGAGCCTTTCACTAGATAGGTGGGAAGGGGGTCAAGAGATGAGGTGGACAGCTTCATTGAGATTAAGAAATTTTGCTGACTGAATTCAATCATCTGATCTGAACAGGCTAAGTGTATTAATAGAAGTGACCAGTGGTAGACTTAGGTCAGTAATATTGGATGGAGTTGGTAATTCATTACAAGTCACTGTCTTTGGGAGAAAAATTTTGCCAAGCTTCCATAGAAAGGGAAATTTGGGAGTCATGTGAACCTAGAGAAGAATCGAGGTTATTAAAAAAAAAATCTGATAAACTCTTGTGGGATTCACTCGCCTGGATGAGGGATGGATAGGAATTTTCCTTGGCTGTCTTCACACTTTGTTGGTAGTAGCACCAGATATCTTTACATCTGAGAAGATTGCTAAGGGTCTTCATTCTTCCCTTTGTGATTGCTGTTTTATCAACTTCAAACCTGCGTGGTTTCGGGGGGAATGGTGATTGGGAGACATTGAAACTGACTGAAGAGGAGGTATATTGTCCAAGTCTTCTCTCAGGACAGAATTCCAAATGGAAGTCTCGTTGTTGAGAGTTAGAGACTCAAAATTATCTGAACATGCATCGCACTGCTTGGTCAGTTCAATTCTGCCAACTTCCCTCAGGCTTTTCTTCTGTTTGGTATTGGAGCCTGAGGTCTGTGCAGTTTTATCAATAACTAGATTAAAGATAAGAAATGAAGATCCAACTAAGAAACTGAAGAGCTAAAATTAGTGAGTTGGTAATTAGAATCTGCTGGAGAAAAGACCCAGTCAAGGGTGTGACCCTTCGGTGTGGGAGCAAGAACATTCTAGGACCAACTTAGATTCTCCATCAGAAGTTAAATTTGCGATCTCCTAAGTGTGTGTAGATAATCATAATAGATATTGAAATCATCAAGTATTAGGACCTCAGGGAAAAAAAGTAGTAACATGCTGCTGTTCTCCAGGAACAAGGAGAAAGTCAGTCTTCACATATGGGTGACGTCAGCACCAACAGAGCCCTCATGGAGCATTTCCCCAGCTTTCAAAGAAAGCCTTTGGGAATGCCACCATGCATGCGTGGTCCCCTTCCCACCCAACGGTGCCATCTTGATCAGTCTCCCTTTTTCCACGGAGCCCTTTGGATGCATGTCCCCTGTATCTTGGAAAAAGTCTCATAATTGTCTCTCTAATTCTGGTTTCCCGGTCCTCTTCCCGCAGTCCCCAGTGCCCCTGCCTCGGCAGCGGGCCCCTGGACTTTAATGTTTTTTCATTTTTTCTTTTTCTTCATCTCTAGCACATTTCACACTCTTTTCAACCACTGGCCGAGCCGAAGGTCTTCGACCTTGCGGGGATTCTTTTTGCCCCCATGGCCTCCGGTTTCAAAATGTGTGACAGATGCTCCAAAAACATGTCGCTCATGGACACCCATGACTGTTGTTTTAGGTGCTTAGGAGCTTACCTTAACCCGGAACTGCTCCCTTTGTAAAAAGATGTCCTCAAAGGCCATCCAGAGGCGTAAGCAGAAACTGCATGATATTTTCTGCAAGGTGGCCCTGGTGTTCCCAGTAGCTTCCTGCTCCACCAACATTCAGCCTCTAGGGTCCCCCGCGGCCCCGGCATCACTCTGAGCAAGGGTGCCCCATAAGGGAGCGGAAGAAGAAGGCCCCAAGGACCCTGTTGGAGGCTCTGGACAAGCGTGAGCATTGTCGCACTCAGTCCCTCAGCCCCTCTTGGTAGTCTCAAGAGTCGGAGAAGAAGCAACCGCGAAAGGTATCCCGTACAGATACAGAGGCCTCCGGCGATGGCGCTCGGACTCCTGAGGGTCGTCCCAGCAAGGATCCCCTCGACTCCCGACCTGGTCACCCCAGTGTCAGTGTCGCAAGGCCCCACTCCTGAGTGGGAGGTCGGAATGCTGGCACTGGAGTGCAGTGTTTCTGCCTTACTTGCTGACCAGGAGGCGCTGGTACCAGGCCCCGCTGGCATGCACCCTGAGACCTCGAGGGTGACGCCTGTGATGGCTCCCCAGACTACCATGACAACCGCCCAAGAGCCAGGGGCCTCGTGAGGGATCCCGGCAGAGGTCTCAATCTCCATCCGGTTCTTCGGGTGCGAGATCTTTTCAAGCCAGCACCTCTGGCTCCAGGTGGGCTTCGGCCTCGAGAGCCCAGCGCACAACACAGGCTGCTTGAGCAACCCAGCTCCGAGTCCTCGGCGATTTTAGGCTGGGAATCTGACGGGGACACTTCCCCTGAATCCCAGGTTCATCAGGACCTCCCCTTGGACTCTTCTCCGCCAGTTCAGAAGCGGCGGTCTTCTCCCGAAGACACCTCCTTTCTGGAGTTTGTGTGGGACATGGCCTGAGCCCTAGCGCTCTCCACGCAATCCGAGGAGGAGCCCCGTGCAGAGGAACTCGATATTTTACAATACAAGGCCCCACCGAGGGAATCCTTCACGGCCCCAGTTCCGCCCATCCTGGCCCGGCTGCTCCTTCGCATGTGGGAGACACCTGCGTCTATCCCCATTGTCAGCAAGCGCCTGGACACCATGTACAGGTTCCAGCGGGGACCCAGCTTCAGGAAGGCCCAGCTTCCTCATACCTCAATGGTGGTAGAGTCTGCCATGCGGAAGCAGAAGAGCCCAAAAGCTCACTCCTCAGTCCCGCCAAGTAGAGAATCTCGCATCCTTGACTCCCTCGGGTGTAAGGCCTACCAAGGCTCCATGCTGGCGTGACGCATGCAGGCTTACCAGCTATATATAGGCATGTTCCTTCATGATCTCACAAAGGAGCTCGGAGGTTTCCAGGCGGGTCTCGACGGCGATTACCTCCGCAGTTTCCACTCCCTCCTGAAGTCAATGGGGGACTGTTCAAAATACCTTTCTCGCGCTGCATACAATAGCTTTGAGTCCTCCACTCAGGTAGTGGCAGCAGGCCTGGCTCCAGTCCTCTGACCTCAAACAGTGGGTTCAGGAAAAGCTACTCGATGTACTGTGCCTGGGTGAGCAGTTGTTTGGCAAACTGATGGAGAACAAGGCAGCGGAAATTGAGACTGAGTACGTCACTCGCACCCGTCTCATCCGAAAGACTTCCTCTCTCCCGCGGAAGAAACAGTGCAAGAAGCCTTTCTTCCCTACCAGGACTACCCACCTTACCCTCCAGCACCAGCGAAAATCACGGTGATTTTCGTGGCCCCACAGTGGCCAATTCCCCTCGGCAGCATGCCGGGCTTGTTGACACAGGAGGAGGGTCGGCTACTGCACCTGAACTTAAGGTCCTTATCCCTCACGGCTTGGCAGTTGAGCGGGTCGCTCTAGCCCCTCTTCATCTCCCAATGGAGATTTTGGACATATTGCTGGCCTCACACAAGGACTCGACTAGAAGGGCTTATGCCTTTAAATGGTGTTGGTTCTCGGTGTGGCGCTCGGAGATATGGGCCGACCCATTCTCTTGCCCCACCCACTTGGTCCTGCAGTACCTGCTCCATCTCTCGCAGGCAGGCCTGAAGTTCAACTCGATTAGGGTCCGCTTGAGCACGATCTCGGCCAACCACCACCCAGTCGAGGATAGATCCCTCTCGGGTCAACCACTGGTTTCACGCTTTATGCACGGGCTGCTTCTTTCTAAGCCTCCCCCATTCGGCCACCTCTGGCGAAGTGGGATCTCAATGTCATCCTTACGCAGCTCACCCAGTCACCCTTTGAGTCGATGGCGTCCTGCATGCTCCGACACCTTTCCTGGAAGGTGTTTTTTCTGGTGGCCCTCACTTCGGCCCGGAGGGTCAGTGAGCTTCAGGCCCTGATAGCCGACGCACCCTACATGAGATTCTACGGGAACTGGGTGGTTCTTCGAACACAGCCCAAGTTTCTCCCGAAGGTTGTATTGGATTTCCACCTCATCCAGGAGATAGTGTTTCCGACCTTCTTTCCGAAGCCCCATGCCGACTGGGCATTGGCGATCCTCCATACTCTTGACTGTAGGAGGGCTCTCTCCTTTTGCCTGCAGCATACGCAGGCTCACCGCAGGACCGAGCGGCTCTTCGTCTCCTACGACCCTGCCTGTTTGGGGCTCGCGGTCACCATGTGAGCCCTTTCCATCTGGGTGGCGGACTGCATCGCCTTCACTCAGGCTGGACTACCACTGGACTGCCAAGTCATGGCGCACGGTGTTCATGCAGGGCGGCGTCTGTGGCAATTCTGCGCTCTGTGCCGTTGACGGACATCTGCCGAGCCTCAACCTGGTCCTCGGCTAACACCTTCGCGACGCATTACTGCTTGCAAAGAGAGTCCCGTCGACAGTGCCTTTGGTCAGGCCATACTCCATAATCTGTTCAGGGTTTAGGCAACTCTGGCCCTCCGACCCTTCTTCTGCGGCTACCGGGAGTGTGCTTTTCCGGGGACCTGGGGTCCTCGGGCTGTTTTCGGTTACCAGTGTTAGCTCATGGCTCGCCATGGCATATTTTCTACAGGTCCTCGGTAGCCTGTATCTGGGGATTCCCATATGTGATGACTGACTTCCTGCTTGTTCCTGGAGAAAGCGTAGTTACTCACCTGTAACAGGTGTTTTCCTGGGACAGCAGGAATCAGTTCTCACATCCCACCCACCTCCCCAGGAGTTGCCTACTCTTTTTTTTTTTGGATTTTTTATCCTTTGCCTGAGCTATGTCATCTGACTGATCAAAATGGCACCCTTGGCCGCTTTCCATACCTTTATGGAAATGGGTAACAGGGGTAATATATGGAAAGCAGTGTGTATTAATGCCCGTAGCATGGGAAATAAGATCCCTGAAGTTGAAGCTTTGGTGGGAGTGGCTGACTTGGATTTAGTGGCAGTTACAGAAACATGGTTCACAGAAAACCATGACTGGGATGTAACTATACCTGGCTATACTTTATTCAGAAAGGACAGGGTAGGAAGAAGGGGAGGAGGAGTGGCACTATATGTAAAAACTACTATTAAAGCTTTGGAATTACAGAGCTTAAAAGGGAGAGAGGAGGCATTGTGGGTTAAACTAGAAAGAGGGAAAGAGAAATCTATTTGCATTGGTGTGATATACAGACCTCCCTCACAAGAGGAAGAGGTGGACAGAGAGTTAATTGAAGACATACGCAGCATTGCTAGGAAAGGGGAAGTGCTACTGCTAGGAGATTTCAATATGCCAGATGTTGATTGGCACATTCCTGCTGCAGTATCATCTAGAAGTAAGGAGATCCTGGATTCTCTACAGGGAGAACTATTCAGGCAATTGGTAACAGACCCCACACGTGAAGGGGCCATACTGGACTTGGTGCTTACCAATGGTGAAAGTGTTTCTGATGTTGTAGTGGGAGATCATTTTGCATCCAGTGATCACCAGATGGTGTGGTTCAGTATTAGGACTAGGGCTGTTAGAATCCATTCCAAGGTGAAGATCTTAGACTTTAGGAAGACTAACTTTGCGAAGATGGGCCAATACCTCAGGGAGTCGTTAGTGGGATGGGAACAGCTGGGGGATGTAGAAAAACAGTGGGCAAAACTGAAAGGGGGTATTTTAAAGGCAACCAACCTTTTTGTTAAAATGATAAATAAAGGCAAAAGGAACAGGAGACCGCTATGGTTTTTGAAGGAAGTAGCTGAAAAAGTGAAGAAAAAGAGGGAGGCCTTCATGAAATACAAGAGATCACAGAGAGAGGAAGACAGGCATCTGTATTTGGAAAAACTTAGAGAAGCTAGCAAAGTAGTCAAGAAGGCAAAGATTCAAAAGGAGGAGGAAATAGCCAATGCAATAAAATGGGGGGAATAAGAAATTTTTCAGATATATTAGTGAGAAGAGGAAGGGCAAAAGTGGTATTGTCAGACTCAAGGGTGCAGGGGGGGAATATGTAGAAGCTGATAAGGATAAAGCGGAATTGCTTAACAAATATATTTGTTCTGTGTTCACAGATGAAGAAGCAGGAGCAGGACCTCAGAAAACACCCACAAATAGGAACAGAAGCGAGGGACATCTTGAACAATTTTCAAAAGACTGTGTTCGTCAGAAACTAGCTCAACTTAAAGTAGACAAAGCGATGGGACCGGATGGGATACACCCTAGAATACTGAGGGAACTTGGGGACGTTCTAGCAACTCCACTGACTGACCTTTTCAATGCCTCGTTGGAGTCGGGAGTGGTGCCAAAGGACTGGAGAGAGGCTCATGTGGTGCCTTTACACAAAAGCGGAAGTAAGGATATGGTTGAAAACTACAGGCCGGTTAGTTTAACTTCGGTGGTGAGTAAATTATTGGAAACGCTGCTGAAAGAGAAAATAGTGAGGTTTCTGGAGTCCGGCGGATTACAGGATCCGAGGCAGAATGGATTCACCAGAGGCAGGTCTTGTCAGACAAATCTGATTGATTTCTTTGACTGGGTGACCAGGGAGTTGGACCGAGGGAGAGCTCTAGATGTGGTGTATTTAGATTTCAGTAAAGCCTTTGACACTGTTATTTTATTTATTTATTTATTTACATTCTCTTATATACCGCGCTATTCTGCATCAGTGCGGTTTACATTGAACAAACTGAAATTACATTGAACAGGGTATTATAACTTGGAGATAACTATTTTACAGGGAACATGGGCTATGGAGGGTTAAGTGGCTTGCCCAAGACCACAAGGAGCACCTGAGGGATTAGAAACCCCAGTCCTTCCGGCCCAAGGTTGCTGTCCTCTAGTGGGATTTGAACCCCCGACCTTCCGGCCTGAAGTACCTTGCCCCAACCACTAGGCTACTCCTCCACTCCACTCACTAGGCTACTCCTCACTAGGCTACTCCTCCACTAGGCTACTCCTCACTAGGCTACTCCTCCACTCCACTCACAGACGACTTATAAACAAACTGAGCACCCTAGGGATGGACCCTAAGGTTACTGCTTGGGTTAGAAATTGGTTGGGTGGGAGGTGACAAAGAGTACAAGTAAATGGAGCTCACTCTGAGGAGAAGGATGTTACCAGTGGTGTGCCCCAGGGATCTGTCCTTGGTCCAATTCTTTTTAACATCTTTGTTAGTGATATAGCGGAAGGGCTGTCGGGTAAGGTTTGCCTCTTTGCGGATGATACCAAAATCTGCAATAGAGTAGACACCCAGGAAGGTGTAGATAACATGAGGAGGGATCTAGCTAAGCTTGAAGAATGGTCTAGAATTTGGCAGCTGGGATTTAATGTTAAAAAATGTAAGGTCATGCATTTGGGCTGCAGCAATCCAAGGGAGCAATACAGTATAGGAGGTGAAGTACTTTTGTCCACTAAAGAAGAGCGGGACCTAGGCGTGGTTGTGTCTGATGATCTTAAAGTAGCTAAACAGGTAGAAAAGGCGACAGCAAAAGCTAGAAGGATGCTTGGGTGCATACGGAGAGGAATGGCTAGCAGAAAAAAGGAGGTGATAATGCCTCTGTATAAGTCTTTGGTGCGACCTCATTTGGAGTATGGTGTGCAATTCTGGAGACCGCACCTTCAAAAGGATGTGAACAGGATGGAGTCGGTGCAGAGGGTTGCTACTAAAATGATTAATGGGCTTCATTATAAAGCATATGAGGACAGAGGAAAAGGCGGGATAGAGGTGATATGATTGAGATGTTTAAATACCTCCGTGGCATAAATGTTCAGGGGGAGAGCCTCTTTCAATTGAAAGCAAGTTCTGCTACGAGGGGACATGGGATGAGGGTGAAGGGAGATAGATTCAGGAGTGCTATGCGGAAATATTTCTTTATGGAATGAGTAGTGGATCCGTGGAATAGTCTCCCAGTGGAGGTGGTGGAGATGAGGACAGTAACTGAATTCAAAAAAGCTTGGGACCAACACAGAGGATCTCTAAAGATAAAAAGTGGACTGTTGTAGTTGTTGTTATGGAAGGACAGACTAGATGGGCCTTGTGGTCTTTTTCTGTCGTCATGTTTCTATGTTTCTAAGGGGACCATGCATGCGTGGTGGCATTCCCAAAGGCTTTCTTTGAAAGCTGGGGAAATGTTCCACGCGGGCTCCGTCGGTGCCGATGTCACCCATATGTGACGACTGATTCCTGCTGTCCCTGGAGAACACCTGTTACAGATGAGTAACTACGCTTTACACTCTCCACCCCACCCCGACTTGCTTTTTCCATCCCCTCTGACTCCACTTGAGTCTTTCCCACTTTCTGTCTCTGCTTTCTCTGCGTGAATGGCTTTCCTGTCTGAATTGTATTTATTTTCCTTTTTGTTTTTTAACTTACTTTTAATATTATTTGTAAACCGCCTTGCTGTTTCGAAGAGGCAGGATATCAAATTTTAATAAACATAAACAGCAGATGCACAGCACACACTCAAGAGAGGTTCATAAACTTGTGCACCCTCTCCCCCAAAAATACACAAACAGAATCACATATGCAGGGATTGGTAATGTTTACATATCCTTAATGGGATGCATTTTGTTCATTCTGATCTATATATCATTTTCTTAGTTCTACTGTGAAAACCACTGACTTAATCATACAGCGTTCTTCTTGGTTGCTGTTGGGGTTATTTTGAAAGCCTTAGACACAATTTGGATGTTTTAAAAAGTGCACATGGATGTCTAAATCACAGAGACAGCCCTGGAGCCATTTTGCATATGGGTTTTAAAGACTTCTTTGGTGCAGGGGGCATGACTGAAGCATATCTGGGGAGGTGCAATGAACTTAAATATCTCCCTGCTTGATGTTAGAAATGTCGGGCATGAATAGGCATTGGGAAGGTGCTTGTTTTGGCTTTAAAACATCCAGAGGGTATAGATAGGGTAAAGAATTAAGTGATTTTGTCCAAGATCACAAAAAGCAGCAATGGGCGTTGAACCCTGGTAGCCCACTACTCTAACCATTAGGCTATTAGCCCATTTTGGAATTCTCTTGGGACATCTATGTAGTGGGGGGGGGGGTGGATCACTTGAGAGAAATACTATATAGCACTATGGGGGAACCTAGCCATGCCATGGTCACTGCTCAAACCAAAAAAGGAGCACCTACTTGCAAACAGCCAAGACAAACACACAGGGCAAGAGGTAATGTGGTCACTGCGCTTTATTATTAAAGAAACGCCCCAACGCGTTTCGGCAAACACCTTCCTCAGGGGGCTGAGAACTGCAAACATATTAAAATGAATAAACATATACACATTAAAAGCATAAATAAACATTAAATACATATGAAATATTGCGAAGATTAAAAATTAAAAATAACCATATAAATTATGAGTATAATAATATGAATATAAACATAAAAAATCATAAACATATCATCATAAATTGTAAAAAAGTAAAACAGATAAAAGAAGAGAACATGTACAAACTGACACCATTAAGAACAGGAAATGTAACATGAAAAGATACTCACTGTTCAATGTGTCTTACATCAGTTGAAGCGCACAGGGATAATATATAACATAGGATCAACTATGAATAGGCTAAAAATATATATACATATAAAGGAATATAAATATCAATAAATCATCCTGTAATATACATAAAAAACATAAATACAGAACCAAAAATAATGGGAAACCCAAACCCAAAAGAAGAGTGATGACCATCATGTAGAGAACCAAAAATGTGCTGGACAGAACTACTGAACTGGTATTCAAATATGGTAACTCAGAAAGGAGAGTAACCATATAAATTGCATGTCAGTGAAACCCCTTAAAAGCATATGGAAATCTAACAAACCCTGTAAATAAATATTTAAACGAAACATTGGGAACTGTAACAACTGCTGAACATGATGTAATGTAATACAATGTAACAGCTGCAAAGATCATAAACTAATAAGAGAACTAAGGCACCCAATGGTCAAACTTAAATAAAAGAACATAAAAATAGAATAAATAATAAAAATGCCAAATATTTCAGAGAACATCAGGGACCATTCCCAGGAAAACAGGAGCACACAATGAAGAAATAATGAGATATGTGCTATTATAACAAAAATAGGGCCCGCTAGAAAAAACAGGGTCAGGGGGAGGCGATTCAAGATGGCGGCAGTTTGAAGCCCCTGCTTAGAGGTTCGGCGTCGAGAGCGTTTCTTTCTTGGCTACCTTATTCCTTCTGCGGTGGATATGGGCAGAAGGAAGCGGAAGCAAGTTAGCCTACCCCCGGGTGAAGCTGCTTCCAGTGTGGCCGGTCAACGGACGCTTCAGATGTGTGGCTTCATCGGCGGGGGTGAGCGAGCGGCATCTTCGGCAGGCCCGGTGGGATCATCGGACCTGAGCACGTCCGGGGTGTTTCTGTCCCCGGAGCAGCGGGCCCCCCGCCTTGCCCCGGAAGTGATATGCGCGGCACTGGAGAGTCTCCTGTTCGTGTGCTAACTAGCACGCCAATTCAGGAGGCTTTGGAGGGCTCCTTAGCCGAGGCGATCGCTCCGCGTGGGACTCCTGGAGTGGTGGTGACATCAGTGGCTGGGCCAAGTTTTTTGGTTAGCCCTTCCCAGGAGGATGTGTCCCCGAGAGAGAATGCTGGAGGAGGCGGTTTGGTGAAGCCTGCTAAAGTAACTTTAGAGGTGCTATGGGATGTTATTGCTACAATGAATTCATCCTTGGAAACATTTGTTACATCTGTAAGTACTGATACTAAGTTGTTTAAAAAGGATTTTCTTCAAGTCTCCAGTGTCCAGAAGGAACAGGAGGGGAAACTGGCGCAGCTGAGTGGGGAGCTAGGTCAACTCCGTGAACTACACCTTGCTCATGTGAAGGACCGGAATGTGACCAATAGAAAGTTGGAATACCTGGAAAACCAAGTCCGGAAGAACAATCTAAGACTGGTTAACTTTCCTAGGTCCCCTGTGTGTTCTCCTTTGGAAATGGTGCGGAGATACTTCCAGGAGGTCTTGGAGATTCCTGGGGATATTCTCCCACCATTAACCAGAGTTCAATATTTAAATACTGGCAGGGGAGCTCTTGGAGCTGCTAGCAACCCTCCGGGAATCTCTGGAGACCTTACTGGTTTCTTAGAGAGTTCTCTGGATTTGGTTACGGCCCGATCCACTCTCCTAATTACACTGGCCCTTGAGTCAGACAAAGCTTTAATTCTTAGGTTGTATTTCAGGAATTTTAGTAAGCAGTTTATGGGCACATGTGTGCGTATTTTTCCTGATTTGGCTAGAAACACTCAGCTGAGGAGGAAGGAATTTCTGGGCTTGAGGCCCAGAGTCCTTTCCCTTGGTGGTACTTTCCTGTTAAAATTTCCTGCTCGTTGCTGTGTTTCATTTAAAGAGAAGATATTTCTGTTTTTTGAGCCCGCTCAGCTTCTGGAATTCCTGGTGGCTAGGGAGGATAGTATTGTGATTGTAACATCTCGTACGGCTGATGTGTAAGTCTTGCTCTGCCTTGTTATTTTTCCTTCCTTGTGAAAACAAAGATTTCTTGATTTCCTGGTGCCTCCCCCGGGTAATGTTGTGGGCTTATTATGGTAATGTATAAATGGTATGATTCTATGATATTTGGATTTGTATGTTTTGTTACCATGTTTCCTTTATTCAATTTTGGAATTTAATGTATTTTCAAAATTTAATAAAATCTATTAATCAAAAACAAAAATAGGAACGATGTGCCTCCTTAACATACATTGATAAAGTATCAGACCCACCGAAGAGAAATGACTCAAACAACAAACATGAATAGTTAAATACTCAAAGAAACCAATTAATCTGTGTTGAACAGCATAAAAAATAACAAAATTAAAATATAACGTCAAAAAGTGAAAACTCCGTGTTTGGCGCTATTATTTTAAAAAACAAAAAGAAGAAATCATACATCTTATGGATGACAAAGAATGTACCAGTATACCAACCAACTTTAAAAAGTGTGTCACTGAAATCTATACTGCAGTGCAGTGTAGAGAAACTGATCCGAGACTCTGCAGAACCCTTGCATCCAATCGTAAACTGTTCAAGGAGTGTGTTTAATAAATAAAGCGGAACTAATATAACAGTCTGCCATAAAACCTTAAGGAGCGTAACATTAAACTCCATACTGCCGTGCGGTTTAGAATAACTCAATCGGGACTATACAGAAACTCTTACTTACAATCATTAGTTGTACAAAAAATATATATAATAAATAATTGAGAGAGCATTGCCTTACTGGCTGTCATTAAGAATACTATCTTAGGGAGACGCTGTAAATTCCCGCGTTATTTAAAGGGGACATGCGATTCAATTTGTAAACATACGAATATGATGCGCAATTACTCATTGCTTATAAAAGAATCCTAAGGTCAAATTAGGGACTAAACCGGAATTATACAGAAACCTTTGCTTACAATCATTAGTTGTGCAAGAAATATGTATAATAAATAAATAGGAAAAAGCGTTACCTTACTGGCTGCCATTGAGAGTACTATCTTTAGGGAAACGCCATGAGTTCCCGCGTTATTTAAATGGAACATGTGATTCAATTTGCAAATATGCAAATATAGTGCATAATTACTTATAAAATGATCTTCAGAATAAATTAATTCCAGATATAAAATAAATATCTCCTTAAATAAATAAAACATTATAATATCACATGTGAAGCATAAAAAGAAAAAAGGAAGAAAAAGAAAGAGAAGGAGAACCACCCTAAATAAAAAACATAATGAAAACAGGACCATATAAACCCACCTACTGTATAGGAACTATAGAAATGGCGAACTGAGGGGACAACAAACACCAGAATTAGATAGCTACAGACAAATAGCCATGTTAAATTCTTGGTTAAAGCCAAGGGGTTCTAGAGATTTTAACTCGTAAATGTATCTTTGTTCTAAACGAAGAAGAATCATGTCTACGTCACCCCCACGCCAATGCACATGCACAACCTTAATAACAAAAAATTTTAAATCAGAGACCAAATGGTTCTTACTAATCCAATGGGAAACTAATGGTTTGTCAACAGCCCGTCTATTTAAATTACTTTTGTGTTCTATAATTCGAGTCTTTATAGGACGTGTAGTTTTCCCTACGTAAATGAGATTGCACGGACATAATACAACATATATAACATTAGAGGTATTACAGTTTGAATAATGGTTCAAAAAGAACTTCCTATTAGATGATGGATGTATAAAATGTTCTTTAAGTTCTGCTACGAGGGGACATGGGATGAGGGTGAAGGGAGATAGATTCAGGAGTGATATGCGGAAATATTTCTTTACAGAAAGAGTAGTGGATCCATAGTCTCAAAATGGGCCTGCACCTTAATGTAAAGAAGACAAAGATCATGACAACTGGCATAATCAACAGGTTCATCGTTGAAGGAGAAGAAATTGAAATTGTGAACAACTTTAACCTACTTGGATCAACTATCAATAAAGAAGCAACAAGCAGTCAAGAAATCAGACGACGCATTGCTCTTGGCAGAATGGCTATGAAAGACCTAGATAAGATTCTCAAGAGCAGAGATGTCTCTCTCCATACAAAGATTCGACTTGTTCAAGCCATGGTATTTTCAATAACATCATATGGATGTGAAAGCTGGACAGTGAAAAAGATACCAGTCAGAAAACGTGGCAGGAGGTTCAAAAGTAACCTTTATTGATCCACGGATAAGGTGCGCCAAACCCAACACAGGCCGTGTTTCGTACACCACTTCCTCAGGGGTTATAGGCTCACTACAAAATATACATACATGTGAAACCAACAGCAAACAGAAATTGTTGTGTAAACATGAATACAAAAAGACAAATCATTTTATACCACATTAAATAAATAAATAACGGAGATAAATCATTAAAAAATATATTAAAATAAACTGATTATAAAAAATAATAAATAAATAATTAAAAAACTTTAATAATAATAAACAATAAATAAATTAAAAATCAATTAAAAACATGTAAACACTCATAATGCAATAACTCACTTGATAAAACTATAAAAAATTACGTCACATTAAGAATATATATAGTGGTATTAATAATAACGGTAATAACAACAATAAAAGTGAAATATAATGATAAAAAAATAAAATAAAAAAACAGGATGTGTCAACTGTGTATATATATTCATAAAACCTCTTTTGATTATAACCACAAGAACAGGAGAAAACGAAGAAAAACGGAAAAAAGGAGGACGACTTGAAAAACAAAATGATATAAATTGTTAATGCCAATGTCCAAATTAAAATAAAACTAATTATAAAATAAAGATTAAAAAATATTAAAAATAAAAAATATATAGTAAAATTAAAATAAAAATAAAGATTAAACAATTTTGTAAAAAATAAAAGATAAAAATAAAAAATTATTAATTATATTAAAATGATAAATATATTAAAAATAAAAAATGAATAAATAAAAATATATAAAAAATATATATAAAAAATAAATAATAAAATAATAAAATGATAATTTAAAAAAGAAAATTTTTTTAAAATGTGTATATATATACACACATATATACAATAAATATACAATAAAATTATATTTTAAAAAAGCATAAAAACAACACATTAAGAAATTGTATAAACATAAAAACAATTAATAAATATTACTAAAATAAAATTTAGCATAACCATTAAAATAAAAAAAGTTAAAAATAATAATACAACCTACCACTGCACCAAGCCAAATTCAGAAAAACCTTTTGCTGAGCAGAGGCACGGATCCCACCTGCCTCTAGTGCGCGATGCAATTATGATTGTGTGTGAAAAAACTAAACAAATAAATAAACAAATAAAATCAATGAATGATTTAAACATTGGCAAAGACAACATAGAGTAAAAATTATCTTTCAGAGAAATCGTAAACATAAGGAGCATCATGAAATGGGGAGAGCCCAGTGTTCCACTGACTAAATTATATACAACCCATTACGTGCTGTGATTCAAAAACCTGTATTTTGCTCTCCTTAAAGAGACTTGTGAAGCGAAAGGTGTAAAATGTATCCTAATTAAATGCTGTATTGATTTTCTAAATTTGAACCACAAAAGTGGATATCTTAAACCGTGCAAACCACTATTGGCATGTTGCCAACACTTTAAACCCCCCCCCAAAAAAAAGGAGAAAGGAAAAAGAAAAAATACGTCATCCTTACTCTGTATTTATTAAAGGCTAACCTATATTGATATTGTTGGCACTAAGTACTACTAGAATGAAAATATGTATGTAAATTGACTTCTGCTATGAAAAGTACAGGACCGTGAAAACAACGACGGAGTGCAGTAAAAAACAAATGAATGCCAGAAGTCAATTGCTCTCATACATTTCTCAAATATTCAGGCAAAACAAAATGTTAAACCTGCTCAATCTTGTAGAGTTATTGTTCTTGCAACTAAGTGCTACTAGGATGAAAACATTTATGTAAATAGACTTCTGCTGTGAAGAGTGCAGGACCATGAAAACAACGGCGGAGTGCAGTAAAAGACAGATAAATGTCAGAAGCCAAATGCTCTCATACATATCTCAAATATTCAAGCAGAATAAAATGTTGAACCTGCTCAATCTTGTAGAATCATTATTCTTACGACAAGAAGAAAAAATGAAAAGAAATGTGTTTAGTAAAAATCAAAAAATGTGGTGACAGTTCGGGGTTTGAATGCCTCCGTTTTCCCGCCATAAACGGTGCTTTAAAAGAAGCACGTATGTGTAGTTGACGGTGCTGTCATTATCAGCGCGGGGTGCCCGGTTCACGGCGGTATCGAGTGATTCTCAGGTTGGACATTTTATTAGATGCGGCATTTGTATGGGCTATAGGGGCATCTTACATTTGTTTAAGAGTGTTTTTTGATTTTCACTGTTCACCAAAAGCAACGGGTATACGGGGCTAGCAAACGTTTTCATTAATATCTACAATTATGCTATAAGTAGATTTATTTATTTATTTATTTAACACTCATTTTTATACCGCATCTTCCAGAGATCAGTTGCGGTGTACAAATAACAACAATTAACAAATCGAAGTTTGTTTTACATAGAACATCTTAAATATACATAGAACATCTTAAAGTATCATAAATTAAACAAACTTAAATCTAGGAAAATTAAACAGTGATTTTAAACTGGAACTGTGTGTTAAAAAACAATTAACTAACAGAATGTGGCGTCTACGTACATAATATAGTACATAACAGATACAACTATATACATGAGGGAGGTATTAAGGCATAAGAGATTGAATAGTCTTTTCGTTTGCGCTATGTGTGGTCCATTTAGGTGGGAGGGTTGTGCTTTATGTGGTCAGTTACTTGTTTAGCCTTTATCTAAGTTGAGTGCAAGGTTTTCCATGGTATTATAGTGTTTGGTGAATAGATATGTTTTTAATTTTTTGCGGAATTCCATGATCTCTGTTAGAGATCGTAGATCCTCTGGTAGGGAATTCCAGATAGTGGGAGCTATATGAGAGAAGGCTCTATTATTGGTTAATTTATGTGCTTTTATGAAGTCCTTCGGAATCTTTAGTTTATTTAATTGTTCTTTTCTGTGGGTAGGCTTAGGTGTTTCTTTGCATATTAGATTACATAGTGTAGTCGGAGCCATGTCGTTTAATGCTTTGAATTAGGTAATTAAAGTTTTGTATGTTATCCTACTCTGTATTGGTAACCAATGAAGGTATGCTAGTATTGGTGTTATGTGTTGGAGTGAGTTTATTTTTAGTATAATTCTTGCCGTTGCATTTTGGGCTAGTTGAATTCTTTTAATGTTCTGTTTTGAAATGCCCATAAGTATTAGGTTGGCAAAATCGAAATGAGGGGTTATGATAGCTTGTGTTATATTAATGAAATCTTGTACAAATACTAGCGGGCGTAGTTGTTTGAGAATTTTAAGTTTAAAATAGATTTTCTTTATGGTGTTTCTAATGTGGGTTTCCATTGTAAGGTGTGTATCTATTATAACACCTAGATATCTTATTTCATTTTTTATTTTAATTTCTTGATCTTGTAGTGTTATATGGGTTGGGGGATAAATGATTGATTTTTTGTTACTATTAGGACTTCGGTTTTAGCATGGTTTATGTGGAGGTTTTGAGATTTTAGCCAAATTGTGATTTCATTATAACAGTCTGAGAGGAGTTGTAACGGTAGGTTGGGGATAGTAAATGGAATGTACATCATAATATCGTCTGCATAGAGGTGATATTGTACTCCAAATTTTTTAAAGATATTGCAGACCGGTTTTATGTAAATGTTAAAAAGTAGGGCTGATAGTGCAGATCCTTGTGGTAAACCTATTTCTTGATTATATGTAGTTGAAGTGTGATTACCTATTCGTACATTTTGTGTTCTGTTGTTTAAATAGGATGGCGGCTAGTCGCTTACTGTCTCCGGTACACAAAAATTTTTTGATTTTTACTAAACACATTATTTCTTTTCATTTTTTCTTACAGCATTTAATTAGGATACATTTTACACCTTTCGCTTCACAAGTCTCTTTAAGGAGAGCAAAATACAGGTTTTTGAATCACAGCACGTAATGGGTTGTATATAATTTAGTTAGTGGAACACTGGGCTCTCCCCATTTCATGATGCTCCTCATGTTTACGATTTCTCTGAAAGATAATTTTTGCTCTATGTTGTCTTTGCCAATGTTTAAATCATTCATTGATTTTATTTGTTTATTTATTTGTTTAGTTTTTTCACACACAATCATAATTGCATCGCGCACTAGAGGCAGGTGGGATCCGTGCCTCTGCTCAGCAAAAGGTTTTTCTGAATTTGGCTTGGTGCAGTGGTAGGTTGTATTATTATTTTTAACTTTTTTTATTTTTATGGTTATGCTAAATTTTATTTTAGTAATATTTATTAATTATTGTTTTTATGTTTATACAATTTCTTAATGTGTTGTTTTTATGCTTTTTTAAAATATAATTTTATTGTATATTTATTGTATATATGTGTGTATATATATATACATTTTAAAAAAAATTTCTTTTTTAACTTATTTTATTTTATTTATTTTTTATATATATTTTTTATATATTTTTATTTATTCATTTTTTTTAATTTTTAATATATTTATCATTTTAATATAATAATTTTTTATTTTTATCTTATTTTTTACAAAATTGTTTAATCTTTATTTTTATTTTAATTTTACTATATATTTTTTATTTTTAATTTTTAATATTTTTTAATCTTTATTTTATAATTAGTTTTATTTTAATTTGGACATTGGCATTAACAATTTATATCATTTTGTTTTTCAAGTCCTCCTTTTTTCCGTTTTTCTTCGTTTTCTCCTGTTCTTGTGGTTATAATCAAAAGAGGTTTTATGAATATATATACACAGTTGCAAAAGGAGCTAAGGATCCGCACAATACAAGAGAACAAAAAAAGCGGAGCCTGGACTGACAAAAATAAACCTTGTTTATTGCGCCCCAACGCGTTTCGGCCACCGGCCTTCTTCAGGGGGTCTAAAAGAGCACACCTTATTGTAACGTTATTCAGCAGTGCAGGAGCACAGAATGCTGGCGTTTGCTGTTAGTATCCTCTAGGTTCAATCCAGGATAATACTCAATTTGATCACAATAAGGTGTGCTCTTTTAGACCCCCTGAAGAAGGCCGGTGGCCGAAACGCGTTGGGGCGCAATAAACAAGGTTTATTTTTGTCAGTCCAGGCTCCGCTTTTTTTGTTCTCTATATATACACAGTTGACACATCCTGTTTTTTTATTTTATTTTTTTATCATTATATTTCACTTTTATTGTTATTACCGTTATTATTAATACCACTATATATATTCTTAATGTGACGTAATTTTTATAGTTTTATCAAGTGAGTTATTGCATTATGAGTGTTTACATGTTTTTAATTGATTTTTAATTTATTTTTTGTTTATTATTAAAGTTTTTTAATTATTATTTATTATTTTTTATAATCAGTTTATTTTAATATATTTTTTAATGATTTATCTCAGTTATTTATTTATTTAATGTGGTATAAAATGATTTGTCTTTTTGTATTCATGTTTACACAACAATTTCTGTTTGCTGTTGGTTTCACATGTATGTATATTTTGTAGTGAGCCTATAACCCCTGAGGAAGTGGTGTACGAAACACGGCCTGTGTTGGGTTTGGCGCACCTTATCCGTGGATCAATAAAGGTTACTTTTGAACCTCCTGCCACGTTTTCTGACTGGTTCCTGTTACCCACGTGGTAATTTGCTGTTTCTTGGTGGACCCAGTGAAAAAGATAGACAGGAAGAAAATTGATGCCTTTGAATTATGGTGCTGGCGGCGAATACTGTGTATACCATGGACTGCCCGAAGAACAAACCAGTCGGTACTAGAGGAGATCAAACCTAAGCTTTCTTTAGAAGCTCAGATGACAAGACTTCGACTTTCATACTTTGGACACATCATGCGAAGAGAGAGATCATTAGAGAAAGACATTATGCTTGGCAAGATAGAAGGTCAACGCAAAAGAGGAAGGCCAGCAATGAGATGGATCGATACAATAACAGCAGCTACGGGTACCAGTCTGTCAACAATGAGCCATCTGACTGAAGACCGAACACAATTTAGGATAGCTATCCAGAGGGTCGCCATGAGTCGACTCCGACTCGACGGCACTTAACAACAACAGTGGATCCATGGAATAGTCTCCCAGTGGAGGTGGTAGAGATGAGGACAGTAACTGAATTCAAAAAAGCATGGGACCAACACAGAGGATCTCTAAAGGTAAAAAGTGGACTGTTGTAGTTGTTATGGAAGGACAGACTAGATAGGCCATGTGGTCTTTTTCTGTCATCATGTTTCTATGTTTCTTAAGAGTAAGTTCAAAAAGAACTTCCTATTAGATGATGGATGTATAAAATGTTCTTTAAGAGTAAGAGCATTTAGACAAACACCTTCCACATTGAAAATGGCCCTTCACTTTACAAGTGGGTCTCGGCTTGGAGAGGGCTGATGGAACCAAAATATTTTGTAAATTGCGATTCCTTTTATGGGCAATGACAAGTGACTTATGTGTCATGGCTGGCAAGGACGTAATAAGATGCCATTCTTGTTGAATATTCTAAATATCTTTAGAGAGGGCTGAAAAAGTAATAGCACAAACAATTTTATCATGTTGTGGTGGTTGTATTTTCTTCACAAGAAGAGAATCCCCATCTACACTTTCGGCTTTAATATACGCCTTCCGTATGATCTTCTCAGGATATCCTCTATCTCCAGGAACAAGCAGGAATGAGTCTTCACATATGGGTACGTCGGTACCGACGGAGTCTGCGCGGGAACGCTTCCCAGCGTCCAATCAAGAGCTTTTGGAAACATCCCAGCACGTCTGCGCGCTGCCTTCCCGTCTTTCCCAACTGCCTCTCCTCAGTTTTCGTTTTTCCGTGGAGCTGGCAGGACGTCCTCCTGTCACCGCAGAAAATTCTTGTTTTTATTTTTAGTTTTCGCGGCTGTCTTCCCGATACCGCCGGTGTTTTCTTTTCTTTTCTTGAAAAATTTTTCCTTTTCCACGGGATATTTTTTCTTCATAGTGTCCCACGGTCTCTTAGGCCTTTTAGGCCTCTTCTTTTTCCTTCATGGAACCGCCAGACACTTTCTCCAAGAAATGTTCACACTGTGGCAGTACAACTTTATTTCTAGACCCCCAAAATCCGTGTCTAACCTGCTTGAGAAGAAGTTTTCAACATCGAGGTTCCCTTGATACACGGTTGCCCTCCAACTTCGGGGCACCGTCCCCTTCTTCTTCCACACAGGATCAGGTAACCCTCAAACAGTCTGTTAAGACTAGCCAGTCCTCGAGTGGTAGGTCTCATGCACAGCATGTAGACGGCTCCGGCCTTGCCTTCGAGGGCCCACTGGCTTCAGTACCCCGACGGGAGTCTTCGGTCTCCAAAGCATATAAGGAGTTTAAGGTTGTTCCTGAGGTTCACCCCTCACAGAACATACCTCAGCTGTGTCCGGTGGTGGCATCCGCTTCGAGCGGTACCGATACCCCGGTACCGGCACTGGTGTTGGATGAAACACTCCTCACCAGGGATCGTCATCTGGCGTCCCCGGTACCTTCGGGACCGGTGGATACAGTCCAGACTGATTTTCCATTATCGGTACCAGCACCGATACTACCTCCGACGTCGGTACCCTCCAGACGTGCATCGATAGCCTCGCTTCCTTCGATGCCGAGTCTGGAATCGATCTCCAGTCTGGAGGACTGGGTACCGACTCGCCTTGGTACCGGCTCTCGGCGATACCAAAGGCTCGATTCCGATGATTCAGATCCACAACTTTCGGTTCCTTCCAGGCCGATTAAGTTGCCACTGTTTGACCTTTCTTCACCGGTGTCAAACACAGTACCGACGACCTCATTACCTTTACAGTCGATGCCTTCCATGCATCGCTTATCAGGCTCTTTGCCCTCGATGCCGAGTTTGGAATCGATCTCTAGTCTAGAAGACTCGGTACCACTATTCTTTGGTACTGACATCGATCGATACCGGTGCTTCGGTACCGAGGATAGTGCCCGGTTGGGTTCGGTCACCTCGGTGCCGATTGAACTTTCACCGATGACCACTCCGATGTTTTTGTCGGACTCGACTCCGACATCGGTACCGGTATCCACTGTAGCATCGTGGCAAACTTCTACAATGCTTTTCTCAACAGGATCGATCCATTTTAGAGTCGATACCTGGCATGGACACTGTGGTAAGGACGGCTGCTGCTCATGATACCCAGTACCGGCAACCATCCCTTCAACATTCCACACTTCACTGTGCAGGATCTTCTATTCCTATATATTTGGATACCTCTGTGGATGTTCAGGCTAGTTCTTTAAATCTACCCTGTCCAAGAGAGATTCCTGTTAGGGATCCCTCTTTTCAGAGTTTCCTCCTGGATATAGCGAGATTTCTTGCCATCCCTATCCCAGGACATGATCCTGCACAAGACTCTCTTTCTACCAAAGAAAAGGGGAACATAATGCTCCCTTTGCATCATTCCTTGCAGGATCTCCTCCTAGGAATGTGGGAAACACCTTTCAGAGTTCCCCCACCTCCCAGGGCAACTGATCTCTTATATCAGGTGCCCCCAACTGCAGGGTTTCAAAAGACTCAACTTCCTCATCATTCCATAGTAGTGGAATCAGCAATGAGGCGGGTAAAGAGTAAGAAAAGGCACTCTTCCTATCCGCCAGGTCGTGAGTCTAAAACATTAGATGACTTTGGACGTCAAAGCTTCCAGACATCTATGCTTTCTGCAAGAATTCTCTCATATATATTCTATATGAGTCTTTCTCTTGAGGAGGTCACAAAGCAATTACATCTTTTGTCTCCTTTCCTTTCAGATTCCAGGAGTGCAGAATATTCCTCACTGCTTAAGCATATCCAGAATATCTCTTGGTTTCTTTCTCGTGCTTCTCTAGACTCTTTTGAGTCTGTTAACAGGATTTCTGCTATAGCCATAGGGGCACGACGTAGAGCCTGGCTCCAAGCTTCAGACTTGGACAAATGGGCACAACAAAGGCTGGGACATACTCCTTGCACTGGAGAAAATCTTTTCAACAAGAAGTCTTTACGTCAGGTTACTCAGTTGTCCACTGATTTACCTATTTCTAAGGGTTCTTCTACCCCTTCCTCTGTTTCAACCCGTAGGAAGTGTCCTACCACTCTTTCTTCCCACAGGAGAAGACGTTTTTATTCATCACTTGCCCATCATACAGATGTTCCCCAACAGGGAAAGCATCGTCCTGGTCTAAAGCATCCAACCTCTCACCAGGCTCAGCAAACCCAGCACCTACAGGGTTTCTGATCATTCATCAGATGCTTGTGACTCTTTGGGTTAGAATCTGTAATTGCTTCTTCTCAGTAGCGGCCATTCACTACCTTTTCTAACCCCTACACATGGATCTCTTTCCAAAAGATATCCATTTTTTCTATATTTCTATGAGCTGTCAGGTCATCCATGCCTATAAGTCACAGGTTTCTCCTCTTTTCCTTCCTAGGGAAAGAGGTCTAACCACTATCAGATGATAGTTCCTGTGCCAGCATGTATTTTTCCTTTCTATAGACTTACTACTTGTAAGTTTTCTTCAGCTCCATTCCCTTCACCCTCTTACCAAGTTTTTTTTTCCTCTGTAAGAGCGGAATTACCTACTGGGACGCTTCTCTTCAGCCTCTCTAGTTCTCACTTTACAGTGCGGAGTTTTCCTCTCTGAGTTACCACCTCTGTTTCAATCTTGCATTGGGGCAGCTTTTCAGACATGTCCAGAGTTCCTACTCCTGCTCTGTCTCTTCTTTCTGTTTTTGAACAGTAAGATTCTTCTGCTGTCTTGCTAACAGCTGCCCATGCAGGAGCTTTAATGTTTGGACCACTGGTTCTTATCCACAAACAACCAGATTGTCCTCCACTAACATCCTGTCTAATCTTAGTAGTGGCTCCAAGTCAGTACTTCATCTCTCTTGGAGATCATTTCACTACCAGCTTTCTAGATTGTCTTCTATTCTGCCATCTTCATCCCTGAGTTTGGCAGCATAGTTGACAGAGCCACTGGCTCTCTAACAGCCAGTTCTATCCCCTCATTCTCCTGCATCATGCTCTCTGCAATCTACAGAGAAGCTTTCCACTATGGGCCCTTGCTAGAGAGCATGGAGGGTTTTTTCTCCAACAGCTATCCTAGCTGGTTAGAAAAGGCTTTTCAGTCATGTCTCCCATGACTAGAAGGTTTCCCCTTCTTTTCTATCTCCTTTTTTGATATAAAGGACATAGGCCTTCTCTACGTGAAGACTCAAGGAGTTGCCATTTCCCTGCTTGGTCCATAGTATTCCCAATCGGGGATATGCTCGTCCTCATGGTAAGAACGCATGATACCTTTGCCCTTAAGCAGGTCAACATGGTATCTCCTCTCTAGGCCTATTCTGTCTACTTACCATGCCAGAGTCCTGGAAGACTCGAGACTTGCTGGCTGTACTTTGACATTGTCCTTGGTTTTTCACATACAAGTCCTGGTTATTTTACACTAACAAGCATTCTTGCAGATCATGACCAGGAGGAATAGATTCTCTATATGTCTTCTCAAGTAGGTTCCACCTTCTTGTTATTAGATGAATCTTTCCTCCACATAGCCTATGTGATTACTGTACTGTAGGCATATCTCTGTCTGTTTAACTGCAGACACCCATATGTAAGCCTACATATCCATATTTATTTTTTGTGTGTATTTTATGCCCTGCCATATCTCACTATAGATATATTCTTATATGTCTGTCTATATATATGTATATATATATATATATATATATATATATATGTGTGTGTATATATATATGTGTATATATATATATATATATATATATATATATATATATATATATATATATATACATACATATGTGTGTGTGTATATATATGTATTTGTTGAGATATTTTCTTAGAGATAGATATGTATCCACATACTTGTCTATCTCTCTGTCTCTTCTCATATACCAGTATGAGTCTGACAGAGGGGTTTTTACCCATACCTATGCTCCCTAGCAGGTTTGGGGTTCTACACACACAACCACTCCTGTGGTACTCAAAAATTTTTATACCATAACCTAACGGTTTAGGTACCTCTGCAGCTCTCCATGCCCAATATCTCTCCTAGCTTACCCCAGTTAGGAGAGACATTGTGGATCTCCAGTTAATCACAGGCTTTAACGCCTCAGGCATTTGTTCTCTCTTTTGGGATACAAGGAGTTCCCACACCTTTCTCCCCACCAGGACTATGCCTGTTTGTCCAAATCGGTTAGCCTTTCTCTTTTTGCTCCTAAGAGTAACTCACTCTGCCTTCAAAAGAGCTAGGTTTTTTCGTCATGAAGCCTCCCGCTGAAGGCACATTGTTTTTGGACTACCCCAGTTTTCCTACTGAGGTTCCCTGTTACCTTTCAGGATTCTGACCTCCATTGGTTTTCCTACAGGATTATCACCTCCACTTATAGTGAGGTCCTCTTCAAGGTTCCTCTACTAGATTCCCAGTAGATCCATGAACCTCCATACTTCTGTGAAATCCTGTCAGGGGAGGTCCATATTGCAATATCCTTTGCAATATTATTGATAACCATCATCATCCACGCATGGACTCCTTCTCTGCAGTCCCATGCTAGGTTAGCTGTTCCACAGCATCCTTCTTTCTTCAACTCCTACCCTCCATCCTCAGGATGCCTGGTGTTCTGGGAGATAGCATTTTCCAGCCTGTGTCATACTGGGACTCCAGTCATCTCAGCTTGAGAGTCCCCATATGTGAAGACTCATTCCTGCTTGTTCCTGGAGATAGCACAGTTACTTACCTGTAACAGGTGATCTCTGGGAACAGCAGGAATAAGTCTTCACAACCCACCCACCTCCCCAGGAGTTGTATCTCTCTCTGTCTTTCCTTTCCTTTCTCTCTCTCTTTGTCTCAGCTTTAAAACTTAACTGAGGAGAGGCAGTTGGGAAAGGCGGGAAGGCAGCGCGCAGGCGTGCTGGGATGCTTCCAAAAGCTCTTGATTGGACGCTGGGAAGCGTTCCCGCGCAGACTCCGTCGGTACCAACGTACCCATATGCTGTTCCCAGAGATCACCTGTTACAGGTAAGTAACTGTGCTTTCTCTGAAATGTCTGTAGCATGTTTTTCAAAATCTCCCGGTAGGGTACAGAGACGCTTAACTTTCAAAAACTGACCATAAGATAAATTTTCTTTCAAAGATTTATTATGAAAACTATCATAACGCAATAAGGCATTCCGATCTGTCTGCTTACGATAAAGTTCAGTAATAAAACCATTTGTACCTTTTCTGATATTAATGTCCAAATATGAAAGCTCATCAGAACTAAAAAGTCCCTCAAATTGAAGATATTCATCTAAAGAGTTAAGCCAATAATAAAATCTGTGTAACTCTTCCTCAGACCCATCCCATAATAAAAAACATCATCTATATAACGGAGCCACATTTTTATAAACTTTTGATAGGGATGACACCGTAAAAACTGATCTTCAAAATTCCCAACATAAAGGTTAGCAACGTCTGGTGCCATAGGAGACCCCATGGCAACCCCTTTGGTTTGTTTATAAAAAACTCCATGGAAGCAGAAAACATTTTCCTGCATGATGTAAGATGCCATATGTGTCAAAAAACAAGTGGGGATCCGTACTGGTGGGGTCCTCTTAATCAAAGTATTAGCAATAACTTCCAAGGCAGCATCCTGAGGAATATTAGTGTATAGTGAATTGATATCCAGTGTAACCATAATGAGTTGTTGATGATAATCCTTAAATTCTCTTAAAATATTAATTACATGTGTTGAATCACGGATGTATGAAGGAATGAGTGGAACGAAAGGACGAAGAAAATCTAAAAATTTGGAAAGAGGTTCCAAAATAGAGCCAATAGCTGAAATAATTGGCCATGCGGGAGGGTTGGTAACAGATTTATGAATTTTAGGTAAAACATAAATAGTGGGTATGACAGGATGTGAAACTGTAAGGAAGTTAATCTCATTGGGCGTGAGGTAACCAGCTTGCTGCCCACAAAAGATAAGGGTATCAATGCTATGTTTCAAAGCAGGTGTAGGATCGTCCAAAATCTTTTTATAAAAAGTGGAATCATTAATTTGACGAAGTATTTCATTTACATAATCCGTAGTATTTTGAATAAGTAAGGCACCTCCTTTATCAGCTGGCTTAATAATAATAGATTGATTACTTTGTAATTCAATCAATGCCTTCTTTTGTGGTATTGATAGATTATGAAAGGTACGTGACTTATTAACATACAGTGTTTCAATACGTGACATAACAACCTTCTCAAAAGCATCAATCAAAACATTACCAGTATTTGGTGGAACCCATGAAGAGGGCCGTCGAAGAATAGAGACATCTGTATTTACACCACCTTGATGTTCAAAAAAAATCAATAACACGTAACTTCCTAAAAAACTTATATAATTCCACATGAGTGGTAAACTGGTCATGTCTAGTAAAAGGCACAAAGGATAGGCCCTTTTCGAGAGCGTCAAGTTGAACATCGTTAAGTGTAAAGTCAGAGAGATTAAAAATCCCTCCAAATTGCTTTATTCTGAGGTTCCCCGATAACTGTTGCCTCTCCCCCGACCTCTCCCTCTCGTGGGGTAAAATTCTCGGCTCTGGGATTGATAATTCGGTGATTTGATGGGGTTGTGTTGATACTGAACCAATTTTCTCCCTCCCCCTTGCCATAGGGAATCCATTGAAAAAAAACGGATTATGATCAGACTTAGATGTAAAAAGGGGGGCAGAATTATCAATTTGTTCTTCACTGTGACTACGGATCCTCTTATTAACACGTTCTTCATCAGGGTCCGGAGAAAATAACCTAGTTTTTGCTTTATGTTTACCTTTATTATTATTATTATTATTATTACCTTGTACTAATGGTTCTAAATCCCATTTCTGGGACGTACTACGTGGTCTGGGTTTCCCATTATTATTTGTCCAATAATACACTGTGCCATTTTTATAATCATCTTCATCACGTTTAAACTTTTTAAATTTCCTATCCTTGACTACTTTCTTGTAGTCCAAATTATTTTTGTCAAAATCCTTCTTAGATTTTTCAAACCTACGATCAATATCTTTTAAATGTTCCATTTTCTTGTCCACATTAATCTTCAGAGTCGCCGACTTATGCTTTGAAGTATTAATTAAAAGTATCATAAGGTCCTAAGACTCTCACTTGGTTTGCAGCTTGTCGTGCTGTGAGGGCTTGCGTGCATCAGTGATGCTGAGAGCTAAACTATCAGTAGTTTAACTACTGGCAGGGTCTCCCAAGATGGACAGGTCTCAGCTGAGGTGCCAGAGCAAGATAAACCACCCATCTGGGCAGCAGCAGAATAGGATAGTGTTGACGGCGGAGGATCACATTTTTGTGACAACGGCAACAACACCAAACTTAAACTACACGGAAGAAAGGCCCGGCAGTCTACTTCTGTATCTTGCCATGAAAACCCAATGGATAGTTACAACAAAACAAATTGTGCTTTGGTGCTGGAAGATGAGACCCCCAGGTCGGAAGGCACTCAACTAGCTACTGGGGAAGAGCTGAAGACTTTTCAGAGTAAAGCCAGCATTTATGATGTGGTTGGATCAAAGCCCTCGGGACGTCTGACTGCTGATGTAGCTGCACATTTATTTATTTAACAGTATTTCTAAACCGCCTTATCATAATAATCAAGGTGGTATCACAGCAAACAATCTGGTAGTGTAAGTGTGTTATACATGCAGTGAGGGTGAAAATTTAGTTGGGTGCGTGTTGTGTTGTGTGCTAGATTAGTTTGAGTTATGTACAATGTGGGCTATATACAGTGGTGCTAAAAACATCTTATATACATACAGTGTTAGGCGGTGTGACGTGTGCTGATATACAGCTATTTAGACTATGTGATGTGTCCATAGTGTTCTATGAACAGCATGGTTTTCAGCTGTTTCCTAAAGTCCTTGAGGTCTGTAGTTGCCCTCAAATCGTCCGGTAGTTTGTTCCATATTGTTGGAGCAGCCATGGAGAGTGCTCGGTCTGTTGTGTCCTTGCGTGTGTGTTTGTATTCACTTGGGGTGCTGACTCGGTTGTGAGTTTGTTTTCTTCTTGGACGTGTACTGGTGTCTGGTTGTATGAGGGTGTGCAGGCTGTTGGCTGATGTGTGCTGTTTTATCTTGTATAGGTTTATGATAGTTTTGTATCTGATGCGTGCACTGATCGGAAGCCAGTGTAAGTCCTTTAAGGTGGGTGTGATGTGCTCCTGTCTTGCAGTTCCGGATATGATTCGTGCTGCGGTGTTTTGTGCCAGTTGGAGTGGTTTGATGGCTTGTTTCGGTAGACCAAGGTATATCGGATTGCAGAAGTCCAGTAGTGGGGTTATCAGAGCTTGACATACGGTACGGAAGTGTTCTGAGGCGAGGAGTGGTTTCAGTCTCCTGATGATTCGCATCTTGTAGTAGGCTTTTTGTATTGTTTTGCCTATGTGTGGCTTGAGATTGAGTTTATTGTCCAGCGTAACCCCGAAATGAGAGTCAGAAGCTGTAAAGATGTCTTACGCATTGGAACATGGAACGTACGAAGCATGAACCAAGGGAAGTTGGAGGTGGTCAAGAATGAAATGGAACGTGAACAACTTGATCTGTTGGGTGTCAGCGAACTGAAATGGACTGGCATCGGGCACTTTGCATCAGATGATCACATGGTCTACTATGCTGGAAATGAAAGACAAAGAAGAAATGGTGTTGCATTTATAATAAATAAGAAACTTGCAAGAACTGTAATGAAATACAATGCAGTCAGCGAATGCTTAATCTCTGTTCGTCTACGAGGATTGCCTATCAACACAACTATAATTCAAGTATATGCCCCAATAACAGCTGCAGAAGAGAATGAAATTGAAGAATTCTATGAACAAGTACAAGCTGAAATTGACAGAACATGCAAACAGGATATCCTGATAGTCATGGGTGACTGGAACGCAAAAGTTGGCAACAAAGAAGAAGGCAAAGTAGTTGGAAAATATGGACTTGGCAACAGAAATGAAGCTGGAGAAAGACTAATAGAATTCTGCAAGACCAATGATCTATTCATCTCAAACACCTTCTTCCAGCAACACAAGCGGCGACTGTACACATGGACTTCATCCAATGGATTGTATAAAAATCAAATTGACTACATCTGTGGAAATCAACGATGGAAAAGTTCTATAACATCAACAAAGACAAAACCTGGAGCTGACTGTGGTACAGATCATCAACTACTAGTATGCAAACTCAAGCTAAATTGAAAAAGAGCAAACCACTCATGAATACAGCAAAATATGACCTTGAGAACATACCACTGGAATTTAAAGACTGCCTGAAAAATCGATTTGCTGCTTTAGATACAAATGACAGAGCTCCGGAAGAGTTATGGAATGACATCAAGAAGGTTGTGTTGGAAGAAAGCGAGAAGTCTCTACAAAAGGTGAAAAAGCAAAAGCGGCCAAAATGGATGACGGAAGAAACTCTGAAAATTGCCCAGAAATGCAGAGAAGCTAAAGCCAGAGGAGAAAGAAAGACAATCGCAGAACTCAACAGAGATTTCCAACGTGCAGCAAGACAGGACAAGGAAAAGTACTACAATGACACTTGCAAGGAAATAGAAGCAGAAACAATTAGAGGAAGAACAAGATCGGCTTTCCTAAAGCTACGAGAGTTAAAGAAAAAGTTCCAGCCTCGAATTGGAATGTTACAAGATGCTCAAGGTTCTATGTTGAATGATGCTGAGAAGATCAAGAAAAGGTGGAAGGAATATAGAGTTTTTATATGATAAAGATCAAGTGGACCAACAGCCGTTTCAACCTGTACCTTATGATCGGGAACCATTGGTGATGAAAGAAGAAGTTGAAGCAGCATTGAAAGCCTTATCAAAGAACAAAGCACCAGGCATTGATAGCATTCCTGTAGAAGTATTGCAGCAATCTGATGCAGCTGTTACCATACTTACAAGGCTCTGCCAAGAAATATGGAAGACAACATCATGGCCAACTGACTGGAAAAGATCTGTGTTTATACCAATACTAAAGAAAGGTGATCCAACTGACTGTGGAAATTATCAAACAATTGCTCTGATCCCACATGCCAGCAAGATTTTACTGAAGATTATTCAAAAGAGACTACAACCATACTTGGAACAAGAACTACCTGAAGTGCAAGCAGGGTTCAGGAAAGGGCGAGGAACGAGAGACATCATTGCGGATGTGAGATGGATCCTTGAAAAGACTAAAGAATACCAAAAGGATATCTATTTGTGTTTTATCGACTATAGCAAGGCTTTTGACTGTGTAAACCATGAGAAACTCTGGGCCACATTAAGAAGCCATGAGTATACCAGAACACCTGATCGTACTCTTGCACAATCTGTACATTAATAAAGAAGGAACAGTTCGAACGGAACAAGGAAAAACAGAATGGTTTAAAATAAGCAAAGGTGTAAGACAAGGCTGCATACTTTCCCCCTACTTGTTTAATTTATATGCAGAACAAATCATTAGAAAAGCAGGATTGTATGAAGACAACAGAGGTGTGAAGATTGGTGGAAGACTCATCAACAACCTTCGCTATGCTGATGATACGACATTACTGGCTGAAAGTGAAGATGATCTGAAACATTTGCTTCTCACAATCAAAGAACTTAGTCTTAAAATGGGCCTGCACCTTAATGTAAAGAAGACAAAGATCATGACGACTGGCATAATCAACAGGTTCATTGTTGAAGGAGAAGAAATTGAAATTGTGAACAACTTTAACCTACTTGGATCAACTATCAATAAAGAAGCAACAAGCAGTCAAGAAATCAAACGACGCATTGTTCTTGGCAGAATGGCTATGAAAGACCTAGGTAAGATTCTCAAGAGCAGAGATGTCTCTCTTTATACAAAGATTCGACTTGTTCAAGCCATGGTATTTTCAATAACATCATATGGATGTGAAAGCTGGACAGTGAAAAAGACAGACAGGAAAAAATTGATGCCTTTGAATTATGGTGCTGGCGGCGAATACTGTGTATACCATGGACTGCCCGAAGAACAAACCAGTCGGTACTAGAGATCAAACCTAAGCTTTCTTTAGAAGCTCAGATGACAAGACTTCGACTTTCATACTTTGGACACATCATGCGAAGAGAGAGATCATTAGAGAAAGACATCATGCTTGGCAAGATAGAAGGTCAACACAAAAGAGGAAGGCCAGCAATGAGATGGATTGATACAATAACAGCAGCTACGGGTACCAGTCTGTCAACAATGAGTCGCCTGACTGAAGACCAAACACAATTTAGGATAGCTATCCAGAGGGTCGCCATGAGTCGACTCTGACTCGACGGCACTTAACAACAACAACAACAAGGTCCAAAGAACATTTAAGTATTTTGATCCAATTCTTCATAAACTCCTCATCGTCCTTGAACATACCAGGGGCCTTCATCATGCAGAGGCTTCTAGGTATAATTTTCTTACGACAATACTCCAATAAAGAAGCAGTATGCATGTCCTCACGTACAAGTTTTTGAGTGAGCAGGACCGCTTCTTCCCATTCATCTTCAGTGTTGGGGGACCCCTCTTCCTCCGTGATGAAGGGGTCCTCCGGAAGCATCGCTTGTAAATCATCATCTTGGAAACTAAGAATGTCTTTCCAAGGGGAGAACATGCTCGAAGAAGATACAAACCAAAAAAGGAGCACCTACTTGCAAACAGCCAAGACAAACACACAGAGCAAGAGGTAATGTGGTCACTGCGCTTTATTAAAGAAACGCCCCAACGCGTTTCGGCAAACACCTTCCTCAGGGGGCTGAGAACTGCAAACATATTAAAATGAATAAACATATACACATTAAAAGCATAAATAAACATTAAATACATATAAAATATTGTGAAGATTAAAAATTAAAAATAACCATATCAATTATGAGTATAATAATATGAATATAAACATAAAAAATCATATAAACATATCATCATAAATTGTAAAACAGATAAAAGAATAGAACATATACAAACTGACACCATTAAGAACAGGAAATGTAACATGAAAATATACTCACTGTTCAATGTGTCTTACATGAGTTGAAGCGCACAGGGATAATATATAACATAGGATCAACTATGAATAGGCTAAAAAAAAAAAAATATATATATATATATATATATATATATACATATAAGTGAATATAAATATCAATAAATCATCTTATAGTATACATAAAAAACATAAACACGGAACCAAAAATAATGGGAAACCCAAACCCAAAAGAAGAGTGATGACCATCATGTAGAGAACCAAAATTGTGCTGGACAGAACTACTAAACTGGTATTCAAATATGGTAACTCATAAAGGAAAGTAACCATGTAAATTGCATGTCAGTGAAACCCCTTAAAAGCATATGTAAATCTAACAAACCCTGTAAATAAATATTTAAACGAAACACTGGGAACTGTAACAACTGCTGAACATGATGTAATGTAATACAATGTAACAGCTGCAAAGATCATAAACTAATAAGAGAACTAAGGCACCCAATGGTCAAACTTAAATAAAAGAACATAAAAATAGAATAAATAATAAAAATGCCAAATATTTCAGAGAACATCAGGGACCATTCCCAGGAAAACAGGAGCACACAATGAAGAAATAATGAGATATGTGCTATTATAACAAAAATAGGAACGATGTGCCTCCTTAACATACATTGATAAAGTATCAGACCCACCGAAGAGAAATAACTCACACAACAAACATGAATAGTTAAATACTCAAAGAAAGCAATTAATCTGTGTTGAACAGCATAAAAAATGATAACAAGAATTAAAATATAACGTCAAAAAGTGAAAACGCCGTGTTTGGCGCTATTATTTTAAAAAACAAAAAGAAGAAATCATGCATCTTATGGAAGACAAAGAATGTACCAGTATACCAACCAACTTTAAAAAGTGGAATATGTAGAAGCTGATAAGGATAAAGCGGAATTGCTTAACAAATATTTTTGTTCTGTGTTCACAGATGAAGAACCAGGAGCAGGACCTCAGAAAACACCCACAAATAAGAACAGAAGCGAGGGACATCTTTAACAATTTTCAGAAGACTGTGTTCGTGAGAAACTAGCTCAACTTAAAGTAGACAAAGTGATGGGGCCGGATGGGATACACCCTAGAATACTGAGGGAACTTGGGGACGTTCTAGCAACTCCACTGACTGACCTTTTCACTGCCTCGTTGGAGTCAGGAGTGGTGCCAAAGGACTGGAGAGAGGCTCATGTGGTGCCTTTACACAAAAGCGGAAGTAAGGATGTGGTTGAAAACTACAGGCCGGTTAGTTTAACTTTGGTGTTGAGTAAATTATTGGAAACGCTGCTGAAAGAGAAAATAGTGAGGTTTCTGGAGTCCAGCGGATTACAGGATCCGAGGCAGCATGGATTCACCAGAGGCAGGTCTTGTCAGACAAATCTGATTGATTTCTTTGACTGGGTGACAAGGGAGTTGGACCGAGGGAGAGCTCTAGATGTGGTGTATTTAGATTTCAGTAAAGCCTTTGACACTGTTCCTCACAGGCGACTTATAAACAAACTGAGCACCCTAGGGATGGACCCTAAAGTTACTGCTTGGGTTAGAAATTGGTTGGGTGGGAGGCGACAAAGAGTACAAGTAAATGGAGCTCACTCTGAGGAGAAGGATGTTACCAGTGGTGTGCCCCAGGGATCTGTCCTTGGTCCGATTCTTTTTAACATCTTTGTTAGTGATATAGCGGAAGGACTGTCGGGTAAGGTTTGCCTCTTTGCGGATGATACCAAAATCTGCAATAGAGTAGACACCCAGGAAGGTGTAGATAACATGAGGAGGGATCTAGCTAAGCTTGAAGAATGGTCTAGAATTTGGCAGCTGGGATTTAATGTTAAAAAATGTAAGGTCATGCATTTGGGCTGCAGCAATCCAAGGGAGCAATGCAGTATAGGAGGTGAAGTACTTTTGTCCACTAAAGAAGGGCGGGACGTAGGCGTGGTTGTGTCTGATGATCTTAAAGTAGCTAAACAGGTAGAAAAGGCGACGGAAAAAGCTAGAAGGATGCTTGGGTGCATACGGAGAGGAATGGCTAGCAGAAAAAAAGGAGGTGATAATGCCTCTGTATAAGTCTTTGGTGCGACCTCATTTGGAGTATGGTGTGCAATTCTGGAGACAGCACCTTCAAAAGGATGTGAACAGGATTGAGTCGGTGCAGAGGGTTGCTACTAAAATGATTAATGGGCTTCATTATAAAGCATATGAGGACAGACTTAAGGATCTTAATATGTACACCTTAGAGGAAAGGCGGGATAGAGGTGATATGATTGAGATGTTTAAATACCTCCGTGGCATAAATGTTCAGGGAGAGAGCCTCTTTCAATTGAAAGCAAGTTCTGCTATGAGGGGACATGGGATGAGGGTGAAGGGAGATAGATTCAGGAGTGATATGCGGAAATATTTCTTTACAGAAAGAGTAGTGGATCCATGGAATAGTCTCCCAGTGGAGGTGGTAGAGATGAGGACAGTAACTGAATTCAAAAAAGCATGGGACCAACACAGAGGATCTCTAAAGGTAAAAAGTGGACTGTTGTAGTTGTTATGGAAGGACAGACTAGATAGGCCATGTGGTCTTTTTCTGTCATCATGTTTCTATGTAAGTGTGTCACTGAAATCTATACTGTAGTGCAGTGTAGAGAAACTGATCCGAGACTCTGCAGAACCCTTTCATCCAATCGTAAACTGTTCAAGGAGTGTGTTTAATAAATAAAGCGGAACTAATATAACAGTCTGCCATAAAACCTTAAGGAGCGTAACATTAAACTCCATACTGCCGTGCGGTTTAGAATAACTCAATCGGGACTATACAGAAACTCTTACTTACAATCATTAGTTGTACAAAAAATATATATAATAAATAATTAAGAGAGAGCATTGCCTTACTGGCTGTCATTAAGAATACTATCTTAGGGAGAAGCCATAAATGTCCGCGTTATTTAAAGGGGACATGCGATTCAATTTGTAAACATACGAATATGATGCACAATTACTCATTGCTTATAAAAGAATCCTAAGGTCAAATTAGGGACTATACCGGAATTATACAGAAACCTTTGCTTACAATCATTAGTTGTGCAAGAAATATGTATAATAAATAAATAGGAAAAAGCATTACCTTACTGGCTATCATTGAGAGTACTACCTTTAGGGAAACGCCATGAGTTCCATTGGGTGCCTTAGTTCTCTTATTAGTTTATGATCTTTGCAACTGTTACATTGTATTACATTACATCATGTTCAGCAGTTGTTACAGTTCCCAATGTTTCATTTAAATATTTATTTACAGGGTTTGTTAGTTTTACATATGCTTTCAAGGAGTTTCACTGACATGCAATTTATATGGTAACTTTCCTTTATGAGTTACCATATTTGAATACCAGTTCAGTAGTTCTGTCCAGCACATTTTTGGTTCTCTATATGATGGTCATCACTCTTCTTTTGGGTTTGGGTTTCCCATTATTTTTGGTTCCGTATTTGTTTTTTATGTATATTATAGGATGATTTATTGATATTTATATTCCTTTATATGTATATATATTTTTAGCCTATTCATAGTTGATCCTATGTTATATATATTATCCCTGTGCGCTTCAACTGATGTAAGACACATTGAACAGTGAGTATCTTTTCATGTTACATTTCCTGTTCTTAATGGTGTCAGTTTGTGTATGTTATCTCTTCTTTTATCTGTTTTACTTTTTTACAATATATGATGATATGTTTATATGATTTTTTTATGTTTATATTCATTTTATTATACTCATAATTGATATGGTTATTTTTAATTTTTAATCTTCGCAATATTTTATATGTATTTAATGTTTGTTTATGCTTTTATTCATTTTAATATGTTTGTTTGCAGTTCTCAGCCCCCTGAGGAAGGCGTTTGCCAAAACGCGTTGGGGCATTTCTTTAATAATAAAGCGCAATGGTCACTGCTCAGTCAGGGTGAGAGTGACCTCCCAGCAGGACATGCTGTGGCCACCCTGTCCGTGCAGGTGGTGGCCGGGCAGTACAATGTCCCAGCCATTGCCCTATGCCCTGTGCAGATGCATCCTGCCCAGGCCACCCTGTCTGGGCTATACCCACAGTACCTTGCTCCTCATTATGCACATTGTCAGGCTAACACTGGAAACAGTGCAAGCAGTGTGGGCTGAGTAAGGTGTTGGTAGCCACCACACACTGGATAGACAGACACACACTCCCACACCTATGCCAGCATTGTGCAAATATGGAGGCTTTTGGCAGCCCTGGCCACCGCACCAGTCCTGGGCACAGTGCAGGCATGGCTATGGTATGCAATACTGTTGGGGTCACTCCCCGGGGTGGTAAACACTGTCAGAAACCAGAACTGAAACACACTCCACAGACATCAGAAAGGTTGCTATGATGCAGCTCAATCAGCAAATTGTGCAGAAGTTAGGAATTACTATCTGCCATTAATCATAGCAACCTTTTGATATACGTGTAACGTATTACCAGGTTTAGGGCGGCATTGTTAAGGTATGCAAGTGCTAGTATTGGGAGGTGCTTGCAGGGCTCAACATCCTGCCTCTCCATGAGGCTTTGGATAATGGAGCTTGTGGGTGCAGGCAGTGATTCCGTACTCTGGTCCTGGTGGGACAAACACTGTTCGGGTTTTCATGCTATCCTTAATGAATATGCATGAGATACATTTGCATACGATGGGGGCGGCGCATAGAAATGCAGCACAGGCATCTTTATTAGAGACAGCATGAAACCTGAATGGTTTTTGGCCCTCCAGGACTGCATTTGGGAAACTCTGCTCTAGGTACTGCACATGTTTATGGTGTCTGTGCTCTGTAGGTAAAATATAGGCGTTTCAGGCATGTTTGTTATCTGCAATAAAGGTTCTGTCTTTATTACCATGGTTTAGTAGTGGGTAAAATATGGGGACTGGATTGGCAGGAGCCACAGCTGGGACATGAACTTGTGACCTTCTGCTCCTGAACACACTGGCTGTGTGTACTGCACCACCGTGTTGCCACAGGGACAGTGCATTCCCTGGGGATACCATGACTGTTCATCAGACAGGGCCTGTCTGTTGCAGTGCATGGCACCCACCTACACAGGGCTAGGCCATGGTCTGCTGTGGGCAGTTGCCACTGCCCCCTCCACCACCAGTACCCCACTGCCACCATGCTGACATGCCCTTCTGCTGGTGGTGCTTGTGGTGCACAGTCTCAGGCCATCCATTGTGCCGGTAGGTGGCTATCTATGGTGCGGGTTCTGGGGTAGGGGTGCCTGCATAGATGTCCACGCTTCCCCCCAGCACCACCTGCCAATGTTCTGTGCCCTTGGGGGTACCTGCTGGGTACTATCCCCTGTGACACTGGAAAACATACTCGTGCCCATGTTGGGCTCTCATCAGTTGCTGTCTGGCTGCTCTACTCTTTCAGCATTCCTATGGGCCACCTGGGCATCACCCTAGTCCGCACTGTGGCCCAGCTGCACCACAGCATGTGCCGTCTGCAGCCCTCTGTATCCCCTTTTCCAGCATCTGTCCAGTTGCCTGTTCCGACATGCCCACCCTGCTGTTGCGGAACATGTGCACGCCATAGGAAACCTATCCAATAACAAGGGAAAACCCTGATCATCGCTATTTCACTGTGGGATCATTCACCTTGTATGGGGACAGAGCATAGACCCTTCCAAAATTAATATCTTTTTTTTTGGAGCTTTCTCGGTAGTGTTTTTTGCTGTTTCCCATTAATATCACAATTGGCCAGCTTGGTTATGGTTTTTTTCCATTTTGTTCAGGTCCTTTTCAATGTTTATTTGCCCTTTTGTTCTGTGCACATGTAGAGGGAGGAGTGGCTCAGTGGTTGGGACAGGTTACCTCAGGCCGGAGGGCCAGGGGTTCAATTCCCGCATGGGGACAAGCAACCTCAGGCCAGAGGGACTGGGGTCTCTAGTCCCATGGCCACTCCTTGTGGCCTTGGGCAAGCCACTTAACCCTCCATTGCCTCAGGTACACTTAGATTGTGAGCCCTTCGGGGACAAGGTAATAAAAAGTACCTGTTAGTATACATGTAAAGCGCACTGATTCTAAAGAGCGCGGTATAAAAGAGAAATAAATAAAATCACACTTATCACTTTTTGTTGGTTTCCCTGGCTTTGCTGTACATTGCTGACGGAAATGGTTTCTCTTCCCTTTATCTCTGCTCTAACGTGAGGGTTTCACTGGCGTTAGTTTTCAGCCCCAGATTCCACAGCATTAGTGTGCAGGGAGCCTCTCCCCTCCCACTCTCCACCCATTGACCCTCTCTCTCCGCCCCTGGGGAGCCTTCCTCCGCTCCCCGGAAGCCTTTCTCCACCCTCAGCGCTCGTTTGCGTCGCTGTGCACGTTATCACATGCTAAGGTACCTCTGCGCCTGATAAAGCGTCATTATTGCGCGATAATGTCGCAGCAGCGCAAATAGCGCCCTTTAGTAAACATACCCCTATATCAACCTGATCAGTATTATAATACAATTCATTAACGCATCATCACCTTGTTGAATACAAACATGCTGTAAACTAACTCTGACAGTAAAACATGTTATATGTATGTATATAGTTTCCCCAGTTAACCCAAGTTTAAAACTCCTGTTTTATGTAACGTAGGACGAATGTTCAAATATTCTGTTCATTGTAAACTGCACTGATGAGAAATAGCGCGGTATATAAGAAATGTTAAATAAATAAATAAAATAACCAAAAGAATCATATGTGATAGAGGGAGAGAGGTTGGTGTGCATGGACCAGGAGAGGAACCTCGGAGTGCTAGTGTATGAGGATCTCAAGGTGGCGAAAAAGTGTGATAAGGTGGTAGGCAAAGCCAGAAGGATGCTAGACTGCATACAGAAAGGAATAACCAGCAGAAAGGAGGGAGGTATTAATGCCCCTGTACAAGTTGTTGGTGAGGCCTCACATGGAGTATTGTGTTCAGTTTTAGATATCATATTTCACAAAGGATATAAAAAGACTTGAAACGGTTCAGAAGAAGGCGACCAAAATGATTTGGACCCTGCAACAGAAGACGAATGAGAAGAGACTAAATATGTATACCCCAGAGGAGAAGAGAAACAGGGGGGATATGATACAGACTTTTGATCTGTGGTGGTAGAGATGAGGACAGTAACTGAATTCAAAAAAGCATGGGACAAACACAGAGGATCTCTAAAGGTAAAAAGGGGACTGTTGTAGTTGTTATGGAAGGACAGACTAGATAGGCCATGTGGTCTTTTTCTGTCGTCATATTTCTATGTTTCTATGTTTAAATACTTAAAGGGTATCAATAAACAAGCAAACCCTTTTTCAAAGAAGGGGAAGCTATAAAACTAGAGGGCATACGATGAAGCTGCAAGGCAACAATCTTAAAAGCAACATCAGAAAATTCCTTTTCAATGAAAGGGTGCTAGATGCTTGGAATGCCCTCCTGATGGAGGAGGTGTGGGCAAATATAGGGACGGAATTCAAAATGGCATGGGACAGACATAGTGAATCCCTTTATAGCAAATGGATAAAATCAAAGCAAACTTAAATATCCTTTAATAGATGAGGGTGATCTGTATGGAGCTGCAGTTATAACCACTCTAGTCATCTTACTGGGCAGGCTAGATGGACCATACTGTTCTTTATCTGCTGTCATATACTATGTTACTATGAGAGGGATGGGTCTGATTTGTTTGATTACATTGGTGAGAAGAAGAGTTTGAAGAGGGAGGAGTAGCCTAGTGGTTGGGGCAAGGTACTTCAGGCCGGAAGGTCAGAGGTTCAAATCCCACTAGAGGACAGCAACCTTGGGCCGGAAGGACTGGGGTTTCTAGTCCTTGTGGTCTTGGGCAAGCCACTTAACTCTCCATTGCCCATGTTCCCTGTAAGTATTAGTGTATGTGTCTCATATCCCCGTGTGTTAAATGTATCCCCCAATTGTGCTGTGACCACTTTGATTGAAGGATAAGGCGGTATACAAAACTGTCTAAATAAATAAATAAGAGGAGTTGTCAGAGGGGTTGCATGGTCGATTGTATGCTCGCTCTTCTTTTTGTGTTTGCGTGTCTGTAGGAGCCTTGTATCTTTGGGTGTGTGGTGAATTGAGGTTTGTGTTGTATGTGTGATTATATTGCTCGGGGAGTGAGGTAAGGTGGGAGCCTCTAAGTTGGGTGGATGGTTTCTTGTATGGTTTGGTGGATTTCTCTACTGAAGGGGGGAGGCGGAAGTTGGGAGTTGGGGGGATTAGGTTGGTTTGGGTAGTGGTTGGGGTTGAGGGAGGATGGGTGCTGATTAGAGCATGGTCCTGTGGATACATAGCTTTAATCTCTGAGATGGAAGGGTGATGTTTAGTCACTGCTTCTTGTGGAGGTTGCTCAACTAGTTACGTAGAATTTGTGGGGGCTGACCTCCCCAATAAAGAGGAAGAGAGTCTTGAACCAATTTAAAAAGACTTGAGTAGAGATAGTATTTCTTCAAGAGACTCATCTGTCTCCAGCAGATCTCCTGAAACTAAAGGGGAAAGGGATGGAACAGGTTTATTTTACAGGTTGTCCTTTGCATTAGAGGAGCGTGGCTACTCTGATGGCCAAAAGCTGCAAATTCCAAATGGAAAAGCAGATAACTGAGAAGTAGGGTAGGTATTTGATCCTGATCGGGATGTTGGAAGAGAGTAAAGTTCCTTTTGCTAATGTTTATGCACCGAAGAGTAGGGGATACATCTTTTTTTCAAACCTTCTTTAGCACGCTAAGTCTTAATGTGGTTGGGGCTATATATTTGGCAGAGGACTTTAACTGTATGCACTACCCAGTGGATAGGTCAGGAAATAATATTGGGGATCGGGCTAGTGCTCAGCAACTGCTGGGAGGCATTGAACAGGTAAAGCTGATTGATGTGTGGCATTGGCTCCACCCCTCGGGAATGGGACTATTCTTTCTATTCTGCTAGGCATGACTCATGCTCTAGAATTGATTTTTTGTTTTGTTTCCCACAGTTTGAAGGTGAGGGTGAGAAAGTGTGATATTCACCCAATCACTGTTTCTGACCATGGATGGATCAGCCTGGAGATGGTAATCCCCGACCTGGATAAGTGTCCGGGTAAATGGCAAAGATAGGCTTCTACTGAAGAATACTAAATTTTTAGAAAGCCTGTAGACACAATGGGAAATATTCTTAAAATTTAATGATGTGCCAGAGACCAACTCGTTTACTTTATGGGACACTGCTAAGGCTGTTGTTAGGGGTCACATTACAGCCATTGCCTCTGCTTTTAAGAAGCAGAGAATGACTCAGTATGACACATTATATGATGACTCCATTGCAAAGCAAGGTAATACTCTGCCTGAAAGCTCTTAAAGGAGTTAAGGTTTTCTTTTTTAAAAACTAATTCATAAAGGGGTTTTTCTGTCTTTTTTTTTAAAAGCTAATTCTTGAAGGGGGGTTTTGCTGTTCATTTTTAAAGGATAAAGTCTTTTTTTCTATACAACAAAGGGGAACTTTTTTGTGTGCTTGTGGGGTTGGCCAGAGCTCTTGTCAATTCATTCACAGCTAACTCTTTGAAGCCACTGACCTTATCAGCCCTAGATTTGATGTATTTAGATTTCAGTAAAGCCTTTGACACCGTTCCGCACAGGTGACTTATAAACAAACTGAGCACCCTAGGGATGGACACTAAAGTTACTGATTGGGTTAGAAATTGGTTGAGTGGGAGGCGACAAAGGGTAGAGGTAAATGGTGCTCACTCTAAGGAGAAGGAGATTACCAGCGGTATGCCGCAGGGATCTGTCCTTGGTCCGATTCTTTTTAACATCTTTGTTAGGATATTGCGGAAGGACTGTTGGGTAAGGTTTGCTTGTTTGCGGATGATACCAAAATCTGCAATAGAGTAGACACACAGGATGGAGTCGACAACATGAAGAGGGATTTAGCTAAACTTGAAGAATGGTCTAGAAAATGGCAGCTGAAATTTAATACCAAAAAATGTAGGGTCATGCATTTAGGCTGCAAAAATCCAAAGGAGCTGTACAGTGTAGGGGGTGAGGTACTTCTGTCCACAAAAGAAGAGGGGGACCTGGACATAATTGTGTCTGATGATCTTAAAGTAACTAAACAGGTAGAAAAGGCAACTGTGAAAGCCAGAAGGATGCTTGGGTGTATAGGGAGAGGAATGGCCAGCAGAAAAAAATTAGGTGATAATGCCTCTGTATAAGTCTCTGGTGTAACCTCATTTGGAGTATTTTATGCACTTCTGGAGACCGCACCTTTAGAAGGATATAGGCAGGTTGGAGTTGGTGCAGAGGGTGGCTACTAAAGTGGTTAGTGATCTTCGTTATGAAAACTTAAGAGGACAGACATAAGGAACTTAATATGTATACTTTGGGGGAAAGCGGGATAGAGGTGATATGATAGAGACATTTAAATACCTCCTTGGCACAGGAAGGTCTCTTTCAATTGAAGGCAAGCTTTGCTATAAGGGGACATAGCATGGAGAGTGAAAGGGGATAGACTCTGGTGTAATATGCAGAAACATTTCTTTACGGGAAGAGTGGTAGATGCGTGGAAGAGTCTCCCAGTGAAGGTGGTGGACCCACGGACAGCATCTGAATTCAAAAAAGCATGGGACAAATACAGAAGATCTCTAAAGGACTATTGTAGTTGATATGGAAGGGCAGACTAGATAGGCTATGTGGTCTTTTTCTGCTGTCATGTTTCTACGATTTCTCAGGCTGGAAAGGCTCCATAAGAGTTACCAGGGGAGGAGGTCCACTCTCACTGACTGGCGGTGAGAAGGGAGATAAATGCCCTGGATGTGGATCGAGTTGATAAGTCAATGCAATGAACCAGACATTTCTATGAGCACTCGAATAAAGCAAGGAAGCTACTTTTGTAGCAGCTGAATAACATCTGCATTAAAAGGCATGTCTGGAAGCTCCAGGATGGAAAGTAGGGGGAACATATGAACTTATATCAGATGGTGAAATATTTTGTATAAATGTTGGGCAGGGAATTTTCCTTTCCTATCTTTAAGGTGCAGGGACTAAGCAGGTAGCATCGAAAATTGGTGCTATGATAATGATTTGGAGCCTGCGTCTGAAACCTTATGAGGAGAGACTTGAAGACCTAAATATGTACACTTTGGAGGAGAGGAGGAATAGGGGAGATATGATTCAGACCTTTAAATACTTAAAGGGAAATAATGAACAAACAACCCTCTTCCAAAGACGGGGAAGCTGTAAAACTAGAGGGCATGACATGAAGCTGCAAGGTGGTAAATTGAAGGCAATGTCAGGAAATTCCTTTTTACTGAAAGGGTGGTGGATGCTTGGAATGCCCTCCCGATGGAAGTGGTGGGGGAAAACACAGTGATGGAATTCAAAGTGGCTTGGGACAGACACAGTGGATCACTTTACAGCAACAAAATTAAATCAAAATAAACTGAACCATCTAACCATCGGGGTGTCCTACATGGAGTGATGGGGGGAACAGCGGTGGGTTCACCCCTAAACAAACAAAGAAACAAAGATATGGGGAGGGGTGAAGACATGAGAAGGGGTGCGCCTGCTCCTGGTGGGTGCACCATTAAGCAAAGACATGGGTAGGGGTGCACCTCCTCCCTAAAAGACATGGGAAGGGGTGCACCTACTCCTGCCATGTAGCTGGGCAGACTAGATGTACCATACTGGTCTTTTTCTGCCGTCATTTACTATGTTACTATGAACTACGAGTGAGATTTTCTGACTTTGGCATCTCTAGTGGGAGGTGCATGTCATATCCCTATATGCAAACGATACTTTGATTTACATATCTGACCCAAAAGCTGACCTCCAGGAACAAGCAGGAATGTAACTTCACATATGGGTCCAGTCCAAAAAATGTGGTATAAAAGAAGGATTACTTTATTTGGTATATCTTTTACGCCATGATGCCCAACACACGCCGTGTTTCGAAATGACTTCTTCAGGGGAACTCTGGCGTACTACATTTATAAAAATATGAACAAAGACACAATCATATGGATATATTGTACAACTTTACCTATATACCTAAGTTAATAAATATTGTAAAATATAACCACATATAAAAAGGTTAAAAACAATAATTAAAAACATTCATAATCATTCCAAACATAAAAAGTAAAACTATACAACATAAGGAACCAAAAACCATTGAAACAAACGTATACCTTATAAACAAATAAAGATTACACATATATACCATTTGTAAATGCAATGTGTACATGTTTATAAAAACACAAATGATCATTTTATTGAAAGGGTGAGTAACCATATAAAACCTCACATATGGGTGACATCGGGTACCTCCCCAGCTACCAATAGGAAAGCCTTTGAGAGCAGTCCACTGCACCTGTGCCACTGCTTTCCTGCTCTCCCAGCTCCCTCTCCTCAGTTCTTCTTTTCCTGCGGAGCCAGTAGGTCAAAATCCTGTCACTGGAGAAAAGAACCTAAATAATTTTTTTCTAAAGCGCTTCTGCCTCACCGCACTGGTATCGTCCAATTCCAGTGTCTTTTTTCCCCTTGTATATAAAAGCTGTAACCAAGACAATTTACTTTAAACTAAAAACAATTCAACCACTAAGACACCTTCTGGATAATAGCGACTTCTGTTCAGTTCTACAGGCCCACCACGTGCACTGTTGCTCTTTCGCTGTTGTTCCTGGACTTCGCCCGGATCATCCAAATCGTCTAGGTACGGGTGAACGAAAACCCCTTCCTTGCGGAGAGCTGCCACTACCACCACCAAGACCTTGGTGAAGGTACGGGGGCCGGTCGCAACACTCAAAACTGGAAATTGCCCCTTGGCACCGCAAAGTGGAGAAACTGCTGCTGATCTGGATGGATGGGAATGTGCAGATACGCCTCTGTGAGGTCGAAAGACATTAAGAATTCTCCGCTCCTGCACAGTCCCATCCATGCTCCCTGTAAGGGGAAAATAAATATTGTAAGGGGAAAATCAGTTTCTTGTTGTACAGAGGGACCATGAGGCCCACAAGGGAAAATGGATATTTTGTGAATACCTAAATGGAAAGGAATGTGTTGTGCTGAGGCAAAATTGAGTGATCCTCACAAGACAGGTACCAGTTTGTACAGTTGCTGATAAGCAGTGCTATAAGCAGTGCTAGGCTGCTGGGATGGGTTGATGACGTATGTATATGCACCCTGGAATATATAAAAGATGAACCGCCCTTTTTAACTGTTGGAATAAACTTACACGCTACTTATGTGCGAGTGTGTGTGTTTGTTCCCCTGGGTTCCCAGACAGAGAAGGTATGGTGATTCCTCGACCCAGAGGATTAACGGACATCCCAGGGTAAGTGATATAAGTGCTGGGAAGGGAAAAGGACCCCACCCTTACACTCCCCAAAAAGGCAGCAACAACCAAAACAGCAAAGAGAGGCTCAAACTCCCAGGTCTCAGACAACCCAGCAGACCCAATCTGCTCAGGGTCTTTGACTCCTTTCTGGAGAACATAGCCATCCTGCCTCTTGAGATTCCAGATCCCATCCGCATTTCCAGCAGACTGTCACTTTGCCCACAGGTGGCATCTTGTAACATCAGAACACTGGGCTCTCTCCATAATAAGGGAGGGGTACAAACTTCACTTACAAAGTCTACCCCCACAGTCTCCTCCAAGAGAGTTCAGATCTCAACCCCCTCTCACCACTCTATTATTGCAGGAGGTCACCTCCCTTCTCTCACAGGGTGCAATAGAGGAGGTGCCACTCTCCCAGCAAGGTCTGGGCTTCTATTCACCTTACTTCCTCATTCCAAAGAAGACAGGGGGATACAGGTCCATCCTGGACCTCATAAAACTGAACAAGTATCTACTTCGGGAGAAATTAAAGATGATCTCCCTAGGTACTCTTCTCCCCTATCTCCCGAGTCAGGATTGGCTCTGTTCTCTAGATCTAAAGGATGCATATACTCACATTCTTATCCACGTAGAACACAGAAGGTTCCTGCGTTTACTGTTCCAGGGGAGACATTATCAGTACAGAGTCCTACCTTTTGGCCTCGCCTCTGCCCCAAGAGTCTTTGCAAAGTGCATGGCAGTGGTAGCTGCATTCCTAAGGACTCTAGGGATATTTGTCTTCCCCTACTTAGACGACTGGCTCATTCGAGCAAGCACATCTCTAGAGGCCAATCTTTCTTTCATGCGCACCATGCCGGTGCTGCAACATTTGGGATTTGTAATAAATCCCTTGTACATATGTTGATAGTTTATTTGCACATAGTTACCCTGTTCGTTTGTTTCCTGTACAAAACCCCCTGTTATAATGTAAATGCAGTGAAGTCCCCTGCTCTTCATAATTGCGTTACATGTAAACCGCACTGGTGTAAAGAGCGCAGTATATAAGAAAGTTAAATAAATAAATCTTCCAAAGTCCCATCTTGTTCCCTCTCAAACTCTAGAGTTTATAGGGACTCTCCTAGACACTCAACAGTCAAGGGCTTTTCTGCCCCAAGCCCACTGTGCTCGACTCATCCACCTTGTATCCCAAGCATGCCTCAAGACCTTTCTTACTGCTCTAGAAATGCTACAACTCCTGGGCCATATGGCATCTACTGTACATGTGGTTCCATATGCTTGTCTGCATATGCGTGCAGCTAAGTGGACCCTGGCTTCCCATTGGTATCAAGCATCCGGTCGTTTGGGAGACAGGATCATACTCTCTACACGTCTCATCTCATCTCTCCAGTGGTGGCAATCCCCATAACACCTTCTCATAGGGTCACCTTTTCAGAAGTCTGCACATCAATGTACCCTGATGACGGATGCATCCAAATTGGGCTGGGGAGCTCATCTGGACAGCCTCTCCACTCAGGGTCTTTGGTCTCATCAGGAGTCACCACTCCACATAAATCTGCTGGAACTCAGCCATCCACAATGCTCTCAAGTTGTTCCACGACCACCTTCACTTCTGCACAGTTCTAGTCCAGGTAGCCGTGTTCTACTTGAACAAGCAGGGTGGAACAGGCTCTTGAAACACTTTGCAACGAAGCCCTACACCTGTGATCCTTCACCGTACAACATCAGATTCACCTACTTGCAGTGTATCTCACAGGCAAACAGAATCTCTTGGCGGACAACTCAGTCGAGTACTGCTACCCCATGAGTGGTCTCTCCATGCAAACAAGGTTGCTCACATTTTTCAAATCTGGGGAACCCCAGATATAGACCTGTTTGCAAGTCCTCAGAATGCCAAACTTCCCCAGTTCTGCTCCAGAACTCCTGCTCAGAACAACCAAGCGGTAGATGCCTTTCACCTTCACTGGGGTCAAGGCTTCCTATATGCCTTCCCTCCCATTCCCCTCATCCCCAAAACTCTTTTCAAACTCCAGAGAGAAAAGGGCTACATGATTCTTATAGCCCTGTGTTGACCATGACAACCATGTATCCTCTGCATCTCCAGGAACAAGCAGGAATGTAGTCTTCACATATGGGTATCGTCGGTACCGACGGAGCCTGCGTGGGAACGCTCCCCAGCGTCCAATTAGAAAGTTTTTGGGAGCATCCCACAGCGCCTGCGTGCTGCCTTCCCACCTTTCCCAACTGCCTCTCTCCAGTTCTTTGTTTTCCGCGGAGCCAGCAGGTCGTTGTTCCTGTCACCACAGAAAATTTGTCCTTATTCTTTTCTTTTTTGTGGTCGCGTCTGCCTTCCTCGACGCTTACCGGTACTGCTGGTGGTTCTTTCTTTTCTTTTTCTTTAAAAAAAAAAAAATAATAATAATAATATACTTAGCATTTTTCTTTTCCCATTTTTCCAGGTGCACGCGCCATTTTGAGCCTTAGGCCCAAAATTTTTTCCATCATGGAAAAACCCACTTCGGGTTTTAAAAAGTGCACCAAGTGTGGCGGTACCATCTCTGTCACCGACACCCATGAATGGTGTCTGAAATGTTTAGGTCCTGACCACTCCATCACGGCATGTATGGCCTGTGCCATGATGTCCAAGAGAGGTCGACAGAACCGAGCTTCCAAGCTCAGTACCCTGTTTCCCTCTGATGTACCCTCGGTGGCATCGACATCTTCCAGGGCTTCGTCTTCCTCCTGTGGATCTCAGGTAACTAAACATAAGTCTAGCCGGTCCTCAAAGGGTAGAGCTCCTTCTAAGCATTGAGATGCCTCTGGCATTGCCCTTGAGGATTCTGCACTGGCAAAATTGCCCCGGCGGGAGGCTTCGGCTTCCAAAGCATTATCGGGGCTCCAGGACGTTCTCGAGACCTCGACCTCGGCAGAACTACTGGTGCCATGCTCTGGGGTACTGGCTGTTTTCTCCGGTACCGACATCCAGGCATCAGCAGCGTTGATAGACCAGAGGTTCCTGGCTATTGAATGTAGTCTGGTGGCTCTCCTTGCGGCATCGACACCCTCGGAACCGCATCAGACAGTTCAACCGGTACTGGCACCGACTCCGGCACCGGTATCAGTACCGGTACCGACAACATCGGCATCGGTGTCCGCATTGCCGGCACCCAGTCTTTCGATGCCGTCTGGTACCGAGACACCGGTACCAATCCCCCCCCTGTACCGACTTAGGTCGGTACGGGTATCGGGCTCTTCAAGAGCATCCAGACAGAAGGTACTTCGAGTCCTCAGAGGAATCTGAGGATTCTGACAGTTCTGTCAATGCAGGAATACTCCTCCCAGAGGAGCCTTCCTCCCCTAAACGCAGGATGTCTCCTCCAGAGGACATTTCCTTTCAGGATTTCATCAGGGAGGTGGCTCGAGGTCTGTCTATTACTGTGGCTCCTGAGACAGAACCCAGAGCAAAGGAGTTGGAAATTTTACAATATCCCAAGGCTCCTAAAGAGGCAGCTACTCTGCCCATCCATGAGATCTTGCATGATCTCATGCTAAGAATGTGGGAGGCGCCCCTTACCACCTCTCCTCACTCTGGTAGACTGGATACTATGTATCGAGTTCCTTCTTGTCCTGGTTTCCAGAAAACTCAGCTTCCTCACCACTCTATTGTAGTGGAATCAGCTATGAGAAGGATCAGGAGTGCAAAGAGGCATGCCTCCAATCCTCCAGGACATGAATGCAGAACTTTGGATGCTTTTGGACGTCGTACCTTCCAAGCTTCCATGTTTTCTGCCAGGATCAGTTCCTATATTTTATATATGGGAATGTTCCTGAAGGAAGTCACAGGACATTTAGAGGTTTTGAGCCCTCTTCTTCCTGAGGATAGAAGGCAGGACTTTCTCACATTGGTCAAACAAGCCCAAGATGTTTCTAAATTTGTCAACCATGCAGCTTTTGACTGTTTTGAGTGCATAAGCAGAACCTCTGCGATTGCCATAGGTGCACGTAGAATTGCCTGGCTCCAGGCATTTGATTTGGAGCTCTGGGTACAAGACAAACTGGGCAATATTCCTTGTACTGGTGAGAACCTGTTTGGCAAGGATTGGCAAGAAAAAGCCAATGAGCTGGATGCTGACAACTCCACCTTGGACAGATTATCCAAGGCCACAGCTGATACTGCAAGAAAGAAATCTTTCAAAAAACCTTTCTTTTCCAAAAAGACAAGGTTTTATCCTGCTTATTCCCAGCAGGGACGTTCTGCAGGTCAGCTTGTCCGGAAAGGTCAGCAACCACCCAAACAAAGAAAAGCAAAGACTGCTAAGCCTCAGCTGTACCAACAGTCTCAGCCTCCACAAGGCCTTTGACGTTCAGCTAGAGAACTTGGCCTTCCTGGCTCTCATTGGACCAGAGCCTTCCACCATTCCAGGAAGGTTGTGTCACTTTGCCCCCAGATGGGGGCAGATAACAGCAGAGCATTGGACACTCTCCATCATAAAAGAGGGGTACAAGCTTCATTTTTCAAGCATGCCCCTCCCACAATGATAAGGCAGTTCAATTCTCAGACCTCTCTCATCAACCTGTTAGGTCAGGAGGTCACTATGCTTCTTGCCCAAGGGGCAATAGAAGAAGTACCCATCCATCAGCAGGGTACAGGGTTTTACTCCCCCTATTTCCTTATCCCAAAGAAAACAGGGGGATACAGACCTATCTTGGACCTCAGAGAATTGAACAAATTCCTTTTCAAAGAGAAATTCAAGATGATTTCTCTGGGAACTCTGCTGCCATACCTTCAGAGTCAGGATTGGCTTTGTTCTCTAGATCTCAAGGATGCGTACACCCATGTTCTCATCCATCCAACTCACAGAAGATTCCTTCGGTTCCTTTTCCAAGGAAAGCACTACCAATACAGGGTGCTTCCTTTTGGCCTGGTATCAGCACCAAGGGTGTTCATGAAATGCATGGCTGTGGTAGCAGCATTTCTCCGCACTCTAGCAACTCCACTGACTGACCTTTTCAATGCCTTGTTGGAGTCGGGAGTGGTGCCAAAGGACTGGAGAGAGGCTCATGTGGTGCCTTTACACAAAAGCGGAAGTAAGGATGTGGTTGAAAACTACAGGCCGGTTAGTTTAACTTCGGTGGTGAGTAAATGATTGGAAACGCTGCTGAAAGAGAAAATAGTGAGGTTTCTGGAGTCCAGCGGATTACAGGATCCGAGGCAGCATGGATTCAACAGAGGCAGGTCTTGTCAGACAAATCTGATTGATTTCTTTGACTGGGTGACCAGGGAGTTGGACCGAGGGAGAGCTCTAGATGTGGTGTATTTAGATTTCAGTAAAGCCTTTGACACTGTTCCTCACAGGCGACTTATAAACAAACTGAGCACCCTAGGGATGGACCCTAAAGTTACTGCTTGGGTTAGAAATTGGTTGGGTGGGAGGCGACAAAAGAGTACAAGTAAATGGAGCTCACTCTGAGGAGAAGGATGTTACCAGTGGTGTGCCCCAGGGATCTGTCCTTGGTCCGATTCTTTTTAACATCTTTGTTAGTGATATAGCAGAAGGGCTGTCGGGTAAGGTTTGCCTCTTTGCAGATGATACCAAAATCTGCAATAGATTAGACACCCAGGAAGGTGTAGATAACATGAGGAGGGATCTAGCTAAACTTGAAGAATGGTCTAGAATTTGGTAGCTGGGATTTAATGTTAAAAAATGTAAGGTCATGCATTTGGGCTGCAGCAATCCAAGGGAGCAATACAGTATAGGAGGTGAAGTACTTTTGTCCACTAAAGAAGAGCGGGACCTAGGCGTGGTTGTGTCTGATGATCTTAAAGTAGCTAAACAGGTAGAAAAGGCGACGGCAAAAGCTAGAAGGATGCTTGGGTGCCTACGGAGAGGAATGGCTAGCAGAAAAAAGGAGGTGATAATGCCTCTGTATAAGTCTTTGATGCGACCTCATTTGGAGTATAGTGTGCAATTCTGGAGACCGCACCTTCAAAAGGATGTGAACAGGATGGAGTCGGTGCAGAGGGTGGCTACTAAAATGATTAGTGGTCTTCATTATAAAGCATATGAGGACAGACTTAAGGATCTTAATATGTACACCTTAGAGGAAAGGCGGGATAGAGGTGATATGATTGAGATGTTTAAATACCTCCGTGGCATAAATGTTCAGGGAGAGAGCCTCTTTCAATTGAAAGCAAGTTCTGCTACGAGGGGACATGGGATGAGGGTGAAGGGAGATAGAATCAGGAGTGATATGCGGAAATATTTCTTTACGGAAAGAGTAGTGGATCCATGGAATAGTCTCCCAGTGATGGTGGTAGAGATGAGGACAGTAACTGAATTCAAAAAAGCATGGGACCAACACAGAGGATCTCTAAAGGTAAAAAGTGGACTGTTGTAGTTGTTGATATGGAAGGACAGACTAGATAGGCCATGTGGTCTTTTTCTGTCATCATGTTTCTGTGTTTTTTTCTATGATATTCGTCTTCCCCTACTTAGACGACTGGCTCATTCGAGCCCCAACAGAGTCAGAGGCCAGGACATTTCTATCCTGCACAATGCGTATCCTTCAGTATTTGGGTCTGGTAATAAACATCCCAAAATCCACTCTAACTCCCACTCAGTCTTTAGAGTTCATAGGAGCTTTGCTGGATACCAGAAAGGCAAGGGCCTATCTTCCCCAGGCCCGTTGCCTTCGCATGGTGCAGTTAGCTTCTCAAGCAGTGCTAAAGCCTCATCTCACTGCCCGAAAAATGCTACAACTACTAGGTCACATGGCATCTACCGTGCATGTGGTTCCCTATGCTCGCCTCCATATGAGGGCAGCCCAGTGGACTTTATCCCCTCAATGGACCCAGGCATCAGGATGCCTGTCGGACAAAATAGCAAACACAAGTCGCCTTATTTTGTCCCTCCAGTGGTGGAAGTCCACTCAAAACCTGTTGCTGGGGGTCCCCTTTTCAACAACCCCTACCCCAGGCAACTCTCACAACAGATGCTTCTCCGATGGGTTGGGGAGCTCATCTGCAAGACCTCTCCACCCGAGGCACTTGGTCTCCACAGGAGACTCATCTACATATCAGTCTGTTGGAGCTCAGAGCAATCTTCCTTGCTCTTCGAGTGTTGCACATCCTGCTCAGCTACAAGACAGTCCTCATTCATACGGACAATCAAGTAGCCATGTTCTACATGAACAAGCAGGGGGGAACAGGCTCTCTGTCGCTTTGCAACAAAGCTTTGCAACTATGGGCTCTCGCCAGAGAGCATCAGATTCATCTCCTGGCAGTGTATCTTCTAGGCATACAAAACTCTTGGGCAGACAGACTCAGTCGAGTTCTGCTTCCACACAAGTGGTCTCTGCATGCAGACCAGATAGCCAAGATTTTTCAAATTTGGGGAACCCCGGACATAGACCTCTTTGCAAGTCTGTGGAATGCCAAACTTCCGTGGTTCTGTTCCAGAACTCCGGCTCAGGCCAGGGATGCTTTCCTCCTTTACTGGGGTCAGGACTTCTGTATGCCTTTCCACCCATTCCCCTAATTCCCAAAACCCTGTTCAAGCTTCAGAGAGACAGAGGCCATATGATTCTCATAGCATTGGCCACGGCAAGTGTGGTACCCTCTGCTTCTACATCTCTCTCAAGCTCCCTCCCTGGAGTTAGGGTCTGCTCCAGATCTCCTATCTCAGGAGGACGGAATATTATGGCATCCCAGTCCCCAGTCTCTGCATCTCAGAGCTTGGTTGCTGAAGGCCTAGATCTCCATGATCTTAACCTCCCTCAGCAAATAAAGGATATCCTTTATGCTTCCAGGAAGCCTTCCACAAGACACTCTTATGCTTTCAAGTGGAAAAGGTTTACCATATGGTGTTCGCAGAAGGGTCTTAACCCCATTGCCATACCTCTGGAATCATTACTGGAGTATCTTTCATTTCTCCAATGCAGGACTTAAGACTAATTCAGTGAGGGTCCATTTGAGTGCTATTGCAGCTTCCTTCAAGCCCCTAAATGGACAACCTATTTCCTCCCATCCTCTTATAGCAAGATTTATGAGAGGCCTTCTGCTAACTAAGCCTCCCATTAAGCCACCACCTGTGGCATGGGACTTAAATTTGGTTCTTGGTCAGCTCATGAAGCCACCCTTCGAACCCTTAGCTACTACCTCCTTGAAATTCCTTTCTTGGAAGGTTAACTTTCTCATTGCAATCACATCAGCACGTCGCATCAGTGAGTTGCAAGCACTAGAAGCTGATCCACCTTATACAAGGTTCCATCATGACAAGGTAGTCCTTAGGACTCATCCACACTTTATGCCAAAGGTGGTCTCGCCTTTTCATCTAAACCAAGCGGTCTACCTACCTGTGTTCTTTCCAAGGCCTCATGCATCAAATGCAGAAAGGAACCTTCATACTTTGGACTGTAAAAGAGCTTTGGCCTTTTACTTACAAAGAACACAGCAGCATAGAAAGTCCTCTCAACTCTTTGTTGCTATTGATCCCTCTCATTTGGGACTTCCAGTCTCCAAGAGAACACTAACTGGATTGCTCATTGTATTTCCTTTGCCTATCAGAGTAAGAATCTTCCTCTGGAGGGCCTTGACACAGCTCACAATGTGAGAGCCATGGCAGCTTCAATGGCTCATCTGCACTCTGTGTCTATCGACGACATCTGTCGAGCAGCCACCTGGGCCTCGGTTCATACCTTCACAGCCCATTACTGCTTAGACAAGGACTCCCGCCGGGATGCCTTGTTTGGTCAGGCTGTTCTTCAACACCTGTTCCATACCTAATCAACTCCTACCCGCCATCCCTAGTTGGATGCCAGAGATCTATGAGGGGAAAGTGGAGCCCTGTTCAGGGGCACACAACTTCTGGGGTCTCTCCCTGCCATCTAAAGCTAGGGAGTCCCCATATGTGAAGACTACATTCCTGCTTGTTCCTGGAGATAGCATAGTTACTCACCTGTAACAGCAGGAATTTAGTCTTCACAACCCACCCACCTCCCCTAGGAGTTGTATCTCTCTATCTCTTTCTCTTTCCCTCTCTCTCTCTCTCTTTGTCTCAGCTTTAAAACTCAACTGGAGAGAGGTAGTTGGGAAAGGTGGGAAGGCAGCACGCAGGCGCTGTGGGATGCTCCCAAAAGCTTTCTAATTGGACGCTGCAGAGCGTTCCTGCGCAGGCTCTGTCAGTACCGACGATACCCATATGTGAAGACTAAATTCCTGCTGTTCCCGGAGATCACCTGTTACAGGTGAGTAACTATGTTTTCTACATCTCTCTCAAGTTCAACCAATAGATTTGGGGTCTACTCCAGATCTCCTCTCACAGGAGGACAGGACACTGCTGCATCCCAATCCGCAGTTCCTACATCTTACAGTATGGCTGCTGAAAGCATAGCATTCAAGGACATCAGCCTCTCTCAACAGGTGAAAGCTATCCTTTTGGCTTCTAGGAAACCTTCCACAAGGCGCTCCTATGCCTTCAAGTGGCGTAGATTCTCTCTCTGGTGTTTGAAAGGGGATCTTAACCCCTTTTCAGCTCCGGTGGAAGCATTACTTGACTATCTTCTCCACCTCTCTTCTTCTGGACTAAAAAAACAATTCGGTAAGAGTCCACCTAAGTGCCATTGCGGCTTCTCACATGCCCTTAGATGGTCAACCCATCTCCTCTCAGCTGCTTGTAGCACGCTTCATGAGAGGTCTTCTATTAACTAAGCTTCCCATTAAGCCACCCCCAGTGGCATGTGACCTTAATGTTGTTTTAGGACAGCTTATGAAGCAGCCCTTTGAACCCCTAGCCACTACTTCTCTGAAGCTTCTTACCTGGAAGGTCACTTTCCTTATTGCCCTCACTTCAGCAAGGCACGTCAGTGAGCTTCAGGCTTTGGTGGCTGATCCTCCTTATACATGATTCCACCATGATAAGGTAGTCCTTAGGACTCATCCTCACTTTATGCCAAAGGTGGTCTCGCCTTTTAACTTGAACCAGTCGGTGTACCTCCCTGTTTTTTTCCCCAGACCTCATTCTTCTAGGGCAGAAGTAACCCTTCATACTCTGGATTGCAAACGTGCTTTGTCCTTTTTATCTCCAGAGAACTTGGGAGCACAGAAAACTTCCCAACTTTTCATCGCTTTCGACTCCAGTCACCTAGGTCTTTCAGCATCCAAGCGAACTCTCTCCAGATGGATAGCAGATTTATTTATTTAGACAGATTTGTATGCCACCTTTTCCTTCAATCAAGGTGGTCATGTCACATCACAATTGGAGGGTTACAGTTAACATTAGGGTACATGTAAAAATATAGACAGTACAGTTACTTAACAGTATTTAGACAGTACAATTGAGGTAACATTTAACATAATGGTATTTAGTAACATGGTATAATATATTTGTGTGTGTGGATAGGATGTGTGTGTGTTTAGTTGGCGGAGGTTGTAGTGTTACTGTTTGGGTAGGGGATGTTGCCTGAATGCTCATAAGTTTCTATAAATAACCATGTTTTGAGGTCTTTGCGGAAGTCTGTGAGGTCATCTAAAGCTCTCAGGCTCATTGGTAGGGAGTTCCATAGTGTGGATGCCAGTAGTGATGGTGCTCTTTTTGAGGTTGATTGTTTGGTTTGTTATAGCCTGCAGGTGTGCCGATCATGTTGTTATTGGTTCTTCTTGGTCTGTTGCTGCTGTCCCTTGTTACAACGTTTTGGAGTACGTAAGCAAAAGAGATTTGTATCTCTTTTGCTTACGACAGTACAGGACTCTCTCTTGAGGGTCATGTCACTGCACATAATGTTCTGGCAATGGCTATCTCCATGAAAAATCTGTTCTCTGTAGAGATTGATGAGATATGCAAAGCATCAACCTGGTCCTCTGTCCATACTTTTGCTGCTCACTATTGCCTGGATAAGGACTCCCGCCGGGATGCCTCATTTGGCCAAGCTGTTCGCCAGCATCTCTTTCAGACTTAGGTCAACTCCTACCCCCCATCCTGGGTTTCGATACCAGACATCCTTGGAGGATATATGACCTACAACTTAGGCCTGTGTTCCACTGCTCGCTCTGAGGTCATCTAACTGCCATTTTCAAGCTAGGGAGTCCCATATGTGAAGACTACATTCCTGCTTGTTCGTGGAGATAGTGCAGTTACTCACCTGTAACAGGTGATTTCAGGGAACAGCAGGAATTGAGTCTTCACAACCCACCCTCCTCCCCTAGGAGTTGTACTTTTCCTCCTCTTCTCCTTCTCTGCTTTCATCTCAGCTACAAACTCAACTGAGGAGGGAGAGCTGGAAAGGTGGAAGGCAGCTACGCAGGCGCAGTGGGATGTTCCCAAAAGCTTTCCTATTGGACACTGGGAGCATTCCTGCACGGGCTCCGGCAGTACCAACGTCACCCATATGTGAAGACTCAATTTCTGCTGTTCCCAGAGATCACCTGTTACAGGTGAGTAACTACACTTTCTCTTTTTGGTAGTCCCTGATACAACCCGTTACAGTAGTCAAAATGAGGGCAGATCATCTCTGAAGTACCGATCGGAAATCTTGACTTGATACGAGTGGTCTTAGTTGCTGTATCATCCTAAGTTTGTTGTAAATTGACCTGGTGGTTAGTTTGATTTGTGTGGAAAGGCTGAGGGTTCGATAAAGGGTGCCTCCGAGATACAGTCAAACCTCGGTTTTCATTTGCCCCGGTTTTCATACGCTTCGGTTTTCAATGTCTTTTTTGACTGAGATTTTGTCTCGGTTCTCATACATCGCTTCGGTTTTCAACGTCTTTTTTGACTGAGATTTTGTCCCGGTTCTCATACATCGCTTCGGTTTTCAACGTCTTTTTTGACTGAGATTTTGTCCCGGTTCTCGTACATCGCCTCGGTTTTCGTAAAGTACAGTACTGTAAATACATACACCCTCGCGCTGCACACCGGTCTGTATACACTGCCAGAACGCCCACCCGGTCCTGGCAGCACTGCCCCCCGGACTCACCGATCGCCAGCGTGATGAGAAGCGAAAGCCAGCTGAGCACGTAAATGAAACACATCCTCGAGCCTGGTCAGAGTTAGAGAGGCAAGGATTGCGCAGAGAGGAAGGCCCCGATCTCGTCCACCGCCTGCCCGTTCTCTGGAGCGCCCCCTCAGGCTCGGAGGTAGCAGGGAAGAAAAGCTGTCAACGTAAGTAGGAGATGTTGCATGAATGTGGGAGGCAGTTCTTTCTCTTGCAGGGTACGTCTGAAGCTATATCATTAAGATTTTCTGCCATTCTGAAGCATTGAGCAGATAATGTAAAGGTATTTTAATGGGCTGAATCCAATGTGATTCCGAAGAGAGCTGGGCACAGCAGCTTGTCAGGGGTGGCTAAGGCCAGATGTTAACATACTATACTGTACAGTACTGTACTTACCTTTCTTTCAGTGATGTTAAATGTTCATTTATCCATTTCATTAGTCATTTATATTTATTTCGCATTGTTATCTGTATGTAAAAATATAGTTCTCCAGGACCAAGCAGGAAGTCAGTCCTCACTTATGGGTGACGTCGGCGCCGACGGAGCCCTCGCGGAGCAATTTTCCCCAGCTTTCAAAGAAAGCCTTTGGGAATTGCAGCGCGCATGCGCGGTCCTCTTCCCGCCCAGGGTGCCATCTTAGCCAGACTTCTTTTTTCCGCGGAGCCCTACAGACGTCCCCGTCGTGTCCCCGCGAAAAAGTTGATATTTCTTCATAATTTTATTCTTTTTCCTTCGGTTCGACGCCGGTCTTTTTCCCGCCCGGACTCGCGACGCCAGTCACGAGTCCTCTTCTTCTTTTCGGTTTTTCTGACTTAGTCAGTTTTCGTTTTCGGTTTTTCCCTGGCAGCCCGGTCCTTTGACCTCGCCGGGGCCCTTTTTCCCCCGATGGCTGCCAGTGGTTTCAAGCGGTGTGGTCAGTGTGACCGAAATATGTCACTAACTGACACACACGACTTTTGCCTCCGCTGCCTGGGCCCGGATCATGAAGAAATGATCTGTGGGCCCTGCGGCAAAATGTCCTCCAAAGCGTTGAGAAGTCGGCGGCATCAGCGGGATAGGATCTTCGCTGACCCCAGCCGTACCCGGACCTTGTCGGAGGCCTCCGCGTCCAAAGGTTCCAGCTCGGACCATCGCCGGAGTTCCTCCGACAGGGGTTCTCCCTCCGGGGACCATCGACGTCAGGTGAAACCCGCGAGGGCGGCGTCGGTGGACGCTCCTGGCTCCGCGAGGGCCAGGTCGCATAGCCCCGATAGCCGCCCCGGGTCCTTGGAGAAGGAGCACCTCACGAAGCGACCTCGCCTGGAGTCGGAGCTGCCTGCTCGGGTAAGTCCTGTGGTCCTCCTGGACTCGCCTCCGCGACAGCCGACGTCGGGCCCGACGCCGTCGGGGCCCGAGTCGGGGGCTGCTGGGTCACCTGAGCTCGGACTCAGGTTGACGGCCTTGGAGAGCAGACTGTCTGCCTTCATGGACCAGCAGCGGGCACTGCTCGCTGGCTTCGCTGGCGTCGCTGCCCCGACCGCCGGGACGTCGACGTCCAAGTCGACCCCGGAGACCGAGCCGATCCTCGAGTCGATGCGAACTCGAGTCGATCCTCGGTCGAGGTCACCCTCGGCCTCCCGTTCGGGACCGAGGTCGCCGACGCCGACTCCCTCGGCGTCGGGGCGGCAGGCGCCGCGCCCTGCCCGGGCCGACCCCACCGAGTCCTCGTCGGAGTCGGTCTGGGAGTCTGAAGAGGAAGAGTCGCCTGATTCTTTCCGGACTCGGTGTGTCCCCTCGGACTCACCGGAGTCCGAACCTCGGAAGCAGTCCCCCCCGGAGGATGCCCGGTTCTCGGACTTCGTCAGGGATATGGCCAAGGCTTTGGCCTTCCCTGCGGACCCCGAGGAGGAGCCTCGAGCCGAAGAGCTCGACGCCCTCCGGTATGACTCTCCCGCAAGGGAACACTTTACTGTACCGGTTCCTCCTATGCTGGAACGACTACTCTTCCGCATGTGGGAGAGTCTGGCCACCTCGCCGGTCCTGAGCAAGCGGGTCGATTCTATCTATCGAGTCCGCAAGAGCCCTGGCTTCCAAAAAGCACAGCTACCACACCATTCCATGGTAGTGGAATCGGCCATGCATCGTCTTAAGAGCCAGAAGATGCACTCCTCGGTGCCTCCTGGCAGGGAGGCCCGTATCCTGGATGGCCTTGGTAAGAAGTGTTTCCAGGGCTCTATGCTTGCGTGTCGTGTCCAGACCTACCAGCTATACATGGGCATGTATCTCCGAGACCTGGCTAAAGAGCTAGCCGGATTCTCCGCTGGTTTGTCCGAGGAACCCTTGCGGAGGTTCCTGGCCTTGTCCACTGGCATTCGGGAATGCTCAAAGTTCATGTCCCGAGCAGCCTATGATGGCTTTGAAGCATCGGCTCGAGTGGCCGCAGCCGGCATCGGTGCCCGCCGACAGGCTTGGCTTCAGTCTTCTGACCTTGAGCCCTGGGTGCAGGACAAGTTGGTCGATGTCCCCTGCCGAGGCGAAAACCTCTTTGGCAAGCCCATGGCTGAAAAGGCTGCACAAATTGAGACGGAGACTCTCACCAGGACCAGGCTTTCTAGGAAGACCTACGCCCCTTCCCAGAAAAAGAAGGGCTCGGGTAAAAAGTCCTTTTACCCGAGGAAGGCGGCTGCCTACAAACAATACCCCCATTATCAGGCCCCTGCAGCTCCCCAACAGGGCCAGTAGGCAGCAAGCCCCCAAGCCTGCACCACCAGCCCCTGCTCAACAGGGTGGGGGGTTTTGACTCCTTAAGCATAGCCTCTCCCCCCCCGCTGGTTCCTCCCAGCACCGGAGGCCGGCTGGTTCACTTCGCCCACAGGTGGTCCAGCATCACCTCAGATGCCTGGGTGCTTCAAGTCGTGCGAGAAGGCTATCTTCTCCACTTCCACCAGGTCCCTCCCTCCTATTTTCCGGGAGAACCTCCACGACCCCCTCTGCACAGGGAATTACTCCTTCAGGAGTTAGCAGGTCTTCTACAGGAACAGGCGGTGGAACCGGTGCCCCACCACCTGAAAGGTCAAGGCTTTTATTCCAGGTATTTTCTAATACCAAAGAGAACAGGAGGCCTCAGACCCATCCTGGACTTGCGCAACCTCAACAAGTTCCTCGTGCGGGAGAAGTTCAAGATGCTTACCCTTGGAATCCTTCTGCCCTACCTCCAGCAGGGAGATTGGCTATGCTCCTTGGATCTAAAGGATGCCTACACGCACATCCTCATCCACCCAAGCCACCGCCAATACCTAAGGTTTGTGGTGGCAGGGAATCATTACCAGTACAGAGTACTGCCCTTTGGCCTGTCCTCCGCACCGCGAGTCTTCACAAAATGTCTCGCGGTGGTGGTGGCCCATCTCAGGCTTCACGGCCTCTATGTCTTTCCGTACCTCGACGACTGGCTCATCAGAGCAGCGTCCGCTCTGGAGGTCACCAACGCCACGCGCCGCACGGTGACTCTTCTGCAGTACTTGGGCTTTGTTATAAACTTCGCAAAGTCCACTTTGCTCCCCTCACAGGATCTCGAGTTCATCGGCGCAAGGCTGCACACTCCTCAGGCACGAGCGTACCTACCGCTCGACAGGGCTCAACGGCTCATGGACCTAGCCGACCGTTTTCGCAGCCAGCCCCTGGTCTCCGCCAGGCGCTTCCTGAGACTACTCGGCCATATGGCTTCCACCGTCCATGTGACCCCCAATGCCCGCCTGAATATGCGGCCTGCTCAGTGGTGTCTCCGCCAGCAGTGGCGACAAGCCACAGGCGGCCTAGCAGACGTAGTGCGCGTCTCTGAGCCGCTGATCTCGTCTCTCCGGTGGTGGCTTCAGCAGCCGAACCTGATATTCGGAATGCCTTTCCAGTCACCTCAGCCGGCCCGGGTGCTGACAACAGATGCATCCCTCCTGGGCTGGGGAGCACATTGCCAAGGGGCACGTACTCAGGGCCTCTGGACCACGTGGGAGTCTGCTCAGCAGATCAACTTCCTGGAGCTCAGGGCGATCCGCCTGGCTCTCAAGGCCTTCTCCCACCTGACTTCTCACCAGTCCGTCCTTGTCCAGACGGACAATCAAGTTGCCATGTTCTACGTGAACAAGCAGGGGGGCACGGGCTCCTTCCTCCTCTGCCGGGAGGCACAGAAGCTCTGCTCTTGGGCCGTCAGTCACGGCATTCTCCTCAAGGCAGTTTATCTCCCAGGCCAAGAGAATTACCTGGCGGACAAACTCAGCAGGATCCTCCAGCCGCACGAGTGGCGTCTGGATCCCTTGGTAGTTCAGAAGCTCTTTCTAAAGTGGGGCCTCCCCACGGTGGATCTCTTTGCCAGTCCTCACAACCGGCAACTTCCTCGCTTCTGCTCTCGTCAGCCACACCCCCTTCGGGTTGCGGCGGACGCTTTTCTACTCTCATGGTCGGGGAGCCTTCTGTACGCTTTCCCTCCCATCCCGCTAGTCTCTCAGACTCTTTTCAAGGTTCTCCGAGACAAAGCCTTCATGATCCTGGTGGCCCCTCGCTGGCCCAGGCAGCCGTGGTTTCCGCTCCTGCTGCAATTAGCGGTGGAGGATCCATTCCCTCTGGGGTTACAACCGGATCTCCTCACTCAGGATCAGGGGTCTCTGCTACACCCCAACCTCAGGTCTCTCAACCTAATGGCCTGGCTGCTGAGAGGGTAGTCCTCGCTCCCCTTCTCCTGCCGGCAGAGGTGGAGGAGGTCGTCCTAGCTTCGCGACGACCTTCTACCCGCAAATGCTACGCCCTTAAATGGCGTCGTTTTTCCGTTTGGTGTACCCGACAGTCTCAGGATCCCTTCTCCTGCCCGGTGTCGGTGGTCTTGCAATACTTGCTTTACCTCTCTAATCTGGGACTTAAGTCCAACTCCGTCAAAGTTCACCTCAGTGCTCTTTCAGCACATCATGTGCCGGTGGACGGCAGACCTCTCTCCAACGACCCTCTCGTAGCGAGGTTTCTCCGAGGTCTCCTTCTACTTAAACCACCTCTGCGCCCGCCAGCGCCTGACTGGGACCTGAATGTGGTTTTACAGCGGATCACCTGTTCGCCTTTTGAACCTATGGCTACCTGTTCTCTCCGTTTTCTTTCTTGGAAAACACTGTTCTTGATAGCCCTCACTTCCGCTAGACGCGTAAGTGAATTGCAGGCCCTCGTGTCTGATCCTCCTTACACTCGGTTCTATAAAAATAGGGTAGTCCTACGGACTCACCCAAAATTTCTTCCAAAAGTGGTCTCCCCCTTTCACATCAATCAGGAGGTGGTACTTCCAACCTTCTTTCCCAGACCACACTCCAGCCGAGCTGAAACGGTCCTCCATACCCTGGACTGTAGAAGGGCTTTAAACTTCTACCTTGACCGTACGCGGGAGCACCGTAAAGCTGCTCAGCTTTTTGTGTCTTTTGACCCCAATAAATTGGGGCTCCCGGTCTCCAAGCGTACTCTGTCCATCTGGGTTGCGGACTGTATCTCTTGGGCTTATGGGGCAGCCAGACTCTCCTTGGATGGTCGAGTCACGGCTCATTGTGTTCGGGCAAAGGCTACGTCAGTGGCTTACCTCCGCTCTGTTCCGCTGGCAGACATCTGCCGGGCCGCTACTTGGTCTTCGAGCCAGACTTTTGCGGTCCATTACTGTCTCGAGAGGGAGTCCCACAGGGACAGTGCTTTCGGACAGGCAGTCCTCCGTAATCTCTTTGAGGTCTGAGCAACTCCTACTCTCCATCCCGGATGTGGGCTACCGGTGGGTAATAATTCAGCGAAGATTCTTTCCTTCTGTGCTGCTGAGCTAGAGGGAGCTCATTTTTGTGCTTAGGGTCTCCGGTAGCCTTAAGCTTGGGAGTCCCATAAGTGAGGACTGACTTCCTGCTTGGTCCTGGAGAAAGCGTAGTTACTCACCTGTAACAGGTGTTCTCCAGGAGCAGCAGGAATCAGTCCTCACAACCCTCCCTCCTCCCCTTGGAGTTGCAATCGTCTGCTTTACTTTTTTTGCAAATTTTTATGCTGTCTTTTTTAGCTATGTCATCTGACTGGCTAAGATGGCACCCTTGGGCGGGAAGAGGACCGCGCATGCGCGCTGCAATTCCCAAAGGCTTTCTTTGAAAGCTGGGGAAAATTGCTCCGCGAGGGCTCCGTCGGCGCCGACGTCACCCATAAGTGAGGACTGATTCCTGCTGCTCCTGGAGAACACCTGTTACAGGTGAGTAACTACGCTTTATTCTCTATAAAATGTATTTTTTGTGAATATTTTTGGGTGTCTGGAACGGATTAATTGGATTTACATTATTTCTTATGGTAAATATTGCTTCAGTTTTCATACGTTTCAGTTTTAGTCAGACTTTTTCGAACGGATTAATCATGAAAACCGAGGTTTGACTGTATTTTATTTCATCCTTTACTTCAAGGTGGTCTTCTTTGACCAGCAGTTTGGATGGAGGGGTAAATTGTTGGTTCTTGGTAACATACATTACTTTGGTTTTCTTAAGATTTATCTGTAGGTTATGAGAGAAAAGCCATTGTGAGGCCTCATTGAAGCATGATATATTTGACTAAGGTCAGGTTTTGTGACATCAGAAGGTAGGTATAGCATTATGTTATCTGCATAGATGTGATTTTGAACTTTTGAAAAATATTGCAGATTGGCTGTAAATAGATATTAAACAGCAATGCAGATAAGGCTGAGCCCTGGGGAATACCTTGCTCTTGACTATATGTGTTTGATGTTGAGTGTCCAATTTTGACTTGTTGGGTGCAGTCTGTTAGGTAGGATTGAAAACAAAGAAGGGTCGTGCCATGGATTCCAATTTGTTGAAGCCTCTGTAGTAGAATATTATGACTAATTGTGTCAAAGGCAGATGTAATATCTAAGAAGATCAGTATGAATGCTTGCTTGGTGTTTTCGAGTCCTTTTAAGAGTTTGTCAAAAAGTGATGTTAAGTGTCTCGACCCCATGGTTTGGCCTGAAACCATATTGATGAACGTCTAGTGGGGCGTATAAGTCAGAATGATCCTCTAGCTGGATCTGGACAATCTTTTCAATTATTTTTGCTAAAAATGGCAGGTTGGAGATTGGTCTGTAGGAAAATGGATTCACCTTATCCAAATATCCATTTTTCAGAATGGGGCATACTATTGCTTTTTTCAGGGTGCTTGGCAAATAGCCCTGTTACAAGGATAAATTAGTTATTTTCCAGATGTTTCGGGCCAATTCCAAACAAACTGTTTTCGGCCAGTTAACATGGATCGAGTGCATATGTAGTTTTGGTTAGTATTCTACATAGGTATTCTAGATCAATTTGAGAAAATGATTGCCATATGGGTGCTGCTGTAGAAAATGGGCACCTTAACTTATTGCCGTAATGACTTACTAGTTCTTGTGGGTTGATACTTGCATTATTCAATTCAATACTGAGGGGACGAATTAAGGATTTTACTATTTCAAATAGTTCCCTAGGTCAATTAAGGGAATTCATGAGTATTTTGTTGTGGTATTCTTTCTTCTTGTTGATGATGGCTTCTCGGTAATCACAAGGGCATTCATATATAATATCCTATCTTCTGTGTTTTTGGATATTCTCCATTTGCGTTCAAGCTTCCTTAAGCATCCTTTTATTGTACGGATTTCCTGTGAGTACCATGCTTCTGATCGTCTTCGTCTTTGATTGATTGTTTTTGGGAGTAGGTGCCGTAACTGCTTCAGATATGGTTGTGTTCCATATTACAATTAGGTTATCTGGATCCTCTGAATCAAATGGGATCCATGGTGATATAATCTTAAGAAAGGATTCTTTGTCAAACTTTTTGAATTGTTGATGTGTTTTTGTTCTATTATTGGGTATCGGGGGGAGATGTTGCATTCATAATTGTAAAACTGACTGTCTTGTTCCGTTTGTGTTTAATGGGTACCATTGTGTTTGCAAAGCTCTTGTGGCATAAATATAAGATCAAGTGAATTACCTCTATTATGGGTAGGGATGTTGATTAATTGTTGATAGTACATATCAGTCATCACATAAAGGAAGGCCTTCATATGGGCATTGTGTAATGATGCCAGGTTAAAGTCACCTAGTAGTATTAGTGTCTTATTAATTGAGGATGAGCAAACGGTTTCTAATATTGCAGCTAGATTATCTCTGTCCAGATTGGGTGGTCTGTATACAAGACAAGAAATATAGGTGCTTGTTCTCTATGATTAGGATGTCTATACCATTAACATTTCTCGCTGAAACAAGGGATGCTTTTATCTAATGAGGGATGCTTTTTTATCTAAATGAGAAAGCCTTCACCATGTTTGTCCAGTCTGGGATAATTGAATAGGTCATAGTTTGATAACTTCAGCCAATTAATTAAAACCCTGTGTGTCTCAGAGAGCCATGTTTCTGTTATAAATAGGATGTCTGTCAAGCCCTTAGGCGCAGGCACGCCCAATGGCACTTCCAAATTTCAATCAGCGGCGTCTGTCCCTCGTTGAGGCTCAATTGGTCTTGTGGTAAGAAGCAGAGTGGATGAGAGGCCCTGTTCGTTGCCCTGATGCTGATCGGATGCTTCTCCGGCTCTGCAGCAGTTCCTCATTGTAACATAGCAGTTAAGGAACAGCACCTTTATAATTGCCCTCCTCTTTCGTCTCCTCCTAGCCCAATCAGACACACACAAAGCTAGGACAGATATAGATATACACACAGATATACAAAGATTCCCATGCATATACATGCACACACAAATACAACAGATAAACATATAAAACAGATAAACACACGCTACATAAAACAGCCACATACAGAGGAAAACAGATAAAGACGCACACATGCACAAACACACACACACATGTATGTGTGCTCTGCATGCTTTTCCTACTTGTTAAGATATTTTAAAAGGATCTGAAAATGGGAAAAATGAATTAGGTCATCAAATTTGCAATGACACAAAATATTCAAAGTTGTTAAATCACAAGCAGATTGTGAGAAACTGCAAAAATAAATTTATTTATTTATTTTAATTAACATTTCCTATTTACCGCCTTTCAAGGGGATCAAGGCAGTTTACATTGAACACAACTGAATTTAAGTTACATAGAACAAATAGAGAAGTGACAGGGGATAGGTTAAACCGAATACAGTTGACTTTTTTTTTTACAGTGTAATCAACAGTAAGTTTAATTCTGAGTGTAATTAGGGATCATTTGGCTGGGAGGTTAGATGTTAAGTGTCTGTCCCATAGCATTCTTGGAAAACGTGTGTTTTGAGCTTCTTGCTGAACTCCTTCGGGTCCTTTATTGCTCTTATATTGCTTGGGAGAGAATTCCATAAGGTTGGACCATAGATGGAGAAAGTGTGTTGGCATGTTTCTTGTGTGCTGGATGTTTTATGATTGGGGACTTCAAGTAGGTTTGTGGTTTGGTCTCTGCTATCCGAGGTTGTGTGAATGAGTGACCACAGGCAGTCAGCAGTTAAATTGTGTATATTCTTAAATGTGTTCATGAGTGATTTGTATTTTATCTGTGCTTGGATGGGCAGCCAGTGTAGCCCTTTCAGGACCAGGGTAATATGCTCTTGTCTAGATGTCCGTGATATCATGCGGGCCGCAGAGCTTTGGGCAATTTGTATTTGGTAGTCCTTGAAGTATAGAATTGCAATAATCCAAATGAAGGGTGATGATCGCTTGACAAATGGTATGGAATAGATTATGGTCCAATAATGGGCGGAGATTGTGAAGGATTTTTATTCTTTGGTATGTCGCTGCAGTTTGAGGTCTAGCATCACACCAAGGTTTTTGACCTCAGACCAGTTGGGGATATCGTAATTGTTGATTGTGATTTTCTCTGGTGGTGTGTAGGTGGAGTCTCTGTTAATGACTAGTGACTCAGTTTTGCTGAAATTTTATGTAAGAGATTGTTCATGTAACCAATGGGTCATTTCATTAAGACATGAATTATGTTGAAGTCTGTATTCCTTGTAGCGAATGGAGCATATAACATAATGTCATCTGCATAAATGTGATACCTTATCCTGTACTTCTGGAAAATGTGACACGTGGGCTGGATGTATAGGTTAAATAGGAGGGCAAAGAGGGCTGATCCTTGAGGCAAACCTTGATGTACTTGAAAAACCTTTGAGGTCTTGTTTCACAGTTTAACTCATTGTGTGCAGTTGGTTAAGTAAGAGCAGAACCATCTTAGGGGAGTCCCATTTACTACAATTTCCACGAGACGATCAATGAGTTTTCTGTGATTTACTAAATCAAAAGCTGCTGAGATATTGATGAAAATGAGGATGAAGGGTTGCTTGGACCTTTTAATTCCCTTTAGCAAGTTATCTGTGAGGGAGGTGAGAAGCATTTCTATGCTATAATTTTATTTGAACTTGTGCTGTTATCAAGAGGTGCATTTTCCTCTTCAAAGTCCTGTAGCTGTAGCTGAATGGCTTTCTCTATTAATTTATCTAAGAAAGGGATACAAGAGATGGATCTGTAAGAGGTGGGTAGGTCAGGGTCAGCTGAGACGTCCTTTAGAGTAGGTCTGATTGAGGAGACCTTCAGATTAGTTGGCATCAGCCTTGAGTGAGAGAGAAGTTTATTATTTTGAGCAGTGGTGTGGTAGGCTCTTTTCTGGCCATTTTGATCCAGGTCATTTGACATGGGTCCAGTGGTGAAGTGGTGGTGTTTATCATGGATAGGAATTGATCTAGTTGATTGTTGGATACTGGGATAAACGAGTTCTATTTTGCTGAGCTGCTGGCCGCATTTATTGTCTGATCTAGTGCTGTTATATCTTTAGCACGAGGGAATTTGTTCAAGAGGTAAGAGGCGTACTCCTGTGGTTCAAGCTTGAATCTTTTATAATAGGAGGGGCTCATATGAGTGGCTTGGTGATATCGAATAGCTCCCTAGGTCAATTGAGGGATTTAAGGATGAGGTTACTGTGGTTTCTCATTTTCTCTGATTTATCAGTTGATTGTAATCTTCTTGCTTGGTAATGAATTCTCTTTGGTGTTCAGGGTTTTGTGTTCTGCGCCATCTTCGTTACAGTTGTCTCAGTTTGTGTTTTGCTTCCTTTATATCTCTTGAATATCAGGGTACTGTGGAGCTTTGTCTCAATGCTGGCTTTGGTAGGAGTACTGCGAATGAAGTTATCATATTATTCCAATCGTCTGCTAGTTTTGTGAGATCCGATGGGAGAGAGTCTATTAGGGGGGTGAGGTGTTCAAGTAGAGTTTCCTTGGAATCTCCGCATTCCCTAGTGGTGAGGTTCCCTTTTGTGGTTAGTCTGGGGCAGTGGAAGGTCAACTGAGAAATTGAGACTTAAACAACTGTGCATCCAAATGGTAGATGAAGTTTAATGTGGACAAGTGCAAAGTGATGCACATAGGGCAGAATATCTTAATGCCTCTGTCGCTCCATGGGGTAACTCCTCCTTGAGTATTTGTATGCAATTCTTATCACTGCATCTCAAAAATATATAATGTAATTAGAAATGGTACAGAGACGGGTGATCAGAATGAAAAGGGAGATGGAATGATTCACCTATGAGAAAAATTAAAGAGGTTAGGGCACTTCAGCTTGAAGAAGAGAGGACTGAGGGGAGATTTATTTATTTATTTAGACAGTTTTGTATACCGCCTTATCCTTCAATCAAAGTGGTCCCAACACAATTGGGGGATACATTTAACACATGGGGATATGAGACACATACACTAATACTTACAGGGAACATGGGCAATGGAGGGTTAAGTGGCTTGCCCAAGACCACAAGGAGCATCTGTGGGACTAGAAACCCCAGTCCTTCTGGCCCAAGGTTGCTGACCTCTAGTGGGATTTGAACCCCCGACCTTCCGGCCTGAAGTACCTTGCCCCAACCACTAGGCTACTCCTCCCTATGGAGATATGTTAAGTCTATAAAATTATGAGTGGAGTGGAACAGGTAAATGTGAATTAGTTGCTTCCTCCTTCAAACAGTCCAAAGGACTAGCTGATGTCATGAAGTTACTAGGTAGTACAGTTCAATCAAGTAGTAAAAAATATTTTTTTTTCACCCAACACCTAATTAAACTATAAAATGCATTGCTGGAGGATGTGGTAAAAGCACTTAGTGTACTTGGGTTTAAGAAAGGTTTGGGCAAGTTTCTAGAGGAAAAGTCAATAAACCATTATTAAGGTAGACTCGGGGAAAGCCACTGTTATGTCTTGGGGTACTCAGCATGGAATCTTGCTATTTTTTGTGATCCTGCCAGATATTTGTTACCTTGATTGGCCACTGTTGAAAATGCTGGGCTTGATCTATCTTTGCTGCGTCCCATTATGGCAGCTATGTTCTAAATTTTTATGTTCTTCTGCTTCTGTTCTCCAGCCTTCTGTATATGAGTTAATTCGCCAGCCGGACTTTGCCAGCCTGCCTATCATTGTAGAGGACTTTGTGAAAGATTCAGGAGCTACTTTCGCTGGTATGTAGGATTGTGCCTAGACTGCTACCACCATGTGGTCCTCTACCAAGCTTTATAATGAGTGAGCAGAAAATGGAATCGAGAAAAGTACACAGAAATCTATTTTTGCAGGTGGTTTATTCATGAAAACTTGAATGCATACTTTTCAAATCCAAAAGTATACATTGGTAAATAAACAGAAAAACAAAGAAAGCAAATAAGCTGATATCCAAACTAACTTTAATATATTTTTGGACTACCTTTCGAAGGTTCGAACCACCTTCCTCGGGTCAGGGCAGTATGGACAAAAGATGATGATAATAACAGACTATATGAGAGAATCACATTTCAGTGAGGTGACAAAGCAGTTCTATGGACCTGATATTCTGCTGAGACGGTTATGCGCCATAGCGGCACATAGCTGTCGCCGCCGACCTCTAATCACGGATATTCAATGCCAGGGTTAAATGTGGCCCTGGCATTGAATATCCGGGGTCACCGCACAGACTCCAGCTTTTGCTTCACCTAGTTTTACCCGCAGGTCGCTAACCGGGTAGCGGTGCAATATTACTGCTACCCGGCTAGCGATTGTCTCCACCCGATGCTAACCGATTAACATTGGGGCGTATAGCGGCGTGAGTTGGGGATATTTCGGGGCACTAACTGTGTTGGTGCCGTTGAATACCCCATTCAGCGGCATTTACATGGTTTACAGGTCTGTAAAATGTGTCAATGCCTTTAGAATATTGGGCCCATGGTTTATAATACTGTATGAAAGTAAACTGAAATCTTTGTTGGATACTTTCTTATTAGTCTCGGAGTATCTTATTTTAACTTTAAACTATTAAATTAAACAATTATTGCAATTAGTATCTTAAGAGAGAGTAAAATAGAACACAGATTTATCCATCAAGAAAGCTGCTAAATGAGACTGGTTAGAGTAAACATAATTGTTGCCTTGATATGTTGACAAACATTTACATGGAAAGCATAAGAAAAAAGAACATATCCTTGACTAGTACACACTGTTTTTAAATGAAGAAACCTTGTCCTTCAGGTTTTAGTAGTCTTACAAACATCAAGAAAAACTGCAGTTTTTTTACCACAAAATTAAACATGCTTATTTTTAAAGTAGGCTTTAAGGAGTGGAAATCTCATCATGAGAGGTTTTCAGGAAATCTGTTTAATTAGAAATTGATAGAGCTGCGCATGAAATGAGAATAAGAAGCTGTAAAGATGTCTTACACATTGGAACATGGAACGTACGAAGCATGAACCAAGGGAAGTTGGAGGTGGTCAAGAATGAAATGGAACGTGTACAACTTGATCTGTTGGGTGTCAGCGAACTGAAATGGACTGGCATGGGGCACTTTGCATCAGATGATCACATGGTCTACTATGATGGAAATGAAAGACAAAGAAGAAATGGTGTTGCATTTATAATAAAGAAGAAACTTGCAAGAACTGTAATGAAATACAATGCAGTCAGCGAACGCTTAATCTCTATTCGTCTACGAGGATTGCCTATCAACACAACTGTAATTCAAGTATATGCCCCAACAACAGCTGCAGAAGAGAATGAAATTGAAGAGTTCTATGAACAAGTACAAGCTGAAATTGACAGAACATGCAAACAGGATATCCTGATAGTCATGGGTGACTGGAACGCAAAAGTTGGCAACAAAGAAGAAGGCAAAGTAGTTGGAAAATATGGACTTGGCAACAGAAATGAAGCTAGAGAAAGACTAATAGAATTCTGCAAGACCAATGATCTATTCATCTCAAACACCTTCTTCCAGCAACACAAGCGGCGACTGTACACATGGACATCACCGAATGGATTATATAAAAATCAAATTGACTACATATGTGGAAGTCAACGATGGAAAAGCTCTGTAACATCAACAAAGACAAAACCTGGAGCTGACTGTGGTACAGATCATCAACTACTAGTATGCAAACTCAAGCTAAAGTTGAAAAGGAGCAAACCACTCATGAATGCAGCGAAATATGACCTTGAGAATATACCACTGGAATTTAAAGACTGCCTGCAAAATCGATTTGCTGCTTTAGATACAAATGACAGAGCTCCGGAAGAGTTATGGAATGACATCAAGAAGGTTGTGTTGGAAGAAAGCGAGAAGTCTCTACAAAAGGTGAAAAAGCAAAAACGGCCAAAATGGATGACGGAAGAAACTCTGAAAATTGCCCAGAAACGCAGAGAAGCTAAAGCCAGAGGAGAAAGAAAGACAATCACAGAACTCAACAGAGATTTCCAACGTGCAGCAAGACAGGACAAGGAAAAGTATTACAATGATACTTGCAAGGAAACCATGAGAAACTCTGGGCCACATTAAGAAGCATGAGTATACCAGAACACCTGATCGTTCTCTTGCGCAATCTGTACATTGATCAAGAAGCAACAGTTCGAACGGAACAAGGAGAAACAGAATGGTTTAAAATAAGCAAAGGTGTAAGACAAGGCTGCATACTTTCCCCCTACCTGTTTAATTTATATGCAGAACAAATCATCAGAGAAACAGGATTGTATGAAGACAGCAGAGGTGTGAAGATTGGTGGAAGACTCATCAACAACCTTCGCTATGCTGATGATACCACATTACTGGCTGAAAGTGAAGATGATCTGAAACATTTGCTTCTCACAATCAAAGAACATAGTCTCAAAATGGGCCTGCACCTTAATGTAAAGAAGACAAAGATCATGACAACTGGCATAATCAACAGGTTCATCGTTGAAGGAGAAGAAATTGAAATTGTGAACAACTTTAACCTACTTGGATCAACTATCAATAAAGAAGCAACAAGCAGTCAAGAAATCAGATGACGCATTGCTCTTGGCAGAATGGCTATGAAAGACCTAGATAAGATTCTCAAGAGCAGAGATGTCTCTCTCCATACAAAGATTTGACTTGTTCAAGCCATGGTATTTTCAATAACATCATATGGATGTGAAAGCTGGACAGTGAAAAAGATAGACAGGAAGAAAATTGATGCCTTTGAATTATGGTGCTGGCAGCGAATACTGTGTATACCATGGACTGCCCGAAGAACAAACCAGTCGGTACTAGAGGAGATCAAACCTAAGCTTTCTTTAGAAGCTCAGATGACAAGACTTCGACTTTCATACTTTGGACACATCATGCGAAGAGAGAGATCATTAGAGAAAGACATTATGCTTGGCAAGATAGGTCAACGCAAAAGAGGAAGGCCAGCAATGAGATGGATTGATACAATAACAGCAGCTACGGGTACCAGTCTGTCGTCAATGAGCCGCCTGACTGAAGACCGAACACAATTTAGGATAGCTATCCAGAGGGTCGCCATGAGTCGACTCCGACTTGACGGCACTTAACAACAACAGAGCTTCCATCTGGGCAGGAACTGTTTCACTCAGAGAAATAAAATACAGTTTAGACACAAATGTAGACTCTGGGTCTGATATTTGAAGCACTTCTTTAAAACATTTCTGGAGTAAAATCAAAGTAAATGTGTTTGGGGAAAATTCAGAAATCTTTAGCTTGCAACGAGTTCTCTACAAACGCATTGCAACTCTGCATACTTAATACGCTCAGCTGCAATGGAGTTAGAACCTAACAGTGGAGCCTCAGTTTTCTCAACACTTCCTTCAAGAGCAGCCAGCCTGGTATCCTGTTCATGAAGCCTCTGCACTGTTTCCAAGGTGAACCTGTTTGGTCAACCATCCCTTGCAGAAGACTATTAGTTTTGTTAATGATACACCAAATATATTTTAAAGATGCATCTCCTTCTGGAGCTGCATCTTTAAAATATTGCTACCATAACTTGTCCCATGTCACCCGCACTAGTGGCATTTGAATAGCTTGGAAAAAGAAACTTTACTCACAATCTGCAACAGAGGAACATTCAAGGAAAAAAGGAGATTATTGCTACAACTACTACTGATCATTTGTATAGTGTAAAAGGTGATCCCTGCTCATCAGAGCCTACAATCTAGTCAAGACAGACAACATAACAGCTGAGGACAAGGATACATCTAGGGGAATGGTAAGGAAACATATAGGAGATGAAGTGGATCAGGATCCAAAAGCGGCCTCAAAGAGGTACGTTTTCAGCCTGAATTTGAAAAGGGCCAGAGATGAAGTCTAATGTACAGACTCAGGTAGTTTGTTCCAGGCATGAGGAGCAGGAATGTGGAAGGATCAAAGTCTGGAGTTGGCAATAGAAGTGAAGGGCACAGATAGACAGGATCTACCAGAAGAGCAGAGTTCCCGAGAAGGAGTGTAGGGAGAGATAAGAGGAGAGGTTTTGAGGAGCAGCTGAACGAGTGCTTTAGGTCAGTGGGAGAAGTTTGATCTGGATACGGAAACGGATAGAGTGCCAATCAAGCGACTTGAGAAGAGGCATTATATGAGAATATAGAGGCTAGCAGAAATTAACCAAGCAGCTAAGTTCTGAACAGATTGAAGGGGAGAGAGATGATTCAGAGGGAGTCCAGCAAGGAGGAGGTTGCAATAGTCTAGATGAGAGATGACCAAAGAGTGCATACTGTAAGTGTCTTAGTAGTGTGTTCAAAAAGGAAGGGACAAATTTTGCTGATGTTACAGAGAAGGAAACGACACGTTTTAGCTATCAGATGTGTGCAGAGAAGGAGAGGGAGGAGTCAAAGACAACGCTGAGGAAAAAGGGAGGAGGAGAGCGTTATCCACAGAGGTTGAGAAAGGAGGAAGGGGGGGGTTCAGGGTGGCATTGAAATCCCCTCTCAGAATTATAGAATCTTCTGCATGCTCCTGCAACGTAACTCCCAGAGCCTCAAAGAACTCCCCCTGATGTGTGTTGGGAGCATAAATACTACCCAGTACCACCTGTGAGATGCCCACCTTCCCCTTCCAAATAATGAAGCGGCTGTCCGGATCTCAAATCACCTCTCCACCACCAATCCTTTGGCCAACAATATCCCTATCCTCCCCCCCCCCTTTTTTCAAGACTCCCCCTATTTTGCTGCAAGATAACTGTGAGCATATTTACCCCCTGTTAACCATCCCTGTGATCTTTTAAGGTGAGTTTCTTGCACTAGAATAATGTCTGCACGCATTTTTACACCCTCTCTCTGCAAGGCTTGCCGCTTCTGCCACGTGTTAAGGCCCTTAACATTTAAGGACAGGATCTTCAACTCTTCCCTCGTGCCTTTCTTAACTGCAGTAGTCATCATCTGCATCCCAAACAGACTCTTTAACATTCAACCCTCCCCTCTCTATCCCCCATACTTTGACATAGGTCTCCCCCACCCTTCTCCCCTTCCTCCAGTACTTCACCCACAACCCTGCCTCCCTCCCCTATCTCTTCCCAAGCAACAGATCTCTCCACTCTCTCCCTCCAGACCACCGGTAACATCCTGCCACACCATGCCCTCACCTCCCTACTTGTACCCTCCTTTAGCCCCTTAACCTAGCAAGCCACGTCTTTACTTGTCCCTCCCCTTCCCACCCCACTTGAACTGAACCCCTCTTATCCCCAATTCTTTCCCCAACTCCCGACCCACCATCTCTTTCATCCATCCCCTCTCATCATTCACAACCACAAACATACAGAGGTCTTTCCCCATTCCTCCTTTCCATAAGCTTCAGGAACCTGAAAGTCACAGCCATACCTAACTGTCCTCACTCAGTTTTCCCCGCAGAAACCAGCTCATGTCCCAGATTGTTAGTTTTTCAGCTGTCCATCTGTTGCCTGGTGCTTACTATCTTGTTGATGCTTCACCCGCTTGTCCACACTCTGCCAGGCACTCTCAACACCTGATGTTTTCCGAGACTTAACTAGGGAAGGGACTTCATCATTCCAGCCTCATTCATAGCCTCTGCCAGCTCCCGCAGCATCATGGCATGTCAAGTGATGCAACCAGCGATACCAGTAGTTATTGTCCCACAGTTTCACAGTGAACTCTCTTCAGGCCCTTCTGCGCTGCAGGGTGGCTGCTGCCAAATCCATGAAGATCGCCATCTTGTGACCTTGCCAATCAAATCTTCCAGCAGCTCTCATTTTAGCAGCAATGCGTTCTTTAAGGGCGAAGTCATGAAAGCAGAGGACAATATCTCATGGTCTGTCTTTCCATTCTGGGCCCAATGCCCTATAGTCCCTATCAAGTTTAATATTCAAATTAGTGTCCTCTCCTCCCTCCTTATTTAAGGACGGCTTGGCAGATCTCTTGTGCCATTTAGAAACAATCGCAATATTTCTTTTCCTCTGGGACCCCCTTTATTCTTAAGTTATTCCATCTTGTCTGGTTTTCAAGGTCCTCTATTTTCAATGTGAAGAGTTCATTGGCCATCTCCAGCTCTTTCATATTCTTGTCCAGCATGCCTATCTTGCTCAGAACCTCTTCCAGCTTTAGTTCATTGTCTGCCATCGAAGCCCAACATCCCCGATGTCTGCTCGGAGCTCGCTAACACTTCCTCAAATTCCATGCAGACCCTTGTAATCTCATGCTTTAGTTCGCCAAACTACGAAAGAAATTCAGCCTTAGTAATCTGCATTACTGTTCCTTTCCCCACTAGAAGCTCACTGACACTGGACTGCTCGTCATCTTCCGGCCCCAATGCTGCTTCCACAGCCATCTTGGCATGGGTTGAGTATACGAACTCCTGAAGATCAGCTGTTTTCCTCTGTGTCATAGCCGTCTTCTGTACAGTCAAAACTGTATGCTTTTCCCTAACCAGGGGATACTTTTGTAATCTTCAGGGCTAGCCTTGATCTCTTTTGGTGAGGTTTAACTGGAGAGCTATTCAGTCACTGGACTACATTGGGGGATTACATCACCAGAAGCCAGACCACAGCAGTAAACAGGAAATGGTTATTACTGCTGGAAACACGGGTCCAGCAGCTTTTAAAGCAGCATAGCCGCGGGAGTAAAGAAGTGTTCCCATGGCTGCTTTCTTCAACGTGGCGAATCAGAAGCTAGCGATGGCACCCCCTGCTGCGCTTACCCAGCTTACCAGGTAGTGCCAGTCCTGAATCAGTCTGAGATAGAATAAGAGTCTGAATCAAAATACAGAGTTAACCAGCAATCAAGATCTCAATTGTCTTAATTTCCTCAGTGTAACCTTAACTTTCTTAACAAGCTTATGTACTTGGGATTCAAATGTCAAAAATAAATCTAGTTCTGAGGACAAAATTATTTCTTTACCTAACAATTTTGGTTTCAGTAATGGAGGAAAGAAACCTGATTTCCCTTTCCAGAGCGATTTAGTTGTATTGGTATTTAACATCAGATATTTCCTAGTCATCTATTTCTTAATCCTAAGAAATACCTCATCCAGATTGTTTATATGTTTGTTCCGAAGTATTAATGAAGGGAATGACCAATACCGAGTCATCAGTGTGTGAATAAAATGGTACACTGATAATTCAATTCTTTACCATAAAAACCTCATAAATATGCTAAAGAGGGAGAGCCCTGCAGAATTCCACATTCTAACTCTTGAGAATCTGGAATACTGTTATTGAATCTAACTCTCCAACATCTATTTTTCCAAAAAGCTTTAAGCCAGCTAAAAACATTTCCCCCAATACCTAACTCACTCAGCCCTATAATAGCAAATTATGATGTTTGATCAAAAGCAACTGAGATGTCTAACCTGCATTAAAATACATTGAAGACGTTTAATAACCATTTCCTTATCGGTCTCCAGTTTAGTCCTCTACTTCTGGGTAGTGTACCTCCTCCTGCAGCTCGGAGACTGGGCATGTCCAAAAATGTGACATCACTGTATGCAGCCTGGATGCTCTCCCATCAATCCCCAGTGTGTCCAGTTTCCCTGCAGCAGGAGGACGTAGTGAGCCTCAGTGCTGGGCTCACTTTAAGGATCTGATAGGGAGCATTAGTTTATTGGTTTGATCTTTATTTGGGAATTAATTGCCTTTTTTATTATTTTGCACCTGTGTCTTTAAAAAAACAAAAACAAAACAGGAGAGCTTTGCTTTTGCCGGTCCCTGTTTAATCTCTGCTTTGCGCTGTTCTCTTTTCTTCTGGCTGAGATCTGTCCCCCTTGTAAGTACGGGGGAGAGCCCTCTGGTAACCAGCCAGGTTTCAGTGACCTTAACGCCGAGCAGCCTCCCAACTAGCGTGACAGGGGCTGCTCTCGGGCGGAAATCTCGTCTGGCAGCCCCTCGCTCGCTTTTAGCTGAGCGGAGCTGCACGGATTTCAGCTCCGGGAGTCCGGAGAAGTAGAAGCTCAATCGGAGGTCAGCGAGAGCAGCGCTGGTGAGTTCAGGTACTCTGCCGGGGGTGGGGGGGGGGCAGCGGGCAGATCGCCTCGGGCCGGCAGAGTGGAAGCAGTGCGCGGGTGTTTTTTGCGCCTTTTCTATGTCCTCTCAGCGGCAGCCATTTTAACCACGTGGTCCTCGCGTGCAGGCATCCGCAGGCAGAAACGGGCTTATTTGGGGAGCCATTTCTTCTCTCCAGTTTTATTTGTTTATGCATGATTTTGTTCTTTTGGGGATCTGTTTGTTTCTTTTGCCCGACGGTTCTTTCAGGGGGGTTAGATTTGCTATACTTCCTACCTGTTATAGTATTGGTTCTTTGCTCAAGTTTCTCACTGTTGACAGTTAAAAAAAAAAAAAAAAGAGAGAGGAGAGAGCAGAGAAAACTAGTGAAAGAGGGAGCAGACATAGGATCTTCTAGCACAACAGCATTTTATGGCGGCACGGCCCCAGTGTGGTGTTTGTGGTGCCCGCAGAGGGGCAATTGCTGATTCAGGGATTTGTCGGGGCTGTACGGCAGTTTCCGCTTCCTTGGAGCACCAGATGGAGAGTCAAGCGACAGAGCCTCAGGGTGCAGGACCTGGGGCGGAGGGGGAACCATCATTAGGTCCTTCTCCGGTGGCTGCACAGGATTCCCCAGGCGGTCTGTTGCCGGGTTCACTACCTGGGGTGGCTGGACCGCAACTCAGGGAATTTTGTCCAGATTATGTCCTGATTGTGCATCAGGTGTTCTGCTTGAGGCCATTGCCTGCTCCCCGTCCGCAGGGGACTGCGTCTGGGGTGCACAGCAGGTCTCTGTGGCCGCCTAAGAGAGCCAGGGGGCAGGAACTGTTGCCGTAAGAGTTGGAATGGCAGGACGCGGAAGAACATGAAGTGGACCTGGAAGCCGGTCTGGAAGATTTGGAGGAAGGAGAAATTCCTGGGCCGGAGGATCAAGCAAAGATTATTAGGTTGTTCCATGGAGAGGAATTGGTGGCATTCATCACGGAATCCCTGCATACACTGAAATTAGCCGCGGAACAGCCGGTAGGTGATGAAAGTGGCGAAGACCCGATTATACAGGCTGTGAGACAAGCGCAGGTGGTGTTTCCCGTCCATAGCGTGGTTGACCGAATGATCCAAAATGAGTTGGATCTTCCGGAGGCAGGGCTCAAGGGGATTAGGACTATGAATAGCTTGTATCCCCTGGCAGATAAGGACAAGGAGAAATTTTGGTCCCCGAAAATTGATGCAGTGGTCTCGGCAGTCACTAAGAGGACCACCATTCCAGTAGAAGGTAGCACGGCACTGAAGGATGCGCAGGATAGGAAGGTGGACAGTTTGCTGAAGCAATCCTTTGAAGCGGATGCTTTGTCATTGCAGGCTTCCATTTGGGCTTGCCTTAGATGATCTCAGAGCTTAAGGCAGGTGACTCAGCTGGAGCAAGAGGGGCTGCGGCAGTTAGACCGCTCGGAGTCCGGAGCGGCTTATTTGTCCGATGTACATTATGACCTGATCCGAGCCCTGGCTAACAGTATGGCTTCGTTAGTAGCCGCTCGCAGGTCTTTGTGGCTAAGAAATTGGGCAGCGGACGGAGCTTCCAAGGCCCGGCTCAGCAAGCTTCCGTTTAAAGGGACATTGCTCTTTGGAGAGGATTTGGACCAATTGGTTAAGGATTTGGGAGAGTCTAAAGGGGGCAGACTCCCGGAAGATAAACCTAAACAGGGGAAGTCCTCGACAGCCTTTCGGGGTCAGTTTCGGGATTTCCGAAAGTTTCGGACTTCTCGTTTGGGGGGCTCCCAACGTGTAAGATTTGCCTCCAGAGGCCAGGGGTTTCGTGGCTTTCAGGGAAGCAATAGAAGTTTTGCAGCGGCAGCCGCGGCACCCACCAGAAAATCGCAATGAAGGGAGGCATGCCTCGGTAGGAAGTCGGTCGATAGGAGGGAGACTTCGAAGGTTTCTTCCTGCCTGGGCCCAGATAATGACAGACCAGTGGGTGTTGGAGATAGTTCAGGACGGTTATGCGCTGGAGTTCGCAAAGCCGGTGCAGGACGCCTTTGTGCTGTCGCCCTGCAGAGGACAAAAGAAGGCCCTGGCGATCCGCCAAACTTTAGACCGCTTGTTGCAAATTGGAGCAGTCGTCCAGGTGCCGAAGGAAGATTACGGCAAGGGTCGATACTCCATTTATTTCGTAGTGCCAAAAAAGGACGGGTCGTTACATCCTATATTAGATCTCAAAGGAGTGAACTGATGTCTCGGAGTGTCCCACTTCAGAATGGAGACTTTAAGGTCCATCATTGTGGCAGTGCGAAAGGGGGAGTACTTGACATCTCTCGATCTTACAGAGGCATATCTGCACATCCCCATCAGGAAAGAGCATCAAAGGTTTCTTCGCTTCACTCTGCCGTGGGGACGTTATCAGTTCCAGGCATTACCCTACGGTCTCGCAACGGCGCCCCGAACTTTCACCAAGATCATGGTGGTGGTGGCGGCGGCATTGAGGAAGGAAGGAGTTCTAGTACGTCCCTATCTCGACGATTGGTTAATTCGAACGAAATCCAAAGCCGAGTGTGTGCGGGTCACGACCAAAGTGGTACGGTTCTTGGAGGACCTCAGCTGGGTGGTCAACGTAGCAAAGAGTCATCTGGTGTTTTCCCAGGATCTAGAGTATCTGGGGGTACGTTTCGACATTCGGAAGGGAGCAGTGTTTCTGCCGGCACGTCGGGTGCAGGGCTTGACAGCTCTAATCCGCCGGTTCATAGTCACGCAAGCTCCTTCGGCTTGGAGTTACCTACAGGTATTGGGGACCATGGCGGCGACTTTGGAGGCGGTTCCATGGGCCAGGTTTCACATGCACCCGTTGCAGGGGGCTCTGCTTCGCTGCTGGTCCCATCAGAATGATCCACGGAACGCAAAGCTTCCTTGTCCTCTCAAGGTCAAGAGAGCACTACGCTGGTGGCTGATTCCGAGATCATTGACGGTGGGGATGTTCTTGGAACAGCCAGAGTGGCTCCCGTTGTTGACAGACGCAAGCCTCATGGGTTGGGGAGCCCATTGCGGTCAAGCCTGCGCGCAGGGGCTCTGGTCAGCTCAAAAGGTCATGTGGTCGATCAACAGGTTGGAGCTGAGAGCTGTAGCGCTGGCGCTGCGGGCATTCGAGTCCACCGTGACGGGAAGAGCGGTTCGAGTACTGTCAGACAATTCCGCAACAGTGGCCTACATCAATTGCCAGGGAGGCACGGGAAGCGTGGCCATGGCAGCAGAGGAAAAGGCGCTGTTCGAGTGGATGGAAGCTCACCTGGTAGCGATTTCGGCAGCACACATTGCAGGAAAGGACAATGTGACGGCGGATTTTCTCAGCAGAGTACAAGTGGATGCAGGAGAATGGGAGCTGCATCCGGACGTCTTTGCACAGATAGTTCAGAGATGGGGTCCGCCAGTTATGGACCTCATGGCGACCTTTCAGTCAGCGAAAACGAGTCGGTTCTACAGCAGACGCCGGGAAAGGATGTCTGAGGGAATCGATGCGCTAATGCAGCCATGGCCGTCGTCGGGGCTCCTTTATGTGTTTCCACCGTGGGCCCTCATAGGGCGAGTAGTACAAAGGATCGAAGCACATCGAGGGCGAGTGTTGTTGGTGGCTCCGGACTGGCCGAGGCGGCCGTGGTATATGGACCTCATTCGGCTTCTCAGTGAAAGTCCTTGGAGGTTGCCAGTGTCAGAGAGTCTGTTACTGCAGGGTCCGCTACGAATGCCTCAAGTGGATCGGTTCTCGCTTACGGTCTGGCCATTGAAAGGGCAAGGTTGAGAAAGAGAGGTTATTTGGCTGCAGTGATCTCGACTTTACTCAAAGCAAGGAAGAGGTCTACATCTTTGGCGTATGTCCGCATTTGGTGGGTATTTGAGGATTGGTGTTCTAGGTGTAAAGTCCGTGCGGCAATGGCGTCGGTTTCCATGATTCTCCGTTTTTTGCAAGATGGGTTTGAAAAGGGCCTAGCTTCTAGTTCCTTACGGGTTCAGTTAGCAGCCCTATCCTGCTATAGGGGCAAGGTGCAGGACGTGGCGCCTGGAGCGCATTCAGATGTGCTACGTTTTCTGAAGGCCGTAGCCAAACTCCGTCCCTCGCGCAGAGTGATAGTTCCTCCGTGGGATCTCAACTTGGTGTTAGGGGCGTTGTCTAAGGAACCCTTTGAGCCTTTGCATAAGGCATCGGTAAAGGACTTAACTCTAAAGACTGTTTTTAGTAGCCATCTGTTCAGTGAGGCGAATTTCGGAGCTTCAGGCGTTGTCTTGCAGCGAACCGTTTCTGTCATTCTCTAAGGAAAAAGTGGTTCTGCGGCTGGTGCCTTCCTTTTTGCCTAAAGTTGTTTCTCCGTTTCATTTGAATCAGACGGTCTCGCTGCCGGTTCTGGGGTCGCTGGATGTCGGGGAGGCGGACCGTGGGTTACGATGCCTGGACTTGAAGCGCGTTCTGCGGCAATACTTGAAGGTTTCATAGTCCTTTCGCAAGTCAGATCGGTTGTTTGTGCTGTTCAGAGGCGCCAGAAAAGGTGAAGTGGCTGCCAAAGCATCTATTTCTCGTTGGATTAGAGAAGCGGTGCCAGCAGGTTTGCAGGCTCATTCTACCAGGGCGCAAGCTACCTCATGGGCGGAGTTTAGCTTGGTGCCGCCGGTGGAAATTTGTAAGGCAGCTACCTGGTCATCGCTGCATACTTTCAGTAAGCACAGTTTAGCTTGGTGCCGCCGGTGGAAATTTGTAAGGCAGCTACCTGGTCGTCGCTGCATACTTTCAGTAAGCACTATCGTCTGGATGTGCTATCGGCGAAGGATGCTGTTTTTGGGACGGCGGTGTTACAAGCTGCCTGGAAAGGTCGCACCCAGTAGTTACTGCTCTGTTACATCCCAGAAGTAGAGGACTAAACTGGAGACCGATAAGGAAATGTAAATTACACTTACCTGGTAATTGTAGTTCCTGGAGGGATCCAGTTTAGTCCTCATTCCCACCCGGGATGATAGGGTGTTCAGGTAACCTCATTTGGTGAACTTACCGGTAGGTATGCATTCTTCTCTCTGTGTTCTTCAGCCTAGGGCTTAACTAAGAGAGCAGACAGACAGGCACAAGGAAAGAAGCCTTTCTGCAAAAAAAAAAAAGGAAACGTTTTTTTGTTTGTAGTCATAGTTACACATTGATGGTTGGTTAGGTCCAATTTTTTCAGAGAAGTTTGTTGTTATTGGAGGTTATTTCTTGTTCTCTTGAGTGTGCTTTGTTAATAGTTCACTGGGGGTTGATGGGAGAGCATCCAGGCTACATACAGTGATGTCACATTTTTGGACATGCCCAGTCTCCGAGCTGCAGGAGGAGGTACACTACCCAGAGGTAGAGGACAAAACGGGATCCCTCCAGGAGCTACAATTACCTGGTAAGTGTAATTTACATATCTTAACAATATTTCTGTACCATAAGATTTTCTGAAACCACATTGTGAGTCATGTTAAACATTACATTTTTCCAAGTATTGCACAAGTTAAGAAGCTAACACTGACCCCTGAAGTTTGGCTAAAAGAGAAATGTTAGCTATCTGTAACTAGAGGGTAGATTTAGATCTAGATTTCTACTTTTAGGAATAGGTGTTACAATATTATCCCCAATATTCTTAACAAAATGACCAGGACATAGAGATGTGGAAAGAAATATCAACAACTATTCAAAAATTGTGGAGGTTTGGGCATTTGTCTAGGTTTAAGATGAATGAATAAATCCAAGATCCTTAACATTAATATCGACCTGCAGCTGCAGGAGCCTGTTTGAGTTAAAATTAACTTGAGGTGGATCTTGACAAGTATCCATTATCTTGGGGTCCAAATTGGGAGGGAGTGATACAATTTATACTCTTTAAACTACTATCTCTTTTGCATGAATGTTCAGAAGGATCTCGTTAGTTGGAAGAAAAATTCAGTTATGGATGGGACACATGATTTCTGTGAAGATGACAAAGTTCTCCAGGTTTCTCTTCCTGTATCAGACACGGCCTGAGGCGATTCCAGGTTGGGTTGTGCAGAGGTTTGTCTGATGTCTTTTGGTATATATGGAATGGACAACAGCTCTGGGTATCAAGGAGAGTTCTGAGTCAGCAAAAGAAGGGCGGGGGGCATGAGTGTCCCAGATTTTAGGTGGTTTTATTGGGCTGCACAGCTGCAAGTGGTACTGGAGTGGGCACATAAGCCAGTGAAATTGTGGGTTTTATTAGAACTAGAATCTACAGGGATAAAGATTTGGAGTAGATGGTTTTGGGAGGTGGTGGTGGAGCATAAAATCCATAGTGACAGTCCTTACATGGCGTCGACCCTTAAACTTTGGAGGTAGTTTTGTGAAACTTTATTGGCAGTTTTGTGAAACTTTATTGGGCCGGAAGGACTGGGGTTTCTAGTCCCACAGGTGCTCCTTGTGGTCTTGGGCAAGCCACTTAACCCTCCATAGCCCATGTTCCCTGTAAAATAGTTATCTCCAAGTTATAATGCCTTGTTCAATGTAATTTCAGTTTGTTCAATGTAAACCGCACTGATGCAGAATAGTGCGGTATATAAGAGAATGTAAATAAATAAATAAAATAAATAAATAAATCACAGCTTCCCTAGAGGGGTGAGGGTAGCCAGTTTTGCTAGATGGGAGAATTGAGGGCTTGTGAGGGTCAGTCCTGGGATGATGACAAAATTTGCAATATTGACTATCTACACCTGGAGCATGAGCTAGAGTATTGGGATTTTTTGGGATATAGACAGATGGGATGTGCACTCTCTGTGGAATAAGAGAAAGAAAGATATGTTGGAGGCAAAGACTACATTTGATAGATTTCTAGAAGCCCAACTCAGTCTGGTGAAATTGATTGAAAGAACTTATAAATCTCTGATATATTCAGGGTTCAGCATTTCCCCCATATGCAGCACTGGGAAAGAGATTTGGGGGTTCTCCTTGAACAAGCAGGAAATAAGTCCTAACGTATGGGTAATGTCACTGATGGAGCCCTGCATGGAACACTCCCCAGCTTCCAAAGGAAGCCTTTGGGAGGTACACCAAGCATGCATGATTGCCTTCCCTCTTGCTGTGGCGCCATCTTCTCCAGTCTTCTTCCGTGGAGGCCCTAGGACGTGTTCCTGCAGTCCAGAAAAAAGTTTGCTTTTCTGGCACTCATGGGACAGAATGTTTTGTGTTTTCCTTGCAGCCTGTTGTCGGCTTAGTCAGGCTCACAGACTAAGGCTCACAGGTTTTCCTTTTTGTTCTTTTTTCTCGCTTTTAGCGCCTTTTACCCCTTTGGGGTTGTTTTCCTGCCCACAGCAGCTCTCCTCTTTAACTTTGCTGAGGTGGTATTTTTTGGCTTGTCTAAATCAGTTAGTGGCTTTAAAAAATGCACCAAGTGTGGTAAGACCATTCCAGCCACCAACTGCCACAACTGGTGCTTGCAATGCCTTGGACCTGATAATCAGCTGGTGTTCTGTGAGCTTTGTTTGCAGATGACATGCCAAGGACTGAGGGGTCGGGAAAAACAGAAGGAGTCCCTCTTCAGCTCATCGGATTCAGCATCTTCATCCTTGACCCCCATCGTCCATGCCTGCCAAGGTTCCTGAGGCGGCAAAAGGGAAAGAGCTACGTGCCCAGTCAGAGCCGAGAGGCCCAATAGTGAGAGTAGACTCTGAGATCCCATCGACATCGAAGGGCGAACACCGGTAGAAAGTTCAGGTGCATCGTCATCGTAGCTCTCCTTGATATGATGTGGAGAGTGATGGCTGGGAGTGACTGGCCAAGCTTGCCTGGAGGGAGGAGTTGACCCAGACAGCAGAGTCAATAGCCGATATCTCCCAATGCACCAATCATTGTGGAGTCCTTGCCTGAGGTGTTGATGACGGTGTCCGCAGCTGTGGCATCACCTCCTCGCAGGTGGTGGCTCTGGAGGAACGCCTTTGAGCCCTCATAGCTCTCTTGGCGGCATTTGTAGCCTTGTGGGATGCAGGCTTTGCAGCGCCGAGAGCATCATCACCACACTCTATCCAGCCCCTTCTGGAGAACCATGTCCTGCCCACCGAGGTAGGGTCATTGGATGGGAGATCACAATCGAGACTGGGTCCCGGGACGATCTCCCTGTCCAGCATGTCAGAATCTGAGGCCCAGTGGCACCAGCACCGGGTAACATGGGGGCCACCAGCGTCTATCTTCTCCCAAGCTGAGGAACAGGCGGGATGATGACACTCAGCGCTACTTTGACTTCCTCTTGGAAACTGAATCAGAATGAGAAATAGAGGAGGAGTCAACAGCTTCGTACTTCAGATTCAACCCATCACCTTCCCCCTGAGTGATGCAAGTCACCCCTGGAGGACATGTCCTTTCAGGACTTTGTTAGGGTCCATGACCAAGACCATCCCCTTTTCTCTGGAATCGGAGCTCTAGTACCCTTTGGCCCCCAGGGAAGCGGTGACAGCTCCCATGCACCATATCCTGCAGAGACTGCTGCTGCGCTATGGGAAACACCTCACAGTTCCCATCATCAGCTGCAGACATGATTCCCTGTACCAGGTCCAGAAGGTTTTGATCTTAGAAAATCTTCAGTTACCACACAACTCTATAGTGGTTGAGTCAGTCTTGAAGCGGGCTAAAAGCACAAAGACTCACTCTTCGGTGCCCCCGGACCGCGAGTCTCGAACCCTGGACTCTTTCAGGAGAAAATGCTATCAGGGTTCAATGCTGGTTGCCAGGGTCCTGGCCTGCCAGACCTATATTCCTCGAGGATATCATACTGGACCTGAAGGACTTTGATGCCCTTTTTACCAAGGACCATCGCAAGATGTTTCAGGGCCTGGTGACCCACGGCAATGACTGCTCTAAATTTATTGTGCATGACGCCTCTGGGTCCGCAGGCAGGGTAGCGGTGGTGGGCATCGCTATCTGTCAGCTGGCATGGCTGCAGTCCTCCAACCTGAAACAGTGGGTCCAGGACAAGATAGCTAATGTCCCCTGCCAAGTGGAGAACCTCTTTGGGAAGCCAGTAGAAGAGAAGGCGGAGGAGGAGCTCAGAAGGAGCATATGACTCTCTCGAGGCTGTCCTGGAAAACCGCAGATCCTGCGCAGAAGAAACATCAGGCTAAGAAGGCCTTCTACCTGTGACAGTACTACCTGGCCTAGCCGCAGGTACAGCCCAAGGTGCAGACTCCCACCAGCAGCAAAGGGAAAAGATCCCGGAGGCACAACCCATAGTGCAGCCAAAGCAGCGGGCAGGCTTTTGATGGGTTCCTTTGGAGCACAGCCAGCCAGCCTCTGTCCACTGGGGTACCCATGCAGGAAGGAGGGAAGCTCATCCATTTTGCCCACTGGTGACCCTTGTGACCTCGGACACCTGGGTGCTACAGATCATCCAGAGTGGATACCAGGTGAACTTCACCCAGCTGCCACCCTTGTATGTCCCCAGGAAATACCCCATGGACCCCGCACACCGGAACCTGCTGCAGAAAGTATTCTCCGCTCTGCTAGCCGACTTAGCATAAAGCCAGTTCCCCTGGCTCAGGCTGGTCAGGGTTTCTAGTCCAGATATTTCCTGGTTCTCAAAAAGACCAAAAGACCGGTGGGTTCCAGCCCATCTTGGACCTACAAAATCTGAATTGGTTCCTCGTGTACGAGAAATTCAAGAGGGTCTTGCTAGGGATGCTGCTCCGTACCTTCTACAGGACCATTAGCTATGCTCCTTGGATCTGAAGGAGGTGTGTACATACATCCCAATCCACCCAAGTCACAGACAGTATCTACGAATCGTGCTGGGTGGCTAGCACTTTCAGTACCGAGTGCTTCCCTTCAGGCTGGCCTTAGCCCCAAGACTTCACAAAGTGCCTGGCATTCGTAGCTGCCTTCCTCCATACCATGGGAATCTTAGTCTTCCCGTACCTGGATGACTGGCTCATCAAAGATCCCATGCCAGACTGTGTCCAGCGGCCTCCCGAGCTCACTATTCAGGTGCTCAAATGATTGGGCTTCGTGATCAGTTACCTGAAATCCCACCTCCAGCCCACGTAATAGCTGGAGTTCATCGGGACCTCCTCAACACCACTTGGGTGTGGGACTTTCTGCCAGCGGACTGCATGCAGCAGCTCATTAAAGTGGCAAGTGAGGTACAGCACCAACGTCACACACCCGCCCGCAGGATGTTGAGTCATTGGTCACATGGCTACCGCAGTTCATATTTCTGTTCTTTCTGGCTTCTCCAGTTTCTTTGCCCCTGTTGGGCTTTTGATCTCCTTGGGTTCTGGTAGCTTGGGAGGCCCATATGTGAGGACTTATTTCCTGCTTGTTCATGGACAAATGTAGTTACTCACCTGTAGCAGGTGTTTGCGAACAGCAGGAATAATTCCTCACAACCCTCCCGCCTCCCTGGGGAGTTGTCTTTTGGCTCCTACTATGTTATTAAACTGGAGAAGATGGCACCGCAGCATGCGGGAAGGCAGGTACGCATGTGCAGTGTGACTCCCAAAGGCTTTGTTTGGAAGCTAGGAAGCATTCTGTGCGGTGCTCCGTCAGTGATGACACCCATATGTGAGGACTTATTCCTGCTGTTCACAGAGAACTACAGGTGAGCAACTTCCCTTTACTGATGTTCAATGGCAAAGGTCTCTGTGTCAGCCAGCCTGGTCGAAAATGCCTGTAAGATACTTTATAGGTGGCAGCTGACCCCCTAGTAAACTGAGCAAGCTATATAGTTCCAGCTTAGCAGAATGTTTAGAAGGGAAGTGGTAACATACACACACGTTTAGTGTAAGTGTGCGTGCATTCAGCAGTTCTAGTAGCAATCTGTGGCTCTTAAGCTGAGCTGACTAGGATAGAAGTGGAACGTCATCTAGGCTACTTCTTGCTGCTCCACCAGCCAGCAGATTTGAATGCTCACAGTGCCAGTCTTCTTTTTTGTTGTGCTACTGCAGCTCATTGTGAGGTGGCATGAGTGTAGAGATTGTCAAAGATGCCTAACATGGGCTTAGTACATCAGAGATTATGGACTGTTTATTCGATGAGTAAGTGGACATCCCTGCGGAAGACAAGAGTGGGCTCATTTGAACATTGTGCTGCCACACAACTGAACTGACCACCTAGGAACAATCTCCAGGCATGAGTGTTAAAACTGAGGAGATGAGGAGTTTGGGGGGAGGGAGCGGATTGTGGCCTTAAGAGCTATATTTGTTGTGATTCTGTTGAATAGCTATTGCATTGTTTATAAAAATTGTCATAAAAATAATATTAAAAAAAATAGAAAACCAACTCAATGAGAACATTAAGATATGCCATACTGGGTCAGATCAAGGTCTATCAAGCACAGTATCCTGTTCTCCAGGACCAAGCAGGAAGTCAGTCCTCACATATGGGTGACATCGACGTCGATGAAGCCCCAGCGGAGCATTTCCCCAGCTTTCCATGAAAGCCTTTGGGAATGCAGGCACGCATGCACGGTTCCTTTCCCGCCTAAAGGTGCCATCTTACCTTAGTCTCTCTTTTTCCGAGAAGCCCACTGGACGTGTGTCCTGTCATCCCGGATAAAAGTTTGATTTTTTTCTGCGATTCTCGCTATTTTTCTTCTCCGGTTCGACGCCGGTTCCCCTCCCGCCGGGTTCGGTACACGGGTATCGAGCCCGTTTTCTTCTTTTCCGTTTTTGCCCTTCGTGGCTGGCGTTCGCGCCCTTTTTTTGCTTTTTCCCTGGAAGACCGGTCCTTTGACCTCGCGGGTAATCTTTTTTTCCCCGATGGCTTCCAGCGGTTTTAAAAAGTGTGATCGGTCTAAGAAGTTGATGTCTCTCACCGACACACACGACTGCTGCCTTCGGTGCCTCGGTCCTGATCACGACCCTAAGACGTGTGGACCATGTGGGAAGATGTCTTCCAAGGCATTGCAAAGTCGCCAGCAGCAGAAAGAAAGGCTTTTCTCTGACTTGGCCTCCTGCCGGGCCCGGACCTCATCAGAGGCCTCGACATCTCGGGAGTCGGATACCAAGTGCCGTTGTGGCTCCTCGGACAGGGGGTCCCCCGACCGGGAACGCAAGAGGAAGAAGCGGCTCGTGAGGGCGTCGTCGGAAGAGGTCCCTGGCTCCTCGACCCCCCCTAAGACCCCCGACCGGCACCCCAGGCCCGTGGAACAAGAGAAGCCTGCCAAAGTTTCTCGCGTGGAGCCGGAGTCTGCTGGACACGTAAGCCCTGTAGTCCTCGAGGACTCTCCTCCCAGAGAGCTGACGTCAGGGCCCGAGTCGGTGGCTGCTGCGTCTCCCGAGCTGAGTCTCAGGATGACAGCCTTGGAGTGCAGACTGTCTGCCTTCATGGAGCAGCAGCGGGCACTGATGACCAGCCTGTCTGGCGCATCTGCCCCGACCACCGGGACATCGACATCGAAGTCGACCCCGGAGACAGAGCTGATACTCGAGGCCATGATGGCTCGAGGTCGACCTCGGTCGCGGTCTCCCTCGACCTCCTGTTCGGGACCGAGGGCGTCGACGCCGGTGCCTCCGGCGTCAGGGCGGGTGCTGCCGGGCCCCGCGGGGTCGGACCCTGACTTCTCATCGGACGAGTCCGCCTGGGAGACGGAGGATGAGGAGTCCCCCGACACATTCAAGACTCGGTGCGTCCTGTCGGACTCGCCGCAGTCTGAACCCCGGAGTAGATCCCCTCTGGAGGATACCCGGTTCTTGGAGTTTGTCCAGGATATGGCCACTGCGTTGGCTATTCCGGCGGACCCCGAGGAAGAGCCTCGAGCCGAGGAGCTCGAGGTCCTGCAGTACGACTCTCCTCCGAAGGAGGCCTTTACTGTCCCGGTACCTCCAATGCTGGAATGGCTCCTCTTCCGTATGTGGGAGGCACCGGCCTCGGCGCCGGTTTAAGCAAGCGAGTCGATTCGATCTGTCGACTCCGGAACAGCCCTGGCTTTCAGAATGCGCAGCTGCCACACCACTCCATGGTTGTGGAATCGGCCATGCATCGCCTGAAGAGTCAGAAGATGCACTCCGCGGTGCCCCCTAGCAGGGAGGCCCGGAACCTCGATGGTGTTGGTAGAAAGTGCTTCCAGGGCTCGATGCTTGCTTGCCGTGTCCAGTCTTACCAGCTGTACATGGGCATGTACTTGCGAGACCTGGCCAAGGAGCTGGCCGGGTTCTCTGCTGGTCTCTCCGGGGAACCCTTGCAGAGATTCAAGTCCTTGTCCTCGGGGATTCGGGACTGCTCCAAGTTTATGTCCCGCGCCGCCTACGATGGCTTCGAGGCTTCGGCCCGTGTTGCGGCAGCCGGCATCGCGGCTCGACACCAGGCATGGCTGCAGTCATCGGACCTCGAGCCGTGGGTTCAGAACATGTTGGTCGATGTCCCTTGCCGAGGTGAGAACCTTTTTGGCAAGCCCATGGCCGAGAAGGCCGCACAGCTCGAGACCGAGCACCTTACAAGGACAAGGCTATCTAGAAAGACCTCTGCCCCTTCTCACAAAAAGAAGGGCTCGGGTAAAAAGCCCTTTTACCCGAGGAAGGGCACTGCCTACAAACAGTACCCACAATATCAGGCTGCCCAAGCTGCCTCTCAGGGTCAGCAAGCCAAGGGGCAGGGTAATAGGCCCCGTAGGCAGAGGACCCCCAAGCCTCCGGCCCCTGCTCCCACTCCACAGGGTGGGGCTTTTTGACTCCTTCAGCATAGCCTCTCCGTCCCTGCTCTCCCAACCCTGCACAGGGGGTCGCCTCGCTCTGTTTGCCCACCAGTGGCCACTCATCACTGGAGACAGTTGGGTGTTAAGCATAGTCCAAAAGGGCTATGCACTACACTTCCAACAACTGCCTCCTCCATACTTTCAAGGGGAGCCTCCAAGGCCTCCCCTGCACACAGATCTTCTCCTTCAGGAGCTGCAAGGTCTGTTACTAGACAGAGTGGTGGAGCCTGTGCCTCCCCCTTTGCAAGGTCAAGGGTTCTACTCCAGGTATTTCCTCGTACCCAAAAGAACCGGTGGTCTTCGACCTATTCTGGATCTCAGGAACCTCAACAAGTTCCTGGAAACGGAAAAGTTCAAGATACTTGCTCTTGGAACACTTCTGCCCTACCTCCAGCAGGGAGATTGGCTATGCTCCTTAGATCTAAAGGATGCGTATACCCACAACCTCATTCATCCAGACCACAGACAGTACCTCAGGTTCATTGTGGGAGGAAACCATTATCAGTACAGAGTGCTGCCTTTTGGGCTTACCTCCGCCCCAGAGTCTTTACCAAATGCCTGGCAGTGGTGGTGGCCTACCTGAGAAATCAGGGAATCTTTGTCTTCCCCTATCTGGACGATTGGCTCATCAGGGGTCAGACATGCCAGGAGGCCAGACAAGCCACCCTCAGAACTATTGCTCTTCTGCAAAGCTTGGGTTTTGTAGTAAACTTTGCAAAGTCCACTTTGCTCCCCTCCCAAAACTTGGAGTTCATAGGGGCGAGGTTGTACTCTCTGGTGGCAAAGGCATTCTTGCCAGAACACAGAGCCCAAAGGCTGATAGACTTAGCAAAACAGTTTCTCAGCAGGTCACTGGTCTCCGCCAGACTTTGCCTGAGGCTTCTTGGCCACATGGCTTCGACAGTTCATGTGACTCCCAATGCCAGGCTCCACATGAGACCTGCACAGTGGTTCCTGCGGGCTCAGTGGTCACAGGCCATAGGCAACCTCAAAGACGGGATAAGGGTGTCCATACATATGCTGCACTCCCTCTTATGGTGGCTACATCCACCCAATCTGTTGAAAGGGGTACCTTTTCAGAGCCCTGCGTTCACAGTGGTCTTGACAACGGATGCCTCCCTGCAAGGCTGGGGAGCCCATTGTCTAGGCAAGTGCACCCAGGGCCTGTGGTCTCCCTGGGAATCTGTTCAGCAAATCAATCTCCTGGAACTCAGGGCTATTCGATTAGCCCTCAAGACTTTCTCTCCAACCCTGGCTCATCAATCTGTCCTAGTTCAAACAGACAACCAGGTAGCCATGTTTTATGTGAACAAGCAGGGCGGAACGGGATCCAGGCTCCTTTGTCAGGAAGCACAGGACCTTTGCTTGTTTGCTCTCATGCACAACATGCTCCTCAAGGCTGTGTATATCCCTGGCCCGGAAAACTACCTGGCCGACCGGTTGAGCAGGATTCTGCAGCCCCACGAGTGGCAGCTCCATCCTTTGGTGGTGCAGAAGATTTTCCTGAAATGGGGACTTCCATCCATAGATTTGTTTGCCAGTCCACTGAACAAACAGCTGCCAAAGTTCTGCTCCAGACAACCACATCCTCTGCGGATAGCAGCAGATGCTTTTCTGATTCCATGGTCTCAGGGCCTCCTGTATGCGTTTCCTCCCACGCCCTTGGTGGCCCGAACACTGTTCAAGATTCTTCAGGACAAGGCCTCGGTCCTGCTGGTAGCTCCCAGGTGGCCGAGACAGCCTTGGTTTCCAGTCCTGCTTCAGTTGGCAGTGGATCCCCCACTGCCTCTGGGGGTGCAACCCGACCTTCTCTCTCAGGATCAGGGTTCCCTTCTTCACCCCAATTTCAAAGCTCTCAATTTGATGGCCTTGGAGGCTGCAAGGGTAGTTTTGGCTCCCTGGGGCCTACCTCAGGAAGTTGAGGAGGTTGTCCTAACCTCTAGGAAACAGTCCACTAGGAAAACCTATGCTCTGAAATGGAAAAGGTTTTCTGTGTGGTGTCAGCTACGTACAGAGGATCCTTTCTCCTGTACTGTACCAGTAGTGCTTCAGTACTTACTGCACTTATCCAATCAGGGACTTAAGTCCAATTCTGTTCGGGTCCACCTCTCAGCTCTAGCAGCTCACCACTCACTGGTGGAAGGACATTCTCTGTCGGTTCACCCCTTGGTGTCCCGCTTTCTCAGAGGCTTGCTTTTGCTCAAGCCTCCAATCCGTCGTCCTGCTCCTGAGTGGGAGTGGAATGTGGTCTTGCAGCAACTGACTCATCCACCTTTTGAGCCGATGGCTACTTGCCCTCTACGCTTCCTGTCCTGGAAGACACTCTTCTTGATAACCTTAACCTCGGCCAGGCGAGTGAGTGAGCTTCAGGCCCTGGTCTGTGGCAGGCCTTACACCAGATTCTATAGGAACAGAAGGTTGTCTCCTCTTTCCACCTCAATCAAGAGGTGGTTCTTCCAACATTCTTCCCTAGGCCTCGTGCAAGCCAGGCTAAAGCAGTTCTGCATACCCTGGACTGTAGGAGGGCCTTATCCTTCTACCTTGACCGTACGCAGGGACACAGAAGGGCTACTCGGCTCTTCGTATCTTTTGACCCTAATAAGTTGGGGTTGGCTGTGTCCACGCGTACCTTGTCCATCTGGGTGGCTGACTGTATCACCTGGGCTTACAAGGCGGCTGACCTTCCTTTGCAGGGTCGGGTTACTGCCCACCGTGTGAGGGCAATGGCTGCCTCAGTGGCTCATCTCCGCTCTGTACCGTTGGTAGACATCTGCAGGGCTGCAACTTGGACTTCAAGCCAGACTTTTGCGGCCCATTACTGTCTGGAGAGGGAGTCCCGTAGGGCCTGGGAGAGGGGGGGGGGAGGGATTAGAGTTTGAGTCTATTCCCCAGACAGATTCCGAAAAATCAATTGACCAAACCTACTGTCACAGCCAAGAGTCCCTTTCCAAACAGTAGTGAGAGTGAATGTGTGAACAGAAATTCATGTCATGGCCTTACATACCTCCTTCATGCTTTTGGCCAGGCAGTACTCCGGAATCTCTTTGAGGTTTAGGCAACTCCTGCCCTCTGTTGGGCTACCGGTGGAGGTTGTGTCAGTGAAAAGCCTTTCTTTGATGCTGGGACTAGAGGGAGTTCTCTTGTTCAGCCTGGGTTCCTCGGTAGCCCAGAGCTAGGGAGTCACCCATATGTGAGGACTGACTTCCTGCTTGGTCCTGGAGAAAGAGTAGTTACTCACCTGTAACAGGTGTTCTCCAGGAGCAGCAGGAATCAGTCCTCACAACCCTCCCTCCTCCCCTGGGAGTTTCAGTTGTACATAGTTCATTTTTTCCATTTTTGTGTGCTGTTCTTAGCTATGTCATTTGACTGAGGTACGATGGCACCTTTAGGCGGGAAGGGAACCGCGCATGCGTGCCTGCATTCCCAAAGGCTTTCATGGAAAGTTGGGGAAATGCTCCGCTGAGGCTTCATCGACGTCGATGTCTCCCATATGTGAGGACTGATTCCTGCTGCTCCTGGAGAACACCTATTACAGGTGAGTAACTACTCTTTTCCAACAGAGGCCAATCCAGGTCACGAGTACTTAGCAGTTTCCCCAGAAGACACAGGTTCCATAATGCTTGTATTGAAACAAGCAGTGGTGTCCCCTTTAATAATGGTTTATGGACTTTTCCTCCAGGAACTTGTCCAAATAATTTTTTTAAACCCAACTACACTAACAGCATTTACTCAGTGCAACTGGTGCTTTTCCTAAGCTTATAGAAGGGAAACCCATCTCTCTATAGCTTTAAGTTGTTTGCTTCAGGCAGAACTTGCTTCTTTCAAAGTCTCCTGGCTTGAGATCTCAGTTTTATGTTAACTCAGCCAATGAAAGCTCTCTTTGAGCCACTGAATCCCTGTAAACATTTGGTGGTGGTCACATCAAGACATTGAGTCAGTGAGCTCCAGGATTTAGTAAATGATCCACCCTACACCAAGATTTTCACCAACAAGATGGTTTTGCATTCACATCCTAATGTCCTTCTTAAGGTGGTGATGGAATTCCACCTTAATCAATCCATAGTCCTACCAGCATTTTTCCCAAAACCCCATTTTCACAAAGGGGAAAGCATGGTATACACATTGGACTTACAAGAAAGCCTTGGTCTTCTGTATGGAACTAACTAAAGCCCTTAGAATACCCACCCAACTTTACTTTTTATTTCTTTTGACCCCAGCAAGTTGGGGGCTGCTACTGGCAAATGTACTCTTTCCAACTAGCTAGTAGACTGTATCTCCTTCCCTTATGCCCAGGCAGTCTTTACTCTTTGAGGGTCATGTCCTGGTTCATAATGTCAAAAGACACAAAACAGAGCACTGACTCGCAGAGAGTCCAAGCAAACAAAAGAGCGAGCAGAATAAGGGTCACTCCTCCATCTTCGTAGACTCGAAAAACGCTGGAGACGATCCCGCACCTACTGCATGTACCTAAATAAGCATCGCCAGGAAATAGCAGATCGAAGGAAACAATTCCATACTAATCTCCTAAAGCAATCAGTAAACAAACATCATGATCTCTTCAATATTGTAAAGACAATGGCAAAGGAACCAACCCCCCAACACACTCAAACAATACACCCTCAAGATTATGCAAACTACTTAAAATCAAAAATGACGAAAACAACCAACATCTGCACTACTGGACCAACAAGTATAGACAAGCTATCACAGTCAGCCACATTAACCAAGTTTAATACGATATCAACCAAAGAAATTGAAAACACTATCGCATCAATAAACGCTACCACCGCAGCAAATGATCCAGGTCCAGCAGCCTGGATAAAAGATCTTAGATGTGAAGTAAGCTTCTTCATACACAATATCCTCGAACAATCTTTTTCAACAGGAACCTTTCCTCAGTGCCTTAAACAAACCTCCATTAGACCATTACTGAAGAACAACAAATTAGACCCCCAAAAAGTAGAATCCTACAGGCCAATATCCAGCATCCCACTGTTAGCTAAAATAATTGAAAAAGTGGTACAACGTCAAATACAACAGCACATAGATACTGAAGCTCCACTCGACCCTGCACAACATGGCTTTAGAGAAGCTGCTGCACCATCGACAGAGAAGCTGCTGCACCATCGACAGAGAAGCTGCTGCACCATCGACAGAGAAGCTGCTGCACCATCGACAGAGAGCCCTCTCCCTGCCCGGAGACCAACCGCTGAAGCAGCAGACCAGTCGGGTCACTCACCATCGCAGAGGAGCTCACCGGAGAGACGAACAGCTGATTCAGCAGGCTATTCTGCACACGTGCTTCCTCAGAGCTTTCGTGCAGGAAGCCTTCCAGCCCATCAGCGCTCACCACTGCCCAATCGCGGCACAGCTCTCCTTTTAAAAAGAGGCGCGATCAGGAGCACGATCCTCTTTAAAGCGCTCCAGGAGGAGCAGGACATCATCCGCTGCTGCACCATCGACAAAGAGCCCTCTCCCTGCCCGGAGACCAACCGCTGAAGCAGCAGACCAGTCGGGTCACTCACCATCGCAGAGGAGCTCACCGGAGAGACGAACAGCTGATTCAGCAGGCTATTCTGCACACGTGCTTCCTCAGAGCTTTCGTGCAGGAAGCCTTCCAGCCCATCAGCGCTCACCACTGCCCAATCGCGGCACAGCTCTCCTTTTAAAAAGAGGCGCGATCAGGAGCACGATCCTCTTTAAAGCGCTCCAGGAGGAGCAGGACATCATCCGCTGCTGCACCATCGACAGAGAGCCCTCTCCCTGCCCGGAGACCAACCGCTGAAGCAGCAGACCAGTCGGGTCACTCACCATCGCAGAGGAGCTCACCGGAGAGACGAACAGCTGATTCAGCAGGCTATTCTGCACACGTGCTTCCTCAGAGCTTTCGTGCAGGAAGCCTTCCAGCCCATCAGCGCTCACCACTGCCCAATCGCGGCACAGCTCTCCTTTTAAAAAGAGGCGCGATCAGGAGCACGATCCTCTTTAAAGCGCTCCAGGAGGAGCAGGACATCATCCGCTGCTGCACCATCGACAGAGAGCCCTCTCCCTGCCCGGAGACCAACCGCTGAAGCAGCAGACCAGTCGGGTCACTCACCATCGCAGAGGAGCTCACCGGAGAGACGAACAGCTGATTCAGCAGGCTATTCTGCACACGTGCTTCCTCAGAGCTTTCGTGCAGGAAGCCTTCCAGCCCATCAGCGCTCACCACTGCCCAATCGCGGCACAGCTCTCCTTTTAAAAAGAGGCGCGATCAGGAGCACGATCCTCTTTAAAGCGCTCCAGGAGGAGCAGGACATCATCCGCTGCTGCACCATCGACAGAGAGCCCTCTCCCTGCCCGGAGACCAACCGCTGAAGCAGCAGACCAGTCGGGTCACTCACCATCGCAGAGGAGCTCACCGGAGAGACGAACAGCTGATTCAGCAGGCTATTCTGCACACGTGCTTCCTCAGAGCTTTCGTGCAGGAAGCCTTCCAGCCCATCAGCGCTCACCACTGCCCAATCGCGGCACAGCTCTACTTTTAAAAAGAGGCGCGATCAGGCGCACCCGCGCATTGCGGGCCCGCGCCTGAGGGCCGCGCAAGAGGGCCCTTTGGCACGGCCCTTAGGCTAAGGCAAATAGGCTACTTCTCCCATACGGCAACATCGAAGAAACAGTCAACGTGGAACCAGCATCTACAACCAAGTACAGCTGAGCTCCCCCAGAGTTGAGCTTGCGTATTTCATCTCCTCCCAGATCCTTCACAACTGCAAGTATACCCTCAGCAAACTCTAGCTCTGACTCTTTACAGCCCAATATCTCAATTTTATCATACCACTATGATTAATCTGATAAACTGTAGTAGGTGTTTGTGTTAATTGATATATGTTTATCATCTAGATATACACTAACTACTGTTGTCAGTAGTCTCCCCACATGTAATTAGAGTAATTGGTAATCATCAATCAGTACTGTCGTCAGTAACTAGTAGTGATCCTACATTTGTATACTGCAACAAGTAGTAATCATTCTGTTTTAGTAATTTGTTAGCAGTAGCCTCATAACTACTGCCAGTTGTATATCCTCAAGAAGTACAGTTGTCTGTAGCAATTCATCACTGTATTCATTTCTGTTTAAGTAGTTTATGTTGCTAATAGTAGCCATTACTGTTGTCAGTAATATATTTCAATAAGTACAGTTGTCTATACGATCATACTATTCTCTAACTTACCAGTAGCACCTCCTCAATTATCAGTAGCTCTTGATATCTACTGTTGCCAGTAGCTATTAAACAACCTCACACAATTAGGTTCAATACAGTGTCCAGCTGCTCTCCCCCTACTTTCTACATAACACTACGTTTCAGTGATCTATTCGCTCATACTATTCTACCTTGGTATTTTATTGCTCAGCTCTTCCCACAACACCTCATTTAAAATGCTACGCACAAATACCACACTAATGAAACTATCATACATTTGTATAGTTTTAACAATATTAATCACCGACCTAACATTAAGCTTAGATAGCAAAAGTCATAAAACAATACCTATAATTCATACACCTACCCGCAACAACTATCATATAGGACACACTTATACAAACAACATTCCTAGAACAAATTTCCAAAGACTAATTCACATAAAACATACAAACTTACGTCAAACGCCTAAGGGAACATGCACCAACTACTTAACATCTCTTACATGCATACTTATCAATGCACGATCGATGAAAAACAAGCTTCCCATATTTAATGACCTAATATCTGATTTAAAGCCAGACATATTATGTGTCACTGAAACCTGGCTCTCAGAGACCGATACAGTCTACCTAAATCAACTGGATAACGAAAATTATGACACATTCTACAAACACAGAAATAATAAAAGAGGTGGAGGAGTATTAATGATGACAAAAAAAGAATTAAATGCCAAAACAATCCAGTCAAACATCTCAAACAATATAGACTCTCTACTTATAAAAATTGGACTCCTGAAACTCTGTCTAGTCTATAGACCCCCAGACCAAAAAGCAGACTGCCTTGACTCTTTTATTGAACTACTCAGCTCATCCTCCGATCAACACCCTATAATCATGCTAGGCGACTTTAATCTCCCCTCGCTACCAACACTAGACTCCAAACTATTCTTTGATTCTATATCGGACATGGACTACCACCAAATAATAAACAAATCAACTCACACCAAAGGTGGAACACTTGATATTGTCCTCCTACCTAATTCTCTCTTCGGACTTATCAACCCAGATGCTATAGAATGTACACAGATACCCTGGTCGGATCACTATATTGTCAAATTCAACATCACATATCCTGTCACTAGCACTAATAACTCCACTAGAGCTATCCCAACTACAAGATTTAAAAAGTTTAATAACACTGAATTCGTTGACTTAACAGTCCCACACCTGTTATCATCTCCAACGAACCTGGATGATACTGTCAAAAACTGGTATGAAACCATTAACAACGCAGCCAAAATTAATCATACGAATAAAAAGAGCATTTACTCTAAGTCTAACACCAAACCCTGGTTTAATACTACTCTAAAACAAATGAAAAAGAATCTTAGAAAATTAGAATTCATCTGGCGCAAATCTAAACTGACAATACACAAAGAAATATACAACAACCACCTTAATAAATACAAAGAAACCCTAGACAGCACAAAGAAAGAATACTACTCTGAAATTCTGTCAAAATCTTACAACAGACCAAGAGAGTTATTCTCCATGGTCAGAAACCTAACCAACCCACAAACTTCAGGCACTGAAATTACAGACATCACAGTACAAACTTTAGCCTGTCATTATCAAAACAAAGCAAAAACACCATCAATGATTATAGACCTCATTAATACATCCCACCAGCCATCAGACGAATGGACAGACTTTCATCCCATAACTAAAGAGACACTAAAAAACATCATCACCAGCCTAAACACTACAACTTCTTACCTAGACCCATGTCCAGTAACATGGATAAAAAACACACTGCCAATTTTATTACCCTACATCCTCTCAATAGTTAACCTCTCACTAACTCAAGGTTATCTCCCATCATCACTCAAACATGCACAAATCCGCCCAATCCTTAAGAACAGCAAACTCGATAAAACATCCCCAACATCATATAGACCCATATCCAGCATCCCATTTTTAGCTAAAATAATTGAAAAAGTGGTCCAACTTCAGACACAAGATTTCCTAGACTCATCTTACCCGCTTGATGAGCAACAATATGGCTTTCGCCCCCGCCACGGAGTAGAATCACTCCTTACAGTTCTATTAGATGCACTCCTAAGAGGCATTGACAACCAAAAGCAGGCTTTCATACTACTTTTCATTGATATATCAGCGGCGTTTGATAGCGTACACCACACAATAATGCTCAACAGCTTGAGACAAATAGGTTTAAACTCCATAGTACACAAATGGTTCTCGTCCTACCTAAACAATAGAACACAAAATGTAAGAATTGGGAATCAAACCTCCACCACATATAAACAAGAAATAGGATTACCACAAGGTTCAGCATTATCAGCTCTACTTTTCAATATTTACATAAAACCCGTTTGCAAAATATTCAAAAAATTTGGAGTACAATATCATCTATATGCAGATGATATCATGATGTACATTCCATTCACGATACCCAATCTACCGCTCCAACTCCTATCGGACTGCTATAATGAAATCACAACTTGGCTTAAAGCTCAAAATCTCCACATAAATCACGCTAAAACAGAAGTCTTAATTGTGACTAAAAACAAATCATATACCCCACCAACACACATAAAACTCCAAAATCAGGAAATTAAAATAAAAAATGAAATAAGATACCTAGGCATTATACTAGACACACATCTCACCATGGAAACTCACATCAGCAATACGATAAAGAAAATTTACTTCAAACTAAAAACGCTCAAACAACTACGTCCTCTTGTATTCTCACAAGATTTCATTAATATAATCCAGGCTACTATAACTCCTCACTTTGATTTTGCCAATATAATACTCATGGGCATATCAAAACAAAGCATCAAACGTATACAATTAGCACAGAATGCAGCTGCAAGAATTATATTGAAAGTTAACTCACTCCAACACATAACACCAATTCTAGCTTCCCTCCATTGGCTTCCAATTCAAAGCAGAATAATTTACAAAATAATAATTACTTCATTCAAAGCCTTATACGATTTAGCTCCAACCACACTATGCAACCTAATACACAAAGAACCACCTAAACCTACACAAAGAAAAGGCCAATTAAACAAACTAAAAACCCCAAAAGATTACACAAGAGCTCACAAATCAACAAACCACAGAGCATTTTCCCACATAGCCCCCACCATCTGGAATTCCCTCCCCGAGGAGCTACGAACACTAACTGAGATCACGGAACTCCGCAAGAATTTGAAAACTCATCTGTTCACCAAATACTATAACAACACAGAGACTCTCCCACCTGCTTTAGATAAAGGCTAAACAGGCTTCTGGCTGTTCCAATTAAAATCCTTTCACCCAACACAGCTCTTATAGTTACGCCCCTTGATGACCCCATATCTTATGCCCTTTTACTCCCATAGGTGTATGTATGTGTATATGTAGGCATGTGTGTATATGTATATGTATGTATGTATATATATATATACATGTATATATATATGTATGTATGTGTGTATATGTATATATATTTTTATGTGTGTATACACATCTATATATATATATCTGTAAATAGTTTATTCTGTTATGTTCTGTTCACATTGTTAGAATTATATTATGACGTTCCTTGTAAATTTACATTCGGTTAATTATTCTAACATTGACGTTCCTTGTAAAACAACTTGCGTTGCCAAGTGTTAAGTTTTGTTCTCTGTAAACCGCAACTGATCTGTGGAAGATGCGATATATAAATGTGTATAAATAAAAATAAAAAAAGCTCACGGAGTGGAGACCATCCTCATCACTATATTCAATACATTAATCACAGGCATAGATAATATCCAACAAGGATTCATCCTTATATTCATGGACATCTCAGCTGCGTTCGACTCAGTAAGCCACCAAATACTTATCGATCGCCTTATTGAAAAAGGAATACTTGACTCCGCACTTGACTGGTGCATATCCTACCTAACTAACCGTTGGCAACAAGTAAGAAAGAACATCAGACCCATTTCTGCAAGATCAAGGTGTACCCCAAGGATCCTCTCTTTCAGCATTAATGTTTAACATATACATGCAACCTATCTGTGACCTCATCCGTTCCTTTAATGTTACCTGTTTAGCCTATGCAGACGACATTCTCCTATACATGCCATTCTCCATCAACCATCCTGATTTTACACCATTGATAAAATGCTTTGAATCAGTAGAAGACTGGCTCCTCTCACAGAACCTAAGAATCTACCATAGCAAGACCGATGTTATGTTTATCACAAAGAACCAAAACTTCACACCTCCTACTACCTTAAAGATAAAGGACAAGGAATTGACAGTAAAACCTACAATACGATACCTAGGTATCACCCTTGACCAGCGTCTCAATATAAAAACCCAAATAAAAAACATAAGGAGACTAATATATCACAAAATACGTACACTACGCCACTTACGACCTCTACTGGAACCCACAGACTTCAGAACCGTCTATCAAGCCTTGGTGATGCCTCACCTCGATTTTGCAAATGCAATTCTACATGGTCTCCCTCAAGCAACTTTAAATCCTCTCCAACTGGCGATGAACACCGCTGCCAGAGTACTTGAAGGAATATCAAAGACAGACCACATAACTCCAATCCTGAAAAAACTCCACTGGTTACCGACCAACGCAAGAATCCACTACAAGATTATAATCACTACTTTCAAAGCCTTAAACAATCAAGCACCCTCAATGGTCGCCAACCTTCTACACACGCAGACCCTCAACAGAGCCAGAAGATCAACTGCTATAAATACATTAATAGTCCCCAAACAAACAGTCAGATACACTAAGGAAACATCTAAAAGAGCCTTCAGCATTCACGCCCCAATAGCATGGAATGCCCTCCCACCAGAATTGAGAGCTATAACCAGCCTAACACAATTCAGGAAAAGTCTCAAACACCACCTATTCTTAAGCTATTTTCCAGTTTAATCTTACACAAGGGAAATAGTCCCTCCATATCCAGACCAAGACAATTTCAACTGTGAATAATGCGTATAGTTTATTGTAGTTATATAGTTGATATAGTTTACCTGTAATCCCAAGTTTCTAAATCCCTGTTACTTGTAAAATGCACTACAGTTACTCTGTATGTATATGTTTAGTTTCATGTAAACCGCGCTGATGACAATAGTGCGGTATATAAGAGATGTTAAAATAAATAAAAATAAAATAAAATAGTGCTTCAGCCTAGGCTGTTTCAGCTCTCTATGCCATTGCTGAAGCACTATCTGTTGCATTATTGGTCACACACTTCTATGCGTTCCATTTAATGCATTACTGTAGTTCAACGTTCCTTTAGTCCCCTGATGAAGGCACCTGCCAAAACGCGTCGGGGTTTGTTCAATCAATAAAGTGCAAGTGACCCTTATTCTGCTCGCTCTTTTGTTTGTCTGGTTCATAATGTCAGCCATGCCGGCGTTGGGCCTCCATGAAGGAGGTATTTAAGGCCATGACATGAATTTCTGTTCACACATTCACTCTCACTACTGTTTGGAAAGGGACTCTTGGCTGTGACAGTAGGTTTGGTCAATTGATTTTTCGGAATCTGTCTGGGGAATAGACTCAAACTCTAATCCCTCCCCCCCCCCCTTCTCCCAGGCCCATTTTTTTCTGTTCAGGCTACCTCTCACAAAAACCAAAGAGGTAAAAAAAAAGTCTGGAAAACACAAAATAAAGCCCATATAAAAATATAAAAGGTCTGTTGCCAGCAAACACTACTGTCATCCAGTGCCTGCAGCACTGTTATTTCCCTTTCTTCTTTGAAGGCAGCTTGTAGCTAGGGATTTCGATACATGAGGACATTATCCTGCTTATCCACTGAGAAAACAGATTTACTCACCTGTAACAGATGTTCTCCATAGACAGCAGGCTAAGTCCCCACAGTCCTCTCACCTCTCCTTGGAGTTGAATTCTGCTTAAGCTTATCACTGGACTAAGTAAGATACCTTTGCGTAGTAGTGGCAGGCAGGAAGGGGTGCACATGTGTACAGGACTAGTTCCAAAAGCTTCCAGAAGGATCTGGGAACTGGTTCCCATGTAGGGCTCTATTGGTGAAGTCACCCTTATTTGAAGACTTAGCCGGCTCTCTACAGAAACCACCTGCTACAGGAGAGTAATTTTTTGTTTTATACATTTCCTAAGCAAACCAGTGAAGTCATCAGTTGGGCAGGACTTCCTCCTGGTGTAGATCTTGCTTACAATCCCTCGGCATGCTAGTAATTCCTAATCAGACTCTTTTTCTATGTCTCAATGACTAGGCACTCCAACTCCGGGTCAGCGCTTCTTCCCCGTGCATACTTTTATCCACCGTAAACAAAAGCATTCCAGAGGCTAGGGGTTTGGACTTATATGCATGTTTTTCAGTGTTCAAAAACATTTGTTTCCATTTTTGAGGAAATTTTGTGTATACTAAAAAACAGGTGTATTTATATAAAGGTATAGTTTTCAAAGAGACAGTATGCACATACTGTCCATTTGAAAATGGGTATAACGTGTGCATTTTGACTAGACAAGTTAGATGGGTTGTTACAAAATTACCCTCCACATAAGGAAGCCCTAGTATAAAGTGAGAAGCCATATCTATGGGGAGGTTTGTCTTTTTAGCATATTCCTATAGTAACTGCACTTCAGATGGTCTGATGTTTGCTTAAGGTGCAAAGATCCAAAGTCGAAAAGCAGAACAGTCTGGCAGAGGAGCTATACTGCACAATGATGATATTCCTCTGGTCTTTGTATAGCCAGTGAGCCAGATGCTGTGCATGTCGTGCTGGACAAGCATCTTGTGACCGGGCAGAATGATAACTCCACTGTGGCAGCCGTCCAGAACCTTATCCTGCTGTGCAATGGCAGGTAAGGAGACCTCTTCCAGTATTGTGCATGCGACTTGAGAATTCAGACAAGTGCAAAATTATGCCCTCTTACTGGTATGATGTAAGGAGAAACTGGACTTCCAGCGAGATATTTCCCAGGTAGCTGATAACAGAAGTCAAATACCTCAGAATCACTCTAGACCAGAGACTAAACTTTAAAGCGCACATCAAGAAAACCACAAAAACAGCATACCACAAAATGAAGATTCTATAGACTTTACGTCCCCTCCTGGACCCCAACCACTTCCGCACAGTCTGCCAGGCAATAATTACCCCCTACCTAGACTACTGCAACTCAGTCTTCCAAGGACTCCCAAAAAACACACTACACCCACTCTAACTGGCCCAGAACACAGTGGCACGCATAATCACAGGCATATCAAGGCACAACCACATCTCACCAATTCTTAAGCAGTTACATTGGCTCCCAATAATGGTATGCATCAAATGCAAAATAGCAATCAACATATTCAGGACCCTTCACAAATCAGCCAACCACCTACATATCCTAATCCAGAAAATCCCCGAACAGATCAAGAAGGCAACCCAACCAACACCTACTCACTATATCAGCACACAGAGCAAAGAGTACGCAAACACCACATGCAAAAGAACATTCCCCCTATACAGCCCATCGATTTGGAATGTATTTCCGGACCACCTAAGATCCATCAACGATATAATGGAATTCCGCAAGAAACTCAAAACCCACCTCTTCCTCGAATACGTTTAACGAAGACTGCCACTGCTGAAAATTACCTACCCAACAACCATCTCCCCTGCCTAGCCTCCCCCTCCCCCCTACGAAATTGAGCAGCACAACTTCCCCAGGCTAATCTCCCGCCACCAAACAGTTCCCCCCCTCCCCCTTATCCCCCTCAAGATTAACAACCACGCATCCCACCAAGTGCGACACAGCACACCTTAACAATGTATGTTTCCCCCACCTTGCAACCGAACATCCGACCCTGTGTAATCCGCAAAGTGCCACCCACTTCTGTTCATGTTGTATTCACCAGATGCTTATTCCGTGATACTTAGTTCAACTCATTCTCCAGGACCAAGCAGGAAGTCAGTCCTCACTTACGGGTGACGTTGCCGACGGAGCCCTCGCGGAGCAATTTCCCCAGCTTTCGCAGAAAGCCTTTGGGAATTGCAGCGCGCATGCGCGGTCCCCTTCCCGCCCAGGGATGCCATCTTGCTCAGTCTTCTTTTTTCCGCGGAGCCCTACAGACATGTCTGTTAACGCCGCTGAAAAGTTGATTTCTTTGATTTGTTTCCTTAAAAAAAAAATTTCTCGGTTCGTGTGTTCCTCTTCCCGCCGGGCCCCGATATCCCTATTGGGCCCGTTTACGTTTTGTTTTTTCCCAACTGGCGTTCCCGCCACTTTTCCCTTCATCCCTGGCAGCGCAGTCTTTCGACCTTGCAGGGGCCCTTTTCCCCCCGATGGCTGCCAGCGGTTTTAAAAAGTGTGATCGCTGTGTCAGGCTCATGTCTCTTACTGACACGCATGACTGCTGCCTCCGCTGCCTTGGGGCCGAGCATGACCCTATGAGCTGCGGCCCTTGCAGCAAGATGTCCTCGAAGGCACTGCGGAGTCGGCAGTCGCAGAGGGAACGGATTTTCTCTGACTCCGCGCGGACCTCGTCAGAGGCCTCTAAACCTCGTGGCTCCGGTTCGGAGCATCGTAGGAGTTCTTCTGAATGGGGCTCCCCCAGCCGGAAGCACCGGCGGGAGAAGCGGCCCGCGAGGGCGGAACCGGGCGGCGAGCCTGGTCCTTCTAGGGCCAGGTCGCTTAGCCCGGTCCGACAACCCAGGCCCTCGGAGGAGGAGAGGCCTTCGAAGATTCCTCGTCTCGGAATGGAGTCGCCTGGACACGTGAGTGATATAGTCCTCCTGGACTCCCCCACGGATGAGCCGACGCTGTCGGGGCCCGAGTCGACAGCTGCTGGGTCCTCTGAGCTTGATCTCAGACTGACGACCTTGGAGCGCAGTATATCTGCCTTCATGGACCAGCAGCGGGCATGGATCACTGGCCTCGCCAGTGCATCTGCCCCGACCACCGGAACGTCGACGCTCAAGTCGACCCCGGAGGCCGAGCCGATCCTCGAGTCCATACGAGCTCGAGTCGATCCTCGACCTAGGTCTCCCTCGGCTTCCCGTTCGGGACCGAGGTCCTCGACGCCGGCCTCAGCGTCAGGGCGGAGGTCCCCGGGCCCTGCCCGCACGGAGCCGCTCGATTCCTCCTCGGAGGAGTCGGGCTGGGACACGGAGGAGGACGAGTCACCCGGTTCTTTTCAGACGCGGTGTGTCCCCTCCGACTCGCCCGAGTCGGAGCCTCGGAGGCGGTCCCCCCCGGAGGATACCCGGTTCTCCGATTTCGTGAGGGATATGGCCAAGGCTTTGGCCTTCCCTGCGGATCCGGAGGAGGAGCCCCGAGCCGAAGAGCTCGAGGCCCTCCAATACGACTTCCCCCCGAGGGAGGCCTTCACTGTACCGGTTCCCCCGATGCTGGAGCGGCTTCTCTTCCGCATGTGGGAGAGCCCAGCCTCGACGCCAGTGTTGAGCAAGCGGATCGATTCCATGTATCGAGTCCGCAAGAGCCCCGGGTTCCAGAAGGCGCAACTTCCACACCACTCCATGGTGGTGGAGTTGGCCATGCATCGACTTAAGAGTCAAAAGATGCACTCCTCGATGCCCCCGGGGAAGGAGGCCCGGAGCCTGGATGCCCTCGGTAGGAAGTGCTTCCAGGGCTCTATGCTTGCTTGTTGGGTCCAGACATATCAGCTGTACATGGGTATGTACCTCCGGGACCTGGCGAAAGAACTTCAGGGTTTCTCTGCCGGTCTCTCCGAGGAACCCTTGCAGCGGTTCCAAGCCTTGTCCTCCGGGATTCGAGAGTGTTCGAAGTTCATTTCTCGAGCGGCCTATGATGGCTTCGAGGCCTCGGCTCGAGTAGCCGGAGCCGGCATCGGGGCTCGCCGCCAGGCTTGGCTTCAGTCCTCCGACCTCGAGCCCTGGGTGCAGGACAAGTTGGTCGATGTCCCTTGCAGGGGAGAAAACCTCTTCGGCAAACCCATGGCCGAAAAGGCGGCGGAGCTCGAGTCAGAGACTCTCACCAGGACTCGCCTTTCTAGAAAGTCCTCTACCCCTTCACAGAAGAAGAAGGGCTCGGGGAAAAAGCCTTTTTACCCGAGGAAGGTGTTTGCTTATACGCATCACCAACCACAATACCCGGCCACAACCCCCCTTCAGGGGCAGTGGCCTAGGGGACAGGGTAACGGACCCCGGAAGCAGAAAGCCCCCAAACCCGCTACGCAGGCCCCGGCCCAGCAGGGCGGGGGTTTTTGACTATGCCAGCATAGCTCCTTCCGCTCAGGGGCCTTCGTCCGGTACGGGGGGTCGGCTGACCCACTTTGCTCACAGGTGGTCAGCCATAACATCCGAGGCCTGGGTATTGCAGATAGTTCGAGAGGGCTACCTCCTGCATTTTCACCAGGTGCCTCCCCCCTACTTCCCAGGGGAGCCTCCGAGACCCCCTCTGCACAGGGACTTACTCCTTCAGGAGCTGCAAAGTCTGCTTCAGGAACGGGCGGTGGAGCCCGTGCCCCAACACTTTTGGGGCCACGGGTTTTACTCTAGGTACTTTCTGGTTCCAAAGAGAACAGGAGGCCTCAGGCCCATTCTAGACCTACGCAACCTCAACAAGTTCCTGCAGCGGGAAAAGTTCAAGATGCTTACCCTTGGAACCCTGCTGCCCTACCTTCAGCGGGGAGATTGGCTATGCTCCTTGGATCTAAAGGATGCTTATACCCACATCCTTATTCATCCGGACCACCGACAATACCTAAGGTTTGTGGTGGCGGGGAATCATTATCAGTACCGGGTACTGCCCTTTGGCCTGTCCTCCGCGCCCAGGGTGTTCACGAAGTGCCTGGCGGTGGTAGCCGCCTTCCTAAGGCTTCATGGCCTCTTCGTCTTCCCATACCTGGACGATTGGCTCATCCGGGCATCGTCTGCTCCAGGGGTCGCCCAAGCCACCCAGCGTACGGTGGCCCTGCTTCAGCACTTGGGCTTCGTCATAAACTTCGAGAAGTCCGCTTTGCTCCCCTCCCAGGACCTCGAGTTCATAGGGGCACGGCTGGACACTCGGCAGGCTCGTGCCTTCTTGCCTCTGGAAAGGGCCAACAGGCTCACGGCTCTAGCCGGCAGGTTCAGCGGCAGGTCGCCGGCCTCGGCCAGACAGTTCCTGCAGCTACTCGGACACATGGCCTCCACGGTCCATGTCACTCCAAACGCCCGTCTACATATGCGGCCTGCTCAGTGGAGCCTTCGCACTCAGTGGCGTCAGGCCACAGGGAGGCTGTCGGACCTGATACAGATTTCCGACCGTCTGGCCTCCTCCCTGCACTGGTGGCTTCACCTGCCCAACCTAGTGCTCGGCATGCCTTTTCAGTCTCCCCCACCGTCCCGGGTGCTCACGACAGATGCCTCCCTCCTGGGATGGGGGGCGCACTGTCGAGGGACATGCACTCAGGGCCTTTGGACGCCTTGGGAGGCTGCCCAGCAGATAAACTTCCTGGAGCTCCGGGCTATCCGCCTAGCTCTGCGGGCCTTCTCTCACCTGACGTTCGGCCAGTCCGTACTGGTACAGACGGACAATCAGGTTGCAATGTTCTACGTGAACAAACAGGGGGGCATGGGCTCCCTCCTTCTATGTCGGGAAGCCCGGAAGCTGTGCTCTTGGGCTGTCGATCACGACATCCTCCTCAAAGCGGTTTACCTGCCAGGGCAGGACAACTGCCTGGTGGACAAGCTGAGTCGGATGCTGCTACTGCATGAGTGGAAATTGAACCACGAGGTGGTCCAGCAGATCTTCCGCCGGTGGGGCTCTCCCACTGTGGATCTTTTTGCCAGTCCCCTGAACAGGCAGCTCCCCAGATTCTGCTCCCGGCACCCCCATCCTTCTCGGGAGGCGCCGGATGCTTTCCTCATCCCGTGGTCCACGGGTCTGCTGTATGCATTCCCTCCTACGACACTGGTGGTCCGGACATTGTTCAAAGTTGTCCAGGACAGGGCCTCCGTGATCCTGGTGGCGCCTCGGTGGCCGAGACAGCCGTGGTTCCCTCTACTACTACAGCTAGCGGTGGATGCCCCTCTTCCTCTGGGGTTCCAGCCCGACCTCCTGACCCAGGATCGGGGCACTCTTCTGCACCCCAACCTCCGGGCCCTACACCTGACGGCCTGGCTGCTGAAAGGGTAGTCCTAGCCCCGCTACGGCTAGCCCCGGAGGTGGAAGCCGTCGTCCTAGCTTCTCGGCGTCCCTCCACCCGGAAGTCGTACGCCCTCAAATGGCGTCGCTTCTCGGTCTGGTGTTCTCAGCGATCTGAGGACCCCTTCGCCTGTTTAGTATCGGTGGTGCTGCAATATTTGCTTCACCTCTCCGATCTCGGTCTCAAATCCAACTCTGTCAGAGTCCACCTCAGTGCTCTCTCTGCACATCATTCACCAGTCGAAGGCCGGCCTCTCTCCTCGCATCCCTTGGTGGCGTGTTTCCTCAGAGGCCTCCTTCTGCTTAAACCTCCGTTGCGCCCCCCAGCCCCTGACTGGGACCTCAACGTGGTTCTGCAAAGGCTTACCTGTCCGCCTTTTGAGCCCATGGCTACCTGCCCTCTCCGTTTTCTCTCCTGGAAAACTCTCTTCTTGGTGGCCCTCACTTCCGCGAGGCGCGTGAGTGAGCTACAAGCCCTAGTGTCGGGGCCTCCGTACACTAGGTTCTACAAGAATAGGGTGGTACTGCGGACCCACCCCAAGTTTCTTCCAAAGGTGGTCTCCCCCTTTCACATCAACCAGGAGGTGGTTCTTCCGACCTTCTTTCCCAGGCCGCACGCCAGCCGAGCAGAAACTGTGCTGCACACCCTGGACTGTAGAAGAGCCTTATCCTTCTACCTTGACCGTACGCGAGAGCATAGAAAGGCCGTCCAGCTTTTCGTATCTTTTGACCCCAATCGGTTGGGGGTACCTGTCTCTAAGCGTACTCTGTCCTCCTGGGTAGCCGACTGTATCGCCTGGACTTACGGGGCAGCCGGCCTCCTTGGAAAGTCGTGTCACGGCTCATCGGGTCAGGGCGAAGGCCGCGTCTGTGGCTCATCTCCGCTCTGTTCCATTGGCAGACATTTGCCGGGCCGCTACTTGGTCTTCAGGCCAGACCTTTGTGGCTCATTACTGCCTTGAAAGGGAGTCCCGCAGGGACAGCGCTTTCGGTCAGGCAGTTCTCCACAACCTCTTTGGGGTTTAGGCAACTCCTCCCTCCGGCCCTAGTGTTGGGCTACCGGCCGGATTCGTATTCAGAGAAGATTCCTTCCCTCTGTACTGTTGAGCTTGAGGGAGCTCTTTAGGCTTGAGGTCTCCGGTAGCCTTAAGCTTGGGAGTCCCATAAGTGAGGACTGACTTCCTGCTTGGTCCTGGAGAAAGAGTAGTTACTCACCTGTAACAGGTGTTCTCCAGGAGCAGCAGGAATCAGTCCTCACTACCCTCCCTCCTCCCCTTGGAGTTGCAGTCATTCTTATTGCATATTTTTGCTAACTTCTGCTGTCTTTCCGCTATGTCATCAGACTGAGCAAGATGGCATCCCTGGGCGGGAAGGGGACCGCGCATGCGCGCTGCAATTCCCAAAGGCTTTCTGCGAAATCTGGGGAAATTGCTCCGCGAGGGCTCCATCAGCGACATCACCCGTAAGTGAGGACTGATTCCTGCTGCTCCTGGAGAACACCTGTTACAGGTGAGTAACTACTCTTTACCCCCTGTTTAAAGTTTCCTGTATTACAAAGTTCAATCTGTTGTTCAATGTTTTAAAGTTCACTGTATCACAAATTGCCATGTTGCTTGTAAACCACTTTGACACTATGAAAGGTGGTATAGAAAAGCTGTTAAATAAATGTAGGACCTCCAGCATAGGGAAGAGTTGAGATCCAGCAGTAGCCAACCATAAGATGGGAATTACGTGGGCATTGCTGCTGCTGCTGCTGCTAAGAGATTTCAGTCTGGCACATGTCAATTGAAATATCCCTATTTCAGCTCCAGCTAAGATCAGGGAGATGCTGACTTCCAGTGAGATATTTCCTAGGTAGCTGTTAAGAAGCCTCACACATAAGAGTTGTACTGGGCTTGGTGCTTACAAATTAGGAAGTGCTACTCATGCCAGTATGAGTGGCTATGAAAAGTCAGTGATCCCCAGGTGGGTTGGCTCAATATACAGGCAGTGACAGAGCCTGATGGCAATTCAGTCTTTAACCAAAGCATTGATTTGTAAGCTAGTTTCTCATTAAATGTATCTAGTTTTGGTGCACGTGGACTCTGTTCACATCATGTTATTGAAAAGATATGGGACAGACAAGCGAGCTATTAGTAGAGTGGGAAGGTAAGAGTAAATTAGGAGACTGGTTAGAGTCTGCAGGCTATCCTCGTGTCTTATGTGTCATGAGTGAATGTATACTATCTCTCGCCCTCTTCTGCAGACCTGCTAAAGATTTGCTCTGTGGTTTTGCGAAGAAGTATTTATGTACCAATGGCTGATGCTGCATTGGCAGAGGTCTGGGTACATTCATTCACTCATGAATCAAAAAACACTGGCAAAAAAAAAAAGGTCCATAGGTCCAATACATTTTTTTCACTTTTTTTCTTGATTCATAAAAAGATATATTTTTAAAATTTGTTATACACCGTATGCCACAGATTACTCAATTGGAGGATTAAAACTTAAAAACACTCAGTGCTCTTCTCATAGCAAAGTAAAACTCTAACCAGGGCAGAAACTGAGATTGTACCAAAACAGACTGAGCCCCCTCTAGCTACTGGAAGCAGAGGTGACAGCGCGACTCCCAGACTGAGGGCTCTGCTTGTGTTTCTTTGCGCAGGAAGTGAAGGAGCCAGCAAATCAACTGGGATTACAGAAGAGATGGAAGAGTTTGTTTTGTTGTCACCTGGTTCTTCTAGATACAGAACAGATTGCAGCATGTCTCCCGTGAACACAGCTATTGTATGACTTGAGCCGTGATTAAGAAGACACAACAGATTGGTTTTCTAGCCATGATGGATATGATTTATGGGCAAGAAATCTTTGCACATACACCATATCTATAACTTGCTTTTGTTGTCTGCATGTATGTTTATATTTGTCACTAAAGCCTTTCTATACACTCCTGAAATTTCAAAACATGCAGTACCTCTGCATAAAATGCCGGAGACAGAATCGGGACATAGGTAAAGTCTTCACCGTGGATTTTCAGAATTTCCATAATAAATATGCATGAGCTCTGTTTGTATGCAGTGAAGGTAGTACATGCAAATACATTTCATGTATATTCATTTTGGAAGCCCTGAATACTCAACCAGCATGTGGCCCTTGAAAACTAAGTTTGGGAATTCCTGTTTTAGAGGCTAGGTGAGACTTTTACTGTATTTCACATAACGCTCTGTTTCTGTTCATATTCATAATCGTCAGGTAGCAGACTCCAAATGCTGTGAACTCTCTGCATCTCAGGCTTCCCGCTTGGATAGGGGCAGTGCATCCAAAGACTTCCTGTACTGTATCCTTCCATTCACTACCTGAAAATGAATTGTAGTTCATATTTCTTTTGAATAATTTTACTCCAGGTCCTGCAGAGGCAGCGTGGGCTAATACAAAGCTGTGAGCCAAATGGAGCAGTGTTGATATTTTTTTAATTGCTATGAACTGAAGTCTGTATTTATGACCCCACCTCAATAAAGGCTACCTGGCTACTAAAATTGCCTAATGATAAGAGTGACACCTGTTTTGAGTATGTGACATGTATAATCTACTGGTGATCTTACTTAGCAGGCTTCACTGCAAATATCAATGTCCCTGTTTAATGTACATTACCAAGTTTAAGTTACAATGTAAACCACTTTGACTAATATGATAAAGCAGTATAAAAAAACCCTGTCAAATAAATAAACCTCAATATCATTTCTCTTTAGAGCAGCATATCATACTCATCCAGAGTCATTTGGTTGGAAGATTTAGTCATTGGAAATTTTCTGTATTTTAGGGTGACCTGGATATTTAAATTAACCTGACTAATATACCATTTGTGTTTAAATGTATTGCACAAATATTCATCCTGCATATATAAATTCCCAGAGCTGGCTGAGGGTCTCATGGACTGGATTTTTGAAATATTGATGTAAATTAGGCAGAGCAGGGACGGATGCTGTGTTTTAGATAGATACGTAGAGAGGCAGTGTTGTGCAACAGTTTCCATCTGCATTTACACTTGCTTGGAGCACTGCCAGTAGACTGCTTGTTTAGACTTGGGGGTTGGAGGAATTGTGCTTACCTCTCCAGTGTACAAAACCATCTCCAGTTGTAAAATGTGAACTTAGTGTAACACAATGGCATGTTTTTACCACAGCCACAAGCGCCTTCCACATTCCCCCTTTCCTGAGAGGTTTCAAAATCTGAAGCCCACGTCTTAATGCAATTACCTGAGGGTCAGTGCCAACGCTCTCCTGGGACCCTTAGTTTGGGAGGCGCTAGGGGACAGGAGCAATACCAAATTACTCCTGCGCTGGTAGCTGCCTCTCTTCAAAAATGGCACCACGTGAGCCTTAGCAGTAATATGCCAGTACTACCTCTAGGGGTCAGATTCCAAATAAGGGAGCATGTGCATATAGAAACATATTTAGCAGTCTGATCCCTAGCAGCAGTACTGTGAGGCTTCCACTAGAGGTTAAGTGGTGTCATTTTTGAACAGACTTAGGGGATTGCTCCTGATTCTGTTGCCTCCCAGACCACTGGGGTGAGAATGTCCTGGGTGGAGGGAAGAGAGCCAGGGCTGACCCTCAGATTAATTGAAATAAAGGCAGTCTGCAGATTTCTGTTCCATGTCCTGCCCACTGGACACCAGGGGGTCCTCTGTACTCATGGGGAAACACCATTACATCAGACAGTAAGTGTGCATTTTACAACTTGTATAAGCTATGTACGTATGCATTTGCACAAGCTATGTACGTATCCATTTCCTCAACAGCAGGTTCTTTCTGTGGCTCTTCTTGGATATGTAGTTTGCTAACTCCGGTACTTAACAGATACAAGTTCTGGCACTTGGACAACCTTGCGTGATGCAGCTCTTTTTCTTTGTGGACAAGCAGAAAGTAAGTCCTCACGTATGGGTGACATCACCGACAGAGCCGCACCATGCATACACGCCTGCCTTTCCACCTGCTGCGGTGCCATCTCCAGTCTCCTTTTTTTCCACGGAGCCCATAGGACATGTCTTGCACCAGGAACAAGCAGGAAGTCAGTCCTCACATATGGATGATGGTGCCAACAGAGCCTGCATGGAACATTTCCCCAGCTTTCAAAGAAAGCCTTTGGGACATGCTACCATGCATGCATGGTTGCCTTTCCGCCCAAGGGTGCATCTTGCTCATCTCCTTTTTTCTGCAGAGCCCAACGGACGTCGGTGCTGTTTCCCTGGAAAAAAATCCTTGCTAAATATCCTTAAAGTTAGCTGTTCCTTTGCGTCCCTCTAGTCCAGTCCCGGAACCATAGAGTTTAGAATCTCCTCCAGCAGCCTTGGAGACTGAAAGACATCATCGCTTTGCTGGCACCAGTATAAGTAGGCAAGGACTGCCCTCTTCCTCCAGTACTTTCCGTCTCCAAACAGCTGAAGGAGATTCTGCGCCTGGACCGGGCTCAGTTAAAACAAATAAGCAGAGCTAATTTTTCTAGGTCCCTTGAAATTTTCAGGGGTGTTTTGTTTTGTTTGCTTCTAAGTTTTCTATTTGTTTTACAGGTGCAGTGTTTTAACTGGAGGCTCCATCTCTCTCATGATTTCTCTCCCCCCTCCTCCCTCCTCCTTCCTTCCCCATTGAGTAAACGAGCATTAGGAGGGGGAAGTGTGCGGCCTCGTTATATTTACTGCTTCCCTGCTCCCGAACCCGCGATTAAGGGTGAGGAGCAGGTGGTAGGCTTCATCGCAGAGACTAGGGGTCCTGTACAGAGCTCAGCGGCGAAAGTCAGCCTTTCCCTCAAGGGAGTGTCGGCGCCGGAGCTGAAGCCGCAGACCAGCTGAGCTCCGATGCGGCTGCAACTTCTCTGCTCACGGGGGAATACGTTTCAGTGAGTGCTTTAGCTGATAAGCGCTGTTTGGCTTTCTTTATTTGGATGGGAGCTGTGTTGGATCGCGGAGTAGTTTTTTTAGGATGACAGGGATCCGCCGCATGTTTCAGCGCGGGAAAAGCGCCGGCGGCGGTCATTTTAAAGATCAAACGCATGTTTTGAGTTTGTTTCTTTTTGGTTTTCATTCAGTTTAATTGGTTTGGCAGCTTCGTTTTTGTAGGGAGCTGGTTTATTTGGCCTTTAGGGCTTTAGGTAACACGAACAAAAAAAAAAAAAGAACGGGGCCCGCAGCTGGCAGACGGCTGAGGTCTGGGTTCTGCTTAGCTGTGGTGTTTCTCCTCCCTTACCACAGTATTGTTTGTCTGGGGGGTGCGGAGTGAGCAGCACTGGTATGCCGGCGAAGTCCAGGTGTTTAGTGTGTGGCGTGAAAGGGAGCACGGTGCTGGGCTCAGGTGTGTGTGGGGCTTGCACTTGTGAGGCGGTGGTTATGGAGAGTCCGCCAGAAGGGTCCTCAGGGGATCGAGAGGTAGTTCCGCCAGAAGGGGCAGACGGCTTGGCCCTGCTCCTTGATCCCGCGGAGCCCGTGCCGGGTTTGTCTTCCGGTGAAACGTCTTCCAGGTCTCGGGAGCGGAGTCTAGGTGGGCCTGCTCTGCCGATTCCTCCAAATTTCTTTTCCCTCATGCAGCAGGCGTTTGCTCTGCTGCAACCCGCGCTGGCGGTTCCTCCTCAGGGGTCGCTTGAGCAGAAGCGCCAGGGAGCTTCGGATCAGACAGCGGAGGGCGTTCCCCCGGCCAAGAGGAGCAGGGTGGCTGAGGAGGACAGCCCACCATCTCACCTCAGTGAAGGCCTTGGGGGCATGGACACGGAGATGGAAGAGCTCTTGGGGGAAGAGTTAGAGGAGGGGGAGCTGCCTGACTCGGAGCAGCAGAGCAGAGTAGTCAGGGTGTTTCGGCGGGAAGAATTGTCGGCTTTGATTGCCGAGACTCTTAAGATGCTGAATATGCCCTCGGAAGGGGCGGTTGCGGAGGAGTCCTTGGAGGATCCGTTGTTGCAGGTGGTTCGGACGTCCCATAGAGTTTTTCCTGTTCATAGAGTATTTCGGAGTATGATTCAGGAAGAGTGGGACTTACCGGAGTCTGCTCTGAAGGGGTCCAGGGCCTTGGCTCGGCTTTATCCGTTGTCCGATCAAGATAGAGCTGTTTCACTTGCCCAAGGTAGATGCGGCGGTATCGGCGGTTACTAAGAAGACTACAATTCCGGTTGAGGGGGCCGCGGCGCTGAAGGATGTACAAGACAGGAAATTGGATACGCTGTTGAAGCAGGTGTTCAATGTTTGCGCCCTCTCGATGCAGGCCTCGATAGCAGGGGCGTGGGTGGCGAGAGGCTGTTTGCGGTGGTCTCAGAGATTGCAGGGGGACCACTTGGGGGAGCAGTTAGAGGATGTGGCGCGCCTGGAATCGGGGACCGCGTATTTGGCAGATATTCATTATGATCTCATCTGCGGCTTAGCTAAGAGCATGGCCTCGGTGGTAGCGGCTCGGCGGTACCTCTGGCTACGTAATTGGGCGGCGGACACTTCCTCTAAATCTCGTCTCAGCAAGCTGCTCTTTAGAGGTAAGCTTTTGTTTGAAGAAGATTTAGAAAAGTTGGTCAAGGATCTCAGTGAGTCTAAAGGGGGTCGCCTTCCGGAGGATAAGCCGCAGCAAGGACGGAGTACTGCGGGGTCCCGGGGGATTCCCAGGGATTTTCGTAGATTTCAGTCCTCCTGTTTTATCCAATCTCAGCAAGGGAGGTTCCAGACTAGAAACCAGGAGTTTCGCGGTTTTCGGGGAGCTGGTAGAGGTTTTTCCCCTTACCAGTCCGCGACCGTTAAGAAGTCGCAATGAAATGAGGCGGGCTCAGGTGGAGGTGACACCGGTCGGAGGGCGATTGCGGGAGTTTTACACTGCCTGGGTCCAAATTACGTCAGACCAGTGGGTTTTAGAAGTCATTCGAGAGGGTTACGCGTTGGAGCTCCTTCATCCCGTCTTAGATTCCTTTGTTCAGTCTCCTTGCAAAGCTCCGCTAAAGTTTCGGGTGGTCTCGGAAACCCTGCAGCGGCTGCTGCAACTCAAGGCCGTGGTTCCCGTTCCTGTGGATCAGTGCGGTTGCGGTCAATACTCCATCTATTTTGTGATGCCAAAGAAAGAAGGCACCTTTCGACAGATTCTGGACTTAAAAAGGGTGAATCGGTGTCTCCGAGTCACGCATTTCCGTATGGAGACACTGCGGTCCGTCATAGCGGCAGTCAGGGCAGGGGAATACCTGACCTCGCTGGATCTCATGGAAGCATATCTCCATATCCCGGTTCGGCGGGAGCACCAAAGGTTCCTACGCTTTGTGGTTCCGATGGGGCATTTTCAGTTTCAAGCGTTGCCGTTCGGACTTGCTACAGCGCCTCGGACATTCACCAAGATCATGGTAGTAGTCGTGGCGGCGCTCCACAGAGAGGGGGTGCTGGTGCATCTGTACTTGGATGATTGGTTGATTCGAGTGAAGTCACAGGAAGAAAGTACCGCGGCCACCACTCGAGTGGTGGAGATGTTGGAAACCCTGGGCTGGGTGGTCAACTTTGCGAAGAGCAACCTGGTTCCCTCGCAGTCCTTGGAGTATTTGGGGGCACGGTTCGAGACACAGGCCGCGGTGTTTCTGCTGGCCCAGCGAGCCCAGAGGCTTGCGGGAGCTCATGAGGCGGTTTCTAGCGAAATCGGTGCCTACCGCGTGGCATTATCTTCAATTACTCGGAACGATGGCGGCCACGATCGAGGTAGTGCCGTGGGCCAGGGCTCATATGCGGTTGTTACAGAGCGTGCTTTTCGGCGTTGGTCTCATCAGCGGGATGCGTTGTCTCATCAGCTGATTTGTCCGCAGGAGGTGCGTCAGGATCTTCTTTGGTGGTTACGCCCGGAGAGTTTGTCGGCGGGCATGCCGCTGGAGCCTCCGTCCTGGAGACTGCTGACGACGGACGCCAGTCTCCTGGGGTGGGGGGCGCATTGCGAAGGAAGGTTTTCTCAGGGTCAATGGTCTCAGGAGGAAAAGGAGTGGTCCATCAACAGGTTAGAGATGAGAGCGGTATCTTTGGCCCTGCGAGAGTTTCAGGAGACTTTCAGACAGGGGGCGGTGCGGGTTCTGTCCGACAATGCGATGACCGTAGCCTACATCATTCGCCAGGGCGGCACCGGCAGCGCGATACTGGAGGCAGAGGCCAGGCAGCTCTTAGCTTGGGCCGAACGGAATCTAAAAAGTCTTTTGGCACAGCATGTGGCCACAGTGGACAATATCGAAGCAGATTTTCTCAGTCGGCGCAGGGTGGACCCGGGAGAGTGGGTCCTGCACCCGGACATGTTCTCGCTTCTGGTGAGGCGCTGGGGAGTCCCGCGGATGGATCTGATGGCGACTTTCGAGTCAGCGAGAGTACCACGCTTTTTCAGCAGGCGGTGGGAAAGGATGTCGGAGGGTCTCGATGCGCTGGCCCAGCGGTGGCCGGAAGGGGATCTTCTTTATGTGTTCCCGTCTTGGGCACTCATAGGCCGGGTGGTATAGCGGATAGAATGTCATTGCGGTCTAGTGGTCTTGGTGGCACCCGACTGGCCCAGAAGGCCTTGGTATGCGGATTTGGTGCGGCTGCTGGTGGACAGGCCGTGGAGGCTACCGCAGTGAGCGGATTTGTTGCGGCAGGGTCCACTGCGCATGCCTCAGGTGAATCGATTCTCGCTTACGGCATGGCATGGCTCTTGAAAGGGCTAGGCTGACTGCCAGAGGTTATTCAGCAGCGATCATTTCTACATTACTGAAAGCGCGTAGACGATCTACTTCGTTGGCATATATTCGGATTTGGCGTATGTTTGAGGCCTGGTGTGAGGAGCGTGGTCTGCGGCCCTTAGCGGCTTCGGTTTCGCATATCCTTTCCTTTTTGCAGGATGGTGTCGACAAGGGGCTCGCAGTGAGTTCTTTGCGGGTGCAATTGGCGGCCATCTCCTGTTACCGACTGAAAGTCCACGGTCAGCTGGTAGGGGCTTATAGTGATGTGCGGCATTTTTTACGGGCCGTGTTGCTCTTGCGTCCGCTGAGACGGTGTTTGGTGCTGACATGGGATTTGAACTTGGTGTTGGCGGCCTTGCTCGCGGCGCCGTTTGAGCCATTGGTCAAGGCCTCGCTGAAAGATCTGACTTTGAAGACCGTCTTCCTGGTGGCTATTTGTTCCGCACGGCGGATTTCTGAGCTGCAAGCGTTATCCTGTAGGGAGCCCTATTTGGCATTTTTTGATCATAAGGTGGTGCTCCGTACGGTTCCGGCGTTTCTACCAAAGGTGGTCTCGGCGTTTCATGTTAATCAGGTGGTTTCGCTTCCAGTGTTCTCGGATCGTCAAAAGGAGCGATCAGAGAGCAAATTACATCGGTTGGATGTTCGGCGGGTACTTAAAACGTATCTTGGGAGGACAGCGTCCTTCCGTAGGTCAGATAGGTTATTTGTGACTTTCGGGGGCCCGCAAAAGGGGGAGGCTGCGGCGAAGTCGTCTATTTCCCGTTGGGTGAAGGAAGCTATTGCTTCAGCATATCTTTTGAAAGGTAAGGTGGTACCGGAGGGTCTGCGAGCTCATTCGACTAGGGCGCAAGCGGCGTTGTGGGCGGAGTTCAGCTTGGTTCCGGTCAATGACATTTGAAGAGCGGCAACGTGGTCGTCGTTGCATTCCTTTGTGAAGCACTATCGGCTGGATGTGCAAGCGGTAGAGGATGTTCGCTTTGGTTCGGCGGTGCTTCAGGCTGGACTTGCAGGTCCCTCCCGTTGATTTTCACTGCTCTGTTACATCCTCTATGGTTCCGGGACTGGACTAGAGGGACGCAAAGGAAGATGAAATTAGACTTACCTGCTAATTGTTGTTCCTTAAGGAACTCTAGTCCAGTCCCGGAGCCCACCCTGAGTATTGGGGTTTCGTCAGCCTGAAGTGCATGGTGGTTAGAAGGGATCTCCACAGGGGTAAGGTGGAGCCATGGTGGGATCCTTTTTTGTAGCACTGTTTAATGAGGTCTATTTCAAAATTTACTTTGCAAATTTAGTGTGACCCGACATTCCAAAATTGGGTTTAGTTTAGTTGCCGTTTTATTCTACTTATTTGTTGCTCTGCTCAGTGTTGCTTTGTCAATAGGTACTGGAGGAAGAGGGCGGTCCTTGCCTACTTATACTGGTGCCAGCAAAGCGATGATGTCTTTCAGTCTCCAAGGCTGCTGGAGGAGATTCTAAACTCTATGGCTCCAGGACTGGACTAGAGTTCCTTAAGGAACAACAGGTAAGTCTAATTTCATCTTTGCATACTGGTTCCTCTTCCCGCCTCGAGCCGGCACCGAACCTAGCGCTGTTCTTGGCTGCTTTTCCCATTTTTTCATCAAGGCTTGCCTCGACCGGTGTTCGTGCCTTTTTTCACCTGGAGGTCATCAACCCCGGCCAGATGCTTCCCACCATGTCCTCCGGTGGGGTTCAAAAAATGTGACCTCTGCAGTCAAACGATGTCAGTGACCAACACCCATGACTGCTGCCTGGGACCAGACCATGACAGCACCTCCTGCGACTTGTGCCAGGCCATGACACCTAAGACCAATAAGAAGAGGTCTGAGTTGCAGGAAAAGCTGTTCCCCAGGTCTGACTCAGCCCCGGCCTCCCGACACCGAGCTCCAAGCCTAGCACTTCCCACGAGGCTCAAGCATCCTCGGAATCCCACGGCAGCAGCTCCTCCAAGAAGACCTTGGACCCTAAAAAGAAGAAGAAAAAGTCCTCTAAGTCCACTGAGGTTGCACCGGAGAAACCTGGTAAAACCGCCAGGAGGGACTAGGACGGCTCTGAGAAATGTCCTACCAGTTCTCAAGAAGGATTCCTCGGCTGGCAGAGACCATGGAAGGTTCCTCGAGATCGAGATCCTCAGTGCCCGCGCCGAAAGCTGTGGAGCCTTCTGGCTTGGAAACCAGAATGGTGGCCCTGGAGCAGGCAATGATAGCTGGTTCATCCGCATCATCTTCCCCGACAACAAAGCCCCCGACTGTGGGGGAGTCCCCGGTCATCAAGCCGAGCTCCGAGCACCTCCGGCCTTGGGTGAGCCCTTGGCACCAGGCGAGGTCCCGGTCCCGATTCTTGGGCATCTGGTCCTCCCCAGCTAGTTTCCACGACTCGGACCCCAGATCCCCCGGAGGCCACCGACTCCTCAGCGCCGGCCTCGAGGCAATAAGTCACAGGACCTCAGATTCATCATCACCGCTCAACTCTGAATGGGAGACAGACGACAAGGCATTCCTGGGGATTAAGTGGTACTGAGGCATTCCCTCTTTCCATCTTCCCTGGTGCCACTCCCCTCCAGAGGACATAGCCTTCCATGACTTTGTCAAGGACATGGTCAAAGCCCTCTCGGTGTAGACTGAGGTAGAGGAGGACCTGCGCACCGAGGAGTTGCAGATCCTCCAATATGAATTTCCACCCAAAGAAACCCTCATGGTGCCCATGCAACTGATCCTCAAGTGGCTGCTGCTCAGAATGTGAGAGACTCCGGCATTGATACCAGTGGTGAGCTGGCACCTCGACGCCATGTACCACGTCTGGAAGGTCCCAGGGTTTCACAAACCCCAGCTTCACATAACTCCATGGTTGTCAAGTCAACCATGCAAAAATTTAAGAGCCAAAAGATCCACTTCTCTGTTCCCACTGGAAGGGAGGCCAGAGCCTTTGATGCCCTCAGGTGCAGGTGTTACCAGGGCTCGATGTTGGGGTGCCAGATCCAAGCCTGTGAATTATACATAGGCATGTATCTGAAGGTTCTAGCCCAGAAACTGTGAGGGTGTTTGGCTGGTCTTGTCAGGGAATCCCTCCAACGGTTCCAGTCGCTAACCTCGGTAATCAAGGACTGCTCCAAGTTCCCCTCCTGAGCAGCTTACAATGGCTTTAATTCAGCAACTCGGGTCGCAGCAGCCGGCATCAGCACCCAGCATCAAGCCTGGCAGAAATCTTTCTACCTCATGCAATGGGTCTAAGACAAGCTGCTGGACATCCCTTGCACCAGGGAGAACCTGTTTGGCAAACCCATGGCCAACAAGGCAGCTGAGATTGAGGCCAACGTGGTGACACGTCACAGGCTCTCTAAAAAGACCTCATTCCTTCCCCGCAGGAAACCAGCAGGGAAAAGACCCCTTTAAGGGTCCTTTTCCAGAGTCACCACTACCAGTCCTTCTCGGGCCAGCAACAAGGTTCTCACCCTAAAGAGGTAAGGCCACGGGGCTCCAAAGGCAAAAACACCAAAGCTTCAGGCCCCAGCTCCCACTCAACCCTTGGGAAGCTTTTGACTCCCAGGTCAAGGCCTCCCCTCCCCCAGGAGACCTTCATCAGCCCACAGGGGGGTGCCTGGTGCTCTTTGCCCACAGATGGGCCAACATCACCTCGGACCAGTGTGTACTGTAAGTGGTAAGTGAAGGATACCTCCTCCACTTACAGCAGATACCACCCAGGTTCTTCCCAGGAGAGCCGGTATGACCCCTCCTTCACCAGCCTCTTCTGCTCACAGAGCTCACAGGCCTGATCAAGGACAATGCAGTAGAGACTGTACCCAAGCATCTACTCCAGGTGCTTCCTTGTCCCAAAGAGAATTGGGGGCCTCAGCCCATATTAGACCTGTGAAACCTAAACAAGTTTCTTGTGAGGGAGAAGTTCAAGATACTATCCCTTGGAACACTGTTGCCTTACCTCTATTAGGGAGACTGGCTGTGCTCCTTGGATCTAAAGGATGTGTATGCATACATCCTAATCCACCCCTTCCACAGGCAGTACCTAAGGTTTGTGGTAGGAGGAGGGGCACTACCAGTACAGGGTACTACCCTTTGGTCTGGCCTCCTCGCCAAGGGTCTTTACCAAGTGCCTGGCGATAGTGGCTGCCCACCTGCACCTACAAAGGGGCCTTTGTCTTCCCCTACCTAGACAACTGACTTATCAGGGGTGGCACAGGCCCAGAAGCCAGTCAGGTGGCAGAGCGTGCGTCCCTTCTCCTACAGCACCTGGGGTTTGTCATCAGCTACCCCAAATCCTATCTTTCTCCAGCCCAAAATCTGGAGTTCATAGGTGCTCAGCTCGACGTGCTGTAAGTCAAGGCGATCCACCCAGAAACAGAGCAGAACACTTCAGACAACTGACAGGAGAGGTACAACATCACCGGTCAGTGCCAGCTCGTCGTCTCTGCCTACTGGGCCATATGGCCTCCATGGTCCACATAACACCCTTAGCCACTTGCACATGCAGACAGCCCAGTGGTGCTTCCGCTCACAGTGGATCGAAGCCACGGACAAGCTACGGGATGGGGTCAGGGTTACCGGCCAACTGGTGGAATCCCTCAACTGGTGGCAAAACTTCCGCCACCTCTGGGTGGGAATGTCCTTCCAAGCACCCGCACCTCAGAGAATCCTGACCACAGACGCCTCCCTCCTAGGTTGGGAGGCACATTATGGGGACCGCTGCACACAAGGCAGCTGGTCCCAGGAGGAGTCACTTCTACAAATCAATCTCCTGGAGTTCAGGGCGAGCTTCCTAGCCCTACGAGTGTTCCGCCACCACCTGTGACATCGGTCTATACTGATCCAGATGGACAATCAAGTCGCCATGTTCTATATCAACACGCAGGGGGGCATGGGCTCGTACTCCCTCTGCCAGGAGGCAGTGGTCCTCCTCTCTTTTGCAGCTTGCAACATGCCTAGCGGACAGGCTGAGCAGAATCTTTCGGCCACACAAGTGGCGCTTGAACCCCAAGGAGGCCAAGATGCTCTTCCACCTCTGAGGCAGGCCGTGATGGATCTCTTTGCCTCTCCAAACATGTAGCTGCCTCGCTTCTGCAACAGATGCAACCAATCCATCTGGACTGCAATCTAGGTCTTCTATCCCAAATGATGGAATAGTCCTACATCCCAATCTGCAATCTCTGTCTGACGGCATAGCTACTGAAAGGGTGATGCTCCAGCATCTCCACCTTCCTCAGGAAGTAAAAGACATTATCCTATCGTCCAGGAAACCCTTCACCAGAAGGGCCTACTCGTTCAAATGGCACAGATTTGGATCATGGTGCTCACGAGATAACCTCAATTCATTCAATGCACCAGTGTCTGCACTTCTGCAATATCTATTGCACTTGTCTTCTTCAGGACTAAAGATCAATTCAGTTCAAGTTCACCTCATGTTCACCTCAATGCCATTGCGGCTTTTCACATGCCAATCGATGGTCAATCCATCTTGGTGCACCCCCTAGTGGTATGTTTCATAAAAGGCCTCCTCCTCTCTAAGCCACCCATTCAACCACCTCCAGTGCTATGGGATCTCAACGTGGTTTTGACTCCGCTTCTCAAACCCCTTTTTGAACCCCTAGCAACTGCTGCCTATGGTACTTGTCTTGGAAGGTCATATTCCTAATTGCACTAACCTCAGCCAGGCGCATTAGTGAATTACAAGCATTGGTGGCTCATCCACCATACACCAGATTCTATCACGACAAGGTCGTCCTCAGGACACACTCTCACTTTCTACCAAAAATGGTATTGCCGTTCCACATCAATCAATTGGTAATACTTCTGGTCTTCTTCCCAAGATCTCACTCGTCCCATGCAGTAGCAATCCTGCACGCTCTCTATTGCAAATGGGCCCTGGCCTTATATCTGCAGAGGATTCGGGATCTCTGCAAATCCTCACAGCTATTTGTTTCCTTTGACCCCATTCATTTGGGGCTTCCTGTAACAAAGCATATGCTCTCCAGATGGATAGCAGACTGCATCGCTTTTGCTTATGATAAAGCAGGACTCACCTTCACAAGGCATGTCACTGTTCATAATGTCCGAGCTATGGCAACTTCTGTAGCCAACCTATGCTCAGTAGCCATTGACAAAATATGTCGGGCAGCATCATGGTCCTCCATCCACACCTTTACCACCCACTACTGCTTGGACAAGGACTCCGGCAGAGATGCGGCCATCGGCCAGGCAGTCCTCCAACATCTCTTTGGCACATAGCTACAACTCCTCCCCCCGCCCAAACTGTTATTCCAGATCTCCATGGTGGAGATGTCTATGTCCAGCTGAACTCAGTCCAGCCTTTCTGACCTGGTTTCCAAGTCCCCTCTAGATCTGGGAGCTAGGGAGTCCCATATGTGAAGACTACATTACTGCTTATTCCTAAAAATAGCATAGTTGCTTACTTGTAACAGGTGATCTCCGGGAACAGCAGGACTTTAGTCTTCTCAACCCACCCTTCTCCCAATGGAGTTGTAGGGTTATTTTTACTCTTCCTTCTCATCTACACAACCAACTGAGGAGAGGGAGTCAGAAGAACGGGAAGGCACAGTTGAGTGCTCCCAAAGGCTTTTCCTATAGGATGCTGGGGAGTGTTCCTGTGCAGGCTCCATCGGTGCCGATATCACCCATATGTGAAGACTAAATTTCTACTGTTCCCAGAGATCACCTGTTACAGATGAGTAACTACCCTTTCTGGATGAGGCTTGGAGCCATGTCACCAACTATAATCCCAGAGATTCCAGCAGAGAGAATTGCCCAGAATCCAGATGGAATGGACCATACCAAGTCCTCCTAACTATATACCGCAGCAAAGTGTGAAGGAGTCCCTACCTGGATCCAGGTGTCACATTGCCAAAGGGCTAAGATGTCCGCTTATGAGAATGGGAGGTTCAACCTTTGGGAGAAATGAAGCTTAAACTTCAGAGAAAGGTGAAGCACACTATGAAGTCCTGAAGAACTACTGAGGAACAAGATCAAATTATCTGAAAATGGGAAGAGGACTATTAGACTGATTGGGGACTTTTGTGACTGTTTCTTTTTGTTTTATGTATTGTTATTTTTTATATCTTTATTTTTGTTGTTTTCCTACAAAAGTTCAAGCATACTGACAGTTCCTTATCGTTCCTCCAGTTCAGTCCTCTACCTCTGGGTTGTCAATTTCCTCCTGCAGCTAGGAGACTGGTATGTCAGAATGATGACATCACTGGATATAGCCTGCTGCACTCCCACTTGCATCCCAGTGTAACCAGTCTCCTTGCAGCAGGAGGACTTGACGAGCCTTAGGGAGAGGCTCTTTGGAGGAATGGATAAGGAGCCAAAAGGGTTTAGAGTAGTTTAGTGGGTTGAACTTAGTTCTTAGGCTGCTGTTGCTTTAAAAAAAAAAAAAAAGGTGAATCATAGCATGTGTCTTTAGACCCGGCTGCTCATTGCAGCATACAGTGGAGGAAGAAAGGCTTTCTTGCACCCTGCCTGAGTTGGTGCTGTGTTTTCTTCCTAGGGGGGTTCTGACTCGGGTCATTTCGAGTCCTCTCCCCTCTCCCGCTGGGCCCGGAAGCCTCACCTCCCTGACTTTACGGGGGTGAGTCCTTCCCTGCTGCTGTGCAACGCAGAACTGCTGTCTCTGAGCTCCGCGGCTGAGTAGCTGACAGCATAACACATCCTCTTATGGGCCCAGGGTTCCTGGCACTCACAACGTGCAGAGAGGTTTCCCTGACAGGTGCGGTAAGTGTTTCGCCGGCACCCGGCTGCTCATTTCGCAAGGCCGCTCCACTCCGGCATAGCTGAGGAGCTTTGGGGCTTTGGCACCTTTTTATTTCCTTCGCGATGGCCATTTTGGGAGCTGCGTTGCAGCCGCGTGGCGGCTGCTTGCCTTCACATTTCTACTACAGGTTTTACTTTCGTTTAATTTCTTTTAATTTATTTTACTTCTATTAATTTCTGGTTTCTTTTACTTTCTTTGGATTACTTTTGTAGTGTTGGTTCCTTCAGTCGGCCCTTCAGGATCGCGGGGGGGGGGGGAGGCTGGAGGAAGTGAATTAATTTGACAGCTTACCAATTTAAAAAATAAAAAGCTCCATAAAGAAAGAAATAGAGTACCACAGGCAGATTAGTTCAGGACAGGACCTGTCTGTTCCTGGGCGCCGTCGCTTGATTTTCTCTGCTTATGGCTGCCCGGCCTCAATGCCTCGTGTGTGGCACTAGGAGGGGCACGGTCGCCGACACGGGAGTGTGCAGGGGCTGTGCTGCCCTTTCGTCGGCCGTAGAGCTGCAAATGGAGGCCCATGAGGTCACTGAGGCACAGGGCCCGCCGGGGGTGGTGGAGCCTGCTCCCGCGTGCCTCTTGGTGCCAGAGGTTGAGTCGGAGGAGCTGGCAGGGCCCTCTGGGGTACCCTTGTCAGATCAGGAGTCCGGTCTCGGTGTCTTTAGTCCAGAGTTTGTTCTCCTTATGCATAAAGCGTTTTGCCTGCGGCAGCAGGGCAAGAGACCGCGCTCGGAGTCGCCTGCGGCCCAACCTCCACAACTACTGACGGAGGGGGGGATGGGCGCTGACTCCCCATCCCCAAAGCGGGCGAAGCTGTCCGAGCTGGGGGAAGGTGCCTGGCCGGAAGCTGAAGATCAGGAATGGGATCCTGAAGAGGGATCACAGGACCTGGAAGAAGGTGAGATCATCAGGGTGTTCCGCAGGGAGGAGTTGGCTGCCTTAATTGCGGAAACATTACAAATTTTGAATCTTACGCCGCCGGCAGCAGCAGAAGACGACGTGGAGGATCCGGTCATCCAGGCGGTTCGACAGACACAGGTGGTGTTTCCTTTGCACCGTGTGGTGGAGAAGATGATTCAAGATGAATGGGATAAGCCGGAAGCTGGGTTGCGGGGAATTCGGACACTTAATCGGTTATATCCCTTGGCGGATTCTGCTAAAGAGAGGTTCCGAGCGCCGCGCATAGACGCGGTGGTCTCCGCTGTTACGAAGAAAACAACAATTCCGGTTGAAGGGAGTGCGGCCTTGAAGGATGCCCAGGACCGTAAAGTTGATGGTCTGTTAAAGCAGGTCTTTGAAGCGGATTCCATTTCGCTTCAGGCCTCCATCTGCGGAGCTTGGGTGGCCAGAGCATGTTTACGCTGGGCGCAGCGGCTCCGCCAATCATCGCACATCGATCCAGAGGAGCTGAAGGAGTTGGATCGATTAGAGTCCGGGGCGGCCTTTCTCGCAGATGTCCACTATGATTTGGTTAGAGCTCTAGCCAACAGCACAGGATCCGTGGTGCTGCCCGGCGGTCATTGTGGCTCCGCAATTGGGCAGCGGACGGCTCTTCGAAGTCCCGTCTCAGCAAGCTTCCCTTTAAGGGTGGTTTGCTGTTTGGAGAGGATCTGGATAAGTTGGTGAAGGATCTCGGTGAGTCCAAGGCAGGTCGGCTGCCTGAGGACAAGCCAAAGCAGGCCAAACCCGGCCAAAGCGGTCGGGGTCAGTTTCGGGATTTTCGGAGATTTCACTCGACGCGTCCTGGTGCCTTCCAGAGAGGGCGGTTCTCTTCCAGAGGCCAGGGATTTCGTGGGTTTCGGGGAGCGACTAGAGGCTTCTCGGCTAACCCTGGGTCCGCCACGCGTAAAGCCCAATGAAGCGAGGCGGGTCCCGGCGGGGGAACCTCCCATAGGCGGGAGGCTTCGGGAGTTTCTTCCCGCCTGGACCCTCATCACCTCCGATCAATGGGTGTTGGAAATCATTCAACATGGCTACGCGTTGGAGTTTGCGCGGCCCGTGCGGGATTCTTTTGTTCTGTCTCCTTGCCGGGATCCCCAGAAAACGGTGGCCGCGAAACTTTGCAGAGGCTCATTCGGTTGGGAGCCGTGGTGGAAGTTCCAAGAGTCGATTACGGCATGGGTCGCTACTCCATTTATTTCGTGGTGCCCAAGAAGGACGGCAAGCTACGACCCATCCTTGACTTGAAAGGAGTGAATTGGTACTTGAGGGTGCCGCACCTTTGGATGGAAATGTTGCGCTCTGTCATAGTGGCGGTGTGGCGAGGCGAATTCTTGACGTCTCTAGACCTGTCGGAAGCGTATTTGCACATTCCCATTCGAGAGACTCACCAGCGCTTCCTGCGGTTCGCCCTTCCTTGGGGTCACTATCCGTTTCAGGTGTTGCCGTTCGGGTTGGCGATGGCGCCGCGGACCTTCACCAAAATTATGGTGGTGGTGGCGGCGGCGTTGCGCAAAGAAGGGATCCTGGTCTAGACGATTGGTTGATCCGGGCCAAGTCTGCGGAGGAAAGCCTCCGAGTGGCGGACCGGGTGGTACGGTTCTTGAAAGAACTTGGTTGGGTGGTCAACCCGACCAAAAGCCGGTTACAGCCTTCTCAGGACCTCGAATACTTGGGTGTCCGGTTCGACACGAAGGAGGGCCGAGTGTTTCTTCCGCACAAGTGGGCCGCGGGCTTGAGGTCCCTAGTGCGGCAGTTCCTGTCGGTGTCGGAGCCATCGGCGTGGGATTATCTCCGGGTGCTGGGCACCATGGCAGCGACCCTGGAGGCTGTGCCTTGGGCTCGATTCCATATGCGTCCTCTCCAGAGGGCGCTGCTCCGTCGTTGGTCGCATCAGAAGGATTCCTTGGACAAGCGGCTCCTTTGCCCGGGCAAAGTTCGGCAGTCCCTTCGTTGGTGGCTTCGCCCATCTTCACTGGCGGCCGGTCTGCCGCTGGAACAGCCAGAATGGATTCCGTTGATGACGGATGCCAGTCTGGTGGGCTGGGGAGCCCACTGCGGGAGCCAATTTGCACAAGGGCTTTGGACTCCCCTGGAGGCCTCGTGGGCGATAAATCGCTTGGAGCTTCGGGCGGTGTTCTGGGGCCTTCAGGCGTTCGAAGTGTTCGTGCGTGGTCAGCCGGTGCGGGTGCTGTCAGACAACTCGGCAATGGTGGCATACATCAACTGGCAGGGCGGCACCGGGAGTGCCACGATGGAGGCCGAAGCCGACGAGTTGTTCACGTGGGTAGAGCCTCGCTTGGCCGCGATCTCGGCAGTGCACATTGCCGGCAAGGACAATGTCACCGCGGACTTTCTCAGCAGAGTTCAGGTGGATGCCGGAGAGTGGGAGCTACATCCCGAGGTCTTCCGACGAATAGTCTGGCGCTGGGGAACTCCGATCATGGATCTCATGGCGACCTTTCAGTCGGCCAAGGTCGGCCGTTTCTTCAGCAGGCGTCGGGAACGAATGTCGGAGGGCATCGACGCCTTGCTCCGTCAGTGGCCGTCGAGCGGTCTTCTGTATGTTTTCCCACCCTGGGCGCTAATAGGCCGGGTGATTCAGAAGGTCGGAGCGCATCCCGGAAGGGTGCTGTTGGTGGCGCCCGATTGGCCGAGGCGTCCTTGCTACGCCGATCTCATCCGTCTCCTGGACGGGGAACCTTGGCGATTGCCAGCGAGGTCGGATCTCTTGCTCCAAGGGCCCCTGTTCATGCCGCAAGTGGATCGGTTCTCGCTTACGGTTTGGCCATTGAGAGGGCTAAGCTCCTGAAGAAAGGTTACTCGTCGGCGGTGGTCGCGACTTTACTGAAAGCGCGTAAGCATTCCACTTCCCTGACTTATGTGCGTGTCTGGCTTATCTTTGAAGATTGGTGTGCGCCGCGTCATGTTCGGCCGGGCTCGGCTTCAGTTCCGCTGGTCTTGGAGTTTCTTCAGGACGGCTTTGAAAAAGCGTTCAGCTGGCGGCGCTTTCCTGTTATCGGGGCAAGGTCAATGGCGTGCCGTTGGGGGCTCATCCTGACGTAAGTTGTTTTCTATGGGTGACTTCGCGGTTGCGCCCGGCGCGTAGAGTGTACGTGCCGCCGTGGGACCTGAATCTCGTTCTCACGGCGCTGACTGAGCCCCCCTTTGAGCCCTTGCGACAGGCGTCCGTGAAAGATTTGATTTTGAAGGCAGTATTTCTGGTGGCTATTTGTTCCGCGCAGAGAGTTTCCGAACTACAGGCTTTGTCGTGCCGAGAGCCTTTCTTGTCTTTTTCCAAGGAAAAGGTGGTTTTGCGGCCGGTCCCGTCCTTTTTGCCTAAGGTGGTGTCCCCCTTTCATGTGAACCAGGCCGTGTGTTTGCCCGTTCTGCGGTCTTTGAGGGGTGACGCCTCGGATCGCAGTCTTCGGCGTCTTGACGTGAAGAGGATATTGCGTCGGTATTTGTGGGTCACGGAGACGTTCCGAAAGTCGGAACAGTTGTTCTGTTCGGCGGAGTGCGCAAAGGGGAGGCGGCGGCTAAGGCCTCCATCGCCCGCTGGCTTAAGGAAGCAATTGTGTCCGCTTATTTGCTTCGCGGGCGCCTTGCGCCGGTGGGGCTCAGAGCGCATTCTACTAGGGCGCAGGCGGCGTCTTGGGCGGAGCATGGATTGGATCCGCTGGGGGACATTTGTAGAGCTGCGACTTGGTCGTCCTGCACACGTTCAGCAAGCATTACTGACTGGATGTGGCAGCAGCTTCGGATGCTCGTTTCGGTGTGGCGGTTTTATCTGCCGGCTGGAAGGGTCCCTCCCATTAATCACTGCTCTGGTACATCCCAGAGGTAGAGGACTGAACTGGACGAACGATAAGGAAATGATAATTACACTTACCTGGTAATTGTAGTTCCTTGAGTTACGACAGCTCAGTCCTCCTTCCCGCCTGGAGGTGTCAGGGGGTTCCTGATTAGTAGCAGGCGGCAGATGGTTACAGGTGAGTCTGCATTTCTTCAATTCTGTGCTTTGTTCCCTTCTTGATGACGGGGCAGGTAGTACGAAAGCCTTGTCGGGGGGGGGGGCGGCGTGCGTCTTTTTAAGCGGTAAATATTATTATGTTTAGCTACTTATTTGTTGCTCCTTTGAGTCTGCTTTGTTATAGTTTACACTGGGATGCAAGTGGGAGTGCAGCAGGCTATATCTAGTGATGTCATCATTCTGACATACCAGTCTCCTAGCTGCAGGAGGAGATTGACAACCCAGAGGTAGATGACTGAACTGTCGTAACTCAAGGAACTACAATTACCAGGTAAGTGTAATTATCATATATACTATATCCCCACCTATACATAAGCAGTCATATCATCAGCTTGCCAACTATCACTGTCAGCTACTGTACAGCTCATAACCAAGGTAACCAGTTAACAAAAAAAAGAACTATAACTATAAAATTGTGCTATATGCCGCTCCCGGGGACAGTAGAAGGAGAGGGTGAAGATCAGGCCAGCAAATGGAAGCTATGGGGACACATAAAGAGGCCGAGGGGAGAAGGAACCAGAACAAAAAGAGGTCCCCCACTATGCACAGTTGCGGTGGGCATAGAGCAGGAATACAGTTGTTCTCCCATTTCTTCATCACTGCAATGCGGGGGATGGGGGTACCGACAGGCAAGCGTCCAGTAAAGGATGAAAAAAGAAACATCACCCAAGAAGACCATCCCCCCAAGGGGCGCCCTTAGCCCACCCCCTCCCTGTCCCACCCTCTCACGCCTCCACTGGGGCCCACAGTTATTGTGCCCTTTGAGAGCACAACCCCCCACTCCAATTCCATAATTTGTACTAGATTCGTAGCCCAGGCTGACATAGTAGGGGCTAGTGCATCTTTCCATTTCTCTAGGAACAAGCAGGAAGTCAGTCCTCACTTATGGGTGACGTCGGCAGTGACGGATCCCGCGCCGAGCAATTCCCCAGCTTTCAAAGAAAGCCTTTGGGATTGCTACCACACATGCGTGGTCCTCTTCCCGTCCAAGGGTGCCATGTTGCTTAGTCTCCCTTTTTCCGCAGAGCCCTTTGGATGCACGTCCTCGTCCCTCGGAAAAAGTTTTGTGTTTTCGCCTTAACAGGCTCTCTCTTTTCCAGTTGCACTGGTCCTCCAGCCATCCTTCCCCTGCTCTATCTTTTAGAGCTACCGTGGATACCCTTTTCTTATTTTTTTGTTACAGGCTTTGCACCCTTTTTTCTTTCCTAACCGCTGGCTGCATGGGTCTTCAACCTCGGAGGGGCCATTTTTGCCCCCATGGCCACCAGATTTAAAAAATGCGATAGATGCTCTAGGAATATGTTGCTTACGGACACTCATGACTGTTGTCTGCGGTGCCTGGGAGCTGACCATGACCCTGAGCTCTGTTCGCTCTGCAAGAAAATGTCCTCTAAGGCCTTGCTCAGTCGTAAGCAGAAGTCCAAAGACATTTTCCGAAAGGCCGCCTCGGAGTCCCCAGTGGCACCCTTGGTCATTTCTCCTCTGGTGGGTTCTCCCCCTGCGGCCCCGTGCTCCCGCCTGCACTCCGACCAGGGGTCCCCCGAGGTGGAGCGGCGCAAAAAGAAGGCAGCCTCAAAGTCGCTGTCCAGGGCTCCTGACAAGCGTGAGCGCTCCCGTCCCGGTCACTTAGCCCCCTTCAGCGTTCTCAAGAGTCAGACAAGGAGCAGCCCCGCAAGGTACCCCGCACGGAAGCAGAGGCCTCCGGCGAAGGTGCCCTGTCTCCTGAGGGTTGTCCCAATGAGGACCCCCCCTCTCCTCCTTGACGCCCAATCTGGTGACCCCGGTATCGGCGTCGCAGGGCCCCACACCCGCGTGGGAATCCCACATGCTGATGCTGGAACGCAGCGTTTCTGCATTAATTGCTTCCCAGCAGGCGCTTACAGCCAGCTTTGCTGACTTGTGCCCAGAGACCACAGTTCCCTCGCGTAGGACACCCAAATCCATCGAGGAAACCCCTGAGAGCTGCGGGCCTCGTGAGGGTCCTCGACGTCCGGCACCAGGCTGCCAGCCATCGGACAGGGCGACCCGCCCGGCTCGGACTCCTCAATCGACTTTTCGGACCAGGAGTCCGATGTGGACACCTCCCAGGAAACCCATACCCACCAGGATCTTCCATCGGCCCCCTCGCTGCCCGCATTCTAGCGGCGCTTGCCACCCGAAGACACCTCCTTCCTGGTGTTTATTCGGGACATAGCACAGGCCCTTAACCTGGTCACCCAGGCTGAGGAGGACCCTTGTGCTGAAGAAATCGACATTCTTCAGTACGAGTCCCCGCCCAGGAAATCCCTCACTGTGCCTGTACCACCGATTCTATCTCAGCTGCTGCTCTGCATGTGGGAGGCCCCAGCCTCGGTCCCCATCGTGAGCAAGCGCCTTGACACAATGTACAAGGTGCAACGTGGGCCAGGCTTCCGAAAGATCCAACTCCCATACTCCTAGATGGTGGTGGAATCGGCCATGAGGAAGCAAAAGAGCCCGAAATCACACTCATTGGTACCACCCGGCCGAGAGTCGAGAGCCCTTGATGCCCTGGGCCGCAAGGCCTACCAATGTTCCATGCTCTCTTGTCGCATCCAGGCATATCAACTGTACATTGGTATGTTCCTGTGTGATTTGGCAAAGGAACTTGGGGGTTTCTCCACGGGCCTTGAAGGAGAGCCCCTCGACAGATTCCGCACGCTGCTAAAGTCTGTCGCCGACTGCTCCAAGTACCTCTCTCGAGCCTCCTATGATGGCTTTGAGAAATCGGCTCGGGTGGCAGCCGCGGGCATTGGGGCCTGCCGCCAGGCATGGCTCCAATCCTCTGATTTGGAGCAATGGGAGTAGGAGAAGCTCCTAGACATGCCCTGCCTTGGCGAGCAGCTTTTTGGTAAGCTTATGGAGGAGAAGGCTGTGGAAATTGAGACAGAGTTCGTCACCAAGACCTGTCTCTCCTGCAAAACGTCTACCCTGCCTCGGAAGAAGCAGCCAACCAAGAAGCCCTTCTTCCCTAGAAAGGGTCTCCAGTATCAAGGCTATCCACCATATCCAGCTACCCCCACGCTGACTACTCCCAGCGCAGGGAAAGTCTGGCCATGGGCACCGTAAGCCAAAGGGACTGAAGGCCCAAACGCCGGCTCCCCCGCAACCCACTCAGGGGTTTTGACGCCATCGGCATAGCCCCTCACCTTCCGGTGATGCAGCAGCCAATGGGGGGATGCCTGTCCCACTTCGCCCCATCATGGGCTCTCATCACCTCAGACACTTGGGTCCTCCAAGTCGTCTGGGATGGCTGTCGCCTTCATTTCAACAGCTTCCACCTCCTTTCTCCCCGGCAGAGCCTTCTCGACTCCCCGCAAACCAGATTCTGTTGCAGCGGGAATTGTACTCCCTCCTCGCCCAATGGGCAGTTGAGAAGGTCCCTCCCCACCTTTGAGGTCGGGGCTTCTATTCCCGGTATTTCCTCGTCCCTAAAAGATGGGGGGCCTGCAACCCATCCTTGACCTCCACAGGCTAAACAAGTTCCTGGTGAGGGAGAAATTTAAGATGTTGTCTCTTGGCGTGCTGCTGCCCTTCCTCCGTCAGGGCAACTGGCTATGCTCCTTGGATCTGAAGGATGCTTACGCCCATATCTTAATCCACCCCCAACACAGGCAGTATCTGCGTTTCAGGGTGCAGGGAAAGCACTTCCAGTACAGGATGCTCCCCTTTGGCCTTGCGTCTGCCCTACGGGTCTTCACATAGTGCCTCGTCGTGGTCGCCGCTTACCTTCGGCCCCAGGGCGTGCTGGTCTTTCCCTACCTCGACGACTGGCTTGTTACGGGCTCCTCTGCCAAGGAGGCTTGGCGAGTGATGTCACGCACTGTCCTCCTCTTGGAGAACTTGGGGTTCTTGGTCAACTACCTGAAGTCTCACCTCGAGCTGGTGCAGGCTCTCGAGTTCATCGGGGCATGCCTTGATACTCAGCAGGCCATTGCCTTTTTGCTGGTGGATTGCTCCACCTGCCTCCGAACTCTGGTGGCTCGCATCCAACGCGCCCACCAGGTCACCGCTCGGTCCATGCTATGTCTCCTGGGCCACATGACCTCAACCGTACATGTGGTTCCTCACACACGCCTGCACATGAGGATGGCTCAGTGGTGTCTCAGTGCCCAATGGAGACAATCCCTTGGACACCTCAGGGACCCTGTCAGGGTTCTTCCCAACCTCCGCTTGTCCCTGAACTGGTGGCAAAACCCCCACAACCTTCTGCGGGGATTGCTCTTTCAGGCCCTATGGCATGATGCGGTGCTGATGACAGACGCTTCCCTGTTAGGGTGGGGAGCCCATTGCGGGCCTCTCTGCACACAGGAGCAATGGTCATCCGAGGAGTCTCAGCAGCAGATAAACCTGCTCAAACTCTGGGCCATTCGATGGGCCCTGAGGGCCTTCACGGAACACCTCAGTGGGAAGTTGGTTCTAGTACAGACTGACAACCATGTAGCTATGTTCTGCATCAACAAGGAGGAGGGGGGGGGCACGGGATCACGCTCCCTCTGTCGGGAAGCGGTCCTTATCTGTTCTTTCGCTGCCCGATGGAGGATATCCCTTAGGGCGATGTACCTCCCAGGTCAGGAAAATGGCCTGGCGGACAGACTCAGCAGAATCCTTCACCCCCACGAATGGCAGCTGGATCCCAGAGTAGCAGGCTTGCTGTTTCTACAGTGGGGGACTCCAGCGAAAGACCTCTTCACCAGCCCCCAGAACACGTAGCTCCCTGGCTTTTGTGGCCCGGTGCCACACCCGAGCAGGGTGGGCCCCAATGCATTTCTCCTGGACTGGTCCTTCAGTCATCTCTATGCATTCCCTCCTTTCCCCCTCATTGCGAGGACTCTATTCAAGGCTCAAGGGATGGGACATGGTTGATTCTCGTGGCCCCCTCGGCAGCCTTGTTTCCTGTTCCTGCTGTGGCTGTCGACGGAGCCTCTGGTTCCCCTGGGCTCTGCCAGGGGACTGCTAATGCAGGAGGAGGGTTGGGTGCCACACCCAAACATAACCTCCCTATCCCTCACAGCCTGGCGTCTGAATGGGTCTCCCTAGTCTCTCTGGCCTTTCTGGAGGAAGTAGAGGAAATCCTCCTCGCCTTGAGGAAGGACTCCACTAGGCGGACTTAGCCTTTAAGTGGAAACGCTTCTCCGTCTGGTGCTCGGAACACCAGATCGACCCCTTCTCGTGTCCGGTTCAGTGGGTTCTCCAGTACCTCCACCTCTCGACGGAAGGGCTGAAGTCAAATTCTGTCAGAGTTCTTTTGAGCGCCATCTCAGCTAATCATCTCCCTCTTGGGGCACCCGTTAGTCTCCCGCTTCATGCGGGGTCTTCTGCTATCGAAACCGCCCATCTGTCCTCCTCCGGCGGAATGGGACTTAAATGTGGTATTCATGCAGCTCACCCATCCACCCTTTGAGCTGATGGCGACGTGTTTGTTCCGGCACTTGTCCTGGAAGGTGGCCTTCCTGGTGGTGTTGACCTCGGCCCGCTGAGTCAGTGAGCTCCAGGTGCTCATGGCTGGTGCCACTTACACCAGGTTTTATCGGAACAGGGTGGTCTTCCGTACCCACCCTAAATTCCTACCTAAGGTCGTTTTGGACTTCCATCTCAACCAAGAGATAGTGCTGCTGACTTTCTTCCCGAGGCCCACGCCAACCGGGTGTCGGCGGCTCTCCACACCCTTGATTTTAAACGGGCCCTTGCTTTCCATTTGCAACATACCCAGGCTCATCGCAAGTCTGACAGACTTTTCGTGACGTACAATCCCAATAGACAGGGGCAAGTAGTCACCAAGCGCACCCCCTCAGTTTGGGTGGCGGACTGCATCGCTTTTGCCCATGTGAAGGTGGGCGTCCCTCTGGATCGTCGAGTCACTGTACACAGGGTCTGAGCCAAAGCATCCTCGGTGGCCTCACTGTGCTCCCTGCCCCTGATGGACATCTGTTGGGTGGCGACCTGGTCGTCCACGAACACCTTTACTGCCCACTACTGCCTGGAGAGGGAGTCCTGCTGGGACAGCACCTTTGGCCAGGCTGTACTCTGTAATAAGTTCGGGATATAAGCAACTCCTGCCCTCTGATCCTTCTTCATGGCTACTGAGGGCTTTGCCCTGAGGACCTGGGCTCTTTCGGGTTTCAGCTTCTGCTTACGGCCTCACAGAGGTGTTTTTTGGTTACAGGTTCGGTAGCCTGTAGCTAGGGAGTCCCGTAAGTGGGGACTGACTTCCTGTTTGTTCCTGGAGAAAGTGTAGTAACTCACCTGTAACAGGTGTTCTTTAGGGACAGCAGGAATCAGTCCTCCCTACCCTCCCACCTCCCTTGCTGAGTTGCTGAATTTTTGTCCTTCCCTTGCCATCTGCTTGGTAGGGCTTGACCTAAGGGACCTGACTGAGCAAGATGGCACTCTTGGGGGGGAAGAGGACCACGCATGTGTGGTAGCAATCCCATAGGCTTTCTTTGAAAGCTGGGGAATTGCTCTGTGCAAGCTCCGTCAGTGCCAACATCACCCACAAGTGAGGACTGATTCCTGCTGTCCCTGGAGAACACTTGTTACAGGTGAGTTACTATGCTTTTTGTGCGATGGCTTAGTGAGCTGCTAGAAAGTAAAAGGCAATGACCTGTGATTCAGCCATATCAAAGAAGATCCCTCCTGCCCACACAACTCTGCTACTGCCCTCCAAAAGGGTTTCACCCCCTCACAATCCCACAGGACATGATACAAGGTACCTTGTTCCCCACAACTCTGCCAGCAGGTATCCCAGAGTGAGGATTTCATAGCATGGAGTTTGGCCAGGGCAAAGTACATTCTGAATAATATTTTGTATTGAGAATCTAGGTGAGTCAAAGAAATGGATATTTTCCCATTATTCTCGCAAATTCCCTCCCACTCTTCCTTGGTCCAGGATTTCCCCAAGTCTCTCATCCAATTCACCTGATAGCAAGGTGGGCCGTGATACTACTGCTGAATAATTGAGTAGATTTGTGCCAAATAGCCCCTGCCCTTTTGGGGTTTCATGAAGAACAATTCTAGGGGGTGAGCTGCCTTCAGATAGCCATTTTTTTTGCAGGCTTATAGGAGACACTAAGTTGAAAGAGGGAGAAAAAGTGAGGGGGGCATTTCTCCATTATCTCCTCTCTGGACAGGAATCCTTTCTGACCCCGATAGTCCACCATTCTGTCCAGCCCATTCTCCCCCATCCATTGCAACCTCCCTATGTCCTCCCTTATCAGGGGGGAAAAGATGTATGTGAGAAAAGCTAACCAGGACTTGGAGGGGTCCGGTGACTTGAGACCTGAGCCCAAACGCCAATGTAGGACCTACCAGAGGTTGTTGTAGTGGTCTAGCTTCTAATTGGCAGAAAAGGGGACCACTCCCATACAAGATGTCTTCAGCTGAGTTGCCTCTAGAGACATCCAGTGCTGTATAGGGTTTGCCACCCACCAGTAGTATATGGCCTACCTATGTAGCTCAGTAATAGATCTTAAAGTTGGGTAGGGCCAATCCTCTGTCCCGCTTTGGAGTCATCAATAGACTAAACCGGACTCTCGCCTGACATCCACACCAGAGAAAGTGCACAAGGGCCCTGTTTAGTTCACAAAAGTAAGTGTCTGGGATCTGACAAGGTAACATCAGAAATAAATTTATATATCTTGGCAAAATATTCATTTTAATAACATTAATTCTTGTTAATAATGAGGGGGATAAAAATGCTCATCTATGAAGGTTTTCCCAAACTCTCTTGAGCATGAGTGGAAAGTGCAACTGAAACAATCTATCTAAACATGTTGGGATCCAAGCCCCCAAGTACAATAGAAAATCTGTTTCCCACTTCCATGTATATTGATGTCGAAGCCTATCTTCCAGCCCAGGCACTTTGAAAAGGAAGTAATACTGACTTGGTTGTGTTCAATTTATATCCCGACACATCTGCAGATGCCTCATATTCTCTCTGAAACATGATCAGGGAACTTTCTGAATAGGATAGGAACAACAGTGTGCCTTCCACATACATTGCTATCTTATGCTCCATTTCCCCCACCACTACCCCCTTATCTCTGGGTTCTCCCTAACAGCCTGTGCAAAGGGCTCCAATGATAGCATAAAGAAGAGGGGACAACCCTGCCTTGTGCCCTGGCTGAGGGAAAAGCTCAGGGAGAGGATATCATTAATATATTTATTTATTTAATCCGTTTTATATACCACCTTATCCTTCAATCAAAGTGGTCAACAAGACAACAGAGGGACTACATCGAGGGGGGGGGGGAGACATGTATACAAGCAGTGAGAGTACTACACAGAGCTTTAATTACTCGCTGAAAATTCAGTCCAAAATTAAATGCTTCTAAACTGCAATGCAGAAATGGCCACTCCAACCAGTCAAAAGCCTTTTTGACATTCAGGGCCAAAAGGACAGTCGGTTGCCTACCCATTGTGACACAGTGATGTACTAGCCCGAGCATTCTGCAGACATCTGTGGAGTTATGACTGGAGATAAAACCCATCTGGTCAATATGAATAAGGTCAAATACCAGTCTGTTCAGCCTCAGAGCAAAAATCTTTGCAAGTAGTTTCGCATCTGTATTTAAAAGAGAAATAGGACAGTAAGAACCCAGTGCCATGGGGGTCTTTCCCTTTTTTATGTATTAGAGTAATGTGGGCTTCCAGGAAAGATGATGGAAGAACCCCCTCCTCCTGAGTCTGATTGTAGACTGTACTCGGCAAGGGAGAAAGAACTTCCCCAAACATTTTGTAGAATTCTGGAGGGAATCCATCTGGGCCGGAGGCCTTTCTCTGTGAGAGGCTGGCTATTACCTGCAATACCTCACTTAGTGTTATGGGACCCTCTAGCCATTCCCTCTGTTCCTCTGAAAGGTGCTTCCTCACCTTCCCCTTGAGATATTCCCCAATTTGTTCCTTATCCGTTGTACATTCTGGGGTGTACAACTGAGTGTAAAATGCTAGGAAAGCGTTCTCTATGCCCTCCCTGTCGTGGTGTAACGTTACTGAGTCATCCTGTGCTTGAAGGATAACCGTTTACATTTGTTTCTGTTTTAGCTGCTGAGCCAATAGCTTGTCGATCTTCCCTGGCATAAAAAAGTGCATTTGTCCTCTTATAGCAGAGCTCTATCAAATAAAATTTCTCCTCATTTCAGACCTAAACTACAAGTCAGATCTTCAGTGGGGACTGTCATGTGCATTCTCTCTAGCCTAAATAGCTGTCTCTCAAGCTCATACCATCACTGTTATTATTATTATTACAGTTGCTTATATACCGCACTATTCGGCATCAGCGCGGTTAACAGTATAACAAAATGACCAAAACACACTTCTGTTTGGTTTTACATCGAACAGGGGTATAAACTTGGATAACAGGGGGGGTTGAACTATATACATGAACTATAAACATGAAATAGGTCAAATGCATGACGTAAAAGACCTATAACATGATTGAATTGAACATGCATGACCCCAGCATGATCAGGGTCCCATGTCCCACTGCTTTCAAGGCGTCCCAGAGACTGGACAATATGACCTCCTCTTGATCGTTCTTGGTTATATATAATCTGATTGATTCCTCCACCTCACGGACCTGTGCCTTATCTCCCAGCAGGGAAACATTCAACTGCCAGGTTTGCACTCTAAAACCTCCCTTCCCTCCCAACCAGAGATGTATTGGTGCATGGTTGGACTATATAATAGAGCCTATAGAGCATTCCGTTACCAATGGGTACAAGGCAGAGCTGATAAGAAAATAGCATAGAAACATAGTAAATGATGACAGATAAAGACCAGTACGGTCCTTCTAGTCTGCCCAATAAGATGGCAAGAGTAGGTGCACCTGCCACTCCATGCAGGCCACCCCTCCCCATGTCTTTGTTTAGGGGTGAACCCACCGCTCTGTGTAGGACACCCCTGTTTGTTGAGAAATTAGATAGTTAAGTTTATTTTGATTTTATCCTGTTGCTGTAAAGGGATCCACTATGTCTGTCCCATGCCATTTTGAATTCTGTCACTGTATTTACCCCCACCACTTCCATCGGGAGGGCTTTCCAAGCATACACCACCCTTTCAATGAAAAAGTATTTCCTGACATTGCCTTTCAATTTACCCCTTGCAGCTTCATGTTATGCCCTCTGGCTTTACAGCTTTCCCGTCTTTGGAAGAGGTTTGTTTGTTCATTAATTCTAGAATAAGAGACATGCACATTCGAATAACATGTATAGGCCTGCGCTCCTGTTTTTTTTATCCTCCAGATATCTAGTAGCCCATGTTGTTTGCTAGCTAAATTTATAAAGTCCCCCGCCCTCCCAGTCTACCTCGTCCGATCTGTCTCCATGTGAAGTGCCACATTAAAATCACTCCCATACAGCACCGGAAAGATTGACCAGCCCCCTCTTGTCTTGCAAAGTTGTTGTAGGAATTGGCACTGTCCCATACTGAGTGCATAAACATTGTCTAAGCAGAGGGTTACACTCGCAAATGTTACCGCCAGCACCAGGGCCCTCCCACATCCATCTTGCCACAGTATTGAAAAGGGAGGCCCTTCCTGAAAAGTATGGCCACCCCTGCCCTATTAGTGGATCCCATTGAATGATAAGTCTCTGCCACCCAGCTTGGTCTGAGCTTCCCCATATCATTCCTTGCTAAGTGGGTTTCTTGTAAAAAATATACATCTGAAGAGTATGTGGGCAGCTCTCTCAGAACCAACCTTCTGCGCTGGCCATTGGAAGACCCCACACATTAATGAAAGACAACTTAACATTTAGTTCTGTGCACATCGAATCTCATTCGTACCCCATGTCTTTCCCCCAACCCCACTCCACCCCCTGCCCCTTGAGCACCCACACAGCACACTCCAACATGATCTAAATCACAATAACATACAACTTTAAAGAAAGTCACTGGTGGGACTCCAGACCAGCCGGCCTGCTGGTGAATACCCTCCAGGCAGCATCAGTGAGCCAGCCCCCACCCATCTGAGGAGGGGGGAACTCTGGCGGCTGAGCTTTGCCACCACACCTGCACACCGTTCAGGGGAACAGCACTCTCCCATCCTCCTGCCAGGATCCACTGTCTCAATAGAGACCCTGGCTCTGCAAGCCAGCAGTGAGGAGTCACTAACTGTCAAAGTTTAATAGGGGGTGGGGGAATTTTAGGACTCCTGCTCCCCCATTCCGAGCTGAATCCAGGTCCCTTTTTCCATTATGTCTCTTTGTAAATGACATTCAATGAAAGCTCTCTTTCTGTTGATCCCCTTCTTCTGTGTCACTATGGGCAAAGGCACTGAATGTAATTAATCATGAGGTGAACAAAGTCCCTTAAACGTATTTGGTATAGTATCCCTATCAACTAAAAACAACTTAAATAACTAAACAAAACTTTAAAACTAAGATGGATACAGCAGTCCAGCAGCGAGATGGGGGTTGTCCAGTCTTTTGTATTGAATGTCACATGTACGATTTTCTCCCAGTTGGTGAGAGGTCTTACATGTGCAAGGAGCTCTTTGCTCTCAGGGAATGAGTGTGATCTCTGGGGGCTAGAGTAGCAGATTTGGAAGACATAAGGAAGTCAGAGAGGTACATAGATGAGACCTACAGGGACGTAGTATTGAAGCCCCACCTCTAGTCTGGCAGCCTCTCAGCTGCCATGGAGGAGAGAGGTCTCGTGAAAAGAGAGCATCACCTTGGTAAGGCAAGAAGTGATCCTGTAGCTTGGACCTGTCCACCAGGAGATGTAACACCCTCTTGCACTGAGGAATTTTCTCCAGAGCCATGTGCCCATGAGGGAAAGGTTAGGACGGCCAGTATAGTGGGTGATTCAATCATTAGGCATGTAGATAGCTGGGTGGCTGGTGGACATTAGGATCGTCTGGTAACATGCCAAAGGTAGCAGACCTCACGCGCCACATAGACAAAGCTTAAGATAGCACTGGGTAGGAGTCTGCTGTCTTGATAAATGTTGGTATGGTACCAATGACATAGGAAAATGTGGTAGGGAGGTTCTGGAGGCCAAATTTAGGCTTTTAGGTAGGAAGCTGAAATCCAGAACTTCCAGGTAGCATTCTCTGAAATGCTTCCCGTGCCATGCGCAGGGCCCAAAAGACAGGCGGAGCTCCAGAGTCTCAATGGGTGGCTAAGACAATGGTGCAAAGAAGAGGGTTTTGGATTTGTTAGGAACTTTCTGGGAAAAGGAGAAGCTCTTCCGAAGGGATGGGCTCCACCTTAACCAGGATGGAGCAGCTTTTAATCGAGATAATAGGGGAAAGCCGACAGTCACCCAGGAGCACATATTTTGGAAGAATGTATCCTTGAAGGATACTAACAAAACAGGGAAGTTAGGACATCCAAATAGAGAGGTTCCAATAAAGATAAGAGTTACCCAGATGCAAGGCATTGATAAGGCAGACAAAAAGAGACTCTTGGCAAAATTAAAAAGTCATGAGATTGGAGGCAGTGTAGTATTGTGGATCAGAAACTAGTTAAAAGATAGAAGTCAAAGAGTAGGGCTAAATGGCCAATTTTCTCAGTGGAGGAAAGTAAATAGTGGAGTAGCCCAGCGATTTGTGTTGGGCCTACTGCTTTTTAACATATTCATAACTGACCTGGAAATGGGAATAATGAGTGAGGTGATCAAATTTGCAGATGACACAAAACTATTCGAAGTTGTTAAATTTATTTATCTATGCTTATATACCGCTTTTCACTGGGTCAAAGTGGTTTACAATGAACAACAAGAGATACATCGAACAGGTCATAACATATTTATAGGGGTTATACATTCAACATGGGCTCAACTTATCTTCATTCCTGATTGGGTATGTTAAAACCCAAGAGGCTTATGAAAAATTGCAAGAGGACCTTGATAAATTGGAAGACTGGGCATCCAAATGGCAGATGAAATTTAATGTGGACAAGTGCAAAGTTATGCACCTAGGAAAGAACAACCCAAACTTTGGTTACACGATACGAGTTACCACCTTAGAAACCATCACCCAGGAAAAAGATTTAGACATCATCGTGGATGATAAATTGAAACCCTTCGCACAGTATGCAGCGGCGGCCAAGAAAGCTATTAGAATGCTAGGAAGCTTAAGGAAAGGAATAGAGAATAAAACCATGGATATTATAATGCCTCTCTATCGTTCCATGGTTCGACCGTATCTTGAATATTGTGTGCAAGTCTGGTCGCCGTATCTTAAAAAGGATACAGCAGAATTAGAAAAGGTACAGAGAAGTGCCAATAAAATGATAAAGGGGATGGAAGGATACCTCTATGAGGAAAGGCTTAGAAAAGAGAAGGCTGAGGGGAGGTATGATAGAAGTCTATAAATTAATGACTGGAGTGGAACGGGTTAATATAGATTGGTTTTTTACACCATCAAAAAGTAGAAATGCTAGAGAACATGCAATGAAGCTACAATGTAACCCATTTAAGAGTAATAGACTAAGAGAAAATATTTTTTCACTCAACTCTGGAATTAGTTACCAGAGGATGTAGTAAAACTGTTAATGTAGCTGGATTTAAAAAAAGTTTGGACAAGTTCCTGGAGGAAAGGACCATAAACCATTAAAGAGGACCTGGAAAATCCACTACTTACCCCAGGACTACCATTGTGGAAGCTGTGGACTTTGGTACCCGCCTGGTACTTGTGACCTGGATTGGCCACTTTTGGAAACAGAATACTGGGCTTGATGGACCTTGGTCTGACCCAGTATGGCATTTCTTATGTTTTAATGTCCGCCTAGCCAGCGTGAGGGGCCTCACACTTTTTTTCCAGTCTTTGCTGTAGCTCTCCCAGCTGATGATAAAGGGGTTGTGATGATATCAGTTTGGTGATGCATTGATGAATGTTATGTCATTGTTCTATTGTCATATCAACTGTTTTATTGTCATTGTCATGTCACTAGTTTATTGTTTTATTACCTAGATGATTGTCATATTAAATAGCTTATTAAATACAGTGCACATGTGATTGTTTGCTCTTAAAGTTAATCTCCAAACAAACCTATAACAGATGTTTAAATACCTCCGTAACATAAATGCACGAGAGACTCTTTCGAATGAAAGCAAGCTCTTCTATGAGGGAACATAGGATGAGGGTGAAATGGGATAGACTCAGGAGTAATATGCAGAAATATTTATTTACAGAAAGAATGGTAGATGCATAGAATAGTCTCCCACTGGAGGTATAGGGACAAGAACGGTACCTGAATTCAAAAAAGCATGAGACAAATACAGAAGATCTCTAAAGGAAAAGAAGGGACTTTAGTATTTGATATAGAAGGGCAGACTAGATAGACAATGCGGTCTTTTTCTGCCGTCATGTTTCTATGTTTCTAATAGTTTCCTTGAACAGGACAATATAATTCCTAACCTATTTGGAGTTCTTAATCAATTTGAAAAAATCATCAGTTTCCACAGTTATACTACCTCTACCCAGGATATCCCTTGACTTGTCTTCCAGAACACTTGCATATGCCAGATGCATTATGAGACTGCTAGGGCACATGGCAGCAACAGTTCACATTGTTCTGTATGCTCGACTCCAAATGAGGGAGGCTCAATGACAACTCAGATTTCAATGGAACCAGCATACCTAACCACTATCATATCAAGTGACAATTAACGACATTGAAAGAAGCCATCCAGTAGTGAAAAGAGCCTTCTCACAGAGTGAAACATATGCATCTTCCACATCCGCACAAGACTCTCAACATAGATGCCTCCAAATTTCGAGGGAAATACACTTGAACACTCTGAGGACCCAGGGCCAATGGTCATTAAAAGAAATCTTCACATCAACCAATTGGAGCTCAGAGCACTTTGATATGCTCTTCAAGCCAATCCCTCTAATCTCCAGAACTATTCAGAAGATATGTATGGCCTTGGCATGCATGATTCTGTTAATTCCTCACTGACTGAAACATACAGTATATGGTTTCCATGTTTTGCAACATATATGGTTCCAATATCTGACTCATGAACATTCAATTATGCTTCCAAGAATGCCAAACCTTCTCAATTAGCAAAATGGTCAGCTAATCCATCCCAACCTGCACTTGCTAGGGCTGGTAGCATGGATAGTGAATCCCACTTGATAAATCATCTCCTATTGACTCAGGGTGTTAGAGATATCTTACTGGAGCCTAGAAGACCCTCTACAAGAAGATCTTATAACTTCAAATGGAAATGGTTTACAGTGTGATGTGCCACACAAGCAGTACACCAATTTGACCTGTTTCATCTATTAAACTCTGAACTTGGCACTTCTACAGTAAGAGGCCACTTTAGTGTTGTTGCATTTTACCACAACACTATCCATATGATGTCTGTCTTAAAGCATCCTTTCATGAGAGGTTTAACACCAGGCCTCCTCTTAAAAACCATCACCAGCCTGGGATCCAAGCTTAGTTCTCCAGAAACTGAGTCTCCATTTTGAACCCCTTAAGCAGGCTAGGTTTCCTTGGGAAACCTTTTCCTGGTGGTGATAACTTCAGTGCAATGTATAAGTGAGCTTCAGGCCTTGGTCCTTATACACTGCACTGGTCCATTATTGGACAATAATGTTGTGTTGAGGACACAGCCAAAATTTCTACCAAAAATTTGCTCTGCGTTTCATCTTGATAAACCTATGATGTTGCATGTTTTTTACCCACCTTCGCTTTTCAGCAAACAGAAAGAGAAGCTACATACTTTGGACTGTTGCAGAGTCCTGCAGATCTATTTGTGGAGAGCTGACTCACCAAACAGACCTTCACAATTGTCTCTGTCATTTGTCAGTAAAAGAAAAATGTTTCTGTGCTAAAAGAATATTGTCACTATGGCTCTCTTGTACCTGTTTTTGTTACTAAAAAGCAGAAAGTCAAAGCAATGACAATCGCACATTTGCTGAGATCAGCAGAGGACATTTCATAAGGCTGCAATTTGGACTTGCTTTCACATCTTTACAAAACACTATTGTTTTGGTCAGCTGTCCAACCCTGAGAGAGCTTTTAGACAAGCATTTCAGAGTTCTACTTTTCAACACTTCAATAACCTCCTCCTCCACATGACATGGGTTGCAGGCTATGGAATCCATCAGTGTGACTGTAGCAATCCTCATTGTCCATGGAGAAAACAAAGTGCATACCTGTAATGGGTGTTCTCTGTGGATAACAGCATCGTACAGCTACATGTTTCTGCCCTCCCAGGTATTATTGAAGCAAACTATAAAAAAAGATTGGTGGAATCTCACTCTGGCAGGCAGCATTGGAATACCCGCACATGAGCAGAAAACCTTTCCAGAGTTGACAGCTCCTGCTGCTGAATGGGTGAATTCTATGCTGGGGAGTAGTGGGGGGAGGTTGTATGCCTATCCCCCCCCCCCCCCCCATGTTAACTTTGAGCCCCACCAAAATTTGCATTCTGGCTATGCCCCTGATCACAGTACCCAAATACATAGCCTATATAAAAAAAAGAGCCCTGTTCCTTATAAACCACATAACTTCAGACTTTGACTGATTCAACTTATACTAGCCAACAACTGACCTTTTGTTGTTAACACTCAAAATACATATATAAATATCATCTGCATATATATAAATGTTTTTACCCAGGCCCTGAATAGCAGTAATTAGGAGGACCAAAAAGATGTCAAACCAGGTTGGAGCCATAACAGAGCCCTGTGGTACCCCATAAGATAAGGGATAAGAGAAGGAAGGATTGTTCCTAATCAGAACACAAAGGTCTGCAATGAGGATAAGACTGAAACCAGAAGTACAGATCCTGCTAAGCCCATTTCAGTTAACCTAGCTAAAAGTCGAGATTGATCTACAATTTGAAAGGCTGCACTCAAATCCAATTGAATTTATTTAACAGTTTTTTATAGCACTTTATCATTTTAGTCAAAGTGGTTTACATTGTAACTTAAATTTGGTAATATACATTAAACAGGGACATTGATAACTTGGATTCTTCTGAGGCAATGGAGGGTTAAGTGACTTGCCCAAGACCACAAGGAGTGCAAGTGGGAATCAAACCCTTGTTGCCTGGTTCCCAAGCCAGTGCTCTAAGAACTAGGCTACACCTCCACTATTTACCAGCATCCAAATGAGTAAAAATTTCAGTTTATCACAGCAACCAACATAATCTTGCTGCTGAAACCCTTCATAAGCCTAGATTGCCTAGGACAAAAAGTATTATTGGCACTGCAAAGACGTTACATATAGGATGATAGTTACCCAAGGACAGAGGATCCAAATTAGATTTATTTATTTATTTATTTACAATTTCTTATATACTGCGCTATTTGTCATCAGTGCGGTTTACATTGAAACAATATAATAGGTCAGATATATCAGACCTATTTTACAAATAACAGGAATATTAACATGGAAGTAAACAGGGAAATCATATACATTTCTAGCAAAATACATGTAGGTAATATATATAATCTGTGCAGTTAGTTAGGGTAGGTATGAGGTTGAGAGGGTGGAGGAGGGGAAGGGGTGTTTAGGTCTATAAAGTGTGTGATGAAAAGGTGGTGTTTAAGGGCTTTTTTGAACTGTTTAATGTCCTTAATTGCTCTGATGTTGGGAGGGAGTTTGTTCCAACACCTAGGAGCATAGTTCGAAAATGACCTATTGATGGATGACTGGTTAACTTTTATGGAAACCTTTGGTATAAGTAGGGTGTCAACAGCTGGAGATCTCCTGGATCTGTTGTTTGTTGTGTGTGTGATGAGATCAGAGATGGATGCTGGAGAAATATTATTGAAGGCCCTAAAGGTAGTAAGGATGGCCTTATATCGGATTCTGCAGCTTATTGGGAGCCAATGAAGCTTCTCTAGAATGGGGGAGATGTGCTCACACTTTGATGATCCGCAGAGGACACGGGCTGCTGCATTCATGGCTAATTGTAGAGGGTTGATTGTTATCTTTGGCAGGCCATGGAGTATTATGTTAGCATAATCAAAGAGCGGCGTGACCAGAGCTTGGAAGATGGTGCGGAAGTCATCAGACTCCATCATAGGTCTCAGGTGACGAAGGGTTTCTATAGAAGAGGTTGAACAACAGATTCCATACTGTAGGGACAAGCCCTTCACTCAAACTGGAATCAACAAGCTCTAGCAGAGAAAAAAAATAAACCAGTGAGTCCCTCAGAATAATAGATGGAACCTGTTCAGCGGGGGAAGAAAACTCATGGATTAAACAACAGCGGACTAAACATAGAAAGAGAACTCTGATGGAACAGCAAGGCATGATCTGATCTAAGGTATTTTACTAACCATAAAGATAGCAAACTGGTTAGAAATAAACCTAGGGGAGTAGAATCTGTCAACGATCTGGAAAATTGTTTTGGGGTAACTGTCCTGCAAGTGTATAAAAAAGGAAACATACTCCTTTTTGGGTGTCTGATCACAGTATTATACTTAGATTACAAGGCCTTACTGCATCTATTCTGCCCACCTTAACAGTCCCTTAAATCTGCACAACTTTGCATTAAACCAAGAATGATCTTGTGTGGGCCTCCTTTTATGTTCTATAAAGGGGGCTGGTCTAAAGCTTCCACAAGGGTCCTATGCCAGGCTTTTCCCTCTAAAGGTAGAGCAGTTTTACCTATCAAAGAAGATAAACATTCCTGCCCAAAGGCTTCCTTGTTCAGGAGGGAACAAAGTTTCTTAGAAAGACAGTTTTCGGGCAATTATGATGCTAAGGAGAAAGCTGAAACTAATTAAAGATCATTATGAAATGCTTGGACCATGACAACAGAACGTTACAGAGCAAAAAAAGGGATAAGGCCTTTTATCATTAAAGAAAACAGGATCCAAACAGTGATCCTTGGAGCGAGTGGGTTATTAAGATAAGAGAGAGGCCCAGATGAAATGAACTCTAGCTTGAGTCATAGGCATGACAACATAAATGTTCAGATCCCCAAGTAGAATCAAGGAAAATAAAACATAAATATTGGCAATTAATAACAACTCCGAGGAAAAAACAGAAGACGATAGATAACCAAACAATGGAAAGGGGAGAAGTTTACCAATTGAACTAAAAGCACATCAGAGTATCTGAAAGAATAAATTGCTGATTTCTTGCAAAAGAAATGATTAGAAATAGAAAATGCAATACCACCCTCGCACTTACATGATATCGTCTGGATGATGGACTGAGAAGTAGGAAAAATTATTAGGGCAGGCCTGCACTAAGTAGTGAAGCTCCTTAAGCCACATTTCTGATGTCACTAACAAATTACATTTAAAAGTGGAAAACAGATCACAAACCAAAGGACATTTATTTCTTAAAGAATGGACATTCAATAGACCTACCTTCAAATAAAAATTAGTGGATGAAAGGGAACAGGAAATTAATCCTGAACCAAGTGTAATCAGCATAGGCAACCAAGTAGGGTGTCAAATGTTGACAGCACCAAGTATCCACACCAAAAATGAGTCTGCTCCCATTTATTTTATGGCCATTCACCAATGCCACTTCACAAAAGTACCACTATGGTATTGTGACCCAACACCCCCATACCTGCTTTCCAGTCTTGTGGTTGGGTTCTCATCCCAGTGCTCGAGATACATCCAGGCAAGTCAGTTTTTCAGGATAACTACAATGACTATGCACGAGTGATTTCCATTCAGTGAGGGCTAGTGCATGCAAATTGATTGCACGCATATTCCTTATGAATATCTCAATAACCTGAGTGGCTGGATGTGGCCTGAGGTCTGGGTTGAGAACAATTCCAGGGCACACCTCCACTCTCTGAGCTCCAAGGGAGGATCCCTTCCTTCACCCTCCAGTCGTGCTTATGGGTGCTGAAACTTTAAAGCTAGCCCTTCCCCAAGCCGGTCTGGTTTTCAGGCTATTTATAATGAATATCCATGAGATGGATTTGCAGACTGGCTAGGGGGTACTTGATGACTAACTTGAGAAACATTAAGACTTGTGACGTAGAAGCTTCTCAAGAAGCAATGGAGATAGACAGAGATCTGGTGGAGAAAACTGGTACTGCAAGGGAAAGCAGGATTTTCTCTTCAGAAAGAAAAAAAACAACATGTAGCTGATCAGGAACCACACCTCACCTTAGAGAAGGAGATAGGTCAAGTCCCTGATTGGGCACGCCCAAGCAGGAGGCGGGCAGTGCAACACACGGGGAGCTTGTTAAGCAATCAAACACAGAAACAGTTAGGGGAGAGACAGGAAGAGTTGGAGAAGGAGAGAGAGAAACAGCAACGGCAAGGAGAGCAACAAGGCAGCTGTGTTCCACGGAAGAGCAGTTTGGAGTCACGAAGCAAGTACTTGGGAGACTCAGGGGCAGTGAGAGACTTCTATGGGAAGAAGGGCTCAAAAGCACTGAGAGACCTGAAGATACAGCCCATGATTCCAGAGAACCAAGCAGGACCTTGGAGCAGAAACCAGAGGGATAAAGATTTCTCCTGGAGACACTCTCAGCACAAGGTACGAAGTGGGGTTGAAGCAGCTAGCAGCTATAATATTGGGAAGCAAGAAAGCTGGAAGGATAACTTTAAAAGCCAGAACAAAGTCAGACAAAACTGACAGTTTGGTGCAGCCTGAAGAGCATTCAAGCAGCACAAGATATTCTAATAAGCCAGCTGAAGCCTACAGCCTAGAAGCTAATAGAAAGAAAACTGCTGAGCCTTATTGGAGAGACGTGAGCCAAGATAAACCTGACGTTTCTACTTTTAAAAGCCTGTTCAGAAACTCTCCAGAGCCAGTTGAAGTTTTAAAGGAAAACCCAGCACTTACTTTTAAAGATAAGTGGGGGAAGGGTTTTACTAGCACGCCGAACTGTTGTGTTGACAAAAGCAGCCTTGCTAATTACCATGAGATAGACATCTTAAGCAAATGTTTACCTGAAGCAGGAGAAAGACTTCAGCGTAGCAAAGGGAAAACGCAGGCTGAATTACTTCTAACAGAGTTCAGGGAATTCTTAGAAAGAAAGGCAGTTTCTCCTTCTAATTCAGCACAGCATGCAAACAGCTGTGAAGAGGAGATGCCCTTAGATGTTTCCCTGCCTTCCACAGAGCAAGAGATAGCAATGGATTGCTCAACCTGTATCATTGAAAAGGACATTAAAGTGCTTTAAAAGTTATATGAAAGAAATATAACAGAAGTTACCTTACTTGTTATCATGCTGAGAAAACTTATGGAAGTTGAATAAGTTAAAGCATTTTTCTGGATATAAGAAGCTTTGCTGTTGTACCAGACTTTTTAGTTTCACTTCATGAAAGAGTCACATGACAATTTGAATGTGAATCCAGAAGCTAATGGACACTTAGCCCAGCATTGCAAACCGTGTATATTTTGGTTTTCTCACTCTTGTTTTTGTGCTATAAAACTTCTTAGCGTCTGTTTGCACTGAACTGCAAAGCGGGAAATAAACCTCATAAAAAGAAATTTCTTTGCCTGCCTTTAACTACTTGAGCACACAACTACAATCTCAACCCCTTTGGGAGGCTCAGGACTATACCACCCAGAATCCCTAGGGTCTCATCGTAGTACCTCACCCCTGAAGGGCACCAAAGGCCACCTCCTCCTAGGAACCCTCAAGGTCCAGGTAGTGGGTGGGTGGCAGACTATAGTTGTGATGGTTGGACTAGATCTGAAAGAAGGAAGTGGAATTAAAATAGAGGCAATCCAAGATAAAATGCCCACAAATGAAAATGATTGCACCTCTGCCTCAGAAGGCCTACCTGATAACCTATCCCTATTGTTCTTAATAGTAGTAAGCTGAGTTGATGCAGTTTTGAAGGGACTGGAAGGCCAAGTGTAAGAAACATTGCTGCTGATATACAGAATACTCTTATCAATAGTGTAATAAGACCTGGCAAGCTATAGCACAGAGAGGTAAGAAACTTGCTGATGATTAAACATTGCGTGACACTGATGGGACTGGAGCTGGGTCTCGAATTTTCACAGCTCTCTTTTCAACTCCAGCTTATGCTCTTCTGTTATCCAATAGTCCTCTCCATTCACTTTAATTCTGGCTGTATGAACGATGCCATTTCAGACCACAGACCACTTTGGTCCTGAAAGAGTAAAGAATTTGGCAACATCTCCCAGTACTCTGGAGTCAGATGAGCGATGTGGAGGAGTTGGTAAATCAGAAGGGAGATCAGTTGGATCTCTGTATAAAGTGGAGTCTTGGAATTTTTTTTATCAGAGAGACCTGTGCTGGGACTGGACCCCTGCAAAGGACTTCTTTACCAGCAGGACCACGACAGCCACGACAGTGCTCCCTAGCACAACTGAGGCCGTGTAATTGTTGACTTCTGAAAAGGAGAAAGTCTGAAGTTAAAAGAATGACTGTTCAGTGAAATAGGCAGACAGGAAAAACAAAAATAACAGATGTTTGTACTTTCTAGCAAATGTAATGTAGCTGACAGGAACTTGAGTTACAATGGTGTGCAATCAGAGCCTTCAAGGGAGTCAATGAATGCCCAGCCTTGTGATGATATCATCTGTCTTGGTTATTTTCTGTTTTTGCAATGTTTTACTCCTCTGCACACAAGAACCAAGAGTCAGTGATGGCTGCTGCCCTCCCCTCCATGGCACAGCATCACCACCGGTGTGCCCACACCTCCCTGCAGCACCCTCATACTTGCCCTCATTGTCTCCTCTAGTCCTTCCCCCCTCTCCCCCATGCCACTCCCTGATGACTTGCCCTCTTCTTCCTCATCCTCCTCTGCAGAGGAGCAGCTGGGCACCAGGCTGTAGCTTCTGCTCTGTGGCTCGGCAGTGACAACTGATTTGAACTGCATGGGGTACTTTAGAGTCCCACTGGTTCAAATTCAGTCACAGAGGAGGAGGATGGGGTGTGATGCACAGCTACTCTGTTCCTCCTGTGTTTTTGCTAATCGGTGCTGGAGAGGCAGTGATTGAAGAGAAGGGAGGCAAAATGTGGGGTGTGCTAGGGATACCTAGGGGAGGGGGATGTGTGTGCACCAGACAGAGGGGTATGAGGAGGGGGAAAGAGCTTGGAAGGTATATAGCAGGAGTCAGACAGAGCTATGGGGGAGGGGGATGAGAGAGTTATGGTAGTGCGAGTGCTGGGATGGAGTGAGAGTGAGTTATGGTGATAAGTGCTTTCTGGTAGAGACTTTGGGACAGAGCTATGGTGGGGTGTGTAAGAGGAATGGGGGGATGAGAGAATTATGGTTATACATGGTTCTCACAAAACCCCCCTCTACATCTAGCACCATTGATTACCCATCATATATTGCATCAAATTCAAGCTCCTGATCTTTCACAAAAACCTCATCTCACTCTATCACCAGTAATACATTACAACAGTACCCTCCCACCTGCAATATATATGTACACCATGTAAATTCCAGGTTGCAGGAATCAGAAAGAAACCACTCTTAGAATGTTTTGCCAGATCGGATGTTGATCTCTATTGTACAGCTACAGAATTGCTGCATATAGTGTGTGAGAGCTTAAAGTCATAAGAACATAAGATATGCCATACTGGGTCAGACCAAGGTCCATCAAGCCCAGTATTCTGTTTCCAACAGTGGCCAATCTAGGTCATATGTACCTAGCAGTTTCCCCAAGAGACACAAGTTCCACAATGCTTGTACTGGGTCAACCATTGATATCTTCGGTCATTCTTAATAATGGTTTATGGACCTTTCCTCCAGGAACTTGTCCAAACCTTTTTTAAACCCAGCTACACTAACAGCCTTTACTACATCCTCCGGTAACAAATTCCAGAGTTTGATTACACGTTGAGTGAAAAAATATTTTCTTTTATTAGTCTTAAATAGTTTACCCTGTAGCTTCATTGCATGTCCCCTAGTCTTTCTATATTCTGATAACGTAAACAATCGATCTACGTTTACCCGTTCCACTCCATTTATTAATTTATAGACTTCTATCATATCTCCCCTCAGCCATCTCTTTTCCAGGTTAAAGAGCCCTAAACTTTTTAGCCTTTCTTCATAGGAGTATCCTTCCATCCCCTTTACCATTTTGGTGGCTCTTCTCTGAACCTTTTCTAAAATCGCTATATCCTTTTTAAGATACGGCGACCAGAATTGCACACAATATTCAAGGTGCAGTCTCACCATGGAACGATATAGAGGCATTATAATATCTTTTGTTTTATTTTCCATTCCTTTCCTTATCATACCTAGCATTCTATTTGCTCTCTTGGCCGCCGCTGCACACTGAGCTGAGGGTTTTAACATGGTATCCACAATGACGCCTAAATCTTTTTCCTGGGTGGTGGTTCCTAATGTGGAACCTTGCATCGTGTAACCATAGTTTGGGTTGTTCTTCCCTAGGTGCATAACCTTGCACTTGTCCACATTAAATTTCATCTGCCATTTTGATGCCCAGTCTTCCAATTTATCAAGATCCTCTTGCAATTTTTCACAATCCTCTTGGGTTTTAACAACTTTAGTTTTGTGTCATCTGCAACTTTAGTTTTGTGTCATCTGCAAATTTGATAACCTCACTCGTTATTCCACTTTCCAGGTCATTTATGAATATGTCAAAAAGCAGCGGACCCAGCACAGATCCCTGGGGTACACCACTATTCACCTTTCTCCATTGGGAAAATTGGCCATTTAGCCCTACCCTCTGCTTTCTATCTTTTAACCAGTTCCTGATCCACAATAGTACACTGCCTCTTATCCCATGACTCTTTAGTTTTGCCAAAAGTCTCTGATGAGGGAACTTGTCAAAGGCTTTCTGAAAGTCCAGATACACAATATCAACTGACTCACCTTTGTCCACCTGTTTATTCTGTCTACATTCCATGAGTGTTTTTTTTCTGATTTCTGCAACTTGGAATTTTATCACAGTGAAAAGCACTCGGTGTACATATGTATTGTGACCCCTGAGGAAAGCACGGCAACCCGGAAACATGGCCACAATGTTATGTCAGTTTTTTCATTGCCTGTTTTGTGTTTCTCTATTGCCTTTTTTTTTTTTTTTATTGTGGCCACCATACACTGCCTCACCACCGAACAGGGACTGCACAGGCGGCAGCAGTGCAAGCTTCCCTCCCGCACACTGCCTTACCGCAGAGCAGGGACTGCATAGGTAGCAGCAGTGCAAGCTTCTCTTACGAATACTGCCCTGTGACAAAAAAGGTACAGCACAGTTACTGGCAATACTAATTAAGCAGTTAGTGTAGGTTTAGGCATTTGGTAACCACAGGTTCAGACCCATGGCAGGACAGTTACATCGTCATGATTCACATGCTAACTGTGATTGGCGTGTTGCGATGGCTTAGGGACAGAAAGTGAGTGTGGTCGGTGTGTCACTCAGCACAGGGATAAACACCACATGCTGACTGTCATTGCTGCAATGAGTGCAGGTGCAATTAACCCCATGTACTCAGGTGGAGGTAGCTGCATCTGCAGTAACAGCGCCCCATGTTAGAGTATGGTGCTACGCATTAACTGCCAGAAGCCTGCTCTTCATGCCCCTGACAACACAGAGGCTTTGCACTAAATGTGCATGATTTTTCGTGCTAAATTGGCATGTTAGGTTCTGAACCATAGCACACTTGAGGCAAAGGGCCCCAAAATCTTAAAAATCTTCTCCATGACTAAGATTCATTTGATTATGATATAGTTCCAAATGACTAACAATGTCATTAGATTCAGACTAATATGATCATCTTATAACAAACTCTTTAAGAACCATATAATCCTCTGCTTAGCACACATACCACTGGAAAAGCCATGAGGGGCACCTTTAAAAGCACTTATGGGGTCTGCAGACTGGTTAGTGCTGGTTAGTACTGCTGAATATCAGCTCTTAACAGGGTTAAATGCCCTGGTGCTATCCAGATTGCACCAGGGTATACTGGGGGGGGGGGGGGGGACGGTGGCAGCACTGCTGATTATCAGCCGCTCACCAGATAGTCAAACCACATAAAGTTGGCACAGCTTAAAGGCTGTCCTAACTTTATGCGGCTCTGAAATCCAGTTTGTGGCTGAATATCACTGCTGACCGCATGGCAAAACTACAATCTGGGCAAATTGGATATTCAGTGCCAGTCGCCGCATAAGGACTGGTGCTGAATATCTTCCCAAGTGGGAAGAGGCGTGTAAAACAAAATCCATGGAAAATACAGGCAAGCCAGTCAACAAATGCTCAAAGCCTAGCCAACAAAGTCCTGACCTGGACGCCCTAATGGTGGAAATGGACTTGGACATTGTGGCCATTACAGAAATATGGTTTAACGAGTCGCATGAATGGGATATAGCCATAGCTGGTTATAATCTATTTAGAAGAGATAGAGAGGATAGAAAAGGAGGAGGAGTAGCCCTATATGTCAAAAGCAATATTAAAGTTGATGAAATGCAGGGGACATGGGGAAAAGAAGAAGTGCTCTGGATTGTGTTGGAAAGAGGAGATGGCACTATCATTCGTACCGGTGTGGTCTACAGGCTTCCAACTCAAACAGAAGAAATGGATAGCAAATTGATTATTGATATTGCAAAGATAGCCATGAAGGGGGAAGTGATCATATCGGGTGACTTTAATCTACCCAATGTGGATTGGAGTATTCCTTCTGCAAATCTGGAAAGAAGTAAAAAAAATTGTGGATGCCTTCCAAGATGCATTACTTAGACAAATGGCGATGGAACTGACCAGGGAAAGCTCGATGCTGGATGTAGTACTCACCAACGGAGATAGCGTGTCAAATATCCAGGTGGGTGCCCATGTGCGCAGCAGCAATCATCATACAGTGTGGTTTGAGATAAAAGCCAAGGCGCAGCCCAATCACAGCAAGCTCAAAGTCCTAGACTTCAGAAACACTGACATCAGTAAAATGTCCAAGTGCAGGGCTTCCGGTGACATCATCGGATTGCATGGCGGAGTAGTGATCTAGCTCCGCTACCAAGGCCTGTAAAAGAGGGGAGAAGAGCCCCAAAAAGCAAAGTTATGGTGGCGAAATAGAGGGGCAGTAGTCGCGGTCATCTCCAGAAGCGGCAAAGTGCAGATCATGACAATCGCAAGTCCCGGGGTGCAGAACAAGAGAGTGGGGCCCGATCGGGAAGCACACCGAGACCGGCGCTCTTTCGTAAAGAGCCAAAGAGTGAAGATCGGGGCCAGAGGACTGGTGTGGGCCGGCGCCACAGAAGCAGAAGAGAGCCTGTTAAGCAGGAGGAGTGAAGGAGGTGGTCTAATCCGCGGCATTAGAAGGAGCAATCAGACCAGGAGAGGAGAGGGGCCCGAGAGGAGCAGCACATGGCAGCGACGAGGGTAGACGGGAGCAGCTGGACGGAGAGTGTCAGAGGCAGAAAGGCTGGTGAGCGATAACGGGTCTGCACAGGCATCGGCAGTGGAAAAGAAGCAGCAGAGAAATAGAGGTGACTTTAACATTAAAGCAGGAATACAGCACAGCACAGAGGAATATAGTCAGGACCTGTGCAGTGCAGGCAGCACGGACAATTCCAAAAGACCCCGAAAGGCTTAAAAGATACCACTCCATATAGCTCAAGACAAGTGGAAAGAAGTTCAACATTCAGAGGGGGCAGATAAACAATTCTAAAAGCAAGTCCTAACCTGTGGGGGACAGCAGCAGCAAACTACAAAAGAAAGCGTAGGGCGCCCAGAGCAGCTTAAGGGGAAGAAATGGACAAAACAAAAGGAGGACTGTCGACAAAGAAGAAATTGGCGGAGTTCAGATCATCATATGAGCCTGCAAGAGGAGGGAGAGAGGGGGAGAAGGAAGGTAAAATGGCGGCTGAGCATGTGGCAGTGCAGGAGAAGGAGATGGAGGGGGCTTGGGGCCCAGGAGCCGCAGCTATGATCAAACTGTGGCTTACAGAATTGAAGGAGGAGATCAAGGCAGAAATCAGCGGAGTGAAGAATGAGTTAAAAGAGACATTACAAACGTTAAGACAAGATATAGTGGATCTGGGAGCTCGGGTGGAAGAAACAGAGACTCAGATGGAACAAAAAGGGGAAGTCTTGGAAGACTTATGAAAAGGATGGGAGGAATTAAAGCGGGTCCAAGAGGAGCTAAAGGTGAAAGCAGAGGATTTGGAGGACCAGTCCAGACGAAGCAATATTCAAGTACGAGGTATCCCGGAGGACCCTAAGTATAAGAACTGTGACGAGGTGATAACTAAAGTATTTGGAGCTCTATTGCAGATGGGGGTTCCAGAAGAGGGGAGAGATGGGGACCCACTGCAAACTGAGCGGGCTCACAGAGGACTGGGGCCCATAAGGGACAATCGACCACGTGACATTGTGGTGTGTCTGAACTCTTTCAAAACTAAAGAACGACTCTTGAGAGCTGCTAGGAAACAGACACTTCAAATGGGAGGAACATGAGTTGGAACTGTTTCAGGATTTATCCCTGGGCATGCTACAGCGCAGGAGAGAGATGAAGGAGGTGACGGCTACATGAGGAGGGAAGACCTACAATATAAGTGGCAGTATCCCTTCGGATTACTGATAACTGTGAAAGGAAGGTCGAGGAGAGTGAAGACAGGCGAGGAAGCATGGAGTGCGCTCCGAAATTTGGGACTAACTAATCTTCCAGAGGGTGCAGGAGGCCAAACTAGAACAACTGCCAACAGGACAGCTACACCTCGGGAGGATAGCCAAAGGTGGCAAAGAGTGCCAGAAGGAGGCAGGCGGCTGGCGCGATTCACCAGAGGCAGTCAAGGAGGGAAAGCGGGGGAGAAGGAAAAAGGCGGAAGCTGAGGACATTACCAAGCATTGTTAAGGAAGAAATTCCACAAGGACTGTGTTGCAGGATGTTGACAAATGTTGTGTAATGAAGTGATATCTAGAAAGCAGGGCGGTGGAAGGGGAAGGAAGGAGGGGTAGGAGGGAGGATAGCTGAGGGGCGAGGGGGGTTGTGGAAGTGGGGGAGAGAGGGGCTGGAAGGGAGGGGGAGGCGGGTGCTGGTATGGAGACTTTGGTAAAATAGTTAAGATAGGGTGCAAGGGAAGGTAGGGGGAGGAAGGGGAGGAGACGAGGGGAAGGAGGGAGAATGGGGGTGGTGCAGATTAGGGGATAGGTGGTGAAGAGGGAATGGGGCAGGCCGAGGTCCGATAGTTACTACAACGGAAAACGAGTCTCCCTCGAGGAGATGGGGAAGGGGAAGGGAGGATGGGTGGGAGGGGGGATGAGAAGGGAGGGGGAGAGAGGAGGGGGAAGGAAGGGGGGACAAATTTCAAAGTAAGGGGGGAAGGGAGGGGAGGAGCTAGGAGGGCAAGTGTTAAGAGAGAAGGGGGGTAAACACATTAAAGGCGAGCTAAAAATTGTATCGCTAAATGTAAAAGGGCTTAACTCACCATTTAAACGACAAAAACTGTATAAAGAAATAACTCGCCAAAAGGCAGCGGTTGTGCTTATACAGGAAACACATTGACAAAAATGACTGAGCACCTGGTTAAACCCAGGGGATATGGAGTATGCGTACATGCCTCCAACATAGTGGAAAAGAAAAAAGGAGGGGTGGCCATGTTGATAGACACAAAGTTAAAGATGCAGTTGCACACTGTGATACGGGACAAAGCGGGAAGATATGTGTTATTGCGGTTAAAAGTGGGGAATGAATGGTATTGCATAGTGAATGTATATGTGCCAACAGGAGGGCAAGGTGAATTTTGGACAAAATTGACTGAGGAGGTGGGGAAATTGGGAGAGGGAAGCCTCATCTGTGGGGGAGATTTTAACTTAACATGGAATCCAGATAGAGATGCCACAGGGAAAGGAGAGGGAAAGAAGGCGGATAGGATGCGATACCGCAGTTTTGTAGCACAGCAATGCTTGATTGATGCATGGAGATTCCACCATCCAGGGAAGAGAAAATTCTCATATTTCTTACCAGTACATGGAACATATTCCAGAATAGATGCTATTTGGGTTTCAAAAGAGATGGGGGGGAAGGATTAAGGGGGCGGATATGGACTCTATTACATGGTCAGACCAAGCACTTGTGGAGGTCCGATTGATAACAGAGGGGGAGGGGAAAGACATACAGTTTTGGAGGCTTAATGAATCCCTACTAGAAGATGGGAGGGTAAGAGAGGAAATTGAGAGGGGTACTAAGGAATATTTCAAGTGGAATGATAATGGGGAGGTGTATGGGATGGGTACAAGGCAGTAGTGAGGGGAATCTTAATTAAATGGGGGGCGCAAAAAAGGAAGGAAAGAGAGGGACGAGAGAGGGCTTTGAGAGTAAGATTGTTGAACTGGAAGAACTAGATGCGCAAGGGAAGCAAGGTGCAAATAGAGGTCAGGTGCTGGCAGTAAGAGCACAGATAAATGAAATGCAGGCTGAAAAGATAAGGTACCAAGATGCAGCTGTTGAGAAAGGAATTTTTTGAGGAAGGAAACAAAGCTGGGAGATATACGACGCAGAAGCTAAAGCAGAGGAAACTGCGCTCACATATAATGAAAATTCAGACTCAGGGAGGGGAGCAGGTACATAAGGATGCGGAGTTTAGGGAAGTATTTTGGGGATACTATTAGGGGCTATATAAAGCAAGGGACTGTCCACAGATTGAGAGAGTACAGAGCTATCTCAACTTACTAATGCTGCAGAAATTAGATGAGGGGGACCAAAAAGAGCTAAATAAGACCCTAATAGCAGAAGACGTGCAAAGGGCTATAATACAGTTGAAAGTGGACAAGGCTCCGGGGTTAGATGGGCTCACAGTGAGATTTTACAGAAGTTTTGGAGAGATACTAACAACGCCTTTGGTGAGGCTCTTTATTTATTTATTTATTTTATTTATTTATTTAGCTGTATTTATATCCCGCTTTTCACCGGGTCAAAGCGGTCAATTGGGAGATACATTTAACACGAGGGGATATGACACACATACACTAATACTTACAGGGAACATGGGCAATGGAGGGTTAAGTGGCTTGCCCAAGACCACAAGGAGTGCCTATAGGACTAGAAATCCCAGTCTCTCCAGCCTGAGATTGCTGTCCCCAGGTGGGACTTGAACCCCCGGCCCTCCGGCCTGAAGTACCTTGTCCTAACCACTAGGCCACTCCTTCCAAGGGTGAAAGGCGGATTAGCAGATACGATGGGCTGGGCGGGAATAACTGTAATACACAAAGAGGGAAAGTGCCCACAAGAGTGTTCATCATATTGACGCCAAATTATTGGCTAAAATACTAGCCACACGTTTAAATACGATGATAGGGAAGCTGATACACCTGGACCAAGTGGGATTCATCCCCAGTAGACAAGTAGCTGACAATATTAGAAAGGTTTTACATATTATTTGGTCCACTGAACAAAGTAGGGAAGAGGCCTTGCTGTTGGCTCTAGATGCAGAGAAGGCCTTTGATCAGGTGTCTTGGCCTTTTCTTTTCCAGGTAATGGAAAGAATGGGTTTGGGGGATGAAATCTTAAATTGGGTAAAAGCGCTATATCATAACCCAAAAGCCTGTGTTAGCATGAATGGTGCCTATTCGGAATTTTTTGGGCAGGAGAGAGGAACGAGACAGGGATGCCCCCTATCACCACTACCTTTTTGCCATTTCGCTGGAACCGTTTGCGGAGAGGGTACGAGAGCGGGCAGATGTAAAGGGAATAAAGGTAGGGTGGAGAGAACATAAAATATCCCTGTTTGCAGATGACATAATACTGAGTGTAGCTAGGCCTCATTTCTCTATCCCACTATTAATGTGGGAGTTAGTAAAACCCGAAAGCCTGCCAAATTCTTCTATCAATTGGACAAAATCAGAAATATTAAACTTATCATTGAAGGGGGAAGAGCAGGGTATACTACAAGAGAAATATCCCTTTAAGTGGGCTAGAGAAAAAATTAGATATCTAGGCATTCAAATAAGTAACAGGATAGAAGCGAAATGAGAGGGGATTCCCACAAGTGGATGGCGGAGAGGGAGATGAATGTATGAAGGTAGTGTGAAAAGAAGGGGTGGAGGGGGGAAATGGGGGGAGGGGAGAAGTGATCAGCAGGGACACAAAGGAAGGGGGTCAAGAACAAGGCGGGGATATACATGTTAGCAAATGTAAGTAGTGTGGAAAATGTATAAAGTTGTGAATGAAGAGGTTGGTACTGATCATTGAAATGGTTAATAAAAATAAAAAATGGAAAAAAAAATGGCCAAGTGCTTGAAGGAGGAGTTGGCAGAGTGGGAGGAGGTAAGGGAAGTGAAATTGCAGTGGGCTAAACTAAAGGAGGCAATAAAAGGGGCAACAGATAAATATGTAAGAAAAGTAAATAAAAGGAAAAGGAAACCTATTTGGTTCTCCAAAGAAGTGGCTGCACAAATAAAGGCAAAAAACACAGCTTTCACATGCAAAAGCTCGCAAACAGAGGAACACAGAAAAGAATACAGGATAAAACTAAAAGAGACAAAAAGAGAAATAAGGATAGCACAATCAAAGGCAGAAGAAAAGATGGCTAAAGATGTGAAGTGTGGCAACAAAACGTTTTTCAGGAATATTCAGGAGAAGAGGAAAATCAGAGGTGGAATTGCAGGATTCAAAAGTGCTGGGACCGGATTCATGGAAAGTGACATTGAAAAAGCAAAAATGCTAAACAAATACTTCTGCTATGTTTTCACTAGAGAAAAGCCTGGAGAAGGACCACCTGTGACTGACAAATATACAAATGGGAATGGAATAGACACCACACCATTCACAGAATATGATGTGTTAGGACAGCTTGCAAAACTGAAATTGGACAAGGCCAGGGGACCGGATAGGATACAACCCAGGATACTGAAAGAGCTCAGAAAGGGAAAGCAAGATGGCCGACACATGTTAGTCGCCGCGTCTTTGTTTCATTTCCTGTTTTCTCTAAAATGCGTAAGTGGAAGGCCAAAAGCTGGACTTTTCCTGCGGCTTCGACTGCGGCAGTTAAGTGACCTCTGGATACCTTCCTGAGGCCCACTGGTGCGGCAGAGACTCCGGTGCTTGGCTCGTTGGGGGCGTCAGGAGTGGAAGGAGGCTTGCCGCGCCCCTCTGAGCTGCAGGTCACGCTCAGCCCGGAGGCACGGACTCCTCTGATTCAGCCTGCAGTGCTCACCGCAGGTGCGGTAGAGGTGGAACTTCGTGGCATTGGGAGATCCATCACCATTTTGCCAATGAGCCCTGCGGCGTTGAGCGCCTCCGCAGCAGTTGTTTCTTTGGCTGCGGAGCCTGCGGGTTCAGTGGAGAGCCCAGCTGCAATTGGAGTTGGTACACTTTTGGAAGCTGGAGCCGGCTCAGAGGTACTTTCACTTATTTCTACTGATTTGCGGGTTATCAATCCTGTGAAGTCTGTTTTACTTCGCCCAGCAGCAGTAACTTTGGATTCTCTCTGGGAGGGACTTCAGGCTTTGGAGCATTCTTTTTCTTCTCAATTTGGAACCCCCCAGAGTGCACTAGCCTTAATGATACAGTCTGTTGATCAGCAGAAGCAGGAGGTGGCCGGTATATCCTCTTAAGGTTGCCCAGCTGGAGGTTAAAGTGGAGGGCACAGCAACCTTGTCAGGTGCTGTTTCTAAAGATTTACTCGCTATCCATGGAAAGATTGAGATGATGGAGAACTCTGTTTGGAAGTGGAATCTGCGCTTGCTGAATTTTCCCCGGGTTCCTGCTATGTCGCCAAAGGACTTATTTAATACTTCTGTTACATCTGTATTGAAACTCCCTTTGGAGTCTGTTCCTCCTTTGGCTAGGATTTTCTATCTGCCAACTGTCAAGCGCAAGGTCCATGGAGCTTCTTCACCATCACATTCTCCGCCATTGCATTCTTTGGATTTAACTGGGTTTTCCGAAACAGTTCCGCTTCTCACTGTGGCACTGGAACCAGATCGTGATCTACTTTTGAGACTTTACTTTAAGACTAGAAATGAGCCCTTTATGGGGGGGGGGGGACAATAAGGATGTTTCCTGATGTCTCTAAAGCTACTCAGAAACGCCGGCAGCAGTTTCTTCTGCTGAGGCCTCGGGTTTTGCAGCTGGGTGGATTGTTTTTTTCTACGCTATCCATGTAGATGTTTAATGAAGTTTCATGGTGTTAGCTATACCTTTTTTGAGCTGACACATTTAACTCAATTTGTTGCTAGTAGGGATGTGTCTTCATCCTAGCTGTTGGGCTTTTCACTGTTCCTCTCCTTGGGTTTGGGGGGGGTGGGGGGATTTGGATCCGCAAGTAATTAATTCTGCACCAGGTTTCGTGCCTACTTCTTGTCACTTTTACTTGTGAATTGTGTCCTGCTTTCCACTCTGTTTGTGGGCTAGTGAATCTTTATATTGCTTAAACCCTTTTCCAGGCCGAGCCCAAAACTCTCGGGATCCAAAATTCAGACTAAATATTCCTATCAAATAGTATATAATACATGACCATAGCAGAAGGAAAATCACTATTTGAACATATTGAATAAGACGGGTACAATTTTCCTGAAATATGCAAAAATTAACCTGGCTGCAGAATGTGGATTAAAAATTTAAAGTAGGCCTTCAAAGGGTTAAATCTAATGTTAAGATAGGGGAGTTTCTTTCCCTATTTTTCTGAATTGTATTCTTTTCTGTAACAAGTAATTTTTCTTGTGTAAAATTTAAAATTTCATAAATAAATAATATTTTAAAAAAGAGCTCAGAAAGGGCACTTAAAGAATGTTTTTAATAGATCCTTGGAAACAGGAGAAGTTCCACTAGACTGGAGAAGAGCTCTTCACAAATTTGGTAACAAGGAAGAAGTGACAAACTACAGGTCAGTAAGCCTTACCTCAGTGGCGGGAAAAGTAATGGAGGTGCTCCTGAAAGAGCGAATAGTGGACTTTCTTAAAACCAACAGGTTGCATGATCCGCGGCAACATGGTTTTACTAAAGAACGATCTTGCCAAATAAATCTGAGTTATTTGACTGGTTGACCACAGAACTAGATCAAAGGCATGCGATGGATGTGATCTACTAGATTTCAGCAAAGCTTTTTTTTTTTTTATTCTTTATTTTTGTCAAGAGGATCTCTAAAGGAAAAAAGGGGATTGTTGAAGTTGTTGATATGGAAGAACAGATTAGATAGGCCATGTGGTCTTTTTCTGTCGTCATTTTTCTATGTTTCTATACATCATTGGGGAATAACAATCCAACAATTGGAGTGGAGGAGTGGCCTAGTGGTTGGGGTAAGGTACTTCAGGCCGGAAGGTCGGGGGTTCAAATCCCACTAGAGGACAGCAACCTTGGGCCAGAAGGACTGGGGTTTCTAGTCCCACAGATGCTCCTTGTGGTCTTGGGCAAGCCACCTAACCCTCCATAGCCCATGTTCCCTGTAAAATAGTTATCTCCAAGTTATAATGCCCTGTTCAATGTAATTTCAATTTGTTCAATGTAAACCGCACTGATGCAGAATAGCGCGGTATATAAGAGAATAAAAATAAATAAATAAAAACAATTACCAGACCATTATCTCTCTCCCCCCATGACAGCTAAACAGAGCTCCACTTAACAGTTATTGTCATTTCCCCCTTGACATTTTTCCTCCCTTTTAACCTTGATACTCTTCCTGCCACCTCCCACCTGCACCTACTACCCCCCTCCCCCCCCACTCCCTTACATTTTATTTTATTTTATTTACATTGTCTTATATACCGCGCTATTCTGCATCAGTGCGGTTTACATTGAACAGGGCATTATAACTTGGAGATAACTATTTTACAGGGAACATGGGCTATGGAGGGTTAGGTGGCTTGCCCAAGACCACAAGGAGCACCTGTGGGACTAGAAACCCCAGTCCTTCCGGCCCAAGGTTGCTGTCCTCTAGTGGGATTTGATACACTGCACCACGCCTTTGGATTTTTGCAGCCCAAATGCATGACCCTGCATTTTAGCATTAAATTTCAGCTGCCAAATTCTAGACCAAGCTTAGCTAGATCCCTCCTCATGTTATCTACTCCTTCCTGTGTGTCTACTCGATTGCAGATTTTGGTATCATCCGCAAACAAGCAAACCTTACCCAACAGTCGTTCTGCAATATCACTAACAAAGATGTTAAAAAAGAATCGGACCAAGGACAGATCTCTGTGGCACACTACTGGTAACATCCTTCTACTCAGAGTGAACTCAATTTACCTGTACCCTTTGTCGCCTCCCACTTAACCAATTTCTAACCCAATCAGTAAGTTTAGGGTTCATCTCTAGGGTGCTCAGTTTGTTTATAAGTTGCCTGTGCTGAATGGTATCAAAAGCTTTTCTGAAATCTAAATACACCACATCTAGGGCTCTCTCTTCGTCCAACTCCCTGGTCACCCAGTCAAAAAAAAATCAATCAGATTTGTCTGACAAGACCTGCTTCTGGTGAATCCATGCTGCTTTGGATCCTGCAATCCATTGGACTGCAGAAACCTCACTATTCTCTTTTAGTAGCCTTTTCAATAATTTACTAACCACAGAGGTTAGACTAACTGGCCTGTAGTTCTCAATGCCATCCTTATGTCCGCTTTTGTATAAAGGGACCACATGTGCCTTTCTCCAGTTCTCTGGCACCACTCCCGACTCCTAAGAGGCATTGAAAAGGTCAGACAGTGGAGCCGCTAGAATGTCCCCAAGTTCCCTCAATATTCTTGGATGTATCCAATCCAGGTCCATGGCTTTGTCTACTTTTAGTTTAACTAATTTCTCATGAACACAGTCTTCTGAAAATTGTTTAAGATCCCTGTCAATTCGGTTAATATTTGTGGGTGTTTTCTAAGGTCCTGCTCCTGGCCCTTCATCTGTGAACACAGAACATAAATATTTGTTAAGCAATTCTGCTTTATCCTCATCAATTTCTGTATATTCCTTCCCTGCACCCTTGAGTCTGACAATACCACTTTTGCCCTTCCTTCTCTTGCTAACATATCTGAAAAATGTCTTACCCCTGCATTTTATTGCATTGGCTATTTCTTCTTTTTGTACCTTTGCTTTCCTGACTACTTTGCTAGCTTCTCGAAGTTTTTCCAAATATGGATGTCTGTCTTCCTCTCTCTGTGATCTCTTGTATTTCATGAAGGCCTCCCTCTTTCTTCACCTTTTCAGCTACTTCTTTTGTGAACCATAGTGGCCTCCTTTTCCTTTTACATTTCTAACACAAAGGTTTCTTGACCTTAATATATCCCCTTTCAGTTTTGCCCACTGTTTTTCTACATCCCTCAGTTGTTCCCATCCCACTAATGACTCTGAGGTATTGTCGTATCTTGGCAAAGTTAGTTTTCCTAAAGGCGAAGACCCTCACTTTTGAAAGGATTTTGTCAGCCCTAGTTGTAATACTGAACCACACCACTTGGTGATCATTGGATGCGAGATGATGTCCCGCTGTAACATCAGAAACACTTTCACCATTGGTAAGCACCAAGTCCAGTATGGTCCCATCACGTGTGGATTCTGTTACCAGTTGCCTGAATAGCTAACCCTGTAGAGAATCCAGGATCTCCTTACTTCTAGATGACACCCACAGTAGGGATGTGCCATTCCACAGCTGGCATATTGAAATCACCCTTCAGTAGCACTTCTCCTTTCATGGCAACAGTGTGTATGTCTTCTATTAAATCTTCATCCACTTCCACTCCCTCTGAGGGAGATCTGTATATAACTCCAATGCAAATGGATTTCCCTTTCCCTCTTTCTAGTTTAACCTACAGTGCCTCCTCTTTTCCTTATAAGCCCTGCAATTCAATAGCTTTAATATTATTTTTTACATAAAGTGCCACTCCACCTCCTCTTCTTCTTACCCTGTCCTTCCTGAATAAAGTATAGCCCGGTATAATTACATCCCAGTCATGGTTTTCCGTGAACCATGTCTCCGTAACCGTCACTAAATCTAAGTCAACCTCTTCCATTAAAGCCTCTATATCTGGGATCTTATTTCCCATGCTACGGGCATTTATACACACTGCTTTCCAGATGTTGCCCCTATTACCCATTTCTACAGAGGTATTTAATGCTTCACTTACCTGGGGGCTCTCTTCACCTATCCCCAATGAATCTAGTTTAAAGCCGTCTTTAGTGGGTTAGCCAGTCTGCGGCTGAAGACACTTTGACCCTTCTTGGACACCTCTGCAGCCTTTGGATCATCCCATGGTCCAGGAGACTAAAATGTTCTTGATGACACCATCCATGCAGCCACAAATCTCCTGTGTTGGGGAGTCAGCTGTATAAATTGAATGTTTCTTCATTTTACTGTGAAGAAACTGTGAAGTGCTCTGGAGGCAACTAGTGATTTCTCTGAGTGTCCAAGTGCAGTTAATTAGGATGATGATGTTACCAAAGTGATTATTTGTACTTCGGAATCTTTCTCTCCATTTGCAGAGTGCCAACCTTCATAAATGGATTGATGCGTTGCCTGCTTTTCTTTGGGAACTCGCATGCACTTATACAAGTTATAGACTTTTAGGGAGGAGGCAGGCTTGGATTTACCTGACATCCGGGTCTACAATGTTGCTTACTGTAACAAGCTCGTGACTGGGTAACCTATGCCTCCAAGATTTGTGATTGGGAGTCAGAAAGGCAACTTCGCTTACCATATAGCTTGCAATATGCAGGACAGTCCTTCTGCCCTGGGATATGAAAAATCACGTGTTCTTTACATCAGTACTCTGGGCCTGGAAAATGGTCCGGCAGCATTTCTTCTTACCCTGAGTATTTCTCTTTTCCACAAAGCTTCTACTGCCAACTTTAGACTCCATTCTTTCCACCTTGCTGCACCATATGCTTGGAACAGACTTCCTGAGTCAGTATATCAGGCTCTATCTCTGATCCTATTCAAATCCAGGCTAAAAACTTCTCTTTGAGGCTGCTTTTGGACCCTGACCCTCTTATTCCCATGCCTATACCCAAGTGTATTTTAATAATGTCCCCTAAGAATTCTCCATTCCCCTGTTTGTTCTGTTTGTCTGTCTTAGACTGTAAGCTCAGTGGAACAGGGACTGTCTTTTATGTGTATGTGTACAGTGCTGTGTATGCCTAGTAGCGCTACATCATGGAGGCGGTGGGTAGCCAGTGGATGGATCTTAGGATGGGTATGATGTGGGAGTGCCTAGGTGTTCGGAAGATTGTTCATGCTGCAGTGTTCTGAACGAGCTGTAGTGGATGAATGGTGCATTTGGGTAGCCCGTGGTATTTGGTGTTGCAGTAGTCAAGCAGGGGGGATGACTGTGACCTGGCAGACTGCACAGAAGTCTTCAGAGGAGAGGAGGGCGCGTAGGTTGCGTAGCATTCTGAGCTTGAAGTAAACTGCCTTCGTGGTATTTTTGATGTGGGCTTGAAAGTCTAGGTGCTGGTCTAAGGTGACACTGAGGTATTTGAGCTGATTTTTGACTTGGAGGTCTGTGTCTCTGAGTTTGATGGATGTTGGAGGCGTGAACCTGAGTTCTCTGGTGACGTATAGTATCTCTGTCTTGCTGAGGTGGATTGCCAGGTTTCGCTGCTGGAGCCATTTGACCATTTCCTCAAAGCATGCTGAGAGATTGGAGTAGTCTGGGGTGGCTGCGGAGAATGGCATGTATACCATTATGTCGTCCGTGTAAATTAGATACCTGATGTTGTGTTTCTGGATGGTTGTGCAAAGGGGGTGGATGTAGATGTTGAATAGCAGTGATGATAGTGCAGATCCCTGGGGTTCTCTTTGTGGCAGGATGTATGGGGAGGATGAGTTTTGTCCTACTCTGTCCTGTTGGCTGTGTTGCGAGAGGTATAAGTGGAACCATTGGAGCAGTTTGCCCTGCACTCCAATCTCATTGAGTTGGTTCAGCAGTATTTAGTGTGACATTGTATCAAATGTTGAAGGGATATCCAGGAAAAGCAGTATGAAGCTTCTTGATTTGTTTTCCATTCCTTCGATGAGTGTCGATAGTAGGGAAGTCAGCAGGGATTCTGCTCTGTGGTGTGGGCGAAAACCATGCTGGTGCTGGTCTAGAGGTGCATGCTGGTCGATGTGCTCCTGGGGCTGGATTTGGACTGCTTTTTCTATGACTTTTGACAGGAAGGGTGTACTGACGATGGTTCGGTATGAGGTGGGTGATCCGGGTCTAGCTTGGGCTTCTTTAGGAGGGGGCAGATGAAGGCCTGTTTCAGTAGTGGGGGGAGGTAGGCGTGGGATAGGCATTTATGCACTATGGTTAATATGAGTGGTAGGAAGTGGTCCTTTGTGGTCTTTATCCATGCCACTCGGCATGAGTCCAGTGGAGAGGTCATTGTATTGATGCGCGAGATGGTAAAAAAAACAGATTGTGAGCCCTTCAGGGACAAAGGAAAAAATATATATACAGTACCTGAATGTACACTGCTTTGATTGGTAGAAAAGCAGTATATAAGACTAGTTAGTTAAATAAATAAATGATGGTGTTGACTTCTTCTAGTGGTAGGTCCCTTAAGGTGGTCCAAGTTTAGGAGTCGTCCACTGTCTCACTTACGATAGGTATGACAAGCGCAGGGGGGTTGGCGGACCCATGTTTGGTCTGGAGGTACACAGCCATGTCCTGGGGGTCGAGGGCATGTTATTGACGTGGTTGGGTGGGGTCCCTTGTGAATGACCTGACCATGTTGAACAGCTCCCTAGTTGTTGAGTGCTTTGAGAAGGTTGTTGTGGTAGAACTCCTTCTTGGCCTCTGTTGTTGCAGTAGGCCTTGAGTTTATCTAGGTAAGTGGCATGCAGTTCTGGATCTCTAGATTTCCTCCACTGATGTTCTATGTGACAAAGAGCCCGTTTCTGTTCTCTTAACTTGGTGGAGTACCATGGTGCCTATCTGCATTGCTTGGTGGAGCTTGGACTTAGAGGCGTGGAGGCCATGGCGGAGATGGTTGCGTGCCATGTGGTGATTGCTGCTTTGAGGTCAGCTTTGGTCTCAGGTATTAGTTCCTTCAGGGTTGGTAGGGTATTTTGCAGGAAGGTCTGTTCGTTGAAGGCTGTAAAACATCTAGCTGTGGGGGTGGCATCTCGGGGTGCATAGTCAATGTGTTCCTGGGGCATAATGACCGTGATGAGATGATGATCTGACCAGGGAATGGGGACTAAGGTTGGGGGAGTGTACCCAGTCGTGGTCAGGGGGAGGTTGGGGAGGAAGACTAGATCCAGGGTTCCTCCTTTGTTGTGAGTTGGGGTATTGATGATTTGTGTGTATTGCAGGTCCTGCATGGCCTGAAGGAAGGTGGTGCTTTGGTTAGTTGAGGCAGATGGTAGGTTCAAGTCCCCGAGGAGAATGAGGTGTTTGTGGTGGGAGGTGTGAGAGCAGAGGGTGTCGAGTTCTTTGGCTTTGTTGAGTGGTGCCCTGTATGCCAGGCAGAAGGTGATGTGTCTGTTTGAAATCGTGAAGATGTCCATAGTTGGTGTAGAGATGGCGTTGATGTTCTCAAATTTCAGTGTTTTGCATGAGAGGATGTAGATGCCTCCTCTGTGGTGTTGCTGCGTGGGCAGTTGTGGATGGTGTGGGTGTGGGTGTCTGTGTTGAGCTGGTTGAGCAGAATGTTGTCGCTGTCAGAAAACCATATTTTGGTCTATCTTGCTGCCTGTGATCTGGTCCTGAAAAATCTGTAATTTGCTGCGAGCAGAGCATGCATTCACCAGGGTGCGTTTGATAGGGTGGTTGGCGCGAGTGGGTGGGGGTTAGGTACTCCTATTGTGATTGAGAGCAGGTGCCTGTGTCTTCTTCGATGGAAGGTGCTGTGCTCGGGTCATGGTCTCATCAGTCTGGAACTGTAGGTGAGGATGATGGGTATTGAGCAGGGGTGACATACTGTAGTGATATTCGTTTCTATGGCCAGTAGGGAGAGGATTAGGATCAGGAGTGCGCTGTGTCCTCAGTTGAATGTTCCACATGGTGCAGTCATTCCTTTTGAGTGGTGTGGGTTGCTTGTGTGTTATATTCTTGTTCTTTGCTAGTGCTGGGTGGACTTTGCAGAGTTGACTTGGGGGAGCAGAGCTTGATGTGAGCTGGATGCTGACACCGCTATAAATTTGTGGCCAGAGGCAATGTTCCGTCGGATGAGCCGAGTCACGGAGAGGCGTTTGCAGTGTTTTGCCTCATGCTGTGTGTTGGGCTCTTGCTTTTGTGCTGGCATGGCATGGCATGGCATGTCCATGTAAAAGCTGGAGATGTGTATGTCGGGTGCTCTATGTGGTCCCCACCTAAGGGCTACGCCATGCCATTGGTGAGTACCATATATTACCCGTATTTCCAGGTTAGACATTATCTGACTTCTGTGTTGGTGGGAGGTGCAGGAATATCTGTCTCCTTCAGCTCTGATACAGATGCTGCCAGCGGCAGACATGTGGAAAGGGTTAATTTCAAGCTATTATGTTATATGAGGAGCTGTCATCCTTCTCATCTCATCTGTCTCCCCTTCAATCTGTTCAAAATTTAGCTGTGCAGCTACTCTTCTGCCAGTCTCGCTATGCTCATGTAACCCCTCTTCGCAAGTTGCTTCATTGGCTCCCTATCGATTTCCATATCCAGTTCAAACGTCTACTGACCTATAAGTGCACTCATTCTGCTGCTCCTCACTACCTTTCCTCTCTTATCTCTCCCTACAACCCTCCTCGGGAACTCCGCTCTTCTGGCATATCCCTTTTATCTTTGCCCTTGTCCTCTACTGCCAACTGTACTTTGCTGCTCCTTATGCCTGGAACAAACTACCCGAGTCTGTACATCAGGCTCCATCTCTGGCCCTTTTCAAATCCAGGCTGAAAACTCACCTCTTCGAGGCCACATTTGGATCCTGATCAGCGTAGTCTCCTGCTCTCCAACTATGTGTTTCCTTACCCTTTCCCTCGACATATCCTAGTCCCCAGTTCTGTGCTGTCTGTTTTGACTAGATTGTAAGCTCTGATGAGCAGGGGCCGTCTCTTACATGTCTCTGTATAACGCTGCATATCCCTTGTAGTGCTATACAAATGATCAGTAGTAGTGGTATGTCTCTGTATGGGGAAACAATAGAGCAATGATCCTGCAAGCTTGGGATTGAAATATTGGAAGAAGATTTTCAGGATTGAGTGGCCCAGGACTGGGAGATTATAGTGTGATGCTCCAGGAGGTGCAGTTTAAGAGCCTTCACAGGCTTTGTATGCATCCTCACTGGGCTTGCAACGTGGGGGTAGTGACTACAAGCCATTGTAAGAAATGTGCCGTGCCTGAAGATACTTTTTGGCACTGTCTCTGGGACTGCCCTGTGATCTTTGTTATTGAGGAAGCTCTGGGCCCATGTGACAGCAATGCTTAATGTTTCTATGAATTTGAAGCCAGAGTTTTGTCTGTTAGATATGACAGATGACCTCTCCCTGAACTTGTACGCCCTTCTTGTCTTATAGCCAAGAAATGTATTTTTATTCATTGGATACAGGCCAAGTCGCAAGAGCTTCTGCATATGGAGAGACTGACCATACTCCATGCTGTGACCTGTGATTCGCAAGTTTCTTATTGCTTTCCACCTTTTTTGCAGCCTTTGTCTGCTAGATGAGCACAGGGCAATAATTTTCATTTTGTTTTTAGTTTGGTCTTTTTTCTCACTTTTTAGACTTTATTTCATTTGTTTCACACATTTGTTCTAAACAAAAGATATAATGCATGTTAGAATTTTTTAATGTGCATTAATAGACTCAATGTGCATTACTTTGTAGGTTAATGTATATGACATTAAGTTAGCACACATTAAGAAGCGTGTTTACTAACATTTAGCACAGAGGTCCATTCTCCTGCTGTTATCACATTGCAAACACTCAGCACCCCACCAACTGCCATGAAGGTGCACTTAATATCACCCATTGAGGTGGCGTTAAGTGCACCTGTGCCAGTGATAACATTTGCAGTTAACATGCCCAAAATGCTGTGCCAATAATTAACCGTCCATTGCCTCAGGTACAAATGTACTGTCGATTGAAAGCCTTCTAGGGACAGGAAAATACCTAGTGTATCTGAATGTAACTTGCCTAAACTCTGAGAAAGACGTGAGCTAAAACCATCCAATCAGATGTGCCATCAACACCCATATTCTGCCCCTAATCTGTCCAGTCCCTGCCTAATTGAACTCTTCCCAGTTAGTGTGAGATTTTTAGCATAGGACCTATGCTAACTTTTAGCGTGCTGTGCTTACAGCATGCTCAACCTCACGCTAACGGTTAACGCACTTTAAAACTTTAGGGGCATGTTTACTAAAGTTTTTTGGGATTTGAATTTAGTTCAAGCTTTCTTCAGCAGGAGCTCAAGGTATGTTACATTCAAATACAGTAGGTACTTTCCTGTCTGTAGAGGGCTTACAATCTACCTGAAAAGCTTAACTGACTTGCCCAAGATCTCAAGAAACACATTAATGAATACACTTCCCTAAAAGCCAAAGTTTTCGTTGTGTGGTCTGATTGTAACTGGCTCTTACTGCTGCTCGTGCCCTTAATGATGCGAATGGGTCCTGCACTGATTCGATATAGGCTGGTCTCCAGCACTGTACTACGGGAATGCGAGATTCTGAAGGGGCTGCCACAGCCCAGCAGGCAGTGTTGGGATCTTCTTAGATTCTTGCACAGACGGACATCACATGCTACGAACACCTAGACACAGAGCGAGATGGGTGTAGCAGCACATGAGACATAAGAGCTGAGCCATCATCATTTGCATACATGTCTGTGAGTCACAGGGCTTACTCCTTGGGGCCCATATTCAAAGGCAGGCAGTGAATGCATAACTCATTTATGTGTATATTTTCCATTCTTTCATGGATAAAATCCAGCCATTTAACTTGTCGAATAACCAGATTTTAACCATATAATAAGAGGCTATTCATCTGAAAACATCTTCCAGCAACACAAACGGTGACTGTACACATGGACTTCACCCAATGGTTTGTACAAAAATCAAATTGACTACTTCTCCAGGACCAAGCACGAAGTCAGTCCTCACATATGGGTGACGTCGGCGCCGACAGAGCCCCCATGCGGAGCATTTCCCCAGCTTTCACAGAAAGCCTTTGGGACTGCCAGCACGCATGCGCGGTCCTCTTCCCGCCCAAGGGTGCCATCTTGCTCAGTCTTCTTTTTTCCACTGAGCCCGACGGACGTGGTTCGTGTTCACCCGTGAAAAAAGTTGATTTATCGTGTTTTTTCTCGGTTCAACGCCAGTTTCCCCTTCCCGCCTCGGGCCGGTACACCGGTATCGAGCCCGGACTTCTTTTTTTAGTTTTTGTCCTTCGTGACTAGCGTTCGCGCCATTTTTCTATTTTTTACTGGCAGCCCTGTCTTTTGACCTCACAGGGGCCCTGTTTCCCCCGATGGCTGCCAGCGGGTTTAAAAAGTGTGATCGGTGTAAGAAACTTATGTCTCTCACCGATACACATGACTGCTGCCTCCGCTGCCTCGGACCCGATCATGACCCGATGATCTGTGGTCCGTGTGGGAAAATGTCCTCAAAGGCGTTGAGGAGTCAGCAGCACCAGAAGGAAAGAATCTTCTCTGACTCCACGTCCGGCCGGGCCCGGACTTCGTCAGAGGCCTCGACATCTCGGGATTCCAATCCCGAGCATCACTGGGGATCCTCTGAAAGGGGGTCTCCCTCACGGGAGCATCGCAGGAAGAAGAAACCCACAAGGGCGACATCGGTGGACGCACTTGGCTCCTCGAGGGCCAGGTCGCATAGCCCCGACCGCCGTCCTGGGTCTTCGGAGTCAGAGAGGCCTGCAAAACAACCTCGTGTGGAGCTGGAGTCCCCGAGTCACGTGAGTGCTGTAGTCCTCGTGGACTCTCCTCTGGGGGAGCCGACATCGGGCCCAATGCCGTCGGGGCCCGAGTCGGGGGCTACTGAGTCTCCTGAGCTTGGACTCAGGTTGACGGCCTTGAAGAGCAGCTTGGCTGCCTTCATGGAACAGCAGCTGGCACTGATCGCCGGTCTCACCAGTGCATCTGCCCCGACCACCGGGACATCGACGTCCAAGTCGACCCCGGAGGCCGAGCCGATCCTAGAGTCCATGCGCTTTTGAGTTGATCCTTGGCGAAGGTCTCCCTCGGCCTCCCGTTCAGGACCGAGGTCATCGACGCCGGTACCCTTGGCGTCGGGATGGGTGGCATCGGTGCCTGCCGGACCGGAGCCGCTCGATTCCTCCTCCGAGGAGTCGGGCTGGGAAACGGAGGATGAGGAGTCCCCGGACACCTTTCAGACCCGGTGTGTCCCTTCGGATTTACCGGAGTCCGAACCTCGGAGACAGTGCCCCCCAGAGGACACCCGGTTCTCGGATTTCGTGCGGGACATGGCCAAGGCCTTGGCCTTCCCCGCGGATCCCGAGGAGCAGCCTCGAGCCGAGGAGCTCGAGGCCCTGCAGTATGACTCTCCTCCCAAGGAGGCCTTTACTGTACCGGTTCCTCCGATGCTGGAACGGTTGCTGTTCTGCATGTGGGAGGCGCCGGCCTCGACGCCGGTTCTGAGCAAGCGGGTCGATTCCATCTATCGAGTCCGCAAGAGCCCCGGGTTCCAAAAGGCACAACTACCACACCACTCCATGGTTGTGGAATTGGCCATGCATCGTCTGAAGAGTCAGAAGATGCACTCCTTGGTGCCTCCCGGCCGGGAGGCCCGGAACCTGGATGCCCTCGGTAGAAAGTGCTTCCAGGGTTCTATGCTTGCTTGCTGTGTCCAGACCTACCAGCTGTACATGGGCATGTACCTTTGAGACCTGGCAAAGGAGATTGCCGGGTTCTCTGCTGGTCTCTCCGAGGAACCTTTGCAGAGGTTCAAGGCCCTGTCATCGGGAATCCGAGAGTGCTCGAAGTTTCTCTCTCGAGCAGCCTATGATGGCTTTGAGACTTCGGCCCGTGTAGCCACGGCTGGCATCGGTGCACGCCGTCAGGCTTGGCTACAGTCATCGGACCTTGAGCCATGGGTGCCGGACAAGTTGGTCGATGTCCCCTGCTGAGGTGAAAACCTCTTTGGCAAGCCCATGGCTGAAAAGGCTGCGGAACTCGAGTCCGAGACTCTCACCCGGACAAGGCTGTCCAGGAAAACCTCTGCCCCTTCTCAGAAGAAGAAGGGCTTGGGAAAAAAGACCTTTTACCTGAGGAAGTCATCTGCCTACAAATCATACCCTCATTTTCAGGCCTCCACAGCTCCCCAGCAGGGTCAGCAGGCCAAGGGGCAGGGACATGGACCCTGTAGGCAGAAAAACCCCAAGTCACCAGCTCCGGCTCCTGCACAGCAGGGAGTGGGGTTTTGACTCCAGTGGCATAGCCTCTCCTCCTCAGCTGGCCCCTCCCAGCACAGGAGGCCGGCTGACCCTGTATGCCCACAGGTGGTCAGCCGTAACAAGGGATACCTGGGTGCTAAGCATAGTCCAGAGGGGCTATCTCCTCCACTTCCACCAGGTACCTCCCTCCCTCCTACTTTCCAGGGGAGCCTCCAAGACTCCCTCTGCACAGGGACTTACTCCTGCAGGAGTTAGCAAGTCTTCTGAAGGAACAGGCGGTGGAACCGGTGCCTCACCACCTGAGAGGTCAAGGCTTCTATTCCAGGTATTTTCTAGTACCAAAAAACAGGAGGCCTCAGGCCCATCCTAGACTTGCGGAATCTCAAGTTCCTGGAGAGGGAAAAATTTAAGATGCTTACCTTTGGAATCCTGCTGCCCTTCCTCCAGCAGGGAGATTGGCTATGCTCCTTAGACCTAAAGGATGCTTATACTCACATCCTTATTCATCCAGACCACAGACAATACCTCCGATTTGTAGTGGGAGGAAACCATTACCAGTATAGGGTACTCCCTTTTGGCCTAACTTCCGCCCCCAGGGTTTTCACCAAATGCCTGTCGGTGGTGGCGGCCTATCTCAGGGTTCAAGGACTCTTTGTCTTTCCATACCTGGACGACTGGCTCATCAGGGGTCAGTCTCCACAGGAAACCAATCAAGCCACCCTCCGCACTGTCGCTCTTCTCCTGCATGTGGGGTTTGTCATAAACTTCGCAAAGTCGACTTTGCACCCCTCACAGAACATGGAGTTCATAGGAGCTAGACTGGACACCCTTCAGGCAAAGGCTTTTTTTGCCAGTGGACAGGGCCCACAGACTGATGGACTTGGCCAGCCAATTCCACAGCAATTCTCTGGTCTCCACCAGACAATTCCTGTGGCTCTTAGGCCACATGGCGTTGACGGTCCATGTAACTCCAAATGCCCGTCTACACATGAGGCCAACTCAGTGGGGCCTCAGAACTCAGTGGCTGCAGGCCACGGGAAACCTGACAGACAAAGTGAGGGTGTCCAAGCTACTAGCTTCTTCTCTACAGTGGTGGCTTCATCTTCCGAATCTGCTTATAGGGGTGCCTTTTCAAGCACCTCAACATTCTCAAGTGCTGACAACCGATGCTTCTCTCCAAGGTTGAGGTGCACATTGCTAAGGAGCATGCACCCAAGGCCTCTGGTCCCCTTGGGAGTCCGCACAGCAGATCAATTTCCTAGAGCTCAGAGCAATCCGCCTAGCCCTCCGGACTTTCTCTCATGTCTTCTCTCGCCAGTCCATCTTAGTGCTGACGGACAATCAAGTTGCCATGTTCTGTGTGAACAAGCAGGGGGGCACAGGGTCCCGACCTCTCTGTCAGGAGGCACAGGACCTGTGCTCCTGGGCAGTCAATCATGGCATACTTCTCAAGGCGGTTTATCTCCCTGGACAAGAGAATTACCTGGCAGAGAAATTGAGCAGGATTCTGCAGCCACACGAATGGCAGTTGAATCCTCTGGTGGTTCAACAGATCTTCCTAAGATGGGGTCTTCCCACCATAGATCTCTTTGCCAGTCCACTGAACCGTCAACTGCCCAGTTTCTGCTCCAGGCAACCACATCCTCTCAAGAGTAGCAGCGGATGCCTTTCTCATTCCATGGTCTACAGGCCTGCTGTATGCGTTTCCTCCCACTCCTCTAGTGTCCAAGACACTGTTCAAAGTGATCCGGGACAAGGCCTCGGTGATCCTGGTGGCCCCCAGGTGGCCAAGGCAACCCTGGTTCCCACTTCTTTTGCAACTAGCGGTGGACACTCCTCTTCCTCTGGGAATGCAACCAGATCTCCTGTCTCAGGAGCAGGGATCTCTCTTACACCCCAACCTCCCTCAATCTGATGTCCTGGCTGCTGAAAGGGCAGTTCTAGCACCCTTACTGCTGCCTAGGGAAGTGGAGGACGTGGTCTTGGCCTCTAGGAGGCAGTCCACTCGAAAGTCTTATGCCCTTAAGTGGCATAGGTTCTCCACCTGGTGTGCTAAACACAAGGAGGATCCTTTCTCATGCATGGTACCAGTGGTGCTGCAATATTTGCTTCACCTATCCAACCTAGGCCTCAAATCCAACTCGGTTAGGGTCCATCTCAGTGCTCTCTCAGCGCACCATTCACCATTGGAGGGTCAGTCTCTCTCAAGCCACCCTTTAGTGGCTCACTTCCTCAGAGGCCTCCTTTTGCTTAAGCCTCCAGTTCGTCCACCTGCCCCCGAGTGGTATTTGAATGTGGTCTTGCAACAGCTTACTTGCCCACCATTTGAGCCCATGGCTACTTGTCCTTTGCATTTTCTCTCCTGGAAAGCGTTGTTTTTGGTAGCTGTTACCTCAGCAAGGCGAGTGAGCGAGCTTCAAGCCTTGGTGTCAGATGCACCATACACTAGGTTCTATAGGAACACAGTAGTCTTACGGACTCACCCTAAGTTCCTTCCTAAGGTTGTCTCCTCCTTCCACCTCAACCAGGAGGTGGTTCTTCCAACTTTCTTTCCCAGGCCTCATGCCAGCCGGGCTGAGATGGTCTTGCATATCCTGAACTGTAGGAGGGCGTTGTCCTTCTACCTTGACCGTACGCAGGGACACCGAAGGACTGTTCAGCTCTTCGTCTCCTTTGACCCTAATAAGTTGGGGTTACCTGTCTCCAAGCATACCCTGTCCATTTGGGTAGCAGACTGTATCGCCTGGGCATACAGGGCAGCCGGCCTTTCGTTGCAAGGTCGAGTCACAGCTCACCGTGTCAGGGCAAAGGCTGCGTCAGTGGCTCATCTCCGCTCTGTTCCGTTGGTAGACATCTGCAGGGCCGCTACTTGGTCTTCAAGCCAGACGTTTGCGGCCCACTACTGCCTCGAGAGAGTCCCGCAGGGACAGTGCTTTCGGACAGGCGGTACTCCGTAATCTCTTTGAGGTATAGGCAACTCCTACCCTCCGGCCCTGGTGTTGGGCTACCGTTCGGGGGCGTTCTCAGAGAAGATTCTTTTTGTACATGCTGAGGCTCTAGAGGGAGCATATTTTTTCAGCTTTGGGTCCTCGGTAGCCTTAAGCTGGGGAGTCCCATGTGTGAGAACTGACTTCCTGCTTGGTCCTGGAGAAAGAGTAGTTACTCACCTGTAACAGGTGTTCTCCAGGAGCAGCAGGAATCAGTCCTCACAACCCTCCCTCCTCCCCTTGGAGTTGCAGTCATATGATTTATTTTGTTTTTTTGCTGTCTTTTAGCTATGTCATCAGACTGAGCAAGATGGCACCCTTGGGCAGGAAGGGGACCGCGCATGCGTGCTAGCAGTCCCAAAGGCTTTCTGTGAAAGCTGGGGAAATGCTCTGCATGGTGGCTCCGTCGGCACCGACGTCACCCATATGTGAGGGCTGTTTCCTGCTGCTCCTGGAGAACACCTGTTACAGGTGAGTAACTACTCTATCTGTGGAAGTCAATGATGGAAAAGCCCTATAACAGCAACAAAGACAAAACCTGGAGCTGATTGTGGTACAGATCACCAATTACTAGTATGCAAACTCAAGCTAAAGTTGAAAAAGAGCAAGCTACTCATGAATGTAGCAAAATATGACTTTGAGAATATACCCTTTGAATTTAAAGACAGCCTGCAAAATTGATTTGCTGCTTTAGATACAAATGACAGAGCTCCAGAAGAGTTATAGGATAACATCAAGAAGATTGTGTCAAAGAAAGTGAGGTGTCTATAAAAGGTTAAAAAGCAATAACGGCCAAAATGGATGACCGAAGAAACTCTGAAAATTTCCCATAAATGCAGAGAAGCTAAAGCCAGAAGAGAAAGAGAGGCAATCACAGAACACAAAAGAGATTTCCAAAGTGCAGCAAGACAAGGAGAAGTACTACAATGACAGGCAAGAAAATAGAAGTAGAAATTATTAGAGAAAGAACAAGATTGGCTTTCCTAAAGCTATGAGAGTTAAAGAAAAAATTCCAGCCTCGAATTGGAATGTTACAAGATGCTCAAGAATCCATGTTGAATGATGCTAAGAAGATCAAGAAAAAGGTGGAAAGAATATACAGAGTCATTATATCATAAAGATCAAGTGGACCAACAGACGTTTCAACCTATATCTTATGATCAGGAACCATTGGTGATGAAAGAAACATAGAAACCTAGAAAAATGACGACAGAAAAAGACCACATGGCCTATCTAGTCTGTCCTTCCATAACAACAACTACAACAGTCCCCTTTTTTCCTTTAGAGATCCTCTGTGTTGGTCCCATGCTTTTTTGAAATCAGATACTGTCCTCATCTCTACCACCTCCACTGGGAGACTATTCCAGCAGCTGGGCGCATAAAACTTAAAAGCTCTGTTCCTTGTCTTGGTATATTTTGTTATTTCGCTGGGGATGAGTAGGCTATTGGCTGTGCATGTTCTCCTTTCTCTGTTTGCCGACATGGGGTGGACAAGGTCCATTAGGGTTGTGGGGGCTAACTTATTGATGACTTTGAAGGTTATGATGATTACTTTATAGGATAGTCTACAGTGGATTGGTAGCCAATGTAAATTCTTAAGGACCGGGATGATGTGATCAACTCTGGCTGCTCCACTCAGGACACGTGCAGCAGCATTCATAGCTAACTGTAGGGGGTTTAAGGTGTTTTTGGGTAAGCCCTGTAGGATTACATTGGCATAATCAAAGTGGGGGATCACTAATGCCTGAAAAACTGATCTGAAGTCAGCAGGTTGCAGCAGGGGGTCGAAGATGTCGTAGGATTCGTATCTTGTGGTAGATTTGTTTGACAGTGTTGCTGATGTGTACCTTGAAATTAAGCCGTTGGTCTAACATAACACGTTAGTAGCAGATGCTAGGTCTGCTTGCGAGTTCTGCATCTCTTGTCTTTAAGGTTGTCGGAGGCGAGAAGGACTGGTTTCTTGTCACAAATAGTACGTCAGTCTTGTTAAAGTTGATCCTGAGGCCTTGGGAGAGGAGCCAGTCAGCTATGGCATCGAAGCAGGTTATCAATTGGGTGAAGTCCGGATTTTCAATCATGAATGGGGTAAAGAGTAACACGTCGTCCGCATAGAGTAGGCATGATATGTTAAAAGAACGGATTATGTCGCATAACGGTTGCATATAGAGTAGTTACTCACCTGTAACAGGTGTTCTCCAGGAGCAGCAGGAATCAGTCCTCACTTATGGGTGACGTCGGCGCCGATGGAGCCCACGCGGAGCAATTTCCCCAGCTTTCGAAGAAAGCCTTTGGGATTGCAGCGCGCATTCGCGGTCCTCTTCCCGCCCAAGGATGCCATCTTGCTCAGTCGAATGACATAGCGGAAGACAGCAACCATAAGAATGACTGCAACTCCAAGGGGAGGAGGGAGGGTAGTGAGGACTGATTCCTGCTGCTCCTGGAGAACACCTGTTACAGGTGAGTAACTACTCTTTCTCCAGGACCAAGCAGGAAGTCAGTCCTCACTTATGGGACTCCCTAGCTTAAGGCTACCGGAGACCTCAAGCTGGAAATGAGCACCCTCCAGCTCAACAGCACAGAAGGAAGGAATCTTCTCTGAATATGAATCCAGCCGGTAGCCAACACCGGGGCCGGAGGGTAGGAGTTGCCTAAACCTCAAAGAGATTGTGGAGGACTGCCTGTCCGAAAGCACTATCCCTGCGGGACTCCCTCTCCAGGCAGTAATGAGCCGCAAAAGTCTGGCTGGAAGACCAAGTGGCGGCCCGGCAGATGTCTGCCAATGGAACAGAGCGGAGGTGGGCTACAGACGCCGCCTTCGCCCTGACACGGTGCACCATGACTCGACTCTCCAAGGAGAGGCCGGCTGCCTCATACGCCCAGGCGATACAGTCAGCTACCCAGATGGACAGAGTACGCTTAGAGGCAGGTACCCCCAACCGATTGGGGTCAAAGGAAACAAAAAGCTGGGCAGCTTTCCTATGCTCACGCGTACGGTCAAGGTAGAAGGACAAGGCTCTTCGACAGTACAGGGTATGCAGAACAGTCCCAGCTCTGCTGGTATGCGGCCTGGGAAAGAAGGTCGGAAGAACCACCTCTTGATTGATGTGGAAAGAGGAAACCACCTTCGGGAGAAACTTAGGGTGCGTCCGTAAGACAACCCTATTCTTGTAGAACCTGGTGTAAGGGGGCTCCGATACTAGGGCCTGTAGTTCACTAACGCGCCTAGCGGAGGTAAGGGCTACCAAGAAGAGAGTTTTCCAGGAGAGGAAACGGAGGGGGCAGGTAGCCATGGGTTCAAAAGGCGGGCAAGTAAGCCTTTGTAAAACCATATTGAGATCCCAGTCAGGAGCCGGAGGGCGCAACGGGGGCTTAAGCAGAAGTAGGCCCCTGAGGAAACGCGCCACCAAGGGGTGCGAGGAAAGAGGCTGGCCCTCCACCGGCAAATGATGTGCAGAGAGAGCACTGAGGTGGACTCTGACAGAGTTGGACTTGAGGCCGAGATCGGAGAGGTGAAGCAAGTATTGCAATACCACCGATACTAGGCAGGCGAATGGGTCCTCAGAACGCTGAGAACACCAGACCGAGAAGCGACGCCATTTGAGGGCGTAAGATTTCCGGGTAGAAGGTCGCCGAGACGCCAGGACGACAGCTTCCACCTCCGGAGGGAGCGAGAGCGGAGCTAGGACTACCCTCTCAGCAGCCAGGCCATCAGGTGAAGGGCCCAGAGGTTGGGGTGCAGGAGAGTACCCTGATCTTGGGTCAGAAGATCGGGCTGAAACCCCAGAGGAAGAGGGGTGTCCACCGCTAACTGCAGGAGCAGGGGAAACCAGGGTTGCCTCGGCCATCGGGGCGCTATCAGGATCACGTAGGCCCCGTCCTGGACAACCTTGAATAGCGTCCGGGACACCAGCGGTGTGGGAGGAAAGGCATACAGTAGGCCTGTGGACCACGAAATGAGGAAAGCATCCGGAGCTACTCTGAGGGGATGCGGATGCCGAGAGCAGAACCGGGGGAGCTGCCGGTTCAGGGGACTGGCAAAGAGGTCCACGGTGGGGGAGCCCCACCGGCGGAAGATTTGCTGGGCAACGCCGGGGTTCAACCTCCACTCGTGGGGATGCAAGACCCGGCTCAGCCTGTCGGCCAGGCAATTTTCCTGCCCGGGCAGGTAAACAGCCTTGAGGAGGATGTTGTGGTCGACTGCCCAGGAGCACAGTCTCCGGGCCTCCTGACAGAGCAGGAGGGAGCCCGTGCCCCCCCTGTTTGTTCACGTAGAACATGGCCACCTGATTGTCCATCTGCACCAATACCGACTGACGCGCGGTGAGGTGAGAGAAGGTCCGCAGAGCTAGGCGGATCGCCCGCAGCTTCAGGAAGTTGATCTGCTGAGCCGCCTCCCAAGGAGTCCAAAGGCCCTGAGTGCGTGCTCCCTGGCAATGCGCTCCCCACCCCAGGAGAGAGGCATCTGTCGTCAGCACCTGGGAAGGTGCGGGAGACTGAAAGGGCATGCCCCGTACCAGGTTGGGCAGGTGAAGCCACCATTGCAGAGAGGAGACCAGGCGGTCGGAGACCTGTAGAAGGTCCGCCAGACCCCCTGTGGCCTGATGCCATTGAGTGCAAAGACACCACTGGACAGGCCTCATATGTAGCCGGGCGTTCGGTGTGACATGGACCGTGGAGGCCATATGACCGAGCAGCTGCAGGAACCGTCTGGCCGGGACCGGGGACGTGCTGTGGAACCTGCCGGCCAGAGCCATGAGCTGTCGGCTCGCTTCCGAGGCAAGAAGGCACGAGCTCGCAGAGTGTCTAGCCGTGCCCCTATGAACTCGGAGATCCTGAGAGGGACGCAACGTGGACTTCCCAAAGTTTATGACGAAGCCCAAGTGCTGAAGCAGAGCCACCGTGCGCTGCGTGGCCTGAGCGACCTCTATGGCCGACTGCGCCCGGACAAGCCAGTCGTCCAGGTAGGGAAAGACGAACAGGCCTTGAAGTCTCAGGAAGGCCGCCACCACTGCCAGGCATTTTGTGAACACCCTGGGGGCGGAGCACAAGCCGAAGGGCAGCACGCGGTATTGATAATGTTTCCCTGCCACCACAAATCTGAGATATTGTTGGTGGTCCGGATGAATAAGGATGTGAGTATAGGCATCCTTTAGATCCAAGGAGCATAGCCAATCTCCCTGCTGGAGGTAGGGCAGCAGGATTCCAAGGGTAAGCATCTTGAACTTTTCCCGCTGCAGGAACTTGTTGAGGTTGCGTAAGTCCAGAATGGGTCTGAGGCCGCCTGTTCTCTTTGGGACCAGGAAGTACCTCGAGTAGAACCCTTGACCCCACAGATGTTGGGGCACTGGCTCCACAGCCTGCTCCCCCAGCAGACCCTGCAGCTCCTGAAGGAGCAAGTCTCTGTGCAGAGGGGGCCTTGGAGGCTCCCCTGGGAAGTATGGGGGAGGCACCTGGTGAAAATGCAAGAGGTAGCCCCTCTGAACCACCTGCAGCACCCAGGAATCGGATGTTATGGCTGACCACCTGTGGGCAAAGTGGATCAGCCTGCCCCCCGTGCTGAGCGAAGGACGCGGGGGGGGGGGGAGAGGCTATGCTGGCATAGTCAAAAGCCCCCACCCTGCTGGGCAGGGGGCTGTGTAGCGGGCTTGGGGGCCCTCGGCCTACGGGGGCCATTCCCCTGACCCTTAGCCTGCGGGCCCTGAGTGGGAGCCACCGATGCTTGGTATTGAAGGTGGGGTTGCTTATAGGCAAGCACCTTCCTTGGGTAAAAAGGCTTCTTCCCCGGCCCCTTCCTCTTCTGCGGAGGAGCGGAGGTCTTTCGGGACAGGCGAGTCCGAGTGAGAGTCTTGGACTCGAGTTCTGCCGCCTTGTCAGACATGGGCTTGCCAAAGAGGTTTTCACCTCTGCAAGGGACATCGACTAGCTTGTCCTGTACCCATGGCTCGAGGTCGGATGACTGAAGCCAGGCCTGCCGGCGGGCACCGATGCAGACTCCGGCCACTCGGGCCGATGCCTCAAAGCCATCGTAGGCCGCCCGAGAAATGAACTTCGAACACTCACGAATGCTATCGGACAAGGCCTGGAACCTCTGCAAAGGTTCGTCGGAGAGACCAGCCGAGAACCCGGCGAGCTCTTTCGCCAGGTCTCGGAGGAACATGCCCATATACAGCTGGTATGTCTGTACTCGGCAGGCCAGCATGGAACCCTGGAAGCACTTCCTCCCGAGGGCATCCAGGTTCCGGGCCTCCTTACCCGGGGGCACCGAGGAGTGCATCTTTTGACTCTTAAGCCGATGCATGGCCGATTCCACAACCATGGAGTGGTGCGGCAATTGCGCCTTCTGGAACCCGGGGCTCTTGCGGACTCGATACATCGAATCGATCTGTCTGCTCAACACCGGCGTTGAGGCCGGGCTTTCCCACATGCAGAAGAGCAGCCGCTCCAGCATCGGAGGGATCGGCATAGTAAAGGCCTCCTTCGGGGGAGGGTCGTACTGGAGTGGCTCGAGCTCTTCCGCGCGAGGCTCCTCCTTGGGATCCGCGGGGAAAGCCAAAGCCTTGGCCATATCCCGCACAAAATCAGAGAAGCGCGTATCCTCCGGAGGGGATCGCCTTCGAGGCTCCGACTCGGGCGAGTCGGAGGGGACGCACCGGGTCTGAAAAGAGCCGGGCGACTCGTCCCCTTCCATGTCCCAGCCTGACGCCTCCATGGAGGAATCGAGGGGCTCCGTGCGGGCGAGGGTTCGTCCCGACGCCGGCGTCGACGACCTCGGTCCCGAACGGGAAGCCGAGGGAGACCTCGACCGAGGATCGACTCGAGCCTGCATCGACTCGAGGATCGACTCGGCCGCCGGGGTCGACATGGGTGTCGACGTCCCGGTGGTCTGGGCAGATGCACTGGCGATGCCGGTCATCCAAGCCCGCTGCTGGTCCAAGAAGGCAGATATACTGCGCTCCAAGGTCGTCAATCTGAGGTCAAGCCCAGAAGACCCGGCAGCCACCGACTCGGGCCCCGACGGCGTCGGGCCCGACGTCGGTTCCGTAGGGGAGTCTAGGAGGACAATAGTACTCACGTGTCCAGGCGGCTCCACCTCGAGTCGAGGAAGCTTAGAAGGTCTCTCCGCCTCCGAGTTCTCGGGGCAGCTGGCGGGGCTATGCGACCCGGCCCTCGAGGGACCAGGTGCGTCCTCCGACGCCACCCGCGCGAGTTTCCTCTGCCGACGATGCTCCCGGCCAGGGGACCCCTGTTCAGAGGAACTCCGACGGTGCTCGTGGCCGGAGTCACGAGACGTCAACGCCTCTGACGAGGTCTGGGCCGGACCGGACTCGGGGTCAGAGAAGATTCGGTCCTTTTGCGATTGCCGACTCCTCAGTGACTTGGAGGACATCTTGCCGCATGGACCACAACTCCCGGAGTCATGGTTGGGTCCGAGGCAACGGAGGCAGAAGTTATGCGTGTCTGTAAGAGACATGAATTTAGAACAATGATCACATTTCTTAAACCCGCTGGCAGCCATCGGGGGAAAAAGGGCCCCCACGAGGTCTAAAGACCGTGCCGCCAGGGGTGGAAAATTAAGTGGCGGGAACGCCAGTAGAAGAATCGAAAACAAAAAAGAATGTGAACGGACTCGATAAGGGAAAATTGAGGCCGGGCAGGAAAAGGACACGCGAACCGAGAAAAAACAAAGAATTAATCAACTTTTTCAGCAGTGGTAACAAACTACGTCTGTAGGGCTCCGCGGAAAAAAGAAGACTGAGCAAGATGGCATCCTTGGGCGGGAAGAGGACCGCGCATGCGCGCTGCAATCCCAAAGGCTTTCTTCGAAAGCTGGGGAAATTGCTCCGCGTGGGCTCCGTCGGCGCCGACGTCACCCATAAGTGAGGACTGACTTCCTGCTTGGTCCTGGAGAAAGATATTAAATAGGAGTGCAGAGAGAGACAATCCCTGGTGTACCCCATGTTGTTGTTGGAAGGGCTGAGAGGTTGTGGTTCCGGTTCACACCTGCTGCCATCTATCGGTTAGATAGGATTTGGACCATCGCAATGCTAATTCGCTTATCCCTTTTTCTTGAAGCCGAACAAGGAGTTGTTTGTGGTTTACGGAGTCGAATGCGGCAGTGATATCCAGGAAAATCAGCGCGTACCCTTGTTTGATGGTGTCGATCCCGGTGATAAGTGTATTGATGAGGGTGGTGAGGAGCGTTTCTACACCATGGGATTCTCTGAAACCGTGGTGGCTTGGGTCGAGGGGAGCATTAGAGTCAATGTGATCCTGTATCTGTCGTTGTACCGCCTTTTCGATTATTTTCGCTAGCAACGGGATGCTTGATGTGGGTCGGTATGATTCAACCTTCTGAGCATTCAGTTTGGCGTTCTTTAATAGGGACCTGATGGATGTCTGCTTAAGGCTTGATGGGAATTGTCCAGAGGAGAAGGAGTGGTCGATGATTTTGGCTATTATTGGGCTGATTTCATGGCGTAGCGACCTTATCCAGAAAGCTGGACAAGGATCATTAGGGGCAGTGGTGGCGTTAATATTTGCTAGGATGTTCTCAATGCTTGTTTCCGACGGAGTCGAGAAGGAGGTGAGTTGTTTGGATGGGTATTTGGTAGGGTAGGATAGTGTAACTTTGCTGGCATTATTGTTTATGGCTATCATATAATCTGCGTAGCCTTGAGGGGGTATCAAGGCTGCTTGCGAAGCTGATGGTTCCTTTGTTAGGGTCTTTACAAGTCATGGGGCTTGTTCAAGGATCGGCTTAGCAGATCCGAATGGTGTTCTTTAATTTTGGAGGATATTAGATCTCGATGGGCTTGCAGGTGGGAGCTGTAGAGTGTCAGGTCTGTTGTGGCCCGGGTGCGTCGCCATTTTCTTTCTAATTTCCTCAGTGTTCGTAGCGAGGTCTTTAGTTCAGCAGTATACCAGCGTACAGATTCCTTCTTCTTTGGTTGCTTTTTCGCAATATGTGGTTTCGCTTGGGTAGGTATGTGTGCAAAGGAACTCAGGTTATATGTGTTTTATTGACTACAGCAAGGTTTTTGATTGTGTAAACCATGAGAAATTCTGGGCCACATTAAGCATGGGTATACCTGGAATGAGAACTGCCTGAAGTGCAAGCAGAGTTCAGGAGAGGGTGAGGAACGAAAGGCATTATCGCGGATGTGAGATGGATCCTTGAAAAAACTAAAGAATACTTTTGACTGTGTAAGCCATGCGAAACTCTGGGCCACATTAAGAAGCATGGGTATGCCAGAACACCTGATAGTTCTCTTGCACAACCTTTACATTGATCAAGAAGCAACAGTTCAAATGGAACAAGGAGAAAAAGAATGGTTTAAAATCAGCAAACGTGTACTACAAGGCTGCATACGTTCCCCCACCTCTTTAATTTATTTGCAGAACAAATCAGAGAAGCAAGACTGTATAAAGATGATTGAGGTGTAAAGATTGATGGAACACCCATCAACAACCCCTTTGCTATGCTGATGATACCACTTTACTGGCTGAAAGTGAAGACGATCTCAAACATTTGCTTCTCAAGATCAAGGAACATAGTCTTAAAAAGGGCCTGCACCTTAATGTAAAGACAAAGATCCTGACAACTGGCAAAATCAATAAGTTCATCATTGATGGACAAGAAATCTAAATAGTGGACAACTTTAACCTACTTGGATCAACTTTCAATAAAGAAACAAGCAGTCAAGAAATCCGACAACTCATTGCTCTTGGCAGAATGGTTGTGAAGGACCTAGACAAGATTCTCAAAAGCAGAGATGTCTCTCTCCATACAAAGGTTCGACTCATTCAAGCCATGGTATTTTCAGTAATGTCATATGGATACGAAAGTTGAACAGTGAAAAAGATAGACAGGAAGAAAATTGATGCCTTGAATTATGGTGCTTGCAACGAATACTGTGTATACTATGGACTACCTGAAGAACAAACCAGTCGGTACTAGAGGAGATCAAATCTATGCTTACTTTAGAAGCTCAGATGACACGACTTCGACTTTCAAACTTTGGACACATCATGCGAAGAGAGATTAGAGAAAGACATCATGCTTGGCAAGGTAGAAAGTCAACCCAAAATAGGAAGGGCAGCAATGAGATGGATCAATACAGTAACAGCAGCTACGGGTACCAGTTTGCCAACAATGAGCCACCTGACTGAAGACCAAACACCATTTAGGACAACTATCCAGAGGGTCGCCATGAGTCAATACCAACTTTATGGCACTTAACAACAACAAGAGGCTGACTTTCATCCATGTAAAGGCAATATTCAGCCTCTAAATAGATAAGATATCCATTTAATGAAGACGCACTAAATAGCAGACCTAAATTAAACAGATAGTCACAAGCGTGGTCACCACTTACATGTATATTCAGTTGCACAACTTAAATTAATAGTACCATTGAATATGTGTTATATTAAGCCCCAGCGTTGGTGTTTAACTTTAAATTGTGTCTGCCTTGGCTGACCATCAAGCCCTTTATTTTGTGTGCATGTGTTTAGGTATACAATGCATATACATGTTTGTAAAGATTGCATTTGTGGATACATATGGAAAATGTGTACATGGTACGTGGAATGTGCTTGGTTTATAGTGTTTGATGGGTGTATATTTGTGGACATGTATGAACAGTGATCACACGTGTGTGGATACATGTGTAGAGGTCTTGGATACAGAGTTTGGAAAATGTCCATGAAGACAGAGGTATTTAGATGTTTGAGGGACTAGAAAGGGGGACTGTTACTTCTGGAGAGATATCTGCAACTGTGAGTATATACTTCTGGTAATTTTCTAAAAAGAATTCTTTGTATTAAAGCTACTTAATCTGTGAACCCACTGTTTTTTGTTGGATCAGTTAGGGCCTAGTAGCAGCAATTAAAGTTTGAATTTAAAACCGAGGAGAACTTTCTGGTTACATTTCATACCCAGCAGAGAGCTTGTAGTTTAAATTTAATAGTCACTCAGGGCCAAGTAACAGCAAAGTACTTTTAGTTTAAATTTAACACACAGAAGAGAGCTTTCTGGTTAAATTTAGAATCCAGCAGAGAGCTTGTAGTTTACATTTCATAAGAAGTTAGAGCCTAGCAGCAGCTAAGAGCTATAATTTAAATCAAATCAGAATTTAGCTTACCTCAGCAGCACAAGACAGGGTACTGTGTAGCAGCCCTCTTTTAATAAGTGTTATTTCCCTCCCTCCCCTGGGATAATCGTAGCTTTATAGGTACTTACACATCTTAAAAGACAGGAGGTGCTTTCAGGTGAAGCTCATTACCCAAATCAGTCATACACTAAGGACCTGAGATTAATTAAGCTTCAGGTGAACAAGGTATATTAAACGTATTAGGTACAGTTTTATTGGTATAAATACCCATAGCAACCCCTAGTAAGTAAGAACTTAAAGATCTAAACACAAACTTAAAACTAAGATGCAGACAGCAGTCCAGCAGCGGGATGGGGGCTTTCCAGTCTTTTGCATTGAGTGTCACATGTATGATTTTCTCCCAGTTGGTGAGAGGTCTTACGTGTGCACTAGGTGCAAGGAGCTCTTTGCTCTCAGGGAACAAGTCCATTCTCTAGAGGCTAAAGTAGCAGACTTGGAAAACATAAGACAGACAGAGAGGTACATAGACGAGACCTACAGGGATATAGTCCTGAAGTCCCACCTCCAGTCTGGCAGCACCCCTGTTGCCATGGAGGAGAGAGGTCACGTGACAAGAGAGCATCACCCTGGTGTGGCAGGAAGTGATCCTGTAACTAGGACCTGTCCTCCAGGTGATGTAAAACCCTCTCGCACTGAGGAAGTTTCTCCAGGGCTATGTGCCCATGAGGGAAGAGTTAGGACAGCCGTTATAGTTGGTGATTCGATCATTAGGCATGTAGATAGCTGGGTGGCTGGTGGACGTGAGGATCGCCTGATAACATGCCTGCCAGGTGCGAAGGTAGCAGACCTCACGCGCCACCTAGATAAGGTCTTAGATAGTGCTGGGGAGGAGTCTGCTGTCTTGGTACATGTCGGTACCAATGACAGGAAAATGTGGTAGGGAGGTGCTGGAGGCAAAATTTAGGCTTTTAGGTAGAAAGTTGAAATCCAGAACTTCCAGGGTAGCATTCTCCGAAATGCTTCCTGTTCCACGCGCAGGACCCAAAAGGCAGGCAGAGTTCCGGAGTCTCAATGCGTGGATGAGACAATGGTGCAGAGATGAGGGTTTTGGATTTGTTAGGAACTGGGGATCATTCTGGGGAAAGGAGGGGCTCTTCCGAAGGGATGGGCTTCACCTTAACCGGGATGGAACCAGGCTGCTGGCATTAACCTTTAAAAAGGAAAGAGAGCAGCTTTTAAACTAGATATTATGGGAAAGCCGACAGTCGCCCAAGAGCGGATGGTTCGGAAGAATGTATCCTTGAAGGATACTACCAAAAGCAGAGAGGTTCCACAAAAGAGTAAAGTAGCCCAAATGCCCTCAAGTATGGAGCAGACAGAGCTTAAAGATCCCAATTTACTCATGTCTAACAATAGCCAAATTAACATGAATAAAATACATTCTCTAAAATGCTTGTATGCAAATGCTAGAAGTCTAAAGAATAAGATGGGAGAGTTAGAATATATAGCACTAAATGAAAGGTTAGATATGATTGGAATATCAGAGGCATGGTGGAAGGAGGACAACCAGTGGGACACTGATACCTGGGTACAAACTATATCGTAATGATAGAGCTGATCAAATTGGTGGAGGGGTTGCGCTCTATGTTAGAGAGGGCATTGACTCAGAAAGGATTAAAGTTTTGCAGGAAACAAAATCTGCTGTAGAATCTATATGGATTGAAATTCCATATAAAAGGGAGAAGGTAATGGCAGTGGGGGTGTACTATCGAGCGCCTGGCCAGAATGACCAAATGGATGATGAAATGCTCAAAGAAATCAAGGAAGCTAACAAAAGTTACAGCACAGTAATAATAATGGGTGATTTCAATTACCCCAGTATCGACTGGGTCAGTGTCACGTCAGGACATGCTAGGGAGATAAAGTTCCTAGATGAAATAAATGACTGCTTCTTGGAGCAGCTGGTTCATGAACTGACCAGAGGGGAAGCCATATTAGACCTAGTCCTTAGTGGAACACCAGATCTTGTGCAAGAGATAAGGGTGTTGGGGCCACTTGGCAATAGTGATCATAACATGATCGCCTTTGATTTAATTAGTGGAGGAGGGATAGTAAGGAAATCCACAGTACTATCTTTTAACTTTCGAAAGGGAGACTATGATAAAATGAGGAAAACAGTTAAGAAAAAACTAAAAGAAGCAGTTGCAAAGGTTAAAGACGTACATCAAGCTTGGGTGTTGTTGAAAAATACTATCTTGGAAGCCCAGAACAGCTGTGTTCCACGCTTTAAGAAAAGTGGAAGGAAGTCCAAAAAACTGCCAGCATTGTTTAAAGGTGAGGTCAGAGAGGCTGTTGCCAAAAAAGCATCTTTCAGGAAATGGAAAAAAGAGCCAAACGACGAAACCTGGAAACAGCACAAGCACTGGCAAGTCAAATGCAAGGCATTGATAAGGCAGGCAAAGAGAGAATTTGAGAAGCAGCTTGCTGCGGAAGCAAAAACGCGAAATAAAGACCTTTTCAAGTACATTCGTAGCAAAAAACCTGTGAGAGAGTCAGTTGGTCCATTAGATGATAAAGGGGTTAAAGGAGCACTAAGAGGCGACAAGGCGATAGCGGAGAGACTGAATGAATTCTTTGCTTCGGTCTTTACTGAGGAAGATGTAGGGATGTTACCCATGACTGAAGTGGTATTTAAAGGTGCCGAAGAATTGAAGGAAATATCGATACATCGGGAAGATGTCTTACAACTATTAGATAAACTGAAGAGTAGCAAATCACCTGGGCCGGATGGTATACATCCAAGGGTGTTGAAAGAACTGAAATATGAGATTGCAGACCTGCTATCAGTAATCTGTGAACTATCATTAAAATCATCTCTAATACCTGAAGATTGGAGGATCGCCAATGTTAACACCAATTTCTAAAAAGGGTTCCAGGGGTGATCCGGGAAACTACAGACCGGTGAGCCGGACATCAGTACTGGGAAAAATGGTAGAAACCATCATAAAGAATAAAATTACTCAGCATGTAGATAGTCACGACCTAATGGGAGACAGTCAACATGGCTTTAGACAAGGAAGATCTTGTCTTACTAATCTGTTATGTTTTTTTGAAGGAGTGAATAAACAGGTGGACAAAGGTGAGTCGGTTGATATTGTGTATCTGGACTTTCAGAAAGCCTTTGACAAGGTCCCTCATCAGAGACTTTTGGCAAAACTAAAGAGTCATGGGATAGGAGGCAGTGTACTATTGTGGATCAGGAACTGGTTAAAAGATAGAAAGCAGAGGATAGGGCTAAATGGCCAGTTTTCCCAATGGAGAAAGGTGAATAGTGGTGTACCCCAGGGATCTGTGCTGGGTCCGCTGCTTTTTGACATATTCATAAATGACCTGGGAAGTGGAATAACGAGTGAGGTTATCAAATTTGCAGATGACACAAAACTATTTAAAGTTGTTAAAACCCAAGAGGATTGTGAAAAATTGCAAGAGGATCTTGATAAATTGGAAGACTGGGCATCAAAATGGCAGATGAAATTTAATGTGGACAAGTGCAAGGTTATGCACCTAGGGAAGAACAACCCAAACTATGGTTACATGATGCAAGGTTCCACATTAGGAACCACCACCCAGGAAAAAGATTTAGGCGTCATTGTGGATACCATGTTAAAACCCTCGGCCCTGTGTGCAGCGGCGGCCAAGAGAGCAAATAGAATGCTAGGTATGATAAGGAAAGGAATGGAAAATAAAACAAAAGATATTATAATGCCTCTGTATCGTTCCATGGTGAGACCGCACCTTGAATATTGTGTGCAATTCTGGTCGCCGTATCTTAAAAAGGATATAGCGATTTTAGAAAAGGTTCAGAGAAGAGCCACCTAAATGGTAAAGGGAATGGAAGGATACTCCTATGAAGAAAGGATAAAAAGGTTAGGGCTCTTTAACCTGGAAAAGAGACAGCTGAGGGGAGATATGATAGAAGTCTATAAATTAATGAACGGAGTGGAACGGGTAAACGTAGATCGATTGTTTACGTTATCAGAATATAGAAAGACTAGGGGACATGCAATGAAGCTACAGGGTAAACTATTTAAGACTAATAAAAGAAAATATTTTTTTCACTCAACGTGTAATCAAACTCTGGAATTTGTTACCGGAGGATGTAGTAAAGGCTGTTAGTGTAGCTGGGTTTAAAAAAGGTTTGGACAAGTTCCTGGAGGAAAGGTCCATAAACCATTATTAAGAAGTGACCGAAGATATCAATGCTTGACCCAGTACAAGCATTGTGGAACTTGTGTCTCTTGGGGAAACTGCTAGGTACATATGACCTAGATTGGCCACTGTTGGAAACAGAATACTGGGCTTGATGGACCTTGGTCTGACCCAGTATGGCATATCTTATGTTATGTTCTTATGAGAATAGATGTAGAGTATGTGTTTATGTGAGAATGGTCTGCATGCCACACACATGTATACCCATCTACTGAAACACACACAGACACCATTTCATATGCATGTAGCTGGGAAAGTCAGTCCCGATGAATATTCAAAACATACATTTGCATAAATTTGAACTAAGAGGGCGATATTGAGGGAAATTTTCACTCTGCTGCACTATTACATAACCTTTTCACTTTGAAAATTTCCTAAGGAAAAAACACCCACTGACACTTAGCCCTGCTTGTCTGCATGTATATTTTGTGATGAAAACAACCTGCATAGTTTTGGAAATATGAAACCATGTGTATGGTTGCAATCCCTGTCTTAACCTCACCCCTGGAATTACCTCCATTTAAAGAGAATAAGAGGATAAGAACATAAGAAATGCCATACTGGGTCAGACTAAGGTCCATCAAGCCTAGTATCCTGTTTCCAACAGTGGCCAATCTAGGTCACAAGTACCTGGCAGGTACCCAAAGTCCACAGCTTCCATAATGCTCGCCCTGGGGTAAGCAGTGGATTTCCCAGATCCTCTTTAATAATGGTTTATGGACCTTTCCTCCAGGAACTTGTCCAAAACATTTTTAAACCCAGCTACACTAACAGTCTAAAAAGGCTGTGGAACAACTTTTACCAACAGGGAGGTTGGGCAATTTTCACTTAAGCTCATTCACCCAGACAAACAGCCATTTTCCTGTGTAAACAGCTTTTTCATATCAACCTCATAATGTTTATACTAAAAACTAGACTGATTTGCAACCCTCGGAGCCCAGAGTTGCACATTCCTTCAACAAGAGATTGGTGGATATTGCATGTCTTGGATGCATTGTGAGACATGAGAACTTCAACCACTTTATATAAAAAAATGTGGATGCTGAGAGTAAAGGACAGATGCCCTTTTAATAAGATTCACATAGTGCTTTAAGAGGGCAGGAATTTAACACATACCTCAGATGCTGTCGGTACAGAAGACAGCTGGATGCTGTAAATCCTTTTTTTGGAGTTTCCCATCATTACCTCTTCTGCTGTTGTGTTACTCGGGCATCTGTAAGTAAAGAAGTATCAGTAGTGAGCATAGTTCCAATCCTTTGGACCAACTGTGCTATCTTCCATTTTCCATGAGCCTAGCACAGTAAGCCCTATTAGCATAAGAAGGCCCAGGCCCCAAGCAATGGGGGACATGTCTCATCCATGTTGCCCAAGTAGAAAGAAGGTGCCTTGGGCAAAAGTAACAGAAATGTGTTGCTTCTTTCAGAGATAAGAACTGTTGTGATACCCAAGGGCTCTGTTACTAGGGTTACCAGAATTTAGATATCAAATCTGGGACATCTGAGGGGGCTGAACCGTATTGGGAGGGGCAGGCAAGGGTCCTCCCCTCCTCCGGCATTTTTTCCCCATATATTTTAAAATGACGAGTCTAGGTAGTATTCAGTCATTTCAAAAGTAGCCCGTCTAGACTTATAAGCATGCATTCATACATACGCTTAAACTTTATTTTATACATATAGGGCAGCATTTTTTAAGGCATTTACATGGGTAACTGCCCGTTACCCATGTAAATGCCTTATCTGGGATTTTCCAAAGGCAGCTACATGGGTAGTGCCTTTGGAAAATTCCAGATAAATCCCTAACGTGCCCAGATGTTCCAGGTCGGAACTGGGGCGGAGGAAAGGGCTAAGCGGGTAGCAGCGATTTTCGATGTTACCCGCTTAGCCCTCTGTGCCTGAAAGATAGGCGAGGTTTTTCCACACCTATCTTTCAGGCACAGGGGCAAAGCGGGTAGCATTGAAAATCGCTGCTACCCACTTAGCCTCGGCATCTGCCGGTGCATTTTGCCAAACCCAGATTTTCACTTTCGTCGCTGCGGAAGTGAAAATTCAGGTTAAGGAGGTCAGCAGGCAGGCTATGCGCTGACATGGTGTATAGCTTGCCTAAATAAAAATCAGGTCCATAGAAAATTATTCTACAGTGTATATATTTCTAAAATTCCTTTTCTTTTTTTTTCAGAAAAGAAATGAATTTTACATTTTCTTTCATTAAAGGGTTTTGTAGGAGAAGCAATGTCCTTTGCCTCTGCCCCCAATGAAATCAGGGACAGGAGGTGGTTATAGTCCATTGAGTCGGAGCTACTAACTCAAAATTGAGGACAACCCCCAAATATCAGGGACATCTGCTAACCTTAGGTGTACATTACCCTTCTTGGATGATGTAGGCTCCAATGGAAGTATTGTGCCTGTCCAGCAGCAGGCAGGAATGCACTATCAGCTCTGTGCCACCCAGACTGCCTTCAACCATTACATTTATATAGAAGTGCTCACTGAGCTGGGCATCAATTGAATCCAGGAGCTCTATTCTGCCAGTTTTTTTGCTGAACCCGATACCAAAGCTGAAGTTCCCAAATATTCTCACTATTGAGTCTTGGGTGGGCCGCTGGGCACTGCTGGCATTACTGAATTTGTGTGCCAAGTCCTGGGAGGGGAGGTAAGGATTACTGGTGTTGCTGGGTTGATGTGGCAAATCCTGGGAGGGGAAGTTGGCATTGCTCACATTACTCAATCTTCCCTGCAGAGGCTGATAAGTGCTGCTGGCTTTCTCCGCTCTGGTATGCTTGCAGATCTCTGGATTAAACAGGCATTTCTTATAAGAGGTGGAGGAGTTTTCTTGGTCTTTCCAGACAATCTTGTTTTTGAGGATAATAAAAGGTGATTTTCCCTGTAAAAAGAGTGGGATAAAGGAAAGGGAGGCAGGGTAACAGGGATATGATCCAGGAGAGGGACAGGAAAAAGGGGAGGAAATGTCAAATAAGGTAAGGGATGCAGGGAGGAGATGGTAGAATAGGAAAAGGAGAGAGTGACATTAGGAATAAAAACACAGATGTGAGAAAGGAGGAAGCAGGTGAGCCAGTGATAACGCACAGTAGAAATCTGAGATAATGTGCATCACAAGCAGGAAGTTATCAAATTACGCTGCAAAACCTCATCAGTGACAATTTTCAAACATTTGACAGCTGTCTGCAAACCGCGCAAATGCCTTTGAAGATCCTACCCCCTACCCCATTCCAGGTGATTTGCCTTGGGAAAAGAAGAAAAACTTTAAAGCTGGAAACATCTGAAGCAGCTTGTAATTCCAGGAACAAGGATAGATTATTTAATGACTTTCTGAACCACCTTTCAAAAATACCTTGCAAAGTGGTGTACAATATAATAAACAAAACAAGTGGGGAAAGCATGCAGAGCATGGCAAATGGAATTCTTTCCAACCCCTCTGCTTATGTGCGCATGAGTGGGTACATGCGCATATGCATCTATATCTGCCTTGTGTATGTGTATCTCTGTTTTATATGTTTATCTGTTTTGTGTGTGTATCTCTATCTTGTTTCTGTATGTGTGTGTATCTTTGTGAGCTGCTTGGTCTGTGCATGGTTGTATGTATATGTGCATCTTTGTGTGTCAGTGCCTGTATGTTTATGCGGGTCTGTGCATGCTTGCATGTATGTGTCACTGCTTGTGTGTGCATGGGTGTGTCAATGTGTGTTTGTATTTATATCTGTGTTGGCTCTCTGTGTCTTTATGTTGGGGAGAGGAGGGATATTTTAAAAGTGCAATTCCATAATCATTGCGTTACTGTGAATCAGTGTTTGCTGCAGCTGAGGCTTTGGGCTGAGGCACTGGAGCTTTTTGGGGGGGGGGGGTGCTTCATTTCTCATCACATGCACAAACTTGATTTCTACAGCATAGGAATTTCCCCCACCTCGCTTCCTCCTTTCCTGTGACTAGAGCAGCATTCCAGTGCTCTGTCCCCACAGTCTTCCGATTGTCTGTGTGTGGTGTGCCTCTGTGTGTGCATATGGAAATTATCGGGGTAAAGAAGGAGATGCAGGGATAATTTTTGAGGGTTGGGCATTTTGGGGTTTGGAGATACTTGGGAACAAGAAAGATGCAGGCATTGACAGAAGGTTTCAGGTGCTATACTGGGGGAATGGGGCGGGTAATTGTTCTGTTTGTTTATTTTTGATATGACTGGTTGAAACTGTGATTATTGGTGCTATAAACCAGTAAAAATGATTTAAACTAAAAGAAGCAGTTCCGTAAGTGCTATGTTTCAATGTATTAAATTTCTAAACTACTGAAGCTGGAACTCCTTCCATAGAATGCATTGGGCCATTTGCTGGGAGGGCTTATTTCAAACTCGATGTGTTTTTTTTCACTGTTTTTTTCCTCCATGCTAAGTTTCATCTCATTTCGTTTAATTTTCAAAGAGTTATTTTGCCCTAGACAGATGGACAGACATTCTGAACTTCTTTTGTATAATTCTTTCTAACTTTCATTGGGTTGTAAAGAATAAAAAGGCACAGGATGGACTACCTGTCCTGGGTAAAGACAAAGGTGACTTATATTGGCTCTCCTCACCCCTGCCCCCCCCCCCTTTAATAACCCATTTCTTCTATCCCTTTGTCTTCTCTTCCTAACCCCCACAGGAGGTATTGCTTCATTCAGAATACTCATTAAGTTATTGTTTGAATGAATGCACCAGACATCAAAGTGACCACTGGGAGATGCAAAATCTTAAAGTTTAATGACTTACAAGAATTTCCTAGATTTTCTAACATGTAGCAGCATAAATTGTGTAGCTACTATCTCTTTAACTTGCTGTTTCCTCTTTCCTGTTTGAGGCCCATAAAGAGTAGTTACTCACCTGTAACAGGTGTTCTCCAGGAGCAGCAGGAATCAGTCCTCACATATGGGTGACGGCACCGACAGAGCCCCCGTGCGGAGCATTTCCCCAGCTTTCAAAGAAAGCCTTTGGGAATTGCAGCGCACATGCGCGGTCCCCTTCCCGCCCAAGGGTGCCATCTTGCTCAGTCTGATGACATAGCTAAAAGACAGCAAAAATAGCAAAAAATAAATCATATGACTGCAACTCCAAGGGGAGGAGGGAGGGTTATGAGGACTGATTCCTGCTGCTCCTGGAGAACACCTGTTACAGGTGAGTAACTACTCTCTTCAGGACCAAGCAGGAAGTCAGTCCTCACATATGGGACTCCCCAGCTTAAGGCTACCGGAGACCCCAAGCCAAAAAAATGAGCTCCCTCTAGAGCGTCAGAACGTAAGGAAGGAATCTTCTCTGAGAACGCCACCGACCGGTAGCCCAACATCAGAGCCGGAGGGAAGGAGTTGCCTAAACCCCAAAGAGATTATGGAGTACTGCCTGTCCAAAAGCACTGTCCCTGCGGGACTCCCTCTCAAGGCAGTAATGGGCCGCAAAAGTCTGGCTTGAAGACCAAGTAGCGGCCCGGCAGACGTCTGCCAACGGAACAGAGCGGAGATGAGCCACTGATGCAGCCTTCACCCTGACACGATGAGCCGTGACTTGACCCTCCAACGAGAGGCTGGCTGCCCCATAAGCCCAGGCGATACAGTCAGCGACCCATATGGACAAAGTACGCTTGGAGACAGGTAACCCCAACTTATTGGGGTCAAAAGAAACGAAGAGCTGAACCGCCCTCCGGTGCTCCCGCGTACGGTCAAGGTAGAAGGATAACGCCCTCCTACAGTCCAGGGTATGCAGGACCATTTCAGCCCGGCTGGCATGCGGCCTGGGAAAGAAAGTCAGAAGCACCACCTCCTGATTGAGGTGGAAAGAGGAGACAACCTTAGGGAGAAACTTAGGGTGAGTCCGTAAGACTACCCTATTCCTGTAGAACCTAGTGTAAGGGGGATCAGACACTAGCGCCTGAAGTTCACTTACTCGCCTAGCAGAGGTAAGAGCAACCAGAAACAAAGTTTTCCAGGAGAGAAAACGGAGAGGACAGGTAGCCATAGGTTCAAATGGCGGACAAGTAATCCACTTTAAGACCACATTTAAATCCCACTCAGGGGCCGGTGGGCGAAGAGGAGGCTGAAGCAGGAGGAGGCCTCTGAGGAAACGAGCCACCAAAGGGTGGTTGGAAAGAGGCCTCCCGGCCACTGGCGAGTGGTGCGCTGAGAGAGCACTGAGGTGAACTCTGACAGAATTGGACTTAAGGCCGAGATTGGAGAGGTAAAGCAAATATTGCAATACTACCGCTACCAAGCACGAGAAGGGATTCTCGCTGTGCTGAGCACACCATGCGGAGAATCTACACCACTTAAGAGCGTAGGATTTCTGGGTGGATTGCCTTCTAGAGGCTAAGACTATGTCTTCCACCTCTCTAGGCAGTAGTAGGGGAGCCAGAACTACCCTTTCAGCAGCCAGGCCATCAGATGAAGGGACTGGAGGTTGGGGTGTAAGAGAGATCCCTGTTCTTGAGACAGGAGATCGTGTTGAATCCCCAGAGGAATAGGAGTGTCCACCGCCAGTTGCAGCAGAAGTGGGAACCACGGTTGCCTCGGCCACCTGGGGGCTATCAGAATCATGGGGCCCCGTCCTTGAGTACTTTGAACAGTGTTCTGGACACTAGTGGCGTGGGAGGAAACGCATACAGTAGGCCTTTGGACCACGGGAGCAGAAACGTATCCGCTGCTACTCAGAGGATGCAGTTGTCTGGAACAGAATCTCGGGAGTTGCCGGTTCAGAGGACTGGCGAAAAGATCCATGGTGGGGAGGCCCCACCTCAGAAAGATCTGCTGAACCACCAATGGATTCAATCTCCATTCGTGTGGTTGCAGGATCCTGCTCAGTCTGTCCACCAGGTAATTGTCTTGACCTGGGAGGTAGACTGCCTTGAGAAGGATTCCGTGATTGACAGCCCAGGAGCACAGCCGTTGTGCTTCCTGACATAGAAGAAAGGAGCCTGTGCCTCCCTGCTTGTTCACGTAAAACATGGCAACTTGATTGTCCATCTGGACCAGTACAGACTGGTGAGACGTGAGATGGGAGAAGGCCCTCAGAGCTAAGCGTATCGCCCGCAGCTCCAGGAAATTTATCTGCTGAGCAGCCTCCCAAGGGGTCCAGAGACCCTGAATACAGGCCCCTTGGCAATGCGCTCCCCAACCTTGAAGAGAAGCATCGGTTGTCAGCACTTGAGAGTGCAGAGGGGTTTGAAAAAACACTCCGAGCACCAGATTCGGAAGATGAAGCCACCATTGCAGAGAGGAGGCAAGCAGTATGGATGTTCTTACTGAGTCTGCAAGGCTCCCTGTGGCCTGATGCCAGAGTTCGAAGACTCCACTGAGCAGGCCGCATATGCAGGCGGGCATTGGGGGTTACATGAACCGTGGAAGCCATATGGCCGAGAAGTCTCAGGAATTGCCTGGAGGAGACCAGGGAATTGCTGCGAAACTGCCTGGCTAGATCCATTAATCTGTGGGCTCTGTCAACAGGCAGAAAAGCCTTCGCCTGAAGGGTGTCCAGCCTTGCTCCTATGAACTCCATGTTCTGGGACGGGAGCAAAGTGGACTTTGCAAAGTTTATGACAAACCCCAAGTGCTGAAGCAGAGCCACAGTGCGAAGGATGGCTTGACTGGCCTCCTGTGAAGACTGGCCCCTTATGAGCCAGTCGTCCAGGTATGGGAACACGAAAAGACCTTGAAGCCTTAGGTAGGCCGCCACCACCGCCAGGCACTTGGTGAACACCCTGGGGGTGGAAGTTAGGCCAAAGGGTAGTACTCTGTACTGATAGTGGTTTCCTCCCACAACAAATCTGAGATATGGTCTGTGGTCTGGATGAATAAGGATGTGAGTATAAGCATCCTTTAGATCTAAGGAGCATAGCCAATCTCCCTGCTGGAGGTAGGGCAGCAGGATTCCAAGGGTAAGCATCTTGAACTTTTCCCTCTCCAGGAACTTGTTGAGGTTTCGCAAGTCTAGGATGGGTCTGAGGCCTCCTGTTCTTTTTGTACCAGAAAGTACCTGGAATAAAAGCCGTGACCTCTCAGGTGGTGGGGCACCGGTTCCACAGCCTGTTCCTTTAGCAGACTTGCCAACTCCTGTAGGAGTAGGTCCCTGTGCAGAGGGGGTATTGGAGGCTCCCCAGGAAAAAAGGAGGGAGGTACCTGGTGAAAATAAAGAAGATAGCCCTTTTGGACTATATGGAGCACCCAGGTATCTGATGTGACGGCTGACCACCAATGGGCAAAAAGGGCCAGCCGGCCTCCTGTGCTGACGTGAGCCAGCGGAGGAGGAGAGGCTATGCTTTCTGAGTCAAAAACCCCCGCCCTGCTGTGCAGGAGCCGTTGTTGGTGGCTTGGGGGCCTTCTGCCTACGGGGCCCATGACCCCGCCCCTTGGCCTGCTGACCCTGTTGGGGAGCTGCAGAGGCCTGATAATGAGGGTATTGTTTATAGGCAAATGTCTTCCTCGGGTAAAAGGTCTTTTTCCCGAGCCCTTCTTCTTCTGAGAAGGGGCAGAGGTTTTTCTGGACAGCCTAGTCCTGGTCAGAGTCTCGGTCTCGAGTTCAGCAGCCTTTTCAGCCATGGGTTTGCCAAAAAGGTTTTCACCTCGGCATGGGACATCGACCAACTTGTCCTGTACCCATGGCTCGAGGTCGGATGACTATAGCCAAGCCTGTCGGCGGGCACCGATGCCGGCCCCGGCTACTCGGGCCGAAGCCTCGAAGCCATCGTAGGCTGCTCGAGAGATAAACTTTGAGCACTCTCGAATACCAGTGGACAAGGCCTGGAACCTCTGCAAAGGTTCCTCGGAGAGACCAGCAGAGAACCCGGCAATCTCCTTTGCCAGGTCTCGAAGGTACATGCCCATGTAGAGCTGGTATGCCTGGACACGACAAGCAAGCATAGAGCCCTGGAAGCACTTCTTACCGAGGGCATCCAGGTTCCGGGCCTCCCAGCCGGGAGGCACCGAGGAGTGCATCTTCTGACTTTTCAGTCGATGCATGGCCAATTCCACAACCATGGAGTGGTGCGGTAATTGTGCCTTTTGGAACCCGGGGCTCTTGCGGACTCGATAGATGGAATCGACCTGCTTGCTTAACACCGGCGTCAAAGCCGGGGTCTCCCACATGCGGAAGAGCAGCCGCTCCAGCATCGGAGGAACTGGAACAGTAAAGGCTTCCTTCGGGGGAGAGTCATACTGGAGGGCCTCGAGCTCATCGGCTCGAGGCTCCTCCTCGGGATCCACGGGAAATGCCAAGGCCTTGGCCATATCCCGCACGAAGTCCGAGAACCGGGTATCTTCCGGTGGGGATCGTCTCCGAGGTTCGGACTCCGGTGAGTCCGATGGGATACACCGAGTCCGCTAGGTGTCGGGTGACTCTTCATCCTCCATCTCCCAGCCCGACTCTTCGGAGGAGGAATCGAGCGGTTCCGGTCGGGCAGGCACCGATGCCCTCCGCCCCGACGCTGAGGGAACCGGCGTCGACGACCTCGGTCCCGAACGCGAGGCCAAGGGAGACCGTGGCCGAGGATCGACTCGAGCTCGTATGGACTCGAGGATCGGCTAGGCCTCCGGGGGCCAATTGGACAGCGATGTCCCGGTGGTCGGGGCAGATGCACCTGTGAGACCGGCGATCAGTGCCCGCTGCTGCTCCATGAAGGCAGCCAAGCTGCTTTCCAAGGCCGTCAACCTGAGTCAGAGCTCAGGAGACTCAGCAGCCCCCGACTCGGGCCCCGACGGCGGCTCCCCTGGAGGAGAGTCCACGAGGACTACAGTACTCACGTGCCCAGGAGACTCCATCTCGAGATGAGGTTGTTTGGCAGGTCTCTCCGACTCCGAAGACCCGGGACGGCGGTCGGGGCTATGCGACCTGGCCCTCGAGGAACCAGATGCATCCACCGATGCCGCCCTTGTGGGTTTTTTCTTCCTGCACTGCTCCCGCGAAGGAGACCACCGCTCAGAGGAACCCCGACGCTGCTCGGGGCCGGAGTCCCAAGATGTCGAGGCCTCTGACGAGGTCCGGGCCCGTCCGGACGTGGAGTCAGAGAAGATTCTGTCCTTTTCATGCTGCTGACTCCTCAACGCCTTCGAGGACATTTTGCCACACGGACCTCAGATCATTGGGTCATGATCGGGTCCGAGGCAGCGGAGGCAGCAGTCATGTGTGTCGGTAAGAGACATAAGTTTCTTACACCGATCACACTTTTTAAACCCGCTGGCAGCCATCGGGGGAAAAAGGGCCCCTGCGAGGTCGAAAGTCAGGGCTGCCAGTGAAAAAGAAAAATGGCGCGAACGCTAGTCACGAAGGACAAAAACCGAAAAAAAGAGAGAGTTGGCTCGATACCGGCGTATCGGGCCGAGGCAGGAAAAGGATCCAGCGTCGAACCGAAGAAGAAAGACAAAAAACAGGGTAATCAACTTTTTCCTCGGCGAAAAATGAACTACGTCCGTCGGGCTCTGCGGAAAAAAGAAGACTGAGCAAGATGGCACCCTTGGGCGGGAAGAGGACCGCGCATGCGCGCTGCAATTCCCAAAGGCTTTCTTTGAAAGCTGGGGAAAATTGCACCGCGAGGGCTCCGTCGGCACCGACGTCACCCATATGTGAGGACTGACTTCCTGCTTGGTCCTGGAGAATAAAAATATATATATTTAGAGTGCTTCTTTGATTTTATGTAGAGATATGTTTTAATGGCTTTTATGTTTTATTATTTATTTATATTAGTCTTGTTTTATTATGTTTATTTTACTGTTCATTCACCCATATGTGAGGACTGACTTCCAGCTTGGTCCTGGAGAATCCATTAAACTCTTCCCCTGCATCTGACATCTAGAAACAAATCCAAAATTAATAAAGCAACTGTGAGAACAGACATTTTCTCGATCAGTCAAGTCAGTCCAGATACTCTGTTATTATCGTTAGCTTCTCTATAGGTGATCAAGTGCTCATAACTTTCAGAGCCTCCATAAGTGCAAAGTTGGATTCTGCACTTACCCTGTTCTAGTGTCCAAACACAAGTTCATATTTATGAAGGAGACGGCTAAATCAGCTTCTGTACTTCTCACTTCTCTCGCTGATCTAGATCATGCACCATCTGGGCTCACTAGCCCCCATCTATTCTTCAACCTCCTTTAGTCAACAGAGGTTCACACAGGGCTTTCAAGATCCTTTGAACTTTGGTTTGTCCAGGGAGACCACTGGAACATGATTTCACACAATTTGAGCATGCTAGAAACATTTCCTCTATTCATACTTCACAGCAGTCTCACTAGACAAAGCAGAGTTCAAAGGTGCTGCAAAGCCCTAAATGTACAACTGCCGCAGAGTCAACCACGGGGTACTAAAGAAAGCTCCTGGATTTCCTCTTTGCCTTTACTCATTACAAGGTAAGTGTTAGCAAGTAGAAAAAAAATAGAAAGTGAAGTGTGACCAGCAGGATCTCTGCAACATGAATTCTCTCCTCAATATGCCATCTTGGATCTTGCTGCCAAGGCATCTTGAGATGAACATATCTGGTAGCTCCCCCTTGTAGTATCTACTATGAAAGTGCAGATCTCTGTTTAGCAGACAGCACTGGAAATCTCTTGACTAATAAGGATAAGCCTCTGTTGGCGTCGTTGGTGAGCAGTAACTCTGTAGAAGCATTTCAAGACTGGAAGTCCTTCTATGGACTCCAGCCTGAAGCTCCACCTTTTCCAACATACTGAGGGCATCGCTCTAAGGAGATGTGGAGTATGGGACAAATTGTCCTCTGTCAATAAAATCACCCTCTGCTCCTTTCCAAATCCCATCAATCTAAGATGGACCACAAGAAATTTCCCTAATCCTGAAAGCTGCAACACCACAACCTTGGATCCTAACCACCTACCCAGGACAGAAGGTGAAAGAAAACATGAGCTAAATTACACTTAAGAGCTTTGCTTTGCTAGAGACCATTTTTCTGAAGATACTTTCAAGTGTGGGGAGTCTGAGAACCACCAACCTCTCACTCTCTGATCTGGAACACATTAAAGCCATCTCTACATAGGTGTCTGATACTCCCAAGTATGAATTTTCATCTGGGGTAAGAGTCTGGAATACAAGAGAAAGACTTTCTATAAGAAATTATGTCTGAGAGTTTGCTACGCAGTTTACTATACAGTTTTCTGTCTCTATCATTTGTTAAAGCTACATAAATTTAGGTTCTTCATGAACAGGGATTCTGTTCTCCAAAATATCTTTCAACAAAAACATAACATCTTTTGTTTCTTTTAAAACTGACATATGTCCTGATATTTCTAGGGCCACCCAGACCCAGAAAAGAAGTCTATAATATACAGCCTGATGTTTTAAAATTAGGGGTTAATTTCCATTTGCAGTTTCCTGTAAAGTTCTGGAGTGCATTTCCTATAAATCTGTTCAGCTTTGCTGAATTTATTAAGTTACATTGTGTATTGAGGGCCCAGGATGTCTCCTGGTTCAGACATCCTGCAAATTGTTAAGAGTCATCTTTGCAATTTTTTTGCACGCAGCAATGTTTTGGATTTGTCTTTTGGCAGTTTTTTCCTTTTCATTCTGTTAATGCAGAACAGTCACTTTGTGTGTGGTTTTCATTATTTTTATATGATCTTTCTTGGATCCTGTTTCTGTTTTTGGCACCTTAAACCAAAAAAGGAAAAACATTTCAGACAGCCTTTTGTCCAGGCTTTTAGACTGGGCCGAGAGATGGAGGAGTTTGTGGGTGTGGGGGGAAGGGAAGTGAGCATATGCATTGGGGTACTGTCAGGGGATTGTTGAGGTGCATACACAGGACAAGGATCAGGGCTGGTATGAGGATATGAGACCCCCAAGATAAATCCTCAATTCTGCCACCCCTCTCCAGGACCTGCAGTGCCCCCATGAAAAGAGGACGTCTGTGCTGGAGGGGACAGAAGCAGCAGTCAAAGAGAGGAGAAACAGCAGTACATCACGAGAGAGTTCAGGTAAGCGCTGCAATGTGGTTTATACGGCATTGACGCCACAGCTATGGGCCACCCCTATGGAGTCACACTGGCCCTGACAAGGATGCTGTTGCAGGTGGGATGTGTGTGTGTGTGTATATCTATCTATATCTATATCTATATCTATATATATATATATATATATATATATATATATATAGAGAGAGAGAGAGAGAGAGAGAGAGAGAGAGAGAGAGAGAGAGAGAGAGAGAGGTCTGTTTAATTTCTGTCCTCCTCCCCAAATCCCCTCCCCTCTTTGTTCTCCCTCTAGTTTAAGGTTTAAACTTATTGCTGCCAAGTTACCCAGTTCCAGGAATGAGATTTTTTGCCAGTTCTGGTTTTAAATTTGCAGTGCAATGCAATATGGTAGTTGCAGTCCCTGATTTTACCCATTAGAATCAGTGCTGTAGGTCCCATTATGCATCAGAATGAGATTAGCAGAAATCCAGAACTAGCTTAACTCACTCCTGGAACCAGGTAACTTGGCAACTCTGAAATTATGATTACAATTTAAGAGGTTTAAAATCAAAGAATAAAACAAACAAGTAAACATGTCAACAAACAGACAAACATTAAACAGTTTACAGTCCTTAAAATCAGTAAGTAAAGAAACATTTATTAGGCCTGCATGCCCTTGAGTCACTCTTCCATCCAGTATGTCAAGCATGCACGTATGAGGCCAAGACCAGTCCAAGAGATGATAGAGAATGGTTGCTCAGTAGTGAGGCAGGGTAACCCTTTTCCTGATTCATTACATTGGCTCTCTATGTGAGCACAAATTTTGTTAAATTTTCTTCTGTTTGTATTCGAAATTTCAGGCAACTTAGAACTCAAATCAGCTGGCGCTGTTGTCACCATTTATATACCGAATCACCAGATGCATTCAGCTAGTGATGTTTATCATTGTTTGATTAGCCCCCATGTCTGCAAAGCAATTTCATTTAGAAGATACTAGACATAAGGTCATTTATTTATTTAGCTGTGCTTAAATACCGCTTTTCATCAGGTCAAAGCAGTTTACAATTAACTGAAAGTTACAATAAAACATGGAGTGAATATGTATATTAACTATGTATGGATTACTTGATTATATAAACTGGTTTGTACAAATAACTTAACTATATACATTGGTTTGCATTTGTTGTGGTGAGTAGGAGAGTGGGGTTAAGTTACAGCACCATAATAAACAGATAAGTCTTTAGATGCTTCCTGAATGAGGAAAGGTCTTTGATGCACCTGATGGTGGTAGGGAGGAAGTTCCATAGGGTGGGTGCATACAGTTCAAATGCTCTTGTGTAAGCTTGCTGGGTGCTCTTAGTTTTCAAGTGGGGGATGATCAAAGTGTTGTTTTGAAGACTGGCAGCTGGCTCTGTTAGGTTGGAAGGGATGGAGCAGGATGTGGAGGAGAGATCCGCTAGTGCTTTGTGGGTCGCCATCAGCATTTTGTATTTGATGTGACGAGGGGAAGGCAGTGGAATTGCTTAAGGATGGGAATTATGTGTTCTTGTGGAGAGCTGTGCGTAGAGGGAGGATGGTTGATTGTGGGAGGCCTTGATAAATGGAGTTGCAGTGGTCGAGGATTGGAAGGATAGCTGTCTGTAATGCTGATCTGAAGTCTGGGGAGTCTAGGATTGGGCGGCTAGGTGTTGGAGGGTGCGGATCGTGTAGAAGATTGAATTCACCGTTTTCTTCGTTTGTTGTTTGAAGGAGAGGTTGTGATCCAGGGTGATGCTGAGGTATTTTATTTCTTGCTGTACTTTGATATGGGTGTTGTTTAGGATTATGGTACTGGGATGGGGGGGGGGGGGGATGAATGTGCTGTCTTTAGTGATGAAGAGGGCTTCAGTTCTTTTGTAGTTGATGGAGAGGTGATTATTTGTTAGCCATTGCATAATTTCAGAAAAGCAAAGCTGAAGCTTAGTGTAAGTGGGTTGATTAGTGTCAAAGGATCAAAGATGAGGATGTCATTGGCATAGAGGTGGTAGAGTAGATTGTGGGACTTGATGATCAAGCAAAGTGGTTGAACAGCAGGGGGAGTGAATGGGGTGGAGGAGACATCACATATCTTGAATTTGCTGCTGATGGTTGCACATCTGAGGGCTGGGCCCTAAGGTCTGGCACTCTTTCATACTTTGACTCGTAGGTGATTTCGGAACTAGGGCTAGGGATAGGCAGCACGGGTGCAAAACAGCAATGTGAATGTCTGAGAGGATGGACACACAGGCCGGACGAGGCAGCTGCATGTCCAACCGTTGTGGAACAGAGCAAGGAAGCTGGCTAAGACACCGTTCACCAAGACAGGCCCATGGATGTCCAGGCACCAGCAATATTACACAAGCACATATGGGTATGCAGTGGCTGAACATGAGCAAACAGTGTGAAGCTGGGACAATGGCAACGAGGATGCCCATTTTCTGTTGGGTAGAGATGAGGTACCTGTGTCACCTAATGATTAAGCATAAGGAGAGGCTCTATACACCTTGTGGGCACCGTGCAAAATGTAAGGAGTTGCAAGCAATCTGGCACATGATCCACTAGATGTTCAACTGCGTTGACTTAAGGATAAAGTGGAATAAAAATTCTGTTAAATAAATAAATGCTCAGTAAGTAAGTGTGACAGGGGTCATGGACAGGGAGCAGCCACAGGTACAGGAGTGCAAAGGCAGGATGAAAGATAGGAATGAAATATAGGGAAGCAGGGGCAGGAACAAGGATCAGGGGGGGGCGATGGGACACGCTACATAGCAGGAATGGGAACACTCTCTACCAAAACCATAGCAGCAGCCGCAGCAAACACACTGGGCATCATGTGAGAATGCATAGGAAAGGAATAAGTGGGCCAAGGGCCAAGAGTCACACAGTGCAACAGTAGCATGAGTGCACAGAATAGAAAGAAGGCAGAACAGCGATACATGTACAAGTCTCACAGCAACAGGTAGCTCCAAGATGGCTGAAACATGTCTATGAGGTACAGGGGTGGGCAGAGCAGTACAGCCAGAGTGAGAGTCTGAGCCCAATGACGTGATACAGAGGAAGGGGGAGGGGAGGGAGAAATACAGATAGGATGGGTCAGGGGTTTGGCTGTGCCACTCACAGACAACACAGCTGCCAGAAGTTGTGCATAGCAGTGGCTGTCTGTGGCTGGCCCTCAGATGCCCCACCATGAGTCACCTATGGGTCATGGAGAGCCTCACATGCCCTGCTGCATCTGCAGACCCTCAGGCATGAGGTGCATCAGAGCTTTGCAGCTGTCACCGGGCCCAGGACCTCATGGTGAGCCATCTGGAAGGCCTCAGGGCAGAGATGCAGGCCCTGACACAGGCTGCCTCTTGGACCTGCATGCATGTATCTCTGCCCTGAAGCCACCCACACCCAGGTGTGAGGGGCCTAAGTAGGGGAGAAAGCAATCTGTCTGTATTTTAAAGTGGGAGGGAGTTTGTAATAAATGATGATTACATAACAGCACAACTTGTGTATATGTCTTCCTTCTTTCCCCCCCCCCCTAGAAGCTTACATCCCTGTGCCTTGGTATCCTGTGGCCCAATCAAAGGTTCCATCTAGTGACCATCTGTGCCTAGTCACCTAACAAGCATCCACAATGATGTGCCCAGTGTGAGGAGCAGGTGATATGGCACATGTAGCAAATGTTTCCCCACTCCCGCTAGCTCCCTGCCCCAAAGGATTCTTGACTTTTAAAGCTTACACACAACCTTGTAAAAGCAGACAAGAGATAGCATACACAGTGCCTCAACAGCTGGTTCCCATTAGTACTGTATCTCATGTAACACTCCATACAGCAGCATGCTTTGTGTTCATGGCAAAATATGTGTAGGATAGTAAGGTGCCATCCTGGGTCTTTATCTGTAGATGGCAGCAGGACGCAGTCCCTTTAAGTTTGAGTGGTTGATAGCACCCTCGCCCCCATGGTCTCCATTGCTATATACAAGGCATAACAGTAACATGGATATGCCACATTATTCCCACTACAATGAAGCAGCAGTGGTATAGCTCCATGCTGTAGGTCCAACTCTGATTTGCTCTGTACCTCAGATGTCCTCCATGGGAGCATGGTGTACATCCAAAGCCAGACACAGCACTGCAGCTAGTCCTCATACCCCACAGTGTGTGGCAGCCAATATGATCCTCCACATTTAGGTCCTGAGTTCATTACATAGGCATGTCCTGTAGAACACATCACCCACCGCATACAAGACCGTGCAAGTCACCCGCATGTGGTTCTAAGGGGAGACCAGGAGTGCATGTCATCTGACCCACAGAGAGCTAAACCCCTCGAAAAGTGCATACGATACAAATGCAGCCAGGGGCCTGTAGGCCAGACCAGTTGTAGAGTGCAAAATCTGCTATGGTAGTGCTGCTGTCTCTGCAGGTGTCAAGGTAACCGATTCTGGAAGCAGGTCTGTGGACATCCATCTGTGCCATATATCTATGTAAACAGGCCATTTTATAGGCCAACAGAGAGCAAGTCACCCACATGAGAGCAAAGAACAAAAGACAGCAAGTGCACCGACAAGTGGTAAAAGCACCACAACACATTTCGGCCAATAAGGCCTTCTTCAGGTGGTACAGATCTGGAAAAAAAATAAAGAATAGTTACTCACCTGTAACAGGTGTTCTCCAGGAGCAGCAGGAATCAGTCCTCACATATGGGTGACATCGGCGCCGACGGAGCCCTCGCAGAGCAATTTTCCCCAGCTTTCAAAGAAAGCCTTTGGGAATTGCAGCACGCATGCGCGGTCCTCTTCCCGCCCAAGGGTGCCATCTTGCTCAGTCTGATGACATAGCGAAAAGACAGCAAAAAATTAGCAAAAACAAAATCATAGGACTGCAACTCCAAGGGGAGGAGGGAGGGTTGTGAGGACTGATTCCTGCTACTCCTGGAGAACACTTGTTACAGGTGAGTAACTACTCTTTCTCCAGGACCAAGCAGGAAATCAGTCCTCACATATGGGACTCCCAAGCTTAAGGCTACCGGAGACCCTAAGCACAAAAAAGGAGCTCCCTCAAGCTCAGCAGCACAGAAGGAAGGAATCTTCTCTGAATACACCTCCAACCGGTAGCCCAACATCCGGGATGGAGGGGAGGAGTTGCCTATACCTCAAAGAGATTAAGGAGGACTGCCTGTCCGAAAGCACTATCCCTGCGGGACTCCCTCTCCAGGCAGTAATGGGCCGCAAAAGTCTGGCTTGAAGACCAAGTAGCGGCCCGGCAGATGTCTGCCAATGGAACAGAGCAGAGGTAAGCCACTGACGCAGCCTTCGCCCTAACATGATGAGCCGTGACTCGACTCTCCAACGAGAGGCAGGCAGGCCGGCCGCCCCATAAGCCCGAGCAATACAGTCAGCTACCCAGATGGACAGAGTACGCTTGGAGACAGGGAGCCCCAACTTATTGGGGTCATGAGACACGAAGAGCTGAACCGCCCTTTGGTGCTCCCGCATACGGTCAAGGTAGAAGGTTAACGCCCTCCTACAGTCCAGGGTATGCAGGACCATTTCAGCTTGGCTGGAGTGTGGCCTGGGAAAGAAGGTCAGAAGTACCACCTCCTGGTTAATGTGAAAAGGGGAAACCACTTTAGGAAGAAACAGGGTGAGTCCGCAGGACTACCCTATTCTTGTAGAACCTAGTGTAAGGGGGATCAGACACTAGGGCCTGCAGCTCACTAACGCATCTAGCAGAAGTGAGGGCTACCAAGAATAAGGTTTTCCAAGAAAGAAAACGAAGAGGACAGGTAGCCATAGGTTCAAAAGGCAGACAGGTAATCCGCTGTAAAACCACGTTCAGATCCCAGTCAGGGGCTGGCGGGTGCAAAGGTGGTTTAAGGAGAAGGAGGCCTCTGAGGAAACAAGCCACAAGAGGGTGGCTGGATAGAGGTCTATCATCCACCGGCAGGTGATGTGCAGAGAGAGCACTGAGGTGGACCCTGACAGAGTTGGACTTAAGTCCAAGGTTGGAGAGGCAAAGCAAGTACTGCAAGACCACTGAAACTGAACAGGAGAAGGGATCTTGAGATTGCTGAGTACACCAAACGGAGAACCGACGCCACTTAAGAGCGTAGGACTTCCGGGTAGAGGGTCGCCTGGAGGCCAAGATGACTTCTTCCACATCTGGAGGCAGTAGGTGGGGAGCAAGGACTACCCTTTCAGCAGCCAGGCCATCAGATGCAGGGATTTGAGGTTGGGGTGTAGGAGAGTCCCGTGATCCTGGGTCAGGAGATCGGGCTGAAACCCCAGAGGGAGAGGAGTGTCCACCGCTAGCTGCATCAGAAGCGGGAACCAGGGCTGTCGCAGCCACCTGGGAGCCACAAGGATCATTGAGGCTTTGTCCCGGAGAACCTTGAAGAGCGTCCGAGACACCAGTGGCATGTGAGGAAAGGCATACAGAAGGCCTGTGGACCAGGAGAGAAGAAAAGCATCCGCCGCTACTCGGAGAGGGTGCGGTTGTCGAGAGCAGAATCGGGGAAGCTGCCGGTTGAGAGGACTGGCAAAGAGATCCATGGTGGGTAGTCCCCACTTGAGAAAGATCCGCTGAAGCACGAACGGATCCAATCTCCACTCGTGTGGCTGGAGGATTCTGCTGAGTTTGTCTGCCAGGCAATTTTCTTGACCCGGGAGATAAACAGCTTTGAGGAGGATGCTGCGGCTTACGGCCCAAGAACACAGTTTTTGTGCTTCCCGACAGAGAAGAGAGGAGCCTGTGCCCCCTTGCTTGTTCACGCAGAACATGGCAACTTGATTGTCCGTCTGGACCAGCACAGACTGGTGAGACATGAGGTGGGAAAAGGCTTTGAGAGCCAGGCGGATCGCTCTGAGCTCCAGGAAGTTGATCTGCTGGGCAGACTCCCAAGGAGTCCAGAGGCCTTGAGTACATGTCCCTTGGCAATGTGCTCCCCAACCCAAGAGAGAAGCATCGGTCGTCAGGACCTGAGAAGGCGGAGGAGACTGAAAAGTCATTCCGAGCACAAGGTTTGGCAGATGAAGCCACCATTGCAGAGAAGAGACCAGCGGGTCGGAGATCTGCACTGAGTCCGCTAGGCTCCCCGTGGCCTGATGCCATTGTTTGCGAAGGCACCACTGAGCCGGGCACATGTTCAGGCGGGCATTGGGGGTCACATGGACTGTGGAAGCCATATGGCCGAGCAGTCTCAGAAATTGTCTGGCAGAGACCAGAGAATTGCTGTGAAAGCGGCTGGCCAGATCTATGAGCCTGTGTGCTCTGTCCAGAGGCAGAAAGGCTCGCGCCTGGAGCGTGTTTAATCTGGCGCCGATGAACTCGAGATCCTGAGAGGGGAGCAAAGTGGACTTTGCGAAGTTTATGACAAAGCCCAAGTGCTGGAGCAGAGCCACAGTGCGGTGCGTGGCGTGAGTGGCCTCTTGGGAAGACTGTGCTCTGATGAGCCAGTCGTCCAGGTATGGAAATACAAAGAGGCCTTGAAGTCTGAGATAAGCCGCCACCACTGCTAGACATTTGGTGAATACCCTTGGTGCGGAGGATAGGCCAAAGGGTAGTACTCTGTACTGGTAATGATTGCCTCCCACAACAAACCGGAGATATTGTCTGTGGCTTGGGTGGATGAGGATGTGAGTGTAGGCATCCTTTAGATCCAAGGAGCATAGCCAGTCTCCCTGCTGGAGTTGGGCAGCAGGATTCCAAGGGTAAGCATCTTGAACTTTTCCCTTGCAAGGAACTTGTTGAGGTTCCGCAAGTCTAGGATGGGTCTGAGACCTCCTGTTCTTTTTGGTATCAGAAAGTACCTGGAGTGAAAACCTTGACCTCTCAGGTGGTGGGGCACCGGTTCCACAGCCTGTTCCTGAAGAAGACTTGCTAACTCCTGAAGGAGTAAGTCCCTGTGCAGAGGGAGTCTGAGAGGCTCCCCTGGAAAGTAGGAGGGAGGTACCTGGTGGAAGTGCAGAAGATAGCCTTCTTGGACTATGTGAAGCACCCAGGTATCTGTAGTGATGCTGGACCACCTGTGGGCAAAGTGGACCAGCCGGCCTCCTGTGCTGAGAGAAACCAGCTGAGGGGGAGAGGCTATGTTGATGAAGTCAAACGCCCCCACCCTGCTGAGCAGGGGCCGGTGGTGCAGGCTTGGGGGCCTGCTGCCTACAGGACCCATTACCCCGTCCCTTGGCCTGCTGCCCTTGTTGGGGAGCTGTTGAGGCCTGATAATGAGGGTAGTGTTTATAGGCAGCTGCCTTCCTTGGGTAAAAGGGCTTTTTCCCCGAGCCCTTCTTCTGAGAAGGGGCAGAGGTCTTCTTGGAGAGCAGAGTCCTGGTGAGAGTCTCGGTCTCGATTTGTGCAGCCTTTTCATCCATGGGTTTGCCAAAGAGGTTTTCACCTCTGCAAGGGACATCGACCAACTTGTCCTGCACCCATGGGTCGAGGTCGGATGACTGAAGCCAAGCCTGTCGTCAGGCACCGATGCTGGCTCCGGCTACTCGAGCCGATGCTTCGAAGCCATCATAGGCTGCTCGAGATATAAATTTTGAGCACTCCCAAATACCAGTTGACAAGGCTTGGAACCTCTGCAAAGGTTCCTCGGAGAGACCAGCAGAGAACCCGGCTATTTCCTTAGCCAGGTCTCGAAGATACATGCCCATATAGAGCTGGTAGGTCTGGACTCGACAAGCAAGCATAGAGCCCTGGAAACACTTTCTACCGAGGGCATCCAGGCTTCGAGCCTCCCGACCGGGAGGCACCGAGGAGTGCATTTTCTGACTTTTAAGTCTATGCATGGCCGATTCCACCACCATGGAATGGTGCGGTAGTTGTGCCTTTTGGAACCCAGGGCTCTTGCGGACTCGATAAATGGAAATCGACCCGCTTGCTTAACACCGGCGACGACGCCGGGCTCTCCCACATGCGGAAGAGAAGTCGTTCCAGCATCAGAGGAACCGGTACAGTAAAAGCCTCTTTCGGGGGAGAGTCGTACTGGAGGGCGTCGAGCTCTTCGGCTCGAGGCTCCTCCTCGGGATCCGCGGGGAAGGCCAAGGCCTTGGCCATATCCCGCACGAAGTCCGAGAACCGGGTGTCCTCCGGGGGGACCTTCGAAGTTCGGATTTGGGGGAGTCCGATGGGACACACCGAGTCCGAAAAGAACCAGGTGACTCTTCTTCCTCGGATTCCCAGGCGGACTCCTCGGAGGAGGAGTCGAGCGGCTCTGGTCGGGCGGGCATCGATGCCGTCCGCCCCGACGCCGAGGGAGTCGGCGTCGACGACCTCGGTCCCGAACGGGAGGCCGAAGGAGACCTCGACCGAGGATCGACTCGAGCCCCCATGGACTCGAAGATCAGCTCGGTCTCCGGGGTCAACTTGGAGGTCGACGTCCCGGTGGTCAGGGCAGAAGCACCGGCGAGGCCAACGATCAATGCCCTCTGCTGGTCCATGAAGGCCGTCAACCTTAGTCCGAGCTCAGGAGACCCAGCAGTCCCCGACTCGGGCCCCGACGGCGTCGGGCCCGACGTCGGCTCCTTCGGAGGCGAGTCCACGAGGACAACAGTACTCATGTGAGGAGGCGAGTCCATCTCGAGTTGAGGATGTTTGGAAGGCCTCTCCATCTCCAAGGACCCGGGACGGCTATCGGGGCTATGCGACCTGGCCCTCGAGGAACCAGGAGCGTCCACCGACGCAGCCCTCGCGGGTTTTTTCTTCCGATGACGCTCCCGGGTAGGAGACCCCCTCTCAGAGGAACTACGACGATGCTCAGGACCAGAGTCCCGAGACGTCGAAGCCTCTGACGAGGTCAGAGCCCGTCCGGAGTCAGAGAAGATACGTTCCCGCTGATGCTGCCGACTCAACGCTTTTGAGGACATCTTGCCACACGGACCACAGATCATGGGGTCATGATCAGGTCCGAGGCAGCGGAGGCAGTAGTCGTGTGTGTCGGTAAGAGACATGAGTTTCTTACACCGATCACACTTCTTAAACCCGCTGGCAGCCATCGGGGGAAAAAGGGCCCCTGCGAGGTCAAAAGACAGGGCTGCCAGTGAAAAAGAAAAAAAGGCGCGAAATCTGTCACGAAGGACAAAAAACCGAAAAAGAAAGAACGGACTTGCAACCGGCGTCGCGGGTCCGGGCGGGAAAAGAACCGGCGTCGAACCTAGAAAAAAGACAATAAAATCAACTTTTCTAGCGGGGAATCACAGACAACGTCTGTAGGGCTCCGCGGAAAAAAGAAGACTGAGCAAGATGGCACCCTTGGGCGGGAAGAGGGCCGCGCATGCGCGCTGCAATTCCCAAAGGCTTTCTTTGAAAGCTGGGGAAAATTGCACCGCGAGGGCTCCGTCGGCGCCGACGTCACCCATATGTGAGGACTGACTTCCTGCTTGGTCCTGGAGAATAAAAATATATATATTTAGAGTGCTTCTTTGATTTTATGTAGAGATATGTTTTAATGGCTTTTATGTTTTATTATTTATTTATATTAGTCTTGTTTTATTATGTTTATTTTACTGTTCATTCATGAAGTGATTTGTTAATGTGTTGTTGTTGTTTTCAAGGTCTGTACCCCCTGAAGAAGGCCTTATTGGCCAAAACGAGCTGGGGTTATCTTGGTGAATAAAGTACCTTTACCACTTGTCAGTGCACCTACTGTCGTTTGTTCTTCAACAGGCCATTTTAGACATTGAGATGTATATCAGTGGGACATGCAGAAGCAATCTATCTGGACAGCCATAAAAGCATGGTCATAAGTGCAAACCCAAACAAGGTTATGTTCTTGTTTTAATTTCATCCCCTTACCCTGTTGAAAGCTGGCCCTCACTCATTACAAGTCTGTTACATATATTCCAAAAGTTGAATATATTGTGTTCTTTGTTAACTTTGTAAGTTAAAATTATGTGTAAATCGCTTTGACGTCAAGAAAATCAGTCTATAAAAGCAGCTAAATAAATAAATGGCTGATTTTGAAAGGCTCTCAACCAACAGCACTGTGTTGTTCCATGGTCCCCCCAACCAGGCATCCTTGAGGAAGAAAAACGTCTGTCTTGGAGAGTGGAGCTGATGCTCAGAGAGCTGCTGTCAAATTACATTACATTCTTTTTGGCAATGAAAGCTCAAACTACAATGTGCATCAGAAGGAGATTATATAGCATACCATATGTGTCAATCAATGCCATCTACCATCATAACTGAAACAATGAGGTTAGGAAGAGGAAGACGGAGGGATATGAGGCATGGGTCAAAAGCAAAGGCAGCAACTCATGGCCCAGATGACTTTCCACCTGTATTGAGTGAGATGAAAGAATGCATCTTTGCAACCTTCGATGAGGAGTTGGTGACTGGGATTGGCAGTCTGAACAGTTCCAGCTCCTGGCAACAGCAAGGTGAGCATCGCTATCCTGAAATGGTGATGTAAGTCACATTGACTGCAGAATCTCACCATCTCTCTTTTCCCCCTCCTGGACACCATCCTGCATAATGCATGCATTTCTTCATCATATCACCCCCCATGCCATTGAGTACCACTCACAGCACATCTCACTTGACACACTTCCCTCCCCTTCCCCTCTCCTCTGTAGACCACAGGGCAGGGGCTATCATGTTACAGGGCCCTGGGACCTTGGTTGCTTAGACATTTGTTGAGCCATCACAGAGCAAAGGCATGGCAATGGAACACTGTGTGCAGATACCAAGACAGTGGACATGTTCACACTGTACAGGTGATGGAGGGGCAGCAACAATGCTGCATTTGGCCATAGTGCAGACAACTAGCCCATTGTCAGACAGACACTGGCACCTCCCACCCACCACCCTTTCCCCTGCATCACTGTGTCCCCATTCCACAAACATTGGTACCCCTCCTGTGCACACCTAGTGGGCATGATCATACAGTCTGGTCCACCCTTCACATGCCCCATGCTGTTGCCCACTCCATCACCTACAGTCATATGTTGAATGGGCATGCAGCACTTGGCGACTACACTAATGCACTTGATGCAGTGACATGTGAGGCAAGCAAGATATGTTTTCCATATCTGCAGGTGCTGGGATTGGTGGCAAAGGTCTAAAATGCTCCCATCGATGGCAGTCACCAAAGTGATAAGAGGGGCAGCTGCAAGCCATGTCCTAGAACACCACCTGCAACTACAGAGACCAACCAGATGGCAGAAGAGGTAAGCACTGATGATGACAGGGCAGCAGAAGATGCGATGCTGTAGGGGCAACAGGAGGGGAGCATGTCAATTGTATTGGAGAACCCCGGGCTGTTGGATGCCTTACCACCCACACCCAAAGTTGCAGGCGACTCACCAGGCAAGGAGGCACTGCTGGATCTACCATGGGGGAGCTACCAGATGAACTGCAGAAGCCTGCAGCTGTGGGAAACAGCTCCTACAGCAGAATGTGGAGTACTTGCTGATACAGGAGGAGTGTAACGAGATCCTGCAGGTGCAGAAGGAACAGGACCTGCTGAAGGAATAGCTTTCTGGGCCAACTTTTGCACCTCACCCCCTTGGTTCCAATCTTGCAGTGCAAGCTCCGCAAACAGGGGCAAATTTTCAGCCCACTGGCTTCTTAAATGCCACCTTCCCATTTAACTTAATCTGTGTATTCTGTGTCACTATCCATATAGATAGCATCACTGAATGTAGAGAGAGTGATGGTGTGGTCATCATATTATCCGTTTAGTTTAGCCTAGGCCTGATATTTCATAGGCCTAAACGTATAACTTACCTGAATGCAAATGCAATGCAACGTGTGCCTTCGAGTCAGTCCTGACTCCTGGTGACCCAGTGGCTCCTGGGTTTTCTTGGCAGTGTCACTAGAAGTAGATTGCCAGGCCTTTCTTCCAAGGCAATGGAGGGTTAAGTGACTTGCCCAAGGCCACAAGGAGTGCTAGTGGGAATTGAACCCTAGTTGCTTGGTTACCAAGCCAGTGTTCTAACCACCAGGCTACTCCTCCACTCCGACTTACCTGAATAGTGGCTTAATATTGCCACTATCTGGATAATTTTCTGGCCTGCCCTTGATCCTCCCCTAAAATGCACCATAAGTACTGTATACAGATAATATCTGGCCATTTGTAATTTAAATTGCTCGATTCTCTCTGTATATTTTTGAAAATACATGGCTAGGCTAATTATGCATTTGCCAGCAAATGCCTAATTGCCTTTGAATATCAGTCTGATACGGCATAATTATTCATTCATATTGAACATGCCCAGATTCATCAATAAAACTCTCCCAACAACAGATGCAGAGCAAAGGTAGGGTGTTTCACTTTACAATTCAACATACAAGAAAATTCTGTTCAAATTCTAGTCTCACATCAGTGACACCACTGTCTCCCCCCATTGCATCATAATGCAAAACCTTGCCAATGGACACTCGACACCAGCAGCTATGGAAAAATCAGCACTGCAAATATTCTAGAACCCCAGTAACCTCCAGTTAGAAAGAGAACAAGCTGAATTACTACAGATTCCTATAGAGAACCTACATGTTAACAAAATCCCTTATCTCTGCACATGGAAAACACAGACCATCACCAATTAAAGAATAAGAAACTACAACATTTGAAACAAATATATAGACAAAAATTGAAATGGAAAAACCCCCAAAACAGACACCGAGCTGTGAAACACAGAAGAAAAACAAACAGAAATGCATTTCCTCCTGTAATGAACTATGAGAAATGCACAATTTTCATTCTCTAAAAACTGACACTCTTTTGCATCTTTCTTGTCTGATCATTTTATCTTTCCAGTTGGCTTGGTCCCAGTCTCTTTTCCACTTTCTCTTGTTGGTTTTCTTCTAAGCCTTTTTCCTGGATCCCATTTCTATTTTCTGTTTCTTCATACTCCTTGTCTTCCTCGTCCTTTACTTGGCTACTTCTATTTCTTTCATTTGCCTTTTACCTAACTATAGCTTATTCCATTCCTCTTTGTCCTTCCTCCAATCTTCAGTCTCCCTCTTTTCACTTTTCACCTACATACCAGCTTTCCATTTCCTAACCTTCCTTTCCTAGTCCTTCCATTCCACAAATGTCTAATTCCTTTGCCAGCATCCCTGTCTTTCATCCATTTTCTAGTTCCCCTCTTACTCCCTCTGTACTCATCTTCTCCCCAGCCTCATTTACAACCTTCTGCTTCTCATACTTTAATCAGCCTCAGCTCATTCCCTAGCACTCATCCTCTCTTCACCTCCAGGCTCTTTCTTATGTATTACCCCCATCCAGGCTTCCGTTTCCCCTTTCTCTTCTCCCATTTCTACATTCTTTCACCTCCTTCAAGGAAGACTTGTCCCTTACTGTGGCTCTCATGCACTCCATAGTACTCTGTCCTTTTCAACTGCCCCCTCCCCCAACCTCTCCAAGACCTTCAAATCTTCTCTCCTCCCCAGATATATGCATTTGGTCTCACAGACCTACTCATACCCCTCACCCAATCACCTTGTCCTAATCTCTGGTCAATTTCTTCATCCCCACTATCTCACCCAAGCAACTCCAAATCCCCATTCACAATCTTACCCAAGTCCCTATTTAAACTCTCAATACCCAACCTATCCTAGAGTGCTTTTTCTGTTTTCTCACGCAATCTTAGAGTCTCCTCCTGTCGGAGAACCCTTCTGCCTCCTGCTCCCCTTTCCCAGCACCCACCTATTTACTTCCTTCACCAATATTCATTAACCTTGCCTTTCCTCTTCTCCTAGTATGTGTCCTTATACCCCACCATTTCAATTGCCCCTGGTTGGACTTTGCTTCTTCCCCATGCCCCACAATATCTGTCTTCCTCTCCTTTCTCACTTTCCCAGTATCTCCCTCTTTTTTCCCCAACCCTAGCATTCGCCAGCATTATCCCCCTTTCAATCCTAAAACCCCCAGCCCTAAAAACTTAGCTCCCTTCCAGTGGCAGCCCTTTTTTCAGTCCCATTCTCCCCCAACCTAGTATCAGTCTAGTTTAAGTCCCAGCTCATCATCCCATTGCCATTCCCTGCCCCAGTATCATTCCCAGTCCCCTCTCCCATGCCTAATATCACACATTTCCAGTCCCAAACCCCCAGCCCAAATATCAGCCCAGTTCCAGTCCCCCCAGCCCCAGTATCAGCTCATTTCAAGCCACCCCAAGCCCAGCCATCTCCCTCTCCCCTCCCTGCAGCAATACAGCCATGGGAGCAGTTGCTTTCACTTCCACAGCTATATTAAACATTACAGGAATAAGAGCAAGAGCAAATGTTCCTGCGGGTGCATTGAGCATTAATACAACCAGGAGAGCAAATGCTTCCTTGGGAGCATTTGCAATTGCTGCTACAGCTGTATTAATGCTAAGCACAGCTGCAGGAGCATTTGCTTTTGCTCCTGCAGCTGTGCTATACTCAAGTAGCCAGCGAGGCTTGATTATAGCACAGCTGCAGGAACAAAAGTAAATGCTCCCGTGGCTGTGCTCAGCATTAATACAGCTGCAGGAGCAAAAGCAAATACTCCAGTGGCTGCATTAATCTTTAAAATAGTCATGGCTTTGAAGGCAGAGGGCAGGCTCTGAGAGAGCCAGTGAGGAAGACTTCCCATACCCCTATTGTGGTATGCCCTGAGCCAGTGCCTCACTAGTTCACCTATTAAGCTGGCCCTGAGGAGAGAAGGGAGGAAGGACATCAGTGACTAAAGGAGCTGCACCACATCAACCAGTTGGTTGATTCATGCTACTGTTGGTTAGCTAACACAATCACATTCATGTTCAGCATGGACAAAATTCCCTACCTGTTTATGTTTTCTAGGTGGTGTAGGCCAGGACATCTGGCTGCCATGCCCAGCACATCCCAAATGCTATGCAAAATATGCCTTGGATGCCATGCCTCTAAATGCCCTCCCCTCTTTGAATATCTAGGACTTAGATGTTCTGTCCACAGAGATATTCAGATCTATCAGGGTCTGGAATTGCCCAGGACACTACAGACTATGTCAGATGGGCTCCGCAGAAAAAAGGAGACTGAGCAAGATGGCACCCTTGAGCAGGAAGAGGACCACGCATATGTGGTAGCAATTCCAAAAGGCTTTCTTTGAAAGCTGGGGATTTGCTCCTCATGGGCTCCGTCGGCATCGACATTACCCATATGTGAGGACCGACTTCCTGCTTGTTCCCAGAGAACCCTCAGTTCATCCTTAACAGTCTTCCCAGACCCCACTCCACCCCTCTCCTCAGCACCAAGCAATTCCTCGTTAGCCCTTCTTATGTCCCTTCCCTGTTCTATGTCCTCATTTCTTTCTCCCCAGAATCAAGTCCTTAACAGTCTGTCTTTTTTACTCACCCTCCCTCTAGCCAATTCTTCCAGTCTCTCACTTTTTTTCTTCCTAGCCAGCCCTGTCATTCTTTAATTCTCCAAAGCCTATCCCCACCAGCCTCTTTTTTGTGTCCTGAAGACCCTGTAATGATCTTGCAAACCATGGGGTTGGAAACCGCTGATGTAGAGAAAAGGAAATCGCTGAGGACCCTCAGTCATTTATGCCCCATCAATAAAAGAATTCCTCCCTGACCCAAGTAATGAGCCAGACCAAAGATCTGGATTAGCACCTCTCAAGTATAAATCTCATATGCCCCGGTACTAAAGGTGACAGGCAAACAGTCCCACTGGAACATGTTTCCTATTTTGCACAAAGGTATCCCAGTTTCTAATTGCTTTAGTCTCTTTGCTAAATCACAGCCATTATCTCCTAGTTATACTTTGCACCTGTCTACCACTCTCTTCTCTCCTCACAACCCCTTGCTGGGCCTATGTGCAGGAGATCATTTTCTTTGTCTTTACAGAGGTGATGAGCACCAGGGGGAATAAGCAGGGTTGCCAACTGGCTCCAGATGCACCCGACAGGCTTGCTCCAGTCCTGGGTTTAGCCCACTGCATGCAGTTACTTGTAGTTTTCCTTTTCTTACAGAGTGCAATGGAGAAATCAGAACTACATGCAATGAGGTAAACCCAGGACTGGATCAAACCTGTTGGGCATATCTGGAGCCAGTTGGCAACCCTAGGAATAAGCTAAAGAGACCCTTCAGACAGCAGTTTTCACAGCACCTGATGCCATACACCACGAAAGCAGAGTGCAGAGCAAGAGGAAAAGTAGCAATGGCAAACACAGGAAAAGAGACAAAACACATCAGAATCCAGGATAAATCACTGAAAACCCCCAAACAGGAGGACTTTTAAAAGCAGAGCTACATTTTCAAGTCATCTTTAACTTCTAGTAATTCCTCCAACTTACTTTTAAAAACTGTATAGATGCTGACTCATTAATAGCAGTCACTCTGATTGTACCTGTGTTTCCTGTCCTGGGAGGGTCAGCAGGTATGAAGACTCCATGGGGAATGTGAAGGTGAGGCACAGCAGAGCCTTCCAGATTCTGAAATACTTCCATTTTTGTAGTGTGCTCATGGCACAAGAGATCAGCAACGTTGAGAAGAATTTGGCTTGCAGTAAGGCTGAATCTGGTAAGAAATTGTTCCAATTGCAAGCAGCCTAGGTAGAAGGCGACAGGGCACAAATGTGGGACCCTTCCTAATTGAAAGATAGAATTGGGAGCGACCCTGAATGCAGGGTATGAGAAATTTTTACTGGGAACAATAGGGAGTAAACAGTACAAACTGTAAGGGGGAGTAAAGGGGGAGGCGGGGCATTAGTCAAGCTGAGATGATGAAAATATACAAGGAGAAAAGATCCAGACATCTGTCTCCACATTAGCACAAGCCTGGAGCTCTGCAACTTTGCCACTGTAAATTTCTAAATGTAACTTACAGAATTCTTCTCAGTGTTATTTGTGTGTGTGTGCGCGCGCGCCCCCCTCTTGACCCAGCAAGGAAATCTCCCTAGAGGTATTCAGCACTGAAGAACTATATCAGTGAGCAGAGATGTGGCAGGCAGGAGAGGAGCCACCTAGGATAATATAGGAGAAAGACAGTAATAGATGGTAGATAAGGATCTCCCTTCCTACTATCACCAGGGGCCCTACCTTATGTCTAGCCTTATCATTGCCCTCTGTAGCTCTCTTAAGCATACCCGAATTCTATCATGGTCTTTGTAACTACTATTGCTATTGGTAGACAAGTATATGTAGCCTACACTCCTTCAATAATTCCTTGGCGCTTCCTTCCTTCCAGTTTCATACTATGACCTTTTGTCCTTGAAAGCTTTTTCTACGGAGAAAGCATAGTTACTCACCTGTAACAGGTGATCTCCGGGAACAGCAGAAATTTAGTCTTCACATATGGGTATCGTCGGTACCGACGGAGCCTGCGTGGGAATAGCAGAATAGCACGGTATATAAGAGAATGTAAATAAATAAAATAAATAAATGCTCCCCAGCGTCCAATTAGGAAGCTTTTGGGAGCACCCCACAGCGCCTGTGTGCTGCCTTTCCCAACTGTCTCTCTCCAGTTGAGTTTAAAGCTGAGAGAGAGAGGGAGAGATACTGTGGCAGGTGTAGGCCTGTGATCCACTTTGTCTGATATAAGCAAGCGAGCCTGTCTAGCTTGACCTGTAAATGAAGCTAGTGGAGAGGCCTATGGGAATTGCACATCCCCCAATCTGCTCCTGTAGAGCTGGAACATAGCAAGAGTGTTGAATTAGCTTAGATAAGCTGAACTGGAAGATGGAAAAATACAGAAAAATATGTTTAAAAGTCACTGACAAGAAAAGTACATCTGCAAGGGATTTAATTGGGACTGCTGACAGATGAGTTGCAGAGCCCTGCTCCCCTACACGCACAAATTGGCTCAATGGCCTTGGAAGTATGAAAGTAACAAGTTGATGAACTGGCCATTGTAATTGGGACTAGAAGGGGGGTAAGCAGGTGCTGAGCCCAAAGAAGGAACATAATTGGATAATCATATCAGTACCGGGACCAATAGAAGGGGTACGGGAGGTACGGGAGAGTACCGGGACCAATGAAATGTTTTTCTATACCTAGAATTGAGTAAGTCTATAAAAGTTGTTGTATTGCCAGAAAACTTTGCTCAGCCATTTTGAAATTGACTTTGCTTGAGACTTGTGCACAAATAAATGATTTGGACCTTCTGAACAGACTCCTGGTATTATTGGTTTGTCTGCGCTCTGCTGCTACATATTCTTGGTGCGTTGGCCGGGAAGTTGTGGAATCAGAGTGTATATAGGGCAATATACCACGACTTTCCGCCTCTATAGGCTTGGTCCTGCCGGGATCGCGCCCTTCCGACGGGGGCTACTCCCTGGCGCCGCCGGTCCCTTGCATCGGAGGGAGCTGGTCGGACCTCGGCGGGTGTCGAGCCCGGCTGGAGCCAACGCCTCGAACCCGAGTGAGGGGAGTCCGAGGTCCAACTCATGCGCCTGCTTGGGAAGTTTGAGGACCGGATCCGGTGAGTAGAGTTTTGATTTGTTATGTCTAGACAGATAAGGAAGAGCAGTGCTGCCATTTGAACTTGGAATTTGGAAATTGGTAAGAGAGCCTGATCACCTCTCAAAGACGGGCCGAGTAACCCCGCATGAGTATTCGCAGGGCGAAACCCCCATCTTTTTGTATTTTGGAAATTGAATAAGACTAGTCAGAATAGATAGAAACGAATGCATTCTGGGATACGTTGCTAGCATGATTGTGTGAATGAAGTGTGGATGAGAGGTCTGGCAGCACGGACCAAGTGAAGGCGGACCCCTGAGTAGCGCATTTCCTGACCGGGCGACCGCGTTCAGGTCGCGAAAAGGGGGAAGCGATTGTCGTCTTGTCTTGTTATTTGTTCTCCTTATACGTTTCCTGGGCCGTGAGGACCCCTTACCCACGGTCCGCCCTCCTTTTCCCTTTTGTCTGTTGTTGCGCGCACACATCGAAATGGGAGGGGCGGGGTCTACTAGGAACACTCCATTAGAATGTATGATCTCTCACTTTAAAGAGGGATATTCTGGAGATTATGGTATTAAAATGACAGCAGCCCGTTTACAGATTTTGTGTACTAGGGAGTGGCCCGATCTAGACCCTACCTGGCCCCGAGAGGGAACTTTTAATGTAGAAATTATCCAGTTAGTACACCGTAGAGTGCGGATTGCGCACCCCGATCAGTACCCCTATATAGATTCCTGGTTAAGTATTTGTGAAGATCCGCCCCCTTGGGCGCAGCGCTGTTATGAAGAACAGTGCAGAATAATGTTAGCTAAGACAGACTATAGTCAGAAAACAGAACAGTCTAGAATGGAAGGGCAGGATAAGAAGTCCAGGAAGAAGCCCATCCTGGTAGATCCTGATTCTCCAGAAATGATTCCCCGACAGCCTCGAACCCCAGGCCCAGTAAGAGCTGCCCGGTGTCACGCCCCAGAAACCCCGAGACAGCCAAGACGGGACCCCACCCCAGAGCTATTACCTGAAGAACAGGAAGAAGAGTCCCTTTTGTTTGAAGGTGAATCGTCCGGGACAGAAAAAGGAGAGTCAGATACCGAAATAGAGCAATTAGACACTGAAACTTCCATAAGTGATACTGACAGTGTAAAAATGGTAGCCAGCGCTAGTTTGCCAGTGAAAAGCACATCCAAAGTGAAACATGTAGAAAAGAAGAAGGTGACCCCTGACAAGACAGTTACGAAAATATCCCTTAGATCCCAAAAGATATCTACTGCCAAGATGATGCCCTTACGGCAAGTCCCAGGGGTGCCCGTAAAGAATGATAATGATGAGGTGGTAGCGGGACCCCTGAGTTATGTGTATGTCCCTTTCTCCACAACTGATTTGTTAAATTGGAGGACACATTATGCCTCCTATACCGATAAACCCTTAGAGCTTACAGAATTAGTGAATACTATTATGGAAACCCACCAACCCACTTGGGCAGATTGTCGCCAGCTCCTGACCACTCTATTCACGACAGAGGAGCGGGCACGAATTAGAAAAGCAGCTATTGATTGGCTGGCGGATAACCCTGTAGCTCCGGGACCGGGGACGAACAGAATAGACGATCGGGAAGCGTCCCAGAGAGAATTCCTGAATGAAGACCCCCGATGGGATCCAAATACAGAGCAAGGATCCACAGCCCTAGCCCGTTTTCGCCAAGGCTTTTTACAAGGTCTGAAAAGGGGGGGCCAGAAAGCTATGAACCTTTCCAAAGTTGCAGGAGTTATCCAAGGTATAGATGAGAGCCCCGCAGAATTTCATGAAAGATTAACTGAAGCATACAGAATGTATACTCCCTATGATCCAGAGGCACCAGGAAGTTTATGTATGGTGAATTCTGCTTTTGTAAACCAGTCTCAACCAGACATTAGACGTAAATTACAAAAATTAGAAGGGTTTGCGGGCATGAATACAACTCAGTTACTGGAAGTCGCTCATAAAGTGTATGTGAATCGTGATAATGAAAGGCAGAGAGAATGTGATCGAAAGATGAAGAAGAAAGCTGATTTTTTGGCTGCGGCCATAGTTGAACAGAAAAGGGGAGGTATCCCTAGTCGACGGAACAGAGGAAGGGGGCGGGGCCGAGGTGGAGGCCGGCCCCAGCAGCTAGGCGTAAACCAATGCGCCTATTGCAGAGAAGAAGGACATTGGAGAGATGCATGCCCGCAACTCGAAGACGCCCAGCAGGATGACGAAAAACAATCATCAGTGGCGAGAAGAAAGACGAGGCCATCCCCGAAACCGTGGAGGAGCCAATCGAGAACAATTCCAGCGAGAAAGAGGAGGAGCCATCCAAGCATTGACTACGACAATCCATGATGAAAATGACGTCGATTAGGACAGACCGGGCTCAGAGTTTGCTTTAGGTCTCCAGGAGCCTATGGTCGGAATACAAATAGGAGACCAAGTCATAAACTTTATGGTTGATACTGGCGCAGAACATTCAGTAGTAGACAGAAAAAATAGCCCCATTTTCTACAAAAGCAGTCACCATCATAGGAGCAACTGGTGCCAAAGCTACAAAAATCTTTTCTTCAGAATCGTATATGCAGTCTAGGAGGACAGCAAATAACTCATCAATTCCTTTACATGCCCGAATGTCCAGTGCCACTACTGGGACGAGATATGCTAGCCAAACTTCAAGCACAAATATCTTTCTCTGAAAAAGGAGAAATGCAAATGACAGTAAATCCCCAAGTCAAACCAGCAGGAATAATGCTGCTGACAGTTCCCCGAGAAGAAGAATGGAGGTATTACATTGATGACTCTGTCCAAGACACTTATTTCGAACTTTAAAGAACATTCATGCACCACCTGGAGTATGGGCAGAAGGCAGTCCTCCAAGCCTAGCCAAACATATAGCCCCAGTAATTGTAACCCTTAAGCCTAGTGCTACACCAGTACACGTCAAACAGTACCCTCTCCCAAGAGCTGCAATTGAAGGCATTCATCGCCACTTGCAAAGATTACTCGAATATGGCCTACTAAAAGTATGTCAATCCCCATGGAACACTCCACTTTTGCCAGTAAAGAAACCTGGGACAGATGATTACCGCCCAGTGCAAGACCTAAGGAGAGTGAATGATGCAGTTGAAACTATACATCCAGTTGTACCCAATCCTTACACTCTTCTAGGACTGATACCTGCTGAAGCTACCCATTTCACTGTACTAGATTTAAAAGATGCATTCTTTTGCATAAGATTAGCCCCTGTAAGTCAAATATTGTTTGCATTCGAATGGCAGGACCCCATCTCTGGAAGAGGGGGCCAACTCACATGGACACGATTACCCCAAGGATTCAAGAATTCGCCTACCATCTTTAGTGCTGCATTGAATCAAGACCTTTCAAGTTATCCAGTGGCCCCGGGGAAGAGAGTGCTTCTCCAATACGTGGACGATCTGCTGATAGCTGCCGTATCAGAAAGTGAATGTATACAAGCCACCAAAGACCTCTTGCAGTTACTAGATGAAGCTGGATACAAAGTTTCCAGAGCAAAAGCACAACTATGCCAAAAAGAAGTGAAATACTTGGGTTTTCGTATAACCCAAGGAAGCCGAAGATTAGGCAGAGAAAGAAAAGAAGCAGTATGCAGAATTCCAACCCCAACAACCAGAAAGCAAGTCAGAGCCTTTCTGGGAGCGGCAGGATATTGCCGAATCTGGATACCCAACTTTGCCCAAATTGCCAAACCACTGTATGAAGCCACAAAAGGAGAAGAAAAGTCGCCACTGGAGTGGGGACTTGAGCAGGATACAGCCTTCAAGAAGTTAAAGGAAGAATTGATGTCATCACCAGCACTTGGACTACCAGATGTTCACAAGCCTTTCCACTTGTTTGTACATGAAGCACAGGGAAAGCACAGTTACTTACCTGTAACAGGTGATCTCTGGGAACAGCAGGAATTAGTCCTCACATATGGGTACGTCGGTACCGACGGAGCCCGTGCGGGAAAGCTCCCCAGCTTCTTAGAATAGAAGCTTTTGGGACCTCCCACTGCACATGCGCACTGCCTTCCCGCCTTCCTGAACAGCTCTCCTCAGTTTCGAGTTTATAGCTGAGTCAACAGAGAGAGGACAGGAAGATAGATAGATAAAAGATACAACTCCTAGGGGAGGTGGGTGGGTTGTGAGGACTAATTCCTGCTGTTCCCAGAGATCACCTGTTACAGGTAAGTAACTGTGCTATCTCCAGGAACAAGCAGGAATAAGTCCTCACATATGGGGACTCCCTAGCTTAGATGCATGGGATCCCCTGTAAAGGTTCGCCATCTTCGTATGGATCTCAGGCATCCATTCTGGGAAGGTGGGCAGGAGTTGTTTAGGAATGGAACAGGTGCTTGAGGACAGCCTGGCCAAACAAGGCATCCCGGCGGGAGTCCTTGTCCAAACAGTAATGGGCTGTGAAGGTATGAACCGAGGCCCAGGTAGCGGCTCGACAGATCTGATCTATGGAAACAGAGTGCAGATGAGCCATAGAAGTTGCCATGGCCCTCACATTGTGAGCAGTGACATGGCCTTCCAGAGAAATGTTTTTGCTCTGGTAAGTAAAAGAAATACACTGAGCAATCCAATTGGAAAGTGTACGCTTGGAGACTGGAAGTCCCAAATGGGAAGGATCAAAGGCCACAAAAAGTTGAGAAGACTTTCGATGTGGCTGAGTCCTATTAAGGTAAAAAGCGAGAGCTCTTTTACAATCCAGAGTATGAAGGTTCCTCTCTGCATTGGATGCATGAGGAGCTGGAAAAAAGACAGGTAGATATACCTCTTGATTAAGATGAAAAGGCGAGACCACTTTAGGCATAAAGTGGGGATTCGTCCTAAGGACCACCTTATCATGATGAAATCTTGTGTAAGGTGGATTAGCCACTAAAGCCTGCAGCTCACTGATGCGGCGAGCCGAAGTGACTGCAATGAGGAAGATGACCTTCCAGGAAAGAAATTTCAAGGAGGTGGAAAACATTGGCTCAAAAGGTGGCTTCATAAGTTGACCGAGCACTAGATTCAAATCCCATGCGACCGGGGGTGGTCTGATGGGAGGTTTAGTGAGAGTCAGGCCTCTCATGAATCTTGCAACAAGAGGATGAGAGGAGATAGGTTGTCCATTTATATGTTTCAAGGATGCTGCAATAGCACTTAAATGGACTCTTACCGAATTCGTCTTGAGGCCTGCATTGGATAGATGCAGGAGATAATCAAGAAGAGAATTCAAAGGAAGTGCCAGAGGGTCAAGACCCTGCTGAGCACACCAAATGGAAAAACGTTTCCATTTGAAAGCATAGGAACGCCTGGTAGAGGGTTTCCTAGAGGCAGAAAGGATATCTTTCACTGGTTGGGAAAGATGAAAGTCTTGAAGGCTTAAGCCTTCAGTAACCAAGCACTGAGGTGAAGGGATTTGGGGTTTGGGTGCCACAAAGTCCCCTCCTCCTGAGACAGGAGGTCTGGCGCAGCTCCCAGATCCAAGTAGGATCCCTGGGAGAGCTGTAGAAGTAGAGGGAACCACACTTGGCGTGGCCAGCGTGGAGCTATGAGGATCATAGTTCCATGATCCCTCTGGAGTTTGAACAGAGTCTTGGGAATCAAAGGAATGGGTGGAAAGGCATATAGGAATGCCTGATTCCAATTCAGGAGAAAGGCGTCCGTAGCCTGAGCTCCCTGACACGGAGTTCTGGAACAGAACCGGGGAAGTTTGGCATTCCACGGACTTGCAAAGAGGTCTATGTCCGGGGTCCCCCATTCCTGAAAGATTCGGTTTATTTGGTCCAAATGTAGGGACCATTCGTGTGGCAGCAGAACTCGACTGAGCCTGTCTGCCCGAGAGTTTTGAACTCCTGGGAGATACACTGCTAGCAGGTGAATCTGATGCTCTCTGGCGAAGGCCCATAGTCTTAGAGCTTCGTTGCAAAGCGACAGAGAGCCCGTCCCTCCTTGTTTGTTTATGTAAAACATGGCCACCTGATTGTCCGTCTGAACTAGGACAGTGAGGTTGGCTAGGAGGGAGTGGAAGACCTTGAGGGCAAGGGAAATTGCTCGCAGTTCCAGAAGATTGATATGAAGGGTGGTCTCCTGTAGAGACCAAGTGCCCTGAGTGGAGAGAGTTTGCAGATGGGCTCCCCACCCTGTTTGGGAGGCATCTGTTGTGAGGGTTGCTTGGGGTAGCAATGGTTGAAATGGAGCCCCCAACAACAGATTCTTGGTGGAAGTCCACCAGTGGAGGGACCAAAACAGACGATCGGAGGTTTGTATTTGGTCTGAGAGCGCTCCTGACGCCTGAGTCCACTGAGTGGCCAGGGTCCATTGAGCTGCTCTCATATGAAGACGAGCATAAGGCACCACATGCACTGTGGAGGCCATATGACCCAGTAGGCGTAGCATTTCCCTGGCTGTCAAGTGAGTGCTGGACTGAGCTTGGGAGGCCAAACTCAGGAGGCGCTGGCCTCGAACATGTGGAAGGTAGGCCCTTGCAGTGATGGTGTCCAACTGGGCCCCTATGAATTCTAGAGATTGAGTAGGGATGAGTTGGGACTTGGGAAGGTTTACTACCAGTCCCAGATACTGCAAAAGGCTCCTTGTGTGGTCCAGGGAAATCTGGGCCTGTGACTGAGTTGGAGCTCGGATGAGCCAGTCGTCCAGATATGGGAAGACAAAGATTCCCATGCCTCTTAGAAATGCGGCTACGACTGCCATGCATTTTGTAAATACTCTTGGAGCAGAGGCTAGACCGAAGGGGAGTACTCTGTATTGGAAATGTTTTCCCTGAAACAGAAAGCGAAGATACTTTCTGTGGGATGGATGGATGAGTATATGTGTATACGCATCCTGTAGGTCTAGAGAACAAAGCCAGTCCTGACCCTGGAGGTAAGGAAGGAGAATGCCGAGAGACAGCATTTTGAATTTCTCCTTGAAGAGAAATTTGTTCAATTCTCTCAGATCTAGGATTGGTCTGAATCCCCCTGTCTTCTTTGGAATGAGAAAATAAGGGGAGTAGAAACCGGACCCTTGTTGAGGAAGAGGAACCTCTTCTATGGCCCTTTGGGCAAGAAGAGAGGAAACCTCTTGACCCAACAGGGTTAGGAGAGATGGGGGAGAATTGAATGGTCTCACCATATGATGGGGAGGAAGGCTGGAGAAATGAAGTTTGTAACCCTCTCGAATGATAGAGAGGGTCCATTGTTCTGTTGTGATTTGTTCCCATCTGGGAGCAAAGTGAACCAACCTTCCGGGTATGGTGAGAGGTTCTGGTTGTGTTAGAACCAGAAGTGGCAAGTTCCCTAGGAGCAAGTCAAAACCCCTGAGGGGTTGGAGCCTGCTGAGCTACAGTAGCTGCTGCAGGCTTTGCTCGTGCTTGTTTGGATTGCTGACGCTTAGCAGTATAGCGAGGTTGAGAAGACTGCTGGCCAGTATTTGAAGCAACTCTGGCCTTCTTATAGTAAGGCCTTTTAAAAGACTTTTTCTTAGTAGGAATTGAAGTGGACTTTGAAAGTCTTTCCAAGGTGGCATTTTCAGCATCCATCTGGGTGGCTTTGATTTGCCACTCTTCCCCAAATAAGTTCTCACCTGTACAGGGCAGATTCCGTAAGCCATCTAGAACCCAAGGTTCCAGATCAGAGGCCTGGAGCCAAGCAAGACGTCGGGCTGCAATAGCAATGCCCGAAGCCCTACTGGCTCCCTCAAAGGAATCATATGCTGCCCTATTAGAGAACTTAGAAACCTCTAAGAGTTGTTTCACTAGGGAAAGGAATCCCTGCTTTTTATCCTCAGGGATAAAGGGGGCAAAATGCCGCACCTTTTTGGCAAGTTCCTCCAGGAACATGCCCATATAGAGACTGTAGGAATTAATCCTGGCTATAAGCATACTAGCCTGGAAAATTTTCCTACCAAAAGAGTCCAAAGTCTTACATTCCCGTCCTGGAGGGGTGGAAGAGTGCCTTTTGGTACTCCTAATCTTCTTCATTGCAGACTTCACCACAATAGAGTGGTGGGGCAATTGAGTCTTTTGGAAACCAGGAGAAGGAGGGACCCTATACATGGTGTCCAACCTACGGGAATAAGGAGACAAAGTCAAAGGATTTTCCCAGAAATCCATCAGTTGTTCTTGAAGGATTTCATGGATAGGCAGGGTAACTGCCTCCTTAGGGGCCTTTGAGTATCCCAAAATATCCAGTTTTTTGGATCTGGGTTCCTTTTCAGAGGATGTGGTAATAGAAAGGGCTGTAGCCATATCTAAAACAAAGTCCTGGAAGGACAAATCCTCTGGAGGGGACATTCTCCTTTTAGGAGAAGAGGGCTCCTCAGGTAAGTTGAGTGAAAACTCAGCAGAATCATCAGAGGAGTGAAAATCCTCAGAGGAATCGGTGCTTTCCTCTAACGCACGATACGCGTACCGATCGGTATCGATATCGGGCGTATCGGGTATGGAACCGGTATGGAGCGAAAGCCCATACGGTACCGACTTGCGTTTAGAGGTGGACGGCCTCGATACCGGCATGGCGGACGATACCGGTATCGGGCCCGGAACCGCTGAAAGCGGAACCGATGGCGTTGCAGCTTTAATGAAAGCCATGACGGCCTGCTGCATGGACTGTACAGTATCGCCCATGGACGCCATAGCTGCCTGGATGTCGGTACCGGAGTGACCCGGTACCCCAGAGCAGGCTAACAGGTGATCTGTCGAGGCCGTAGCATCGATATCAACCTGAGACCCCTGAATTGGCGTTTTTGGAAGTTGGACTTCCCGCCGGGGTTGTTTGGCTGGGGCAGGGTCCTCAAGTTCTAAGCTAAGAGCCTCTCGATGCTTTGAAGGAGATTTGCTCTTTGAGGACTTGCCCACAGAAGGTTTGGTTACCTGAGATCCATCCGGAGAAGAAGACCTGGATGACTGTGATGCTGTATTCTCTGAAGCAAACAGCACATGGAATTTGTTGGCCCGGTTCTGCAGCCCACGTTTAGACATGTGGGAGCAAGATGGGCAGTCCGGTATGGAATGGTCAGGCCCCAAACATTTCAGACACCAGTCATGGGTGTCTGTGACTGAAATAACAGCATTACATTTGGTACACTTCTTAAATCCAGGGGCTGGCTTCTCCATGAGGAGAAATTGAGTAGGCCGAGAGGCCTCTCTGAAGTGACCAAAAAGCTAAAAAATAAGAAAAAAGAATTATAATTTTTTAAAGAAAGAAAGAAAAGACCGGCGATACCGGTATCGGTATGGGGAAGGCAGGTACGCGGTCTAAAGAAACAAATAAAATAACAATTTCTTCAGCGGTGACAGGAACACGACCTGCTGGCTCCGCGGAAAAAGAGAAACTGAGGAGAGCTGTTCAGGAAGGCGGGAAGGCAGTGCGCATGTGCAGTGGGAGGTCCCAAAAGCTTCTATTCTAAGAAGCTGGGGAGCTTTCCCGCACGGGCTCCGTCGGTACCGACGTACCCATATGTGAGGACTTATTCCTGCTTGTTCCTGGAGATATGCCTTAGGCATGTTGACTCAGAAATTGGGAGCGACCTGTAGCATATCTATCGAAACAGTTGGACACTGTGGCCAAAGGATGGCCACCATGCCTGAGAGCAGTTGCAGCTACAGCATTATTAGTGAGTGAAGCAGACAAGCTCACATTAGGACAGAACATACGAGTCACTGTGCCACATGCAGTCCTTGCCCTCATGGAACAAAAAGCAAATTATTGGCTCACCAATTCCCGAATGTTGAAATACCAGAGCATGTTATGTGAAAACCCACAGATACAACTAGAAGTGAGTCATGCCTTGAATCCAGCCACCTTGATACCCATTAGTGAAGAACTCCCAGAACATGACTGTATCGAAGTCATGGACACTGTGTTCTCCAGTCGACCTGACCTGACCTGACAGATGTGCCCATAGACAACCCTGACCAAGTCTATTATGTTGATGGGAGCAGTCTTATCCTCAGTGGACGACGCTGTGCTGGATATGCAGTTGTCACTCAACATGAAGTAGTTGAGTCATCAGCTTTAGCCTCAGGCACATCAGCTCAGAAAGCCGAATTGATAGCACTCACCAGAGCCTTATTATTAGGAGCGAAACTTGTGCTAAATGTATATACAGATTCCAAATATGCCTTCACTACTCTACATGCCCATGGAGCTCTCTATAAAGAACGAGGGCTCATCACATCCGGAGGAAAGTCAGTCAAGTATGGTCCCGAGATACTGATGTTACTTGATGCAGTTTGGGCCCCAACTCGTGTAGCTGTCATGCATTGCAGAGGACATCAAGCAGGAAAAGGAGAAGTTGCCCAAGGAAATAGGTTTGCAGATGCCTCAGCACGACAAGCAGCTATGACGGGACAAATTACACCACAAGCTATGCCAATGCAAGCAGCATTGTTTCCAGTACCTTTAAATTTATGGACACCACGATATACCACCAAAGAATTAGATTACTACTGTAACAAGGAAGATGGAGTACTGAAAGATGGATGGATTGAGCTGCCACCAGCAGAGGGCAGTCAACCCCCAGGATGAATAGTAATTCCTGAACTGTTAGGACCATCCTTTGTCAAAGCCTTTCACGAAGCCACCCACTATGGGAAAAGTGCTATGGAAAAAGCACTCAGACCACATTTTTACATTACTCTATTGACAACCATATCAGCTTCAGTAGCACGTCAATGTCTAACTTGTGCCAGAAATAATGCCAAGCAAGGCCTTATAACGGCACCCCGAGTTCAGTCAGGAGGTGTAACCCCCATGCACAACCTCCAAATTGATTTTACCGAAATGCCTAGAGCCAATGGATATCATTACCTATTAGTATTAGTCTGTACTTTTTCTGGGTGGGTAGAAGCCTTCCCAACCAGAACTGAGAAAGCCCGAGAAGTTACCAAAGTCTTGATGAGAGAAATTGTCCCTAGGTTTGGAATTCCAGCAGTAATAGGGTCAGACAATGGACCCTCATTTGTCTCCCAGGTTACTCAACAGTTAGCTAAAGCTTTGCAGATACAATGGAAGCTCCACACTGCATATAGACCCCAGGGTTCAGGGAAAGTTGAGCGAATGAATCGTACCCTAAAAGCCCAAATGTCTAAGCTTTGTCAGGAGACACACCTAAAGTGGCCCCAAGTGCTCCCAATTGCTTTACTCAGAATACGCTCAGCTCCTGTAAAATCAACAGGATTTTCCCCTTTTGAAGTTTTGTATGGTAAACCCCCACCAATAGTGCAGGGAATTAAAGGAAGTTTAGCCCAAATTGGTTCGGAAATAACCAGGCAAGAACTCCTAGCTCTTAGTTTTGTTCTGCAGACTCTCCATGCGTGGATCCAAGACCAGTTGCCTATCAACTTGACGGAACCTCTGCATCCCTACCAGCCTGGTACCTCGGTGTGGATCAAAGATTGGAAGAAGACACCGTTGGAACCCCATTGGAAGGGACCATACACCGTCATCCTGTCTACCCCAACTGCAGTAAAGGTAGCAGAGATCGACGCCTGGATCCACCACAGCAGAGTCAAGCCCGCCGCTGATCCTGAACCTGAGCAGTGGACAGCAGAGCAGCATCTTGATGCACCCTTGCGAGTTACTCTGAGATGGCAACCAGCAACTTAGACACTTTGTCACAGTGCCTTGCAGTAGCCAAGTCTTTTGAAGAGGATTGCTGTTTTCCATGCAGCAACAGTTTTGTTTCAACGAACTCAATTTGCGTGCGATTTTGCACACTACTTTGATATTATATTGATTAATCATACTTCAAAAAACCAACTGAAATTGCTAAGTTGGTTGAGGTGTGATGGACAACTTGAGGATCTTCAATCAACACTCAGCACCCGTTGAATTGCTTCATTAGCGAACGGGACGAAGAAAAGAACGTCGTGGTCAAGATCTGCAAGCTGAGGATTCAGAAGAACTCCAATCAACATGTATCTTTGCCTTTGCTTTGCCCTGGTTGCCTTCTTTGGAGGTTTTGAACTGACTTATGCTTTACCTCCATGCACTGCTTGCATTACCTCTACTCGAACTGGACTAAAAGTAACTCTGACTTTGGTTTACCATTCTTATTATACCTGCACTGGAAAAGTGACTCGGTGTATTTATAACACCACTGAACTAAATGTTTGCACCAATGGCAAATCTAGAGTATGCTATAATCCGCATCAGAATCCATCCTATTACACGTTGGAAATACGATGGAAGGATGCAGATGGACCAATAATAGCTGCTACGCCACCACTTAAGGACATTACTAGACCTGTTTTGAATTTTGATGCATGTAATGTCATAAAACAGAGATAGTCGCTCCACCTGTGGTACCTGGGAAAAAAGCGTATCGAAATGACCATAAGTATATGTGCCCAGAAGGTGCCATAGGATGGAGGAAATGTACAGGTAAGAAGGAACCAGGCTATAGTACTGCCCCTGAAGCAGATTACTATTGCCCGGATTAGGAATGTGTTTTTTATGCTACATGGAATAATGGTATAGTTGACGAAAAGATAGATAAACGAATGGCCACTTTAACCAAGTCGACAACAAATGATAAATGTCAGAAAGATGCTTGTAACCCCTTACACTTGCAGATACACAATCCCAATGCATGGAAACAAGGATACAAGTTTGGTTTACGTATTGCTGGTGGAGCCGTAGATCCGGGAACCATTGTGCATATCAGATTGAATACCCAAGCCCACAAGTCATCTAAATATCATATCCATAATACCTTCTATGAGGCCATGCATGTAAATAAGTTTGAAATCCCTCATCCTTCTCAGAATTTATTTTTAGAATTAGCTGGAGCAGTAGTATCTAGTCTTAAAATCTCAGATTGTTATTTCTGTGGCGGAACCCAAATGGGTGACCAGTGGCCATGGGAAGCCCAAGAACTAAATTATTCTCTGACTTACAATCAGACTGAATTACACAAGACTACTAGCGAATGGGTGTTAGCGCACTCAATTGTTGGACGTCTTTGCTATACCAGGACTGGACCTCAGTTCACCCAACAGGTAGGACAGCTGGTCTGTCTTAGCCAGAAATTCTATAATGCCACTACCAAAAAGACGTCATGGTGGTCAGGAATCAAACACCCTGAACCTCTTAACCCATTAGCCAGATTCCCTGAACTTGCTGATTTATGGACTAACCTTGCCAAAGCCCATGTCTGGCAAGCCCCACCTGGCCTATATTGGATCTGTGGAAACCGAGCTTATGCACAACTCCCGCCACAATGGGGAGGAGCATGTGTCTTAGGGACCATCAGACCTTCCTTCTTTCTTTTAAACACTGAACATGGAGAACAATTAGGATACCCAGTATATACTACCCACCGACACAAAAGAGCCTTGAGACAGAAGAGATCACCCCTCCAGGTAGGCAAGTGGGAGAAGTGGCAGGGTGATGATTGGCCACCGGAAAGAATCATTGAGTATTATGGGCCTGCCACTTGGAATGATGATGGAATGTATGGATATCGAACCCCAGTCTATATGATTAATCGTATTATCCGCTTGCAAGCAGTAGTTGAAATAATAACCAATGAAACTAGCCAAGCTCTTACACTTTTAGCTAGACAAAGTACTCAGATGCGCACTGCTATATATCAGAATCGCTTAGCACTTGATTATTTGTTAGCAGCTGGAGGAGTATGTGGTAAGCTGAATTTAACTAATTGTTGTTTAAAAATAGATAAGGGTCAAGTAGTTGAAGAAATTGCTAAAGATATGCAAAGACATGCTTATGTGCCAGTGCAAACTTGGCACTCATTGAAATTCCCTAACTGGTTTGCTAACCTTTTCTCATGGTTGGGAGGATTTAAAACTTTCCTTATATTAGTACTAATACTTGTTGCTGTTATTTTGTTATTACCATGTTTAATCCCATGTTGTATGCGTTCTATTCATAATGCTATTGAAAGTACAGTAGAGCGGAAGACCGCAACTAAGATTATGGCCTTGTACCAACCAAGACCTCCTACAGGTAGTCGGAATTCTATGATTACAGCATAACTATTTTGAAGTGATTTAATTCTCACACCTTATTAAGTAATAGGGTGAGATTAATCAAAGGGGGGAATGTGGCAGGTGTAGGCCTGTGATCCACTTTGTCTGATATAAGCAAGCGAGCCTGTCTAGCTTGACCTGTAAATGAAGCTAGTGGAGAGGCCTATGGGAATTGCACATCCCCCAATCTGCTCCTGTAGAGCTGGAACATAGCAAGAGTGTTGAATTAGCTTAGATAAGCTGAACTGGAAGATGGAAAAATACAGAAAAATATGTTTAAAAGTCACTGATAAGAAAAGTACATCTGCAAGGGATTTAATTGGGACTGCTGACAGATGAGTTGCAGAGCCCTGCTCCCCTACACGCACAAATTGGCTCAATGGCCTTGGAAGTATGAAAGTAACAAGTTGATGAACTGGCCATTGTAATTGGGACTAGAAGGGGGGTAAGCAGGTGCTGAGCCCACTGAAGGAACATAATTGGATAATCATATCAGTACCGGGACCAATAGAAGGGGTACGGGAGGTACGGGAGAGTACCGGGATCAATGAAATGTTTTTCTATACCTAGAATGGAGTAAAAGTCTATAAAAGTTGTTGTATTGCCAGAAAACTTTGCTCAGCCATTTTGAAATTGACTTTGCTTGAGACTTGTGCACAAATAAATGATTTGGACCTTCTGAACAGACTCCTGGTATTATTGGTTTGTCTGCGCTCTGCTGCTACAATACAACTCCTAGGGCAGGTGGGTGGGTTGTGAAGACTAAATTCCTGCTGTTCCCAGAGATCATCTGTTACAGGTGAGTAACTATGCTATCTCCAGGAACAAGCAGGAATGTAGTCTTCATATATGGGGACTACCTAGCTACAGATGCCAGGGAGAAGCCCCAGAAGTTGTGTGCCCTTTTGAAAGGGCTCCACTTCCCCCCATGGATCTCTGGCATCCTACCATGGATGGTGGGTAGGAGTTGATTAAGTATGGAACAGGTGTTGAAGAACAGCCTGACCAAACAAGGCATCCCAGCGGGAGTCCTTGTCCAAGCAGTTATGGGCTGTGAAGGTATGAACCGAGGCCAGGTAGCTGCTCGATAGATGTCATCGATAGACACAGAGTGAAGATGAGCCATAGAAGCTGCCATGGCTCTCACATTGTGCGCTGTGACATGGCCTTCAAGAGGAAGGTTCTTACTCCGATAGGCAAAAGATATACACTGTGCAATCCAGTTGGACAGTCCTTTTGGAGACTGGAAGCCCTAAATGACTAGGATCAAAAACAGAGTTGAGAGGACTTTTTATGTTGCTGCGTTCTTTGCAAGTAAAAGGCCAAAGCTCTTTTACAATCCAAAGTATGAAGATTCCTTTCTGCATTAGAGGCATGAGGCCTTGGGAAAAAAACAGGAAGGTAAACTGCTTGGTTTAAATGAAAAGGTGAAACCACCTTTGGCATAAAGTGAGGATGAGTCCTAAGGACTACCTTATCATGATGGAACCTTGTATAAGGAGGATCAGCCACCAATGCTTGCAACTCACTAATGCAACGTGCTGATGTGATTGCAAGAAGAAAAATAACCTTCCAGGAAAGGAATTTTAATGAGGTAGTAGCTAATGGTTCAAAAGGCGGCTTCATGAGCTGGCCAAGAACCAGATTTAAATCCCATGCCACCGGTGGTGGCTTAAGGGGAGGCTTAGTTAGAAGAAGGCCTCTCATAAATCTCGCTATGATAGGATGAGAGGAAATAGGTTGCCCATTTAAAGGTTTGAGAGAAGCTGCAATAGCACTCAAATGAACTCTCACTGAATTGTTCTTAAGCCCTGCATTAGACAAATGAAGGAGATATTCCAGTAATGATTCCAAAGGTATTGCAAGAGGGTTAAGACCCTTCTGCGAACACCATATGGCAAACCTTTTCCACTTGAAAGCATAAGAGCGTCTTGTGGATGGTTTCCTGGAAGCATAAAGGATATCCTTTACTTACTGAGAAAGGTTAAGACCGTGAAGTTCTAGGCTTTCAGCAACCAGGCCCTGAGATGTAGAGACTGGGGATTGGGATGCCACAGCATCCCATCCTCCTGGGATAGGAGACCTGGAGCAGATCCTAGCTCCAGAGATGGAGCTTGAGAGAGAAGTAAGACCAGAGGGTACCACCCTTGTCGTGGCCAATGTGGGGCTACGAGAATCATACAGCCTCTGTCTCTCTGAAGCTTGAAAATGGTTATGGGAATTAGGGGAATGGGTGGGATGGCATACAGGAAGTCCCAACCCCAATGGAGGAGGAAGACATCCCTGGCCTGACAACCCTGAGCCGGAATTCTGGAACAGAACCGGGGAAGTTTGGCATTCAGCGGACTTGCAAAGAGGTCTATATCCAGGGTTCCCCAAAATTGGAAAATTTTGGCCTCCTGGTCTGCATGGAGAGACCATTTGTGTGGAAGCAGAACTCGACTGAGTCTGTCTGCCCGCCCAAGAGTTTTGAACGCCTGGAAGATATACTGCAAGGAGATGAATCTGATGCTCTCTGGCGAGGGCCCAAAGTTGCAAAGCTTCGTTGCAGAGTGACAGAGAGCCTGTTCCGCCCTGCTTGTTCACATAGAACATGGCTACCTGGTTGTCTGTTTGAATTAGGACAGTCTTGTAGCTGAGCTGGGTGTGAAACACTCAAAGAGCAAGAAAGCTTGCTCTGAGCTCTAGGAGATTGATGTGTAGATTGGTCTCCTGTGGCGTCCAGGTACCCTGGGTAGAGAGGCCTTGCAAATGGGCTCCCCAACCCACCTGTGAGGCATCTGTTAGAGTTACTTGAGGTGGGGGTTGCTGAAAAGGGGACCCCACCAACAGATTCTGGGGTGACTGCCACCATTTGAGAGACAAAATAAGACAATCTGAGGTTTCTATTGTCTGACAGGCAAGCTGACACCTGAGTCCACTGCATGGATAGAGTCCACTGGGCTGCCCTCATATGGAGGCGGGCATAAGGGACCACATGCACAGTGGATGCCATGTGGCCTAGCAATTGTAACATTTTCCGAGCAGTGAGGTGAGACTTTAGCATTGCTTGGGAAGCTAACTGCACAATGCGAAGGCAGCGGGACTGTGGAAGATAGGCCCTTGTCTGTCTGGTATCCAGCAGGGCTCCTATGAACTCTAGAGACAGTGGGAGCTAGGTTGGATTTTGGGAAGTTTATGACAAGTCCCATATATTGAAGGATACGCATTGTGCGAGATAGAGAAATCCTGGCCTCTGGCTCTGATGGGGCTCGAATAAGCCAATCGTCCAAGTAAGGGAAGACGAATATTTTTAGGGTGCGGAGAAATGCTGCCACCACAGCCATGTGTTTTGTGAACACCCTTGGTGCCGAGGCCAGGCCAAAAGGAAGAACTCTGTATTGGTAGTGCTTCCCTTGAAATAGAAAGCGAAGAAATCTTCGGTGAGTTGGATGGATGAGAACATGAGTGTACACATCCTTGAGATCTAGAGAACAAAGCCAGTCCTGACTCTGAAGGTATGGCAGTAGAGTTCCCAGAGAAATCATTTTGAATTTCTCTTTGAACAGGAATTTGTTCAATTCTCTGAGGTCCAAAATGGGTCTGTGCCCCCGTTTTCTTTGGAATAAGGAAAAAGGGGGTATAGAACCCTGCACCCTGTTGATGAATGGGTACTTCTTCTATTGCCCTTTGGGTAATAAGCAGCCTGACCTCATGATCTAACGGAGTTGAGAGAGGTCTGAGAATTGAACTGTCTTACCATTGTAGGAGGGGGCATGCTGAGGAAGTGAAGCTTGTATTCCTCTCTAACAATAGAGTCCAACTTTCTGCTGTTATCTGCCCCCATCTGGGGGCAAAATAACATAACCTTCCTGGAATGGTGGAAGGCTCTGGCCTGTTCAGGGCCAGGAAGACAAAGTTCTCTAGATGAGAGTCAAAGCCCCTGTGGAGGCTGAGTCTGCTGAGCCGGTTGAGGCTTAGCAGCCTTTGTTTTTCTTTGTTTAGGTTGCTGCTGACCCTTTTGGGCAGACTGACCTGAACGATGCCCTTGCTGGGTATAGGAGGGGTAGAACTTCTTTCTAGTGAAGAATGTTTTTTTTGTAGGACTTTTTCCTTGCAGGATCAGCTGTAGATTTTGATAATTATTCAAGGTGAGATTATCAGCATCTAGCTCATTAGCTTTCTCTTGCCAATTTTTGCCAAAAAGATTCTCTCCTGTGCAAGGAATATTCCCCAGTTTGTCCTGTACCCAAAGTTCAAAGTCAGATGCCTGGAGCCAAGAAATCCTACGTGTGCCTATGGCAATAGCAGATGTTCTGCTTATGCACTCAAAACAATCAAAAGCTGCATGATTTACGAATTTGGAAACATCCTGAGCATGTTTGATTAGTGCAAGATAATCTTCTCTTATCAGGAAGGAGAGTGCTCATAAGCTCTAGATCTCCTGTAACTTCCTTAAGGAACATTCCCATATATAAAATGTAGGAACTAATCCTGGCAGAAAGCATAGAGGTCTGGAAGGTTTGACGCCCAAAAGCATCAAGAGTTCTACATTCGCGTCCTGGAGGATTAGATGCATGTCTTTTTGCACTCTTGATCCTTCTCATAGCTGATTCCACCACCATGGGGCAGCTGACATTTTTGAAATCCAGGACAGGGAGGAACTCGATACATGGTATCGAGCCTATGAGAATGAGGAGAAGTGGTGAGAGGTGTTACCCACATCCTTAGCATGAGATCATGTAAGATCTCATGAATAGGCAAAGTAGCTGCCTCCTTGGGAGCTTTAGGATACTGTAAAATCTCCAATTCCTTCACCCTAGGCTCTGTTTCAGGAGCCACTGTGATGGAAAGACCGCGAGCTACATCCCGGATAAAATCCTGGAAGGAGATATCCTCTGGAGGAGACATCCTACATTTAGGAGAGGAAGAATCCTCAGGAAGAAATACTCTAGTATCGACAGAGCTGTCAAGTCTTCAGACTCGGAGGATTCAAAGTATCTCCTGTCTGGGTAATCGTGCAGCACACGATACCGGTACCGATCAAAGTCAGTATCGACTTGTCAGTACCGGAGGGCACAGCATGCGTCAGTACCAGTAGTCCATCTGCCAACGTCGATGCAATTGGCCCCGGTACCGATGTAGGAGCCAGTACCGGTACAATTGTCTGAAGCGGTTTCGGGGGCATCGATGCCGAGAGAAGAGCCACCAGACTGCGTTCAATAGCCAAACATTTCTGGTCTATCAACGCCACCAATGCCTAGGTATCGGTACTAGACAAAGCGGCCAGTACCCCAGAGCATGGCACCAGTAGTTCTGCTGAGATTGGGGCCTCGAGAACATCCTGGAGCCCCGATGATGCTTTGGAAGCCGAAGCCTCCCGCCGGGGCAATTTTGCCAGTGTGAGTCCCTCAAGGGCAACGCCAGAGGCATCTCGATACTTAGGAGATCTACCCTTTGAGGACCGGCTAGACTTATGTTAGTTACCTGAGACCCATGGGAGGAAGACAAAGCCCTGGAAGATGTTGATGCCACAGATGCTGCATCGGAGGGAAAAAGGGTGCTAAGTTTAGCAGCTCGGTTTTGCCGACCCCTCTTCGACATCATCCCACAGGTAACACACTCGGAGATAGAGTGGTCAGGACCTAAACATTTGAGGCACCACTCATGGGTGTCGGAGATGGTACTGCCACACTTGGAACACTTCTTAAAACCTGAAGCGGGTTTTTCCATTGTAGAGGAAAGTTGGGCCTAGTGCCCAAAATGGCACATGGCACCAAAGGAGAGAAAAAAAAAAAAAAAAAAGAAAAAAAGCTGGAAGAGGTTTTTTTTTTTTTTTAAGCAAAAGAAAGAAAGAACTGGCAGTACCGGTGTAGCGTCGAAGGAAAGCAGACGCAACCACAAAAAATAATAAATGGGATATTTTCTGCGGTGACAGAAGTGTGACCTGCCAGCTCCACAGAAAACGAAGAACTGGAGAGAGACAGCTGGGAAAGGCAGGAAGGCAGCACGCAGGCACTGTGGGGTGCTCCCAAAAGCTTCCTAATTGGACACTGGGGAGCGTTCCCACGCAGGCTCCGTCGGTACCGACGATACTCATATGTGAAGACTACATTCCTGCTTGTTCCTGGAGATTGGTATTTATTGAACTGTACTGAAGCGTGATAAATTATGATAACTATTTGAATGTTTCTATTCTATGTTCCATTTCTCTTCTTTAGGTTTAGGCTCTCAGTGTAGGGCTCACAGTCTGATCTCCAGAGCTTAATATATACTTACTAGTGACCTATACTAAGGTAACATTAGCTCCTGTTTCCTGCTGATGAGACCTCTACTTACGAGCCTGAGCATATCATTAACTTTCCATGCGATGACCAGTTATTTTCAGGTCTTCTGAGATAAACAAGGAGCTCGAGGAGGGATCAACATTTTCTAATTCTTGTCTTTCCAAATGAAATATTGTGAACACATTTTTGCATCCAAGATCTAAGAATTTCTTACTAATCTGTTATGTTTTTTGTCTTACTAATCTGTTATGTTTTTTTTGAAGGAGTGAATAATCAGGTGGACAAAGGTGAGTCGGTTGATATTGTGTATCTGGACTTTCAGAAAGCCTTTGACAAGGTCCCTCATGAGAGACTTTTGGCAAAACTAAAAAGAGTCATGGGATAGGAGGCAGTGTACTATTGTGGATCAGGAACTGGTTAAAAGATAGAAAGCAGAGGGTTGGGCTAAATGGCCAATTTTCCCAATGGAGAAAGGTGAATAGTGGTGTACCCCAGGGATCTGTGCTGGGTCCGCTGCTTTTTGACATATTCATAAATGACCTGGAAAGTGGAATAACGAGTGAGGTTATCAAATTTGCAGATGACACAAAACTATTTAAAGTTGTTAAAACCCAAGAGGATTGTGGAAAATTGCAAGAGGATCTTGATAAATTGGAAGACTGGGCATCAAAATGGCAGATGAAATTTAATGTGGACAAGTGCAAGGTTGTGCACCTAGGGAAGAACAACCCAAACTATGGTTACACGATGCAAGGTTCAACATTAGGAACCACCACCCAGGAAAAAGATTTAGGCGTCATTGTGGATAACATGTTAAAACCCTCGGCCCAGTGTGCAGTGGCGGCCAAGAGAGCAAATAGAATGCTAGGTATTATAAGGAAAGGAATGGAAAATAAAACAAAAGATATTATAATGCCTCTATATCGTTCCTTGGTGAGACCGCACCTTGAATATTGTGTGCAATTCTGGTCACCGTATCTTAAAAAGGATATAGCGATTTTAGAAAAGGTTCAGAGAAGAGCCACCAAAATGGTAAAGGGGATGGAAGGCTACTCCTATGAAGAAAGGCTAAAAAGGTTAGGGCTCTTTAACCTGGAAAAGAGACAGCTGAGGGGTGATATGATAGAAGTCTATAAATTAATGAACGGAGTGGAATGGGTAAACGTAGATCGATTGTTTACCTTATCAGAATATAGAAAGACTAGGGGACATGCAATGAAGCTACAGGGTAAACTATTTAAGACTAATAAAAGAAAATATTTTTTCACTCAACGTGTAATCAAACTCTGGAATTTGTTACCGGAGGATGTAGTAAAGGCTGTTAGTGTAGCTGGGTTTAAAAAAGGTTTGGACAAGTTCCTGGAGGAAAGGTTCATAAACCATTATTAAGAAGGGACCCAGGATATCAATGCTTGAACCAATACAAGCATTGTGGAACCTGTGTCCCTTGGGGAAACTGCTAGGTACATATGACCTAGATTGGCCACTGTTGGAAACAGAATACTGGGCTTGATGGACCTTGGTCTGACCCAGTATGGCAGATCTTATGTTCTTATGTTCCATTTTTTAGCATAAAGCTAATATTCCAGACCTCACCGATTTTTAGAACATGAGGACTCCCCTGACAGAAGTAGAGAGCTTATCTGATCCACATATTTGTGCAATGCAGATATACACGTAAATGTCAACTCCTTTTTGCCCTTCTCTTCTGTTACAGATTTTTACATAAGATAGGGCCCAATATTCAAAAGGGTTTATGTGCTTAGCAGGACCCACTAACCGCACCCCCCCTTCCCCCCGAGAGCTATATTCAGCAGTAATAACTGGCCAGTGCTACTGAATATCCCCTCAGACAGCCTTGGTACATACCTGGATAATGCCAGGGTGGTCCGTGGGCAAGGCTGGGGCACGTTCTAGCACCCATCCAGTCAGTGGCAACTTTCAGCTCACTAACCAAATAGAAAGCCGCATAACAGGGGTGGCTCTTTAATTAGGCAGCAAACTTTTGGGGGTGGTATAAATGCCCCCAAAGCAGCCACCTCACTCCACCTTCAGTTAAAAAAACCCCAAAACAAAAAAACCCACAAACTGCTGTAGCCATGCTAGCTTTTAAAATGAAAGGAAACTGATGCAGAGTCTTCCGCCGGTATGGAACCTCTGCTGCTGCCATATCCCGCCCACAAAAGGAAGTGACAGAGCAGGACATGGCAGCAGCAGAGGTTCCATACCACCGGGAGGCTCCAGACCGGTTTCCTTTCATTTCAAAAGCTATCGCAAGCAGCTGAAGGGGAAGGAGCAGAACTATGGTGACACAGCCAGCAGAGCAGAACAAGCTACACAGGAAGGGGGAGGGTGGAATGAGAGAAGTGGAACAAGCTAAACGAGGGGGGGGGGAGAATGAGGGAAGAGGAATGAGCTACCTGGTGGGGGGAATGTGAGGGAGCAGAAGGGAACTGAGAGGGGAAGGAGATGGCTGAAAAGGAACTGACATGCGGGTAAATTGGGGCTGGAAGGGAGCTGACACCTGGGGGTGGGACTGGAGGGAGCTGACATTTGGAGATGGGACTAGTAGGTGGCTGGGTAATGGGGAGGAGACTGGCATGGAGGGGGCACTGGGACTGGAAGGGAGCTAACACATGTGGAGAGTCAGTGGGACTGGAAATAGGTGATGGAAGGAAGAAGTGAAGAAAACAAAAGACAAGCAAAGGCAGATAGAGTGCGAAGAGAAGGCAGGAAAGCAGAAGCCAGAATAAAATGGTCAGATAAAAGGTAGGAAAAATAAATTTTATTTTCAATTTAGTGATTGACTTAGTGCTATCTTTATAGTTTACACAGTTTGGGGAACTGCATCTTTTATCTGGTGTCACACTACATGCAGTCTGCTTTCTTGGGGTTTCGGTTTAATGTTGGTCTAAATATTTTATTTTTACTTTAGGTTGTGATCACTTATTCTGTACTTGGTGAGAGTCTGTGTTCTGAGTATGACCAAGGCTGTGTGTTCTGTGAACATGAAATCTGTATGCAGGGATCTGTACTGTAGCAATTTGCCTTGTTCAGCTTTTCAAATAGGTGTTAGATGTTCTAAGGCCTGCTGCAGTATTTACAGTGCTGCTTTTTGTATGAGTTTTGGAAGTTTATGCTGGTAATGATATGGTAGATTTGGTCTTGTAGAGCTTTGGTGACTTTTGTAGGGTTTTATATTCGTTCCCAATATTCTTGGTACTGGAGAATATTATATTTAAACATTTCTTATATACTGCCTTTCATGATATCAAGGTGGTTTACATTGAACAAACTGAAATTACATTGAACAGGGCATTATAACTTGGAGATAACTATTTTATAGGGAACATGGGCAATGGAGGGTTAAGTGGCTTGCCCAAGACCACAAGGAGCACCTGTGGGACTAGAAACCCCAGTCCTTCCAGCCCAAGGTTGCTGTCATCTAGTGGGATTTGAACCCCCAACCTTCTGGCTTGAGGTAACTTGCCCCAACCACTAGACCACTCCTCCCTGTTTGTTAGTAATATGACCAGGATCAGATTTCTTTCATTTTTAAGATATTGAGTTCTGTGGGTGAATGTCCTAGTTCTGCTCTGCACCCACTGTTGAGAAAAAGCAAGAACCATAAGGCAGTTCATAAAATAAAAATTAGTTATAATTTAGTTTTATAAAGTGTGCTGTGCTGTGCTTCTCACTCATTCTTTTAGTTCCTTGGTGTGCAAACCTCTTGCATTTCCTCCATATTATCTAAATCAGCTTTTTGGTTTGGTTCAGACCCTGACTGCAGTTTTGAAAAGGCCCCCCCCCCACACACACACACTACAGGGGAAGGAGAGGGGGCACCATCTCATCCTTCACCTCAGCCAGCAGATTGCCTTGAACCACCCCTGCCACATAAAGTTTGGACAGGGCTATGGCAGTCTTAACCATATGGCAGTTTTACTATCTGGTTAGCATCTGAATTATTGCCGCTAACTGGATAGCAACAGAGACCAGCAGCAAAACCAGATATTCAGCACCAGGGCCTACAGTAGCCAGGCCCTTTACAAAGTACTAACCATTGCAGGCAGAATATCAGGCCCATAAGAATTGCTATATTAGATCACACCAGAGGTATCCAGTATTCCGTTTCCAACATGGCCAATCCAGGTCACAAATATCTGATACAACATAAAAGTAGCCAGATTCCATGCTACGTATCCCTAGGGATAAACAGTGAGTTTCTCCTGGCCTATTTTAACAGGTTATGAACTTTACTTCCAGGAATTTCTCCAAATCTTTTTTAAACCCAGCTACACTAACTGCTTTTATCACATCCTCCAGAACAAGTCCCAAAGCTTAATTGTGGGTTGAGAGAAAAAAGCATTGTGTCCTAGTTGTTTTAAATGTTAACACTTTGTAACTTCATGACATATCTAGTCTTTGTACTTTTTCAGAAAGTAAAAACACTCAATTCATGTTTACCCATTCTGCTTCACTTAGAATTTTATAGACTTCTATCCCCTTGGCTGTTTCTTCTCCAATCTGAAGAGCCCTGTCCTTTGTGCTAGGAGAAAAGTTCACAAAGAGCTCTTTTGAATCTTAACACATTCTAACAGACTTCCCCCTTTGCAAGTCATCATTTCTCCATGTTACTAAGGTACACCAATCATAAAAGAGATGGCTTCAATAGGAGTGCATGGGTACAGATGGTTGATTCAAAAGCAAGGATACTAAACTTCAGGAAAACACTACCTTTACAAAGATAGGGGACCTATATCTCAAGGAGTCATTAGCTGGATAGGAACTTCTGAGTGAAGTGGAAAAACAGTGGGCAAAACTGAAAGGAGATATTTTAAAAGGGCAACAAACTTCCATTAAGAAAGTAAATAAGAGGAAAATGGAGGCCACTAAAGTTTTCAAAAGAAGTAGCTGAAAAGGATAAAGAGATGCCTTCATAAACAATAAGATTACAGAAAGAGGAAGACAAACAATAACTAGAGAAACTGGTAGGGCAGTCAAGAAAGCAAAAATACAAATGGAACAAACAATAGTGGAATCAGATATTTAAAAAAAAGTCATCCCCCTCTTTAAGGTGTTAGTGACAGGAGGAAATGTAAAGGTAGTATTACGAGACACAAGGGCAAAGAGGAGTAATATGTAGAGACTAGAGAGAATAAAGCAGAATTCTTTAACAAAATATTTCTGTTCTGTGTTCACAGATGAAGAGCAGATAAAGCACAGTTACTTACCTGTAACAGGTGATCTCTGGGAACAGCAGGAATAAGTCTTCACATATGGGTACGTCGGTACCGACGGAGCCTGCGCGGGAACACTCCCCAGCGTCCAAAAAGAAAGCTTTTGGGAGCATCCCACGCGCATGCACACTGCCTTCCCGCCCATTCACTTCTCTCTCATCAGTTGGGTTTGTAGCTGAGACCGAAGGAGGAAAGTAGACAAATTAGAGAGAGAAAGAGAGAGAGAGACACACAACTCCTAGGGGAGGTGGGTGGGTTGTGAAGACTTATTCCTGCTGTTCCCAGAGATCACATGTTACAGGTAAGTAACTGTGCTATCTCCAGGAACAAGCAGGAATGAGTCTTCACATATGTGGACTCCCAAGCTAAGATGCCTGGAGGGGGTCCCAGCATGTTGCAAATCTAGTCGATGGGCCATGCTATTTTCCAGAACATGAGGCATCCAAGGGATGGAGGGTAGGAGTTGAAATAAGAAGGGTTTGCTGTGGAACAGCTTGACTAAACAAGGCGGAGTCCTTGTGTAGATCAGAAATGTTAGTGAAAATTGGATTCCAATTTTCTAATGTGGACCTTCGTCAAAAATATTGCGAAAGTATTTGTTGAGACTAATGGTCTGGTGCTAGAAACCAGTACATTATCTTCAAAGGAAATACCTTACTGTGAAGTAGAGGTTTTGCAATACAGGCAGAGGTCAGAAGCCTAAATAGCTGGAACTAAACCCAGAAGAACTGGGAGAGTTTAATGGGGTTGGACTTTGGACTAAAGCTTCTTGTAGGCCAACGTTTGAAACTCTTTGTCCTTGGAGCAGAAAAAGGCTCTAGGAAAGAGAGGAGATAAATCTGACTGGTTTGCAGAAAAAGGATGGGTCTTTGAGACCTCTCTATCCAAATGAAAGAAAAACTTTTGTAGTAGGCAGTATAGCCTCCAATTTCTTGAAGATCAGCAATGTCTTCCCTAAGTGATGTCACTTAGGATGACTTTACATGGAGAGCTTCAGATGTAACGTAACCAGAGAGGTTACAGTAAAAGAAGGTAGTTTGTGATTACCATAGAAATTGGTTGTCCATTTAAACCCTATGGCATGCTGGAACAGCATTAATATGGACAGTAACAAATCTTTCAGAGTGAGATATGTGTATTTATACATTATCTATATATATATATATATATATATATATATATATATATATATATATATATATACACACACACACACACACACACACACACACAAAGAGAGACTCACTTAACAAGAAGGGGTAAGACCTGCTTGAAAATATGGATAGAGAACCCCTCACTGGTTACACGTGGAAGAACCATGGAGAAGGTTACATGGAAACCAGTGGAATTTTCCTAGTCAGAAGGATAGGTCTAGATCTCTTTAAAATTCTAGACTTTGAATAACCAGAAATGGAGATCTACGTGAAGGGGTGCAGAGAAAACCTTAGTCTTAAGACGACAAGTCTGTATCCTTCTATTTATTTATTTATTTACATTCTCTTATATACCGCGCTATTCTGCATCAGTGCGGTTTACATTGAACAAACTGAAATTACATTGAACAGGGCATTATAACTTGGAGATAACTATTTTACAGGGAACATGGGCTATGGAGGGTTAAGTGGCTTGCCCAAGACCACAAGGAGCACCTGTGGGACTAGAAACCCCAGTCCTTCCGGCCCAAGGTTGCTGTCCTCTAGTGGGATTTGAACCCCCGACCTTCCGGCCTGAAGTACCTTGCCTCCAACCACTAGGCCACTCCTCCACTCCTATAACTTCAGTGTGAAGAAAAAGACGCAATAAAAGGGAATACCATATTTGCCCATCTATGAGGGCAATATGAGTATAATGAGTTCTTTGTTGAGCATAAGCTCCAATGAAGTATTGGGAATTAGAAGGAATGCACTAGACAAGGACAGACTGCAGTGAAAAGAAATGCATCCCTATTGGAGAAGTTCCACTGGAGATGTGGAATAACTCAGGGAATTAAGCAATTCTTTATGTTTTCACATGATCTAAGCCCTGGTTCATTTTCCCTAAAAGGAAATTTTAAGGAAGATGGTAAAAGTAGGAAAAAAAACTGGTCATGTGAGAGCATGACTGGGCAAGCCTTTCAACCATCTGGAAGTTACCTACCAGGAATGGCTCTGATGCTCTCTAGCAAAGGCCCATAGTTGCAGAGCTTTTTGTAGAATTGCAGAGAGCATGTTGTATGTTGCCCAGGTGAAATCTGGTTGGTTAATTACCAGTGTGCAACCTAATCTATTCTGTGGGAGCCAAGGATTGAAGATGGATAAGAACAGCAGACAGGCTGGTCACCTGCAACAATAAATTGTCCAAGTAGGTTTTGGAACCTCTCTTGGACTTGTGTGTTATGAAGGCAGCAGGATAGGTCCTATAGATTAGAAAAGGACCGACAGACATTATTAGAAGTGACAAACTCTCAATTATGGTCTGATAAGCTGTCTTAAAAGAAATATTTAAAAGATTGCAGGGGGAGAAACTCTCTATGGAAAATACTTACTGGAGTAGGTATTGAGGACAATCCTATGGCTTAAAAGGTAAGCCCTCCAGTTAAATAGTATCACTCTTAGATTGAAGATTTCAACTAAGAGGGATAGAAAGTAATACAGAGTTGGGAAGACTTACAATTTGGTAAGTCTCTGAAAAGGGTAAAGCTCCCCTGTCGTGCTCCTATGGCTATAGCAGAAAGTTCTGCTAAGACTCAAAACAGTCCAGGGAAGCACGATTAAGGAATTTAGAGACATTTTGAGCATGACTGAGTAATATGAGAAAGTCTGCTCTTATGTTCTTGAAGAAAAGGGTTCAAAAGCTTTAAGTTCTTTGTGACCTCTTCAAGAGATAATCCCATATAGAAAATATATGAGATAATTTTTGCTGAAAGCATGGATGCCTGGAAGCATCAACATCCAAAGGCATCTAAAGTTCTAGACTCACGACCTGGCGGATAAGAAGAGTGCTTCTTTGCACTCTTAATACACCCTATTGCTGATTCTACAACAATAGAATGATGAGGAAGTTGAGTCTTTTGAAAACATGGAGAAGGTGGCACCTTGTACATAGAGTCAAGTGTCTTAGAATGTGGTGATATTGTTAAAGGAGTTTCCCACATCTTTAAAAGTAGATCTTGTAAGATCTGATGCAAAGGAAGCATGATCACCTCCCTTAGAATCCAGGGAGATTGCAGGGTCTCTGAATCCCCTGGCAAGGATTCTTTACCAGGTATAGAAATGGCAAGTAACTTTGCCATATCAAGCAGAAAAGCTTGAAAAGAAATCTCCCCTGAGGAGGACCCTCTAAAATGAGGGGTAAAGGCTAGAGTTGTTGAAGATTCAGCCTTGGTACCGATGGATTCATCCCAGTCATCGGGATCGGAAGACCTGAAAGGATGAAGCATCGGATTTTCCTTAAAGCGATGTCTTCAGTACCGAATCATCCATGCTAGAGATCGATTCCAGGCTCGGCATCGAAGGAAGCGAGTCTGTCGAAGTAAGCATGGACGGTACCGACACCGATGCCCATGTCGATACCGGTACCAAAGCCGATACCGATACTGGAGGATCGGTCTGCAGCAACTCTAGCAGTACCGAAGTAGCCGAGAGCGCTAGACTGCGATCATCGGTGAGGAGTGTTTCATCCATCACCATAGCCGATGCCGGGGTGTCGGTACTGCTCGAAGCGGCCACAACCACCGAGCATGGCCCAGGTATGTTCATCGAGGTAAAAACCCCGGGAACAACCTGAAGCCCTGTTAATGCTTTGGAGCCCAAAGACTCCTGCTGGGGCTTTATTGCCAAAAATGTCCGAGGGCAAGGCCAGAGCCATCTCGATACTGGGAAGAGATCTACCACTCGAGGACTGGCTAGTCTTTACAGACTTTTGTTTGGTTACCTGATCCTATGGCGATATTCTAGCTGGTGACATCGAGTGCGATTTGAACCAGGTATCGAGTTGTGCTCGATTCTGAAGACTTCTTCTGTTTGAGCTCCAGCAGGAAAGACACTCCAGTGGGCAATCGTCAGGACCCAAACATTTTAGACACCAAGAATGGGTGTCCGAAAATATATTTGTACCGCCACACTGAGCATTTCTTAAGGGTAGTGGCTGGCTTTTCCATAATGGAAAAATAGAGGCCTAGTGGCCTAGAAACCGTCAGACACTAAACAGGAAAAATTTCTGAAGAAAAGAAGAAATTCTTTAGAAAAAAGAAAGTAAAGCACCGGCGGTACCGGTGGCATCGAGGGAAGGCAGACGCGGCCACAAAAAACTAAAAATAAAAAGAAGAATTTTCTGCGGTGACAGGAATACGTCCTGCCGGCTCCGCGGAAAACGGAAGACTGATGAGAGGGAAGTGAATGGGTGGGAAGGCAGCGCGCATGCGTGTGGGATGCTCCCAAAAGCTTTCTTTTTGGATGCTGGGGAGCGTTCCCACGCAGGCTCCGTCGGTACCGACCTACCCATATGTGAAGGCTCATTCCTGCTTGTTGCTGGAGATTGAGATTTCAGAAAACAAATAAGAATAAGTAAGGTAGAGCTTGAACTATTTCCAGACTACTACTACTACTTATTTGTATAGCACTACAAAGCATACACAGCATTGTACAGAGACATGTAAGAAACAGACCCTAGTCATAAGAACTTACAATCTAGTCAAGACAGACAACACAACTGAGGGCTAGGGCAATGGTAAGGAAATACATACTGTAGGAAGTGAACAGGAGACTAGGGGGATCAGGATCCAAAAGCAGTCACACAGAAGTGAGTTTTCAGCCTGGATTTGATCAGTGCTACAGCTTGAGGCTGACATACCGACTCAGGTAGTTTGTTTCAGGCATAAGGAGCAGCAAGGTAGAAAGACTGGAGTCTGGAGTTGACAGTGAAAACGAAGGGCACAGATAGAAAGGATCTGCCAAGAGTGGAGTTCCAGAGGAGGGGATACACAGCATAGCTAGCTAAACAACAAGTGGAGAAAGCAATAGGGCCAGATGAAATTCTCCAAGGCTGCTGAAAGCAAAGTACAGACATCTCCATTAGTTGACCTTTTCAACACTTTTCAGGAGTGATCCTGGAGGACTAGATATGGGTGAATGTGATTGTCTAGAAAAGTGGAAACAGGAAGAGGTTGGTAACTACTGACCAGTTAGTTTGACCTATGTGATGTGTAAATTAATGCAAATGCTAACAAAGCACAGGATAGTGCTGGAATCCAAGGGAGATGGCTTTACTAGAGGCAGGTCTATTTGCCAGACAAAATTGACTGAATTCTCTGACTGGGTGACCAGAGAATTAGATCTAGCTTTCTCAGCTGATCTGGTATACTTAGATTTCAGCAAGAAAAAGAGGGAGGCCTTCATTAAATGCAAGAGATCACAGAAAGAGGAAGATAGGCATCTATACTTGGAAAAGAGAAACTAGCAAAATAGTCAAGAAAGCAAAGATTCAAAATGAGGAGGAAATAGCCAATAAAGTTAAATGGGGGGGATAAGACCTTTTTCAGATATGCTAGTGAGAAGAGGAAGAGCAAAAGTGGTATTGTCCGACTCAAGGGTGAAGGGGAGGAATATTAGAAGGTGAGGAGGATAAAGCAGAATTGCTTAACAAATATTTCTGTTCTGTGTTCACAGATGAAGAACCAGGAACAGGACCTCAGAAAACACCCACAAACAGGAAGAGAAGTGAGGGGCATCTTGAACAATTTTCAGAAGACTGTGTTCATGAGAAACTAGCTAAACTTAAAGTACACAAAGTGATGGGAGCGGATGGGATACACCCTAGAATACTAAGGGAACTTGGGGACATTCTAGCAGCTCCACTGACCTTTTTAATTCCTCACTGGAGTCGGGAGTGGTGCCAAAGGACTGGAGAGAGGCACATGTGGTCCTTTTACACAAAAGCAGAAGTCACAATGTGGTTGAAAACTACAGACTGATTAGTTTAATTTCAGTGGTGAGTAAATTATTGGAAGCCCTGCTGAAAGAGAAAATAGTGGTTTCTAGAGTCCAGCAGATTGGTGAATCCGTGCTGCCTTGGATCCTGTAGAGGCAGGTCTTGTCAGACAAATCTGATTTCTTTGACTGGGTGACCAGGGAGTTGGACCGAGGGTGAGCCCTAGATGTGGTGTATTTAGATTTCAGTAAAGCCTTTGACACCGTTCCTCACAGGCAACTTATAAACTGAGCACCCTAGGGATGGACCATGAAGTTACTGCTTGTGTTAGAAATTGATTGAGTGGGAGGCGAAAAAGGGTACAGGTAAATAGAGCTCACTCTGAGGAGAAGGTGGTCAACCAGTGGTGTGCCCCAGGTATCTGTCCTTGGACCGATTATTTTTAACATCTTTGTTAGTGACATAGCAGAAGGGTTGTCGAGTAAAGTTTACCTCTTTGCGGATGATACCAAAATCTGCAATAGAGTATACACCTAGGAAGGTATAGATTACATGAGGAGGGATCTAGCTAAACTTGAAGAATGGTCTAGAATTTGGCAGCTGAGATTTAATGTTAAAAAATGCACGGTCATACATTTGGGCTGCAGCAATCCAAGGGAGCAATATAGTATAGGGGGTGAAAAACTTGTCCACTAAAGAAGAGCAGGACCTAGGCGTGATTGTCTGATAATGTTAAAGTAGCTAAACAGGTAGAAAAGGCAACAGCAAAAGCTAGAAGGATGCTTGGGTGCATTAGTAGAGGAATGGCCAGTAGAAGAAAGGAGGTGATAGTGCCTCTATATAAGTCTTTGGTGCAACCTCATTTGGAGTATTGTGTACAATTCTGGAGACCGCACTTTCAAAAGGATATAAACAGGCTGGAGTCCATACAGAGGGTGACTACTAAAATGGTTAGTAGTCTTCATTATAAAGCATATGTGGACAGACTTAAGGATCTTAATATGTACACCTTAGAGGAAAGGCGGGATATGACTGAGACGTTTAAATACCTCCATGGCATAAATGCACAGGAGGAGAGCCTCTTTTGATTGAAAGCAAGCTCTGCTATGAGGGTTCATGGGATGAGGGTGAAGGGGATAGATTCAGGAGTGATATGCAGAAATATTTCTTTACAGAAAGTGATGGATCCATGGAATAGTCTCCCAGTGGAGGTGGTAGAGATGGAGGACAATATCTGAATTCAAAGAAGCATGGGACAAACACAGAGGATCTCTAAAGGAAAAAAAAAGAGGAATTTTGTAGTGGTAAGCAGAGAGATTCCTGCATAGGTGAAGGAGCATGTTGAAGTAGCTAGTGGAGTTTTGCTCCTCTTATGTGCCGGCAGACACAGCTTGAAGTGCCGAGAGTGAAAACAAGAGGGCCACTGGGAGCATACAGGATGCTGAGGCCACACTGGGTACAAGAGTGGGGCTGAAACATTGAAGGCCTGGCTCGATGAGCTCCAGGATCTGAAGGCAGAAATATGTGGGACTAAAAACAAGCTGCAAGAAACACTCTCGGTGGTGAGGCACAATGTGGCAGTGCTGGGGGCTCATATAGAGGAAATGGAAGGGCACATTGAACATCATGGAGGAGTTTATTACAGACCTGCCATCTGGCTAGGAATCCATGAAACAAGCACGGGAACAGTGACAAAAAAAAAATCAAGGACTTGAACAGATAGCAAGCTGCAGGTGAGGGGCATCCCGGAAGAGGCTCAGTATAAAGATTGTGAAGGGGTGCTACATCATGTATTTTGGGCACTATTGGCTCTAGTGGGGCCAGAGAACGACAACGATATTGACCTGCTCCATATGGAGAGCGCTCATCGGGGCTTATGACAAGCATGGGAGAACCTCCCTAGAGATAAAGTGGTCTGCATGCAGTTTTATGTAATGAAGGAGAGACTTAA